>CM053792.1:497250380-498450380 GCA_028749045.1 Cupressus sempervirens
ATCAGCGATCATTGTAGCTTTTTCCTATCATTTGTGACATCAAATATTCGTATACTTTCATCAAAATAACTCCAAATCCATAAAGAAAAGAACATAATAATATGACATTTGTTTCTATATTAACATTAAAATTTACAATAATTATGTTTACCTCTATTGAAGGTGTCTAAGATGGTGCATCCATATCGCCTTGTGAAAAAAATTAGTAAGTCTTAGAAATCAACAGCGAAATTAAAGTAATAGACTTACCAAAAAAAATAATAATAATAAAGTAGATTGTATATGTAAACCATTTGTCTTAAGTTAAAAATTTAGAGTAACTAATGTTTATATCTTTAAAAATATTTGACATGTTCTACTTAATGTTTATATGTGCACATATGGTTTGGAAAGAAATATTTGGTCATACAAGACCCCATCATAGTTGACATTGATCCTACCTGGACATGTCATTGATCACCATGATCTTCATCCATGTCATCATCATCATCATCATCATCATCATCATCACCATCATCGTACTTGTCACTTTGATCGTTGTCATCACCACCACCATCTTCATCACCATCATCATCCTCTTGATCACTATCATCATCATGACCATCATTTCCATGAACATCACCATCTTCATCACCATGATCATGATCGTCATCAGCATCATCATCATCATTATCACCATTATCATTAGCATGACCAAAATCATCACCATCTTCTTCTTCTTCATCACTGGGTAACTGTCGTTCCTGATAATCATTTACTTCATCTTGTGCTTCTTCAATATCTTCTTCTTCGATCACATTATACTTTATCGGCCTTCCTCTTGGGTCATGTCTAACAACAAATGACCAATCTAATTTGTGTGGAACACCTAAGTAAAACACTTGCTCGCATTGGCTTGGAAGAACATAAGGCTCATCTCTGACTGGATCAAATGACCTTGTATTAATCATAGTAAATCCACTATCATGTTCAATAACAGTCTTATCGGGATCATTTTAATTCAGTCGTAACCTAAACCATTTGACAAAAAATAGAACTATTTTGAATAAATTAAAGTCGCACTCAAGTATATCATCCAAAATTCCATAGTATCAAGTTTTAGATTGTTGAGGATGTATGTCAGTTCTAGATGAAATATTGGTGACCGCGAAGACAACACTTATCCCGGAATCACATGTTTTCTTCGTTTCATCTAACTTTTTTGTGCAGAATTATTAGCCATGGTAGTACATAGCTTTGTGGTGTTTGACCTACAATTATTCAAACATGTCAAGAATCTTCTCATTGATCTGTGAGTTGATATTAAGCGTATGTCTCATGATTAGTAATCTTATGCATACCTTTGTATCTCTTAAGCCATATATTAGATAAGTACCATTGGCGTAACATTGGGATCTCCATTACGATGAGATTCTTTAACCAACGATGCAACGCCATCCCATGTTAATCAGCGACCATTTTCTTGAGACTGTTCAATCCATAATGTCATCCAATCAAAGATTGTTTGCAATATACAAGTATAGTGCATCCCACTCACGACCAACTATAAAGAAGACAATTACACCAGTTAGAAAGAACTTATAGATATTGATGATGGATAAGAATTGTTAAATTACAAAAAAAAAAATTATAATTACCTCTCACCCTCCTCAATCTACCTTTCCCTGTCAGGTACTCCCCTTTGAATTTGTCATTACAGTTGGGATCCCAAATGCGATCTACATGGATACCTAATGCGAACTTTGGAAGATATTCACTGATATACACCATGGTCTGGTATATCATATATCCCTCTATCATAGAACCCTCGGGACGTGCTCTTTTTCGAACCAAGCCCTTCATAAATTTCAAGTGCCTCTCAACCATCCATATTGATCTAGCTTGTACAGGTCCACACAATTCAATCTCCTCAACTTGATGTATGAGGTAGTGTTCTTAAGCATTGAAAAATGTTGGAGGTAAACACTTTTGCATTTCACAGATAAGCTGTGGATTTTTTCTCTTCCAATATTTTATATCTTTTTTATCAATTTCTTTAAATGATAACCACCTAAAAGATTCCAAATAATATTATACAATAGATTTCAGATAAAAAGCTACAAAAGTAAGAAAAAACACTCTTCTAACCTCATGTATTTTTCAAGATCATATATAACTTGTTTAATACTATTTTCAAACTGTTGTGGAAGGGATAGAGGTAGGACGAACTGCAATCATTAAAAAATGATCATTTAATGCAATTGGTACTACATTAAATCTTACAAATATACTGTAAATAGAAAAAATGACTTACCTTGAAGAAGGTATGCCAATCATGTGTTTTCAATCCTGGCCCAAAATCACCTTTCTTTGATAGAAGAGTGCTTATATTTGCAGCAAATCCTATTGAAAATTTTGTTTTTTTTTATGACTTCTTTTAATGCATCACTTTGTTGCTCTGTTAATAACCAATGAAGAGCACTTGTATTTATGTGGTCTCCATTCCTATTTGATTCAATGAAAACTTTTAGTGCATGATTGGATTCACGAATGTTAGTAAAAATTTTAGCAATTTGTTCTCTATCATGCCTTCCATCCAACATTTTCCATAGTGTCTCTGTTACATTCTTTTCAATATGCATAGCATCAAACAAATGCGTGATTGGGAGATCCTTGTAGTATGGTAACCTACTAAATTGAGTAGGATAACTTTTCATTCCTCTAGGAAGTTGGTCATTGATGCCTTGATGACCTTCACAAGCATCAATTACAACATTAGTAAATATAAGACAATATCAAAATATAAATTGTAAACTTTGGACGACAAATTGGACATTACCTCAACGATTTAGTCGATCGTATTCCAACTTTCATAAATGTGGTGTCATTCTTTGTGGCCTTGATGATGTCTCTTCTTTCCCATTGAAAAGATATTTTTCAGCAATTTGATACCTATGATTATTGTGGAGAAAGTGTCTAAACTCATCAAACACCTGCTTTCCTAAACTTCTCAAATGACAACATTTCATCTTCGGACCACAAATTGGACATGCAAATTTTCCCTTTGTCTGAAGACCTAAAAGATCATGTATAATTGAATCATGTACAATTATCACGTACAACTTAAGCATTTGATAGTAGTGTGTAAGCACTATAACAGACCCAAAATATGTGATCTTAAAAATATAACATACCGCAAAAATTAGTTAGCCCAGGGGCATCATGTATTGTCCATACAAGCATTGCATGGAATTGAAACTATCGATGTCCTATCGGTGTAGAGATGTCATACATAGTGATGCCATTCCATAACTTCAACAACTCGTCAATTAGGGGCTCAATATACACATTCATATCTTTAACTTGGTATTTACCTAGCAATTGAATGAACATAAACATTACGTAATTATTATAACCATTTTCATGCACTATTTATAAATTAATTTAGATAACTATAAAATAAAAAAATACCTGGCACAATCATTGACAACATTATGTGCTCCCTCTTTATGTACATCCAAGGAGGAATGTTATTGTTAATAACAAAAATAGGTCATATTGAGTAAACAAATCTCATATCTCCATATGGATTGACACTATCCGCCACCAATGAAAGTTTCAGATTACAAGGTTCTTTAAAGTGTGACCATGTTTCTTCTATCTCTTTAAATGTAGAACCATCAGCAGGCATTCGCATAATGTCATCCTGACTTCTATTGCATGCATGGTAATCCATAAATTGTGCCAAGCTAGCGCACCTGAATAACCGTTCAAGACGTGGAATAATGGGAATTTACCGAAGAACCTTGCAAGGTACTTTTTTTGTTATTTGATCTGACCGATATCTACTAACATGACAATCAGGGCATTCTGTTGTAAATTCATGTTGTTTATTATATAGAATGTGATCATTGGGACATGCATGTATTGTCTGATACTTCATTCCAATATGATCCATAATGTTAGATAATTCTCGGTATGAATGAGGCAAAATGTTTGATGGTGGTAACAAAAACTCACTAATCAACCTACAACAACAAATATGCATTGTTAATATAATGAATAGTAATTGTATGCTAACATTGAAGATGACAAAAATGACATATTGAATACATGACATTGCTACATTGGATATACTATTCATAACCTTTAAGTTCACCAACAACACTATAGCCGAGAGTAGAGTTGTTTGGGAGCCTTTGTATAAGGGCTCGTGTGCCTTCTCAAGTAAAGGTATATCAAGACCATCTTCATCATTATTATCAAATTCGCTAGTACCATCATTGTGAGCCTCTTCATCATATGCCCCAATACCATCTTCTTCAATCATGTCCTTTGGCACATTACCATCTTCTTCCATGGGAGTGTTATCCTCAGCTTGGATGTTCACACCTCCATGTTCCTCCAGTAGGAAATCCACATTCAGCAATGGACGAAAATCATGGCCCCCTTCAACATGACCATATTGTCTATAATGACTCTGGGCTGTTGTGATTAGAATTCTTCAATTCTTTAAGCCCTTACACTTTTTGCAAGGACAATAACATTTATCAGGTTTTCTTCAGAATTGAGCCCACAATGCAGCCATTGTCTCATTATTTTGTTATTGGTTCATATTATCTTTAACAGATCTCTCCAAATCAAAGAGAGGTGTGCACGCCTACTCGGTCAAAGTGTTTTTGCTCACCATACAACATGCCAAATGTAAGTCTCATCTAAGAATATCATGTAAACTAAATCTACTAAATAACACTACATGCATACAAACCTGCTTTATTATGGTTTGATATTATGTATTCTCTTTCTTTAATTGCAAATTTTGCCTGTTTGTAATCTTCCTTTAAAGCTGATATTATTTTCCTGGATTGCTCGAGAATTTTTTGTACACTTTCAGATACAGTTCAAAAAGGGGATCTTCCAAAACTAAGTTACTACATAGTGATACACAATCCTCCCTTAATTTATGACCATTTAATTATTAGAAAACTCAAATAATAAATGTCTTCTAATGACATTAGAAAACACAAACTATATAAAATCGCCTTTTTAGCATTACAATAACTATCTTGAGCTCCAATAGATCATACACCTCTACTGTAGGTGGAAATTGTCATTAATTGTTGCAAAACAATTTTCATGCAAGCAAAAATGAAGATGGAATAGTCATATATCATCTAAAACATCATTTAGAATGATTCTATACTTGCAGAGCTGATAAAATGTGATTTATAACAGTGAGAAAGAAACAATCCTCAATGTATCTTTGTCTCGATGATAAAGTAATATTTTTGTAAGTCAGATTACCTAATCGGTGCAACTGAACAATTCATTTTGTTGGAAGCTACCAAAGAACTTAAACAAAAAAGAGAGCATAATAGTTGAATATAACTATCCTACAATGCTATCATTATGTCACTATCACTCTTATTCCAATGGTTCATGTCTCCTTCAAGAACTCTCTTAGGATAAATATGAAGATCTCATTAACCTCCAAGCCCATGAAACTCATAAATCATCTGAATAGTTTTGGTCACATTCACATTATCCATGAGCAATGGAGCACACAACTTCATAAAACTAAACAATAAATCAACACAAGATTTGAGGATTGTACTTCTATATCTGTTAGGAAGTAGTTTATATATGCGAAAGAGAGGGACTTCTAAAAATTGTCAATGATCACAAATCGAAAAATCAAAACAACTTTCTACACAACTACTCTCCACACATCATTGTGGGTACCAATACACAAGATTTGAAGCAAATATTTAGTATTAAATCTTATTCATCTATTCTACAATTCTTAGTCTTTTAAGAAATAGCTCATAGTGGGCATATGTCTCCAAGAAAAGTGCAAATGAAATTTAACAAACAAGAACAGTAACTGTAAAGATGATAATGCATTTCCAAAAAAAATGATTTTGAGCACACAATAATCCAAGTTTTATCAAACATCAAGAACTCAAGGCATTCATCTATGGCCAAAATATTAACAATGGAGAAGCTAGCCAAAAAAAAATTGACTCATATCATAGTGAAAGTCATGGCTTCTACCAGGGGGAAACTATAATAACTAACTTTATTTACAATCCCCACCAAGTCAAGTATAATGGCATTCATTTAGATTTCCAATCAATTCTGTTTGAGTACTTTTAAGGTTTTAGTCCATATAGCACTAATAGACAAAATGTCAAATAGGTTAGTATGGAGAAAAATAATACTAAAACATATTTCAAAAGTCTCCTTGTCTGAATATTAAATAAACAAATATCATTATTGAAAAATTGCCACCATGCAGATAATTTTAAATTGAAGTTTGTGTTTACCATGTCCAAAGAAGAATGATCTAGAAATTCAAATGTTGAGATGATCTCCCCTAATTGCTGTTTTGCTACAGAGAGTAGTCTCTGTAAAAAGCGAACGAATTTTTTTAATTTTAATACAACTGTCAACTTGGAAATAGTTCTATGCTCCACAAAATCTAAGGTATCAATTCCTATAACATATCATCTATCATCAAGTTTAAAGTGAAAGAGAGCATACAAACTATTGTAAGTTGTGCCCAACTGGGACACATTTAAAATAAATTAAAATACAAATTTCAATCAAATTCATGTTAGAATCAGTCATATAAATCAATACAATTGTCCCCTTGCCAGCTCCATAGTACTACAGAAATTGGTAATCATATCAGATCAACCATGGATTACATTCTTTGAAGTGTCCACAATAACTAGCAAAAATCATCATTTCAAAAGTAAACATGAAAAGAAAAGTGAGAGAGATTCTCATCCACTAACAGTAATGCTTGAACATTTTTCTCTATATGTTGAGCAAAACTAACCTGAAATACATTCTAGTGTATTTGTAAAGATCACAAGTTATCCCTCTTCAACAGACCCCTCTTGTACACTCTCCAATTACAGTAGCCACATGGACTCTTGTAGAAATTGTACAAGCACAAAATCAAAATAATTGCTTCTCTAAAGTAACAAAGTTTGAGCTAGGAATTTAGGAGCTTTTATGCAAGTATTTTCTCAAATTTTAAGGTATTTTGGTCTTACATATCCACTTTGAGAATTGTATGATAACTAATCTCCAAATTATACTCTTCAAAACATCAGAAGCAATGTAGGTAGCAAACTGTATTTAGTACATTTGTTTTATAATTGAAATCTCATAGTATTAATAAAATATTACAACTATCAAGTCAAATGGGATGACCTTGAATGCTAAATCATAGAGACTTTCATAATGAAAACATGTGGTCAAATCACAAGGATACATGTTACATGCCTAAAATGCACAATTGTTGAACATCGAATTCATGTATATTATTGGAAAGTGTTTGAATGCCAAATTAGATTAACCATGATATTTGATTTGAGAAACACCAAATGGACATTCCCTTGCCAAGAGTTGCTTAGATGTGTCATCATACCTTTCCTGTGGTTCCATAATGTGGTCAAGTTGCCAAAAATTCCTAAAGGTATTTAAGTCAAAGTGTTTGTTTAAGTGTCCTATATGTTTTTTGACAAGTAGGATTGGTTATAAAGTGTAATGTCCTCATTTTAGCTCATCAGGGTTTATGTTTGGATTGACCTATTATTGTCTCTCGTAGGTTAAGGTTGATGGCTAGAGGGCCCCATCTGGCAAAACAAGAGGATCTTTCCCCTCTATAGTATAGAAGTGTTTAGGATTGCTCCTCTTTTGTTTCAGTTAGCTACACTTACAATTTATAGTAAGTTATGTATCCAACATTTCTACATTTGGAAGGGCACCTAGACTGATCTCAATGCAGTGATGACCCTTGGCACTACTAATTTTATCAAATATTCATGGAATTACTAGTTATAGTAGGTTAGGAGTTAATAGAGAGAACCATTAATATTTTTAGTTAGGCAGTTGGTTGTGTGATGGAAGCAATGGTTGCCCAACTGGTTCAGATAAGACAGAGAGATAATGAGTAATCAATGAGATATTAAAATTATAGTAATAGTAATAAAGCTATTTATAATGGTTATATTGTAAATTTATTACTTATCTTAATAAAGTATTATTGAGGAGCCATTATATTTAATGGAAAAGTATGCCTTTAATAATGACATAACTTAATTCAAACACAAAAAATAGTTATATAAGTCATTAAAGTGACATATTGGTGAAGCCTAATGAGTCAAACTTTATTGAGGAATTATAAAAGCCCTAGAAATGAAATTAATTGATTTTTTGTTTATGAGTTTTGACTTTTATACTGGATGTTCTAGGGAAGAGTGCAATGTGACCTAGGGTTTCAGACATTTTTAGCATTGAAGGACAATATCTTCAATGTTTGTGCAATCTTAAAGCTATGAAAAAACTAGTTGAATCATTGTTTGATTGTGGGTTTCATACAGAGGTCCATTTTAGTTAAATTAATGAAGCTAGGGAGCTTTGTAATTAAAATAAAGATGTGTTTGCAGATACTTCCCAAGGCTAGTCTTCAGCTACGTTTTGTTGACTGAAAATAAAAATTTCAAAGGTAGTCGTACAACATTATAGGCCCCACATGAGACCCTCAGCACAACATCTGGTTTCTAGGCCAAACTGCCTAGAAGTTATGCTTCATTATTATCCTATTGGACTCCCAGCTATAAATAGAACATTGTGCACAAATTGGAGGGGTTTCTAGAAAATCTCCAAGTGATGTGATTTAATTCCAAGTTCTTTATCCAAGATGAAAACTCATTTTAGTATTTAACAATTGCAATTATTTTGCAATGTAAATATCAATAAATAGAAAGAAACTCCTGCCTGTGATTTACAAGTAGTTTCAGATTTCATTTCATGCAAGCTTTGTGTTTTATTTTCATTATTTTCAAAAAAAGGAAAGTATAAAAAGCATATATTCTAAAAAATACAAATAAAATCCAAAACATTGCAAAAACAAACCAGAAATAGTCACAGGTTGGATAAAGAGAACTAGCAGGGTTCATCACAGCAGTATCAAAGCATTTTCCTATCATCCTGCAAGGTTGGGGTTTCATATGCAGCTGCAATGATTTGATCCACATTGGTACTATACACATAGGAGAAGCATAGAACAACATGTTGATCAGTTACAAGATTACCATTAAAGATAATGGGTGATCGGAGAGGTGGTAGTCCACCTAAAAATGCAGGAAATAATGAAGAAAGAGAGGCAATGGATATATTTAGGGGTTTTGCAGTGGGACAAACAACTAGTGACAAATGTTTTTTTGTAGCTTGCCGCATCTATATGGAAGATGTCTTGCCTAGAGGAAAAATTCACGATCAAGAAGAGCATGATAGTGAAGATGGGATGCCTTGGGCAAGAAGATTTTCTACAGGCACCTATGAAAAGCCTACACATCCAATGTTCTTGAGGAGAATCTGAGGAAGGGAGTGTAGAAGAAGAAGGTGCGGCATTTGTTGATAGTGTCTTGGCCATGCATGATGAGTGGGAGGCATTGCCACAAAGAGTTAAAGATCACTTGCCCTTTGATAGATTCATGACTCAAAAAGAGATAGCATAGCAGGCCAAGGCAACAAAGAAGACCAAGGAACCAAAATAATGATCTTCAACATGCTACTAGTAGGCTCAAACTTCGTACATTTGATGGAAAAATGAAGGTCGCAAATAGAGATTAGATTAGTAAATTAGACACTTTCTTGACTCTTCGTGCAATGACAAAAGTACATGCAATTAAGTTTGCAACATTGCATCTAGATGGTACAACTCACGATTGGTGGCATCATGAGATGGTTACTGTGCTGCATAACCTCATTATTTCCTATCAAGAATTCTAAGAAAGATTGATTAGTACTAATAATATGAACATCACTCCCGCATCCTTAGATGCAAGCATCCTTCTATGCATAGTCGACACGGAAAAGTGTAGACTGGTTAAAAGTTGCATCTCACCATCAATAGTCTCTTACATTGTTAGAGCTTGATTAGATTCCTAAACCCTTTGCCTAGTTGCAATTTGTTTTCTAGAAGAAGTTGAAGAGCATCAATTGTGAAATCATCTGCATTTGTAAAGTCGATATCCATTGATTGAACAGCGTAAGTCTCTTTGTGATACCAACATATCACATCATTACAATTGAATGAGAACCCACAACTAGAAGAAACTCTGGGATATTCTCATTTGATCACACAATCTGTATAGTGTATACATCATTTAGCATACGAGCTTCCTTATTCAAAGACTGTCGGAGATTCGGTCTTTTAGTTGGAATACTAAGTATTCGGTTTGCATGTTGAAGTGGTCATAAAAATCACATCAATAGAATGCAAGTACAATAGTGAGCCTCTTGTAATACTTCTTTCATATATTGAATTCATCCTCACCATGGTTTTTCCCTTCTTGGGTATTCTACATAAAGTCTTGGTTTTCTTGTGTGGTGTGTGTTGTGTGTTTTTAATTTACTTATGCACTTCTATTCAGATAGTTAAAATGTTAATGAAAAGTTATGATTTAATTTGTGCTTCTCCATGTTCAACACTATAGAGTGAACAACTAACATTGTTAGAGGAAAGCTATGATAATGTTAATGCCGACAGTGCCTCCAGCATTTCCTGCCCAAGGTTTATTTGTAGTTGTAGGAGTTGTCTTTGATGAGATGGTTACACCTAAAAACCCATATATTGATTAAATTTAGCATCTAGCTTCTCATTGGTAGACAAGTCATATCACCCTGGGATTGAATTTGATAAATGTTCTAATAATAAAATCAGGTATAATTCTTAACATGTGAATCTGCCATTGGAAAAGAAAACTCAAACTGATTTTTTCAATCTACTGACCAAATTAAGAAAGTAATCAATGTCATGTGGTATATTTATTGATTGACAACTAATTTGGCTGCAGGTGAAATGAAACAAGTAAAATAGTAAATGAATTAAGAGAAACATGAAAGGCAACAACCCCTTTGAATCAAACAAGTAATGTTGGCAGATCGAATAGGTTGCAAAAGTTGAAAAGATAGTCAAAGGAAATCTAAGAGGGAAAATCAAATCATCCAAGAAAATTGGAAAAGTTGATTCAATTTTTTCTTTGGAGGATGAACCATATGACTCCTAGCTGTTGAAATTCTAACAATTTTTAATTGAATCTACAGAATCTACCTATACTCAGATTTTCTTTTGTACAAAGGCTAGAACCTTTGCAGTCAATCTTTGTGTTTGATTAATAAATAATCTTTTTTCATTTCCTCCCAGTTTCCAGTTTGAATATTGTAATTATATGGAAAATGAGGTTGTAGCTTATATGAGTGTCCTTCAACAAAGCAAACAACATTCATTCCTTTGAATTTTTAGTATCTATACTTTAAACTGTATCATGGCTAGTTGTTGTAAAGTTGGTTTAAAATGTTTGTGTGGGAATGTGTAATGTCCCCTTTTATCTCACCTTGGTTGGTGGTTTGGATTAGCCTATCATTGGCCCTCATAGGCTAAGTTAGACGGTTAGAAGGCTCCCAGTTGGCAGAACGAGAGGCCTTTACCCTTTTGAAGTACACAAGCATTTAGGATTGCTCTTCATTTGGTTTAGTTTGATAAACTTACTAATTATAGTAAGTCATTTATCCAACACTTCTATATTTAATAGGGCACCTAGATTGGCCTCAATTGTAGTGATGATCTTTGGCCCCTTTGTTTTGATCAGGTATTCAAAGATTTACTAATTATAGTAAATCGAAGGTTGATAGAGATGCACCCTTACTACTTTTTGTAAAGCACCCTAGTTAGCAGTAAATGCAATGGGCTAAGTCTTGGTGAAGTCAAAATTGATTTACAATGATTAATGGTAGACTTAAAATATTGTAATACTTTAATAAGAAAGTAATTATTAAGTTCATATCATTAATTGAAATACAAAATGACTATAATAAAGTTATAATGCAAAGTCACTTTAAGTTATTCTAGCTGGTTTGAGAAGCTACTTCATAAGGAGGAATCAAAAGTAAAGAATGCCTACTTCATAAGGAGGAATTAAAAGTAAAGAATATTTTATCCCACATTGCTAGAAGTACAAGCATTCATAAACTAAAAAGCTATATAAGAAAGGCCATCCTTTCATTTGAGATACGTTATGAGAATTGAATGTTGAAACTTTTTCTCCATTGTTGCTGAAAATCAGTGACTGGATTATCTAAGGACAAAGATCATTAAAATAAGTGAAAACTGGACAAAAACCCATCTGTTTAGTTTAGTGGATTCAATCAAAATTTATATTGGGATTGAATTGCATATTTCAGAGATAAATAAGAATTTCTAATAGCTACAATAGGACATACAATAGAAGTAGGTCTGGAAGTCCAAGTACAGGATATTGAAACTTTCTCCTTCGTATTTGATAAGGTTTATTAGCTACTGGATGATTTGGAACAAATGTTTGAGGCAGCCATTCACATCAAAGCTTGAGAACATAGGCAAAGATGAAAGATAATAAATAGTTTGTGCAGTCCCAATCATACCCCAGCTGTCCAAGTCTTTTACAGTCACAAGCCTTCGTCTAGAACATATCATTGACTAGTTAAATTTCTTAAGTTTACAGCGTTGAGGTATTGTAAAATTTGAAAACTCCTGGGGTCTTTTTAAGGTGATGTAATAATTAAAGATTTTTCATTTCATGAATGTCTGTAGTAGTCTAATATTGAGCTACGAGTGTTAGAATTATTTAGAATAACTAAGAGGGGGGGTGAATCAGTTATTCAAGGTCTAATTATGTCCAATAATAATTTTTCTACAAATCCTTAATGGCACAAAACTGAAATTATCATGCATGCAATAGAACATTAAACAACCATGAAAAGTAAACATGCATCACACCATAACACTAAGGATTTGATAACCTAGAAACCCTCCAGGAATAAGAAGGTAAAACTGGAGTGGGGAAGATACCCACAAAATAACTGCACAATTAATTTCAACCACTTTTGATGGTCTGCCTTGTTAAAGGCTACAACACATTGTTAAATGTGACCTTGTTAAAGGATTTAAGAACATTCAACTTGGAATGTCACCCTATTAAAGGATTTACATAAAGCTATTAGGCTCACCCAAGTCTATGGGATTTTCAGTCACCTTTGCAAAATAATCTTTCATCCCTCTCTAAGGATCTCCTATCCTCCTCCTGAGGATCTCTTTATCCTTCTCCTGAGGATCTCTTTATCCTTCTCATGAGGCTTATCCACCTAGCTGTTAAACTAACCTAGCAATGTAGGGTTTCAATATCTAATACAATGGTAAGAAAATATTAGAAGAACTTTGACCTGATATAGATTTGCAACCCTAACTATGCAGATTTCAGATCACTTCTTCAATTCCTTTCTTTGATTGGCTTCTCTCCCTTGCAGTGCTGACAGCTTGTTCACCCTTCAAGATCTGTCTCCTTGAGTTCTTCCACTTGTTATGCCAAAGTTTTCTCTGGTCACTTGATCAATTCAAAATCATGATACTCTATTTTTTTTTTCTTGGCTTCTTCGCATGACCACACTTATGACCAACTCCCTCTCATGCATTCTTTTAATCTCTTACCTATGACTCCTTATAAAGAAGTTATGTTCGATTTCTCGATCAAATCTTAATTTTCTCTTGAGAAAATGGCATTATTTTTCCCTCCAAATTGTTTCTTCTAGAAACTTCATGATGAATTTATTAGCATTCACATTGAAAATGGTTTGCATGGATTACATAGATTTTTGTGACATCTACTCATCACCCTTATCATCCAACTAATTCACAAAATTTGATGTAACAAACTTATCGATGCTGATCTGGTGAATCTTTGACTTTTCAAAATAATGCAGCAACTTGGCATTATTGGTTTACTGATGCTCGGCTCCTTCTGTGTTACTCAGCTTCAATTGTTCTTTTCTGGTGCTCGGCACCTGTAGCATTTTTGCTCAGCACCTGTTTCTTGCTCGACACTTGAATCTTGCTTGGCAGTTGAATCTTGCTTGGCACTTGAATCTTGCTCGGCACTTGAAGACTTACTCGGCACTTGAATCTTGCTCGACACTTGAAGACTGCTCAGCACACACTGAGTATCTATTCGACACTAACTAGAACTTAGTTAATCCTTACATCTTTGATATGTCTTAGTGTGTCCATCCTCTATTTCTTAGGGTATATCATCAAAACACTATTTCATCAATGGCTTAGCTGATCCTTATACTTCATTACAACATCATAACTTCAACTTTTCTCTAGGTACTCTAGTTACATCTTATTGATTGCCACATCCTTGTCAAACAACCAATTAATAGTATTTGGATTACTAAAGCAATTGTCTTTCCTGCAAGTAGCAAGTTTGACACCAATGACAAAATAATGATTTAAAACATTCTTTACCAGTTCCATTTCTCTTCATTCATGATCTTTTCAATTATTTCCAACAATCTCCCTCTTTGGCATTGATGGCAAACCAAACTGATCAAATGATTAAGCTGATCAACTTAGTTACCACCAAAATCTAAATCCTATCATTGTTTTGCTTCTCCCTCTGAACTGTTGCATCCTTACTTTGTATTCCTAATCCTTCATATATATCTCCCTCTTTGACATAAATGCCAAAGATGTAACATCTTTAACATGCTAAATATAAACTTTGCATCTCATGTTTTCTCCCTCTATCACCATGCTTGTGACTGATCTAGAGTTTCTACTCCTATTATCATCCTCTGCATCATTCTTCTAATTTTTCAATGATCTACTCTAGTTGATGCAGGGCAGCTTCTATGTTGCTTTAGACTGCTTGAGTTAGAGGCATTACCCCCAACTTGCCTCTAAGATATTCATATGCATCCTTGGGCAATGGTTTGGTGAAGATATCTACAATTTGTTCCTTTATGTGAATGTACTCCATCTTCACTTGTTTGTCTTCCACCAATTCTCTAACATAGTGATATTTGATTGCAATATGCTTGGTTTTTGCATGCATTACTCGATTCTTAGATATGTTTATAGCACTTGTATTATCACAATACAATAGTACAAGTTTAGTTACCTCTTCTTTCATTCCTTTTAATAGATGTTTGAGCCACACAATGTTTGTACAATTGACTATTGCTACCACATATTTTGCTTCTACAGTGGACTAAGATGTACATATTTGTTTCTTACTAGTCCAAGTAATTAGCCTTTTTCCTAAGAATAATACTCCTCCACTTGTGTTTTTTTTGTCATCAATGTTTCCTCCCCAATCTACGTCTATGTATGCATTGAATTCAAACTTCTCATTCTTTTTGTAATATAGGCCAAAATCATCAGTTCCTTTGAGATACCTCATTATCCTTTTTATTGCCATGAGATGATTTTCTCTAGGATTGGCAGAGAATCTAGCCACTATTTCAACTGCTAGTGCTATGGCTGGTCTGCTATGTACAACATATTCTAGTTTTCCAATCATGGATTTGTACATTGTTTGATTGACTTCAGCTGATTAATCATTTTTAGATAGGTTATGTCTTGTTGCCATTGGTGTGTTGATGGGTTTGGAATCTTCCAATCCAAACTTCTTGAGTATCTCCTTGATGTATTTTGATTGTGTCACAAATATACCATGTTTTAGTTGATGCACCTACAATCCTAAAAAGAACTTGATTTCTCCAAACATAGACATCTCAAACTCATCTTTCATTTTGTCAGCAAAACTTTTGCAAAGCACTTCCTTTCCTTCAAAGACTATATCATCCACAAATATTTCAGATACAAGAATATCCTTACCTTCTTCTAATTTGATGTACATGTTGTTGTTATCATTAGTTGTTTCAAATCCTATTTGCACCAAATACTTGTGAAGTCTCTCATACCAAGCTCTAGGGGCTTGCTTCAATCCATATAGAGCCTTATGCAGTTTACATACCTTATTTTTGTTTTTTTCATCAACAAAACCTTCTGGTTGCTCTATGTAGACTTCTTCTTCAAGTATACTATTTAGAAATGCAGACTTTACATCCATTTGATAGACTTTAAATCCTTTGAAGGCTGCATATGCCAATAAGATCCTTACTTCTTCCATTCTGGCTACTGGAACAAAAGTTTCTCCATAATCTAGTCCTTCTTCTTGTGCATATCCTTTGCAAACTAATCTTTCCTTGTTTCTTGTGATTTCACCATTCTCATCTAACTTGTTTCTGAGCACCCACTTAGTTCCAATCACATTTTTGTCAGCTAGTCTTGAGACTAAGGTCCATGTCTTGTTCTTCTCAATTTTCTCTATTTCTTCTTTCATAGCATTATACCAGTCATCATTTGTTATGGCTACACTTACTATTTTTGGTTCCATTTTTCTGAGAAGACATGTTTCATTTTGAGTCTATTCCTTGCCATTGGTCCTGCCTCTTTGTTTCCAATAATTTGATCTGCAAGATGATGTCTTTCCACATACTTTGCCAATACAGGTTCTTTCCTTGTTTGCATGTTGTCTCTTTTAGAATTTGAATCTTCATGTATATTTTCATTAGGTATTTGTTCATTTTCTTCTTTTTGGTTGTTCTCAAAGTCTAAATGAACATTTTCTATATTCTACAGCTCGACTTCTGAATGTGTCTGTTGTTCAGCATTCACTGTCTGTGACTCGGCAGGTGCTAGATTTTGTTGTTGATTGTCATTCTGAGTTGCAACTTCACCATTATTAGGTATACCTTCATAAAAGTATACAAAGGTTTTGTATTTTTCTGCTTTCTTGTTGTTCTTAACACTTTGAACTTTTGCAAGCTCATCAAATTTCACATTTGTGCTTTCTACTACTTTGTTAGTGTTATCATTCAAGCACTTATAAGCTTTGCTTCTTGTAGAATAACCAAGAAATGTGCCTTCCTCACTTTTTGCATCAAACTTTCCATTCCTGGACTCTTTATATATATAGCATTTGCATACAAATATTTTGAAATATTTTACATTAGGAGAATGCCCATACCACAATTCAAAAGGTGTTGTATTTGTACCTTTCTTGACTTGAACTTTGTTGAGTGTGTAGACTGCAGTACTTATAGCTTCTCTCCAATATTTGAGTGCAACATTTTTCTCCATCATTAAAGTCCTGGCATAGTCTATATTTGATATATTCCTTCTCTCTGCTATACCATTCTGAGGTGGAGTCTTGGGTGCTGATGTTTTCCTTTTGATTCCTCTTTTATTGCAGAACTCTTCAAATTCTCTTGATGTGAATTCACCTCCTCTATCAGATCTAAGACATTTTAGGCTCTTTCTAGTTTCTTTCTCAACTCTAGCCAAGTACCATTTGAACATTTGGAATGCATCTAATTTTTGTTTTAGGAACATGAATGTCATCATTCTTGAATAGTCATCTACAAATAGCATTATGTATCTATCACCTTTGTAGCTTTATACTTTAATAGGACCACACAAGTCAGTATGAACTAGCTCTAATACTTCATTGAAAGTATAATTCTTACTTTTGAAAGTTGACTTAGTCATCTTCCCTAGTTGGCATTGTTTGCACATGATGTTATCAAGTTTCTTCAACTTTGGTAAACCTCTGACTTTCTTCATCTTGTTGATGCTTATAAGATTGTCAAAATTTACATGACATAGCCTCTTGTGCCACAACCATACATCATTAGTTTGAACAATAAGACAAGAAGCATCTTCCATGTCTAGTTAAAAAAAATTACTCTTAGTCTGATCAGCTTTTCCTAATAGACTTCCTTGAGAATGATAAATCTTAGCAATTCCTTTTTCAAATTCAACCTTACATCCTATGTTGCCTAACTGTGAGACACTTAACAAGTTATAATTCAGTCCTTCAAAATAGTATGCATTATCACATGATATCTTTTTAGTAAGCTTGATACTACCTTTCCCTTTGATCTGACATGGTGCATTGTTACCAAATCTAACACTATTTCCTTCATATTGAGTAAAGGTAATGAACTTAATTTTTTCTCCAGTCATGTGATGAGAGCATCCGCTATCTATGATCCATCTATCATTCTTGTTCATGCAAGTTACCAATGCAGTTGCTTCTTATTCATCTGAGTCATCTTTCATAGCCACATAGACTACTTCATCATCATTTTCGTCAGAGTCTTCTTCAACAATATAGCATCTTTAGCCTTTACCTTTGTGGTCCTTGTTTTCCTCTTTCTTGTTCTTGAAGTTGCCACCATCCTTGTAATTTTTCTTTTGTGTGCATCTAGCTGCAATGTGACTAACTTCATTACAATTGAAATAAATGATTGGTAGCTTACCTTTGAATTTGCCTCTTCCTCTTTGAAATCTTCTTGCTAGTAATGCCTCCAATTGATCCACATCATCTTCATTAGTGCTGCTATCACCGGATACATACTTTCCTTTTCCATTCTTTTTCTTTGTTTGAACCTCCTCGTTGTCTTTCATTGTCATCTTAGCTTTGAATGTAGATTCAAAATTTTCTAGCTTGTAGTTGTCAAAGTTGGATAGCTCAAAGGCAGTGAGTCTTCCAATTATTCCTTCAAATGTCACTGTGTTGCCTGGTACACACCTTAGCTCTTGGATGGCTGATACTCTTATAGCATAAATGGGAAGCAAAGTTCTCAAGTATTTGCTACATGTTGTTTCTTCTGCTAATTGTCCTCCTAGGCTTCTTATGGTACTGACTACTTCCTTCATTCTTGCACCATATTGAGCAGCATTCTCTCCTTCTTGCATTTTCATATCATCAAATTTTCCTCTTAGACTTTCTCTTTTGGCTCTCTTGATATTATCATCTCCTCCATAGATTCTTGATAATGTTTCCCACATCTAATGTGAAGTACCAAATCCCTTGATGTCATCATACTCAGCATAGCTTAGTGCTGAAGCAATATCTAATATTGCTTGATTGTGCTCCTTCTTTTTGCTCATGTCATCTGCAGTGAGGGGTTGTGCAGGGTCTACATGATCAACTATGATTGACGTCTGTGCATAATCACCTATTGATTCGAGATGTAGCTTCATCAAACTTTTCCATGCAACAAATTTGTCTTTGTTTAGCTTGGGAACTTCTCTCTTGGACATCTTCATCTTCTTGCTGCTAGTACCTTGAAACAAATCAGCAGGATGTTCTGATACCAATTGTTAGAATTATTTAGAATAACTGAGAGGGGGGGTGAATCAATTATTCAAGGTCTAATGATGTCTAATAATATTTTTTCTACAAATCCTTAATGGCACACAACTAAAATTATCATGCATGAAATAGAACATTAAACAACCATGAAAAGTAAACATGCATCACACCATAACACTAAGGATTTGATAACCCAGAAACCCTCCAATAATAAGAAGGTAAAACTAGAGTGGGGAAGATACCCACAAAATAACTGCATAATTGATTTCAACCACTTCTGATGGTCTGCTCTATTAAAGGCCTACCTTGTTAAAGGCTATAGCACTTTGTTAAATGTGACCTTGTTAAAGGATTTAAGAGCATTCAACTTGGAATGTCACCCTGTTAAAGGATTTACATAGAGCTATTAGGCTCACCCAAGTCTATGGGATTTTCAGTCACCTTTGCAAAATAATCTTTCATCCCTCTCTAAGGATCTCCTATCCTCCTCCTGAGGATCTCTTTATCCTTCTCTTGAGGATCTCTTTATCCTTCTCTTGAGGCTTATCCACCTAGCTGTTAAGCTAACCTAGCAATGTAGGGTTTCAATATCTAATACAATGGTAAGAAAGTATTAGAAGAATGTTGACCTGATACAAATTTGCAACCCTAACTGTACAGATTTTAGATCACTTCTTCAGTTCCTCTCTTTGCTTGGCTTCTCTCCCTTGTAGTGCTGACAGCTTGTTCACCCTTCAAGATCTGTCTCCTTGAGTTCTTCCACTCGTTATGCCAAAGCTTTCTCTGGTCACTTGATCAATTCAGAATCATGATACTTCTTTTTTTTTTCTTGGCTTCTTTGCATGACCACACTTATGACCAACTCCCTCTCATGCATTCTTTTAATCTCTTACCTATGACTCCTTATAAAGAAGTTCTATTCGATTTCCCACTCAAATCTTAATTTTCTCTTGAGAAAATGGCATTGTTTTTCCCTCAAAATTGTTTCTTCTAGAAACTTCATGATGAATCCATTAGCACTCGCATTGAAAATGGTTTGCATGGATTACATAGATTTTTGTGACATCTGCTCATCACCCTTATCATCCAACTAATTCACAAAATTCGGTGTAACAAACTTATCACTGCTGATCTGGAAAATCTTTGACTTTTCAAAATAATGCAACAACTCAGCATTATTGATTTACTGATGCTCAACTCCTTTTGTGTTACTTAGCTTCTATTGTTCTTTTCTGGCCCTCGGCACCTGTAGCATTTTTTCTCGGCACCTATTTCTTGCTCGGCACTTGAATCTTGCTTGGCACTTGAATCTTGCTCGGCACTTGAAGACTTACTCGACACTTGAATCTTGCTCAGCACTTGAAGACTGCTTGGCACACACTGAGTATCTATTGGGCACTAACTAGAACTTAGTTAATCCTTACATCTTTGATATGTCTTAGTGTGTCCATCCTCTATTTCTTAGGGTATGTCATCAAAACACTATTTCATCAATGGCTTAGCTGATCCTTATACTTCATTACAACATCATAACTTCAACCTTTCTCTAGGTACTCTAGTTACATCTTATTGATTGCCACCTCCTTCTCAATCAACCAATTAATAGTATTTTCATTACTAAAGCAATTATCATTCCTGCAAGTAGCAAGTTTGACATCAATGACAAAACAATGATTGAAAACATTCTTTACCAGTTCCATTTCTCTTCATTCATGATTTTTTCAATTATTTCCAACAACGAGCTCGAAAGACTTTTGCTATATGTTTGATTAAATGAAATCACAAAATAGACAGGCTTTGAAGTAGTTTTTTTCATGTCAACTGTTGTTATACTACTGTGATTGTGCACTAGTAAACTGCATGGTTATCCGTCATTTGTATGACAATTTATGATAAAAAAATTAGAAACTTTTATCACTGTATATGTTTGATTAAATGTTGATGTATTAAGCCTTGCTATGTTTGATGAAATTAAGCTTGAATACTACCTATTTGGTTTGTGATTTCTTACTAACTACAGATTTCAATAATCATACAATTGTTTGATGGAATTCATATGCAAGGAGATTGCATTTGATTTTTGCAAGGCATCTGTTTGATGATATTTCTTCAAAAGACATTTAACATTTTAGGCAAAAACTTGGTTTGGTTCAAAGTCCATTAGGTGTGAGTTCTACTAGGATGCTTGGCAACCAACATTGTTGATCCCAAATAGAAAACTCTTTCTTATCTCAACCCTATGATATGTGTTCAGATTAGAATTTTTAGTCATTAGGTTTTAAATTCTACGTTTTCAGAAGCACAAGCCATATGATTTTCATTTTCATATCATGATTAAATCGTGTTTCTATATTTGAAAGAAGCAAGGTTTTCTGATATACTGAGACACCATTTTATTAGTCTCCACAGTATAGATAGGTTTCAATTGAGCATTCATGTATACTGAGCCTAGGGGGACCTAAAATCCCCTTGAAGAGAAGAGTTGGTTTGCTACAAAAAACAATTATGTCTTTCAAGTCTTTTCCTACCAAGAAAAGGATGGGATTGCCATCTCTACTTCAAATTTTCATTATAGTTGAAGAATTAATAAAGGAGAAGTGAACCAAAAACTTTCAAGGCTTCACTGGAATAGAAAACTATTTCAGTATTTCAAGACTTTTACCAAGTAAAGTATGTGCTTACTAACTTCTAGATTTGTGAAGCTTGCTAAAAAAAAGTCTATTATCATCCATTAGTATGAATTCAATATTTAGACATAGATCTAAATGGGTGATAGAAAATATGAGCCGCAAAAGGGACAGAACCTTATAGAGAGAATACAAGTGTCCAGTGAACTAAGAGCAGTCTACAGAACTGAAATTAGTCAAGCAAGTAATTCGAGAACTCTTATCCCGTTTTAGAAGAGTTTTAAGGTTAACACAATGTGCTATAATTTTTGTATCACAAATTGGAGCCATATAAAAAACACGAGATAAGATGTGGGCAATAAAGAGGTGTATTTAGGCCCAAGTTTGATTGCAGTGGGTTTCTCAAAAATCTTTTATGAGAAACACCATCATCTATAAAACAACTTTGTGACCTAAAAGAATTAACAGTGGCTCTGTTTTTTAAATTGCGATGAGTTGAAGAGAAAGAGAAAATGTAAAGGCATTGAATAGCTTTGGAATCTGCCTCTGCAACTTTCTGATAGATAACAAACTTGGTATGATATATAATGACTAGATTCTTACCTCATTCTCCTATTGACCCTGCACCAAACTTCCACCCACTATAGTCATGCGTGCACCAAAACAAAACAAAATTAACACTACGGTGACATTTTTTATTATCCACATCTTATGTCGTGAAGGTCAAAATTTAACCAATTTAACCATGGTCAAAATTTTGAACATATTGGGCCCATTTTTTCAAAAAAAAAATGAATTTAACAACCCAAATAAGCCTTTGGTCAAAAATTTTGGTCAAAAATGGGGGCCTAATGTACTAGTGTTTGGACTGTCAAAGCTCATTCTAAACTACTTCAAGTCTCCTAAGTAATGTTTCCTTTGTGAAATCTTTGGTACAAGAGATCAACAATTGTATCATTTGAATTGCTTGCTTAAATGGTGGCATTAAGCTCTTTAATATCTTCCAGATCACCTCATCATCTTCCTTGGTACCTCCTTGAGATCTAATACCTATAGTAATTTCTAATGTCCTACCTACATATGTTCCTATAGATTCATCTTCCATCATCTTAGCATCTTGGAATGCACAAATTCAGCTTTGTAGCCTCAATTTCTTAGAATGTTCATCATCTTCAAAACTATTTTCGAAAGCTTTCCAAATCTCATGAGAAGTATTAAGTGATTTTACCTAGTTGTACTCAATTTCAGGAAGTGCAGACAATAGTGCTTCCCTAGCTCTCATGTCACGCATGAATGTTCCCTTTCTTCTTCGGTACAAGATTCCAAATCTTTTTCAGCAATGATTGTCTTTTCTGATTTATTTAAGATCCAATATCCTGGACCCATACAAAGTATATGTGTCTTCATCTTTTCCTTCCAACTATCATAATGTGTTCCATTGAACTTAGGACTATCCTTTTTGAATATGTTTTCCATGGATCTCCCAAAGTTGTTAAACTTTATTTCAAGGACCTGATGCTCTGATACCAATTTTTAGAAGCAATAGTCCACCAATATGACTAAGAGGGGGGTTGAATCAATTATCCAATAATTTTCAACCTTAAATAATCTTAACCATTTAATCAAAGTAAACAACAACCATGCAAAGATGCACATACACAATTGCACCAGATATGTTAACTAGGGAAACCCTTGATCAGAGGGAAAACCCTGGTGAGAATTATGCCCACAAGATGATGTACTAATATAAATATTCCTTGTTAGAGGATGGACCCTATTAGGATTTGTGCCAACCCTATTAGGCATTAGGAAAGACAAAAGGACCCAATATCCAAATAGTTTATGGGGCAAGATCACCGAATTCACTATCTAGCTGATCTTCCAACTATTCCTTGCAAAATAATTATCTGTAATGTACTTTAACTTATTTCCTCTATCTTGTTAACCAAACCAATCATTGTCAAACCTTGTAGACTAGGTCACAAACTTTGGATCCAAGCATCAAACTTTGGACCTCACAATGAAACCTTGGCAATGAAGTTCCCTTCACATTCACTCTACTATGCTTATCTTCACATTCCACTCTTCACAATCATTCATACATCTCACTACATATCATACATGATAAAGGAAAATGTCCTTCCTTTATATTGTATCCATAAAGCAATTCCCTGAGTCAAGTATTACACCTCAATTAATTATCATAGGACCTCATTAAGAACATGTTACACTTAGTGATAACATTAATCTTCCACCTTGTAACTTAAATAAATTTCCATAAATAAAACATTACGATGAGTGAGCTTAGCTACATCATCACAAGAATGCATTCTTCACATCTTTAACTTCGGCTTCTCAAAATAATAACTTTGCTAAGAGATATAACAAGTTTACTAGAACATGTCTCTGTAAACTATTTATCAGAACAGTCTTGACCAAAACTTGCATAACTTCTTCCAAACTTAATATCTTATGCTTCCAAGGTTAGTTGTATATAGTAGACACTTATTATAATCTCCCTTTAACCTTGCTTAGTGAAAATGCTCAACTAGTTGTCTATACCAACTTGATCTTTACTATTGTTCTTCTGCCATATACCACATAAAACTGCTATGTTGACATCAATGACAAACATAGTCATGAATGTAACATCTTATCATGATAATGATCTAATCATGTTTCTACAATACTCCCCCATAGAAGTATCATCAAAATTCATGATTCCAACAATACTTACTTGTTTATCCTCTTAATTTTCATCATCATATCATTTCCACTTATTTCCAACGTCCTTATTTATTTTTAAGGATAATTGAATCATTCAATGCTTAAGTCCTACTTGAGATTAATGGGTCATCTTACTTCCAAATGTGTATTAGGGAAAGGGGATAAATCTACCTCTCTTAGCCTTCCTTACTATACAAATCTAAAAATAATCTCATGGTATATATAAAGTGTATCGATCAATGCTCATTCAAGTTGTTAAGTAATAATGAAATCATGCCATAACAAGAACAATCACAATAATCCACACATCGCAATGTCACAAGCCTCCAAAATCATGTAATCATGAACCAATCAAAAGAAATGATAAAATAAAGAGAGAAAACCTATAAACCATGATCTATCCTTATACTAAAATCTCAAAGTAAAACAACTCTATGTCAAGTATTATCTCCCCAAAACACCCAAAATGAAAATCCATAACAATGCCTAAATCTATTCAATCTCCTAGACCAGAAAAACATATGTATCATGTTTAATGCTAACATGGTTGTAATCCTTAAATAACCAAGAAGATCATACTCATAATTTCCATTCCCAAAACATGAAATCAACCCAATAAATCATCTCCAAAGAACCTCATAATCAATGTCATAATATGAAATAATATGTAGGAGAGATAGCCATGATATTCATCTTTCAAAATGAATCCTCTAGAACTAAGAATCTATTCATTTCTAAAGATCCACATTTATGAAAGATAAAGCATAAGAATATCATGAATCTAAAATTTCCAAGTAGAGTGTGGGCGTGAAATGAGAATGCTTACTTAAGATATCTAGGTCACTATGACTCATCCAAGAATGTTCTCCTCTCAAGTCTACAATAGGTGAAAGTTTTTTGGTCTTCCCACAAAAACTATAAATTGCCTCATCAAATGTCAATAATTACAATTGGTATCGTAGAAGTAGACATGCATCCACAACCACCTTTTGAGTAATTAATTGATGTTAAAATAAAAATGCAACACAACACCATCATTAAGTAGTCAAGAAAGTGATCATGTGATTGATACAAGGAGAACCAACCAAGATCATCCAACCTAGGAATCAGGAACATACACATGATAATAGATAAAAATATCTTATGGTAGTTCATATAATTTAATTAAACAAGTAATAAGCTCAAGAGAAATGTATCATGCCAAAAATATAAGATATTAATCTAGAGTCAATCACGAGATAATAAAAAATATAGTCTAGACTAAACATTACTTATCAAAGTCAACAAGTAATGACACCTAAACAATGAATTTGTGAGTTCTCCATGACATACCAAGATGAACACATCACCAATCGTATGAATATAACCATATCCTACCATTGAACCAACAAATGGGAAAGAATCTTTTAGAATAACAGGATACAAGAGCTCCTCTGAACATCTACTATATTGTAGAAGATTATCCACCATCTAATGTTGAATCTACACAATTTCCAATAATTCCCACTAAATCATGATATTGAGTCATATGTGAGATTATAATAACCATATAATAAATGAAGATCAGCAAAGCATGCATACAAAACTAAAATATTCGGAGATAAAACCAAGATCTATAAGCCAAGATGATATTACCATGAATCAAAAATATGTTTAAATCTTATATCACCAATTTATAATTGTCAAAAAATCATACTAAAAAGTATAATCAATAAAATTTAACCAATCTATCATGACAAAACCATCATATACAAGTCTCAACAATTGACTATCTAGATACTCTAATAACCCATCCTCTCATTTTGAAAAAACTTACTGATCCACCAATTAGAATAGACAAGTCTAACAAACAAAGTTTGTTCTAGCACTAAATCAAACTTGATAGATATAAATATTCCATGTTTAAGTCATCCCACTAAATAAAAATGGGTTACATGCCCAGATAATTGTATAACACTAAAACATGCAATCTCACCATCACATTAGTAACATGTCTATTGAGATATTAAAGAAGATACTTTTGTAGACCAAATGACTCAAGCACTAAATCAACCTCTGATGTGATTTAGTAGACATGTAAACATTCAATTACTAGAGACAAGGAACTAATCAAGCCTCTATAGGAAATAAGAAACAACCTCCTAACACAAAACCAAAGGACCACCAAACTACCATAAACTTGTTTATGTCATGTACATGCAAAAATTGTACCTACATAACCATGACACTATTATCACCACCAATGGTGTTCTACACTCAGCTATCAAGTCGATATGTGACTCCAAACATCAAATTGTATTACTGAAGAGAACTAATGTACTTATCACATAAAATTCCAACTCTAAAAGAGTCTATAAATATATACTAGGAAGAATAACATATTATAATAAACTACAACATTCATAAATATTACATGAGGACATGCGCAACCATAAGGTTTTGCCACCTGAATCATCAATATGCTCATATTATCACTCCTTGAATTTTAGGTACATGTTATGAGTGTTCAAATAAGTATACAACTCTCTATGCTCATCAAAATGAGAAAATAATAGTACCACTATATAGTATACACCATATTCCCTCCAATGCCTATTTGAAATTTGAAAAAATTCTAATTATGTATGCCAAACTTATGTCTAAAACTATGAAAATAGTAATACCTGACTTCTAAAACCCCAAAAAGGAATTAAAATAGCTTAATCATGGAACCTACCTTGTACTTTGCATTGTTAGAAGTAGTAATCTTTCCTTGGTTGTATTTATTTATTAAATGGGATAAACCAAGGTATCCCTTATGCATTTTATCCTTTAGTACACATGTGAAGGACATATTATTTTCTTGTCCTCTAGTCCACATGTGGTGATAACTTTTTTTTGTAATTCCTTTATTAAGGAAAGTAGTTTATTCCTCCTTAAGAAGATATTGACACTTTGCACACACTTATTATGAATGGCGGCATTCATAGAAATGAGAGTTACACATGCAACTCCTTTCTCATCTCTATAAAAGAGATGCCTCTCTCATTCTTCTACAACTACTTCTTCCACACATCATCTTGATGTTATTGTAATGAGCTATTTTCTCCACCTTCTTTCTCTCTCCTTTCTTAGGGCTTTTGTCTTCCATTCATAATATTACACAAGGGGTTTTCTTTGCTTTCCCCTTTCAAAATCTCTTGACTCCATTCTTGTTGATCCATTGTGTAGCTCATTTGGTTTATGGTAATATTCTTCACATTAAGCTCTCTTGGATTGTTTTATTAGTTTTCATTTTGCTCAATTTCTTACATGGTATCAGAGCTTTCTAATCCTTGTTTTGAGCTTTTGTGAAGGTTACCATATTGGAGATGTTTTGTTAATAGAGGAGAAGAGGAGCAAAACTTCATTTTTAATCCTTTGTGTTGCGAGTCTTTTCTATAAAAAAATTTTCTAACCCTCTTTGGAAGGCTTGTCACCAAAGGGTATTTATATTTTTTTTTTTTTTTAAAAAAAAAATTCTCTTGTTTTGGAAGGCGTGCCACCACAACAAGAAGCATTATCATTCATTTTATAATAGCATTTAATTTGTGCATTTTTTATTAAATATTAAAATTAAAAATTTATTTCCCTAATATTTTTATTGCAGGGAACACTTCTATAATCCTAAGTGTGATTTTTTTTCATACGCTAGATTAGTTAAAGCCTATTTATATATATTTTATGAAATTTAATATATATTCTAATCTATAACTTTATGAGATCTATTAAATATTTAATTTTAATAAATTCTTTTTATTCTCTGTGATTTCCAAATTTGATCTTACCTTTATGGTTCTCCTTTAGTTCCTTTTTTAGAATCTTTCCCTTCTTCTCCCTAGATTTTTTGTTTACTCCTTCATCTATTTAATTTAGTTTCTACTCTCTTCATTTGTTTCACTTTCAGTTTTGTATAATTCTCCATTCTGCCTTTATTGCATTTTTCATTTATGTTGTGCTGGTTTAGCACCCTTTATTCTTTTTTTCTTCCATTTTTTGAGCTTGTGAGCGTGTGTTGATGTTTTCTAGCATGTCTACTCCATCTTCATTCTACATGCCTTCTTTCTCTTTCTGCTCCCTCTTTCTTACCGTGTGCCTTAAGTTTTTTTTCATGCTTGATTACGTGCTACTCCCATATCCTTGCGTGAGCCGTGTGCCTACTATCATTTTGTGGCTCCCACCTTCAGCTTGCCGAGGTGTCTTGGTAGGCCTCTTGCTGATTCGAGCCTAATCTGGTTTTCATTTCTGTATGCTTCCATTTATCTTCATTTTATTTTTAGCATTTATTTTAATCATTCTTATTAATCATTGCCTAACCATTTTTTTCTTCTACTCCTTATTCTCTGTCAACTCTGATTACTTTGCCATTTCTTTTGCTTTTCATAACAAAAAAATTTCATTTCTTATTCTCCTTTTTTAAACTTTGAAAAGCTTCATAATCATTTAAACGCTACACGTGTTGCTGCACTTTATATGCATATGAGTACTTCCATTATGCTTGTCTTTCAATTTGTTTTTTATTAGCCATTTTGCTTTATATGTTTATTTTCCTTCTTTAAAAAAAATTTGACGTATCCTTTATTTATATACTTAAAAAACTATTCTTTCCATCCTTTTAAAAGGAGGCAAGTGATTTGTAAGGAAAAAGAAAGTTTCTTTCTTTAAAAAATAAATAAACTTTTTGTATCACTCAAAGGTCTTTTTCTTAATTTGTTCTTTTTCATAATTTGTTCTTTTTATAATAAAAAGTTTGAATTTTGATTTTCTAAATATTTGATTTTAATTAAACCACTTTAAATAAATAAATAAAATTTTGTTTCAAAATATTTTGCAAGTAAAATTATATGATAACATTTTTTTAATTATACAAAATAAAATTCTTCAATACCTTTTAATTTTGTCTTAGAGTTTTTTTCAAATTTTTTGAAATATTGTTGTTATTTTTTTTATCTTTTATTTTTTTGAAATATTGAAGTTTGTTAAAATAAATAAATTAATATTAGCTTATAAAAGTTATTTTAACAATTATATTTTATTCAATCATTGCAAAATATATTTTCTAATAAAGTAATACAAAAATTTTCAATCAAAGTTTTTTTTTAGTTTTCTATTTTTGTAATCATGTTGACTCTCATTCCTGAAATTAAGTTGAATAATTCTAACTATCATGCTTGGAAAACACATCTCTCCTTCATTTTTTGACTTAAGCATATTTTAGATGTTGCTACTGACCCTTCTATAGTTCCCGGTAGCTCAGCTACACAAGATGAAAAAAAATGCATGGAATACTAAAAATGAGGAAGCCCTTGGCCTCATTGGTATATCTCTTAACCCTGATTTATATGTTCTAATTGCTCATTGCATTGCTGCCCACAAAGCTTGGGATATTTTGAAGCAAACAAATGACAGACCATCTGAATCATGCAAGATTCAATTGCAAGAGAATTTGGAGGACTTAAGGTATATTGATTTCAAATCTATGGATGAATTTTTACTTAAATTTGATTATATTAAAAGTCAACTAATTGGATTAGGCGTTACTCTCACTGATATTAGATTAATTACCATTATTTTAAAGAAATGTCTTCCTAGACAATTTCAACAATTTATCACTAATGTTCATTCTCAACTTGCTATTCCTACTTTGTCTACTCAATTAACTTATAGTATTTTTCAAAATTTGTTACGTCAAGAGGAAGCTAAGTTGTTACAATTTGGTACTCTTAGATCTAATGAACATGCCTTTGTGTCTAAAAGTCAAAATCAGAATTTCAAATCTTCTAATAATGATTCTCCCAATACTCATAATAATAATAATCATAATAATCATAATTTTAATAATAATAATCCAAATACACATCATAATAATACTCATCCTAATCAATCTAATAAAAACCCCCACTGTACTTGTTGTGGGAAAGATGGTCATGTAACTAATAATTGTTTTAAAAAGCAAAAAGATAAGCAACCTATCAATAACAATAATCAAAACTCTCATCCATCTCGTCATGTTTTAACTATTAGTTACAATGTTCCTAAAAATTTAGAATGGATTATTGATATTGGTGTGTCTCAACATGTTACTTTTCATAAAGAAGTATTTGATAATTTAAAACCCGATCTTTCTAACCAATTCAATTAGTTGATAATCATAGTTGCAAAGTTGAAGGATTTGGTAATGTTAATATTCCAAAGAAATACAATCTTTTTTCTGTTGTAAAATTATGTCAAAATTACAAAGTTGAGTTTCATAGGGACATGTGCTATGTTATTGATCCTAACACTAATGAAGTTGTTGCTAATGCAAAGTTAGGCCATGATAACTTATTTAAATTTTTTGGGTTCACTTCTTCCAGAAACTCTTTGCACAAAGATATTGCTTTTAAAATGGAGCATGAAAGGCTTGCTCATTTGAAAAATGAGCATATCTCATCTAATACAATTAAAAATTTACCTCTTATTGCTTCATCTAAGATTGCATGTACTAGGTGCATGAGTGAAAAATACAAAATACCAAAAGTTATCAAGCTTATAATCCTATTACTAACAAAGTGCACATAGCACGAAATGTTTGTCTTGCAGGAAATGGTGTGCATGATTCTTCTAATGCTCAAAATGAACAATTTAATGGAAGCAGAATTGTGTTAGTGGATGACCAACCTCCTTCTCTAAACCCTACTCCTCATATATCTACCTTTATTCCTCATGTTCTCTCTTATAGTGGTAATGATAATGATGCATTTATAGATCATGGTAATAATGCTAATATTGATAATGGTAATAATGCTAATGTTGATACAAATGGTACATTCATACATCATGACTCTTCCTCTAGTGATAAATGTAGTGCCTGCCCCTAGTTTGGATTTTTGCTATAATTGTCGAACTCTTTTGGGATAGTTGTATGTTGATAATTATTAGTGACATTATTTTGAGATTATCATATATTGTTTTTACATTCAGTTTATTATATGATGAGATTACTTGGTACTTTATAGTTCATGTATGCATGATGATTATTTCAATGTTTGCAGTTGTTGATGATGATTAGTTAGATGATTTATTATCACATGTGTTTTCTTATGAATATTTACCCCGTACTTGCATGTGTATGGTGTGCGTGTTTGACTCCTTTCTGTATGGCATTTCTGATGTGGTTAAGGAAGGGAGTCGTAGTCACCTGCTAGTTGGGATCTACACGATGCACCACTTCCTGCCATTGCCTATTTAGCTTAGTATATATTGTGCTTGTACATGCGTGGATTTTATGCAGGTTGCAGGTACTGGGTATTGACTTCCCTGAATTGTCAGGATGAGCGTACCCTATCATTTTTCTCAATGGTAAGAGAGGGGAGATAAATTCTCAAGTCCAAATTCCAACCCTTTAAGCCTTTTTTCGTAATTAAAAATTAGGACAAGTATCTGAGTTGGGTACCATATGAATACGTTAGATGACGTAATTTGTGATATTAACCCTTTTGGTTTGATTATGTATGTGTTTTGTTATGATGGGTTTTATGAATCTTTGGTGTATTTTCTATTAATTAAGTCTAATTAAAAGATTTAATTTAATGAAAAATTATTATGAAATTTTAATATTTTATTTTATTTAATTAATTAGGAAATTAATTAAATAAAAAGAATTAAATTTGAAGATAAAAGTTATAAGTTTAAATTTAGAATGTGATAATATTTATTTAATTCAATACTAATATATTTAGAGTACATTTTTAAATAAATGTTAGATAATATTATTATTTAAGTTGATAAATATTTTATCAATTAAGTTTCAAAAATAAATTTAAAAGTGGAAAAGATATTAAAATTATTAAAAAATTCTAGATCACATGATGCATGCATGTGATTAAAATATATTAAAATAAAACAAGTGGATTTAATAAAGTGAGTGCATGAGATTTAAAATTAATAAATTAATTTAAAAAGGAGTCAAGTGAATATTAAATAAAGTAATGTGCATTATTTTAATATTTATTCACATAGGAGTATGCGAGCTCTTGGGAGTTGTCATGTTGACAACACAAGAGTTTGCACTCTAATTATGCACATGTTGTCTACACTTAGGAGTTAGCACATTATTTGAGTACATGGTGTCTACAACATTCTAGACACCTCATCATGTTTATCTTCTTATTGTGGAAGTTATGTGCTTAGTTGTCATGCTTATCTCCTAGTTTTTTCTAGACACATTCTAGATGCATCTTAGAGACCTTTATATAGAGGCTCTCCTAGTGTGTATGGACATCCTCATATACTTCTACAAGCCATATGCTTCTACATCCTCATATGCTTCTACAAGCACTTCTAGTCACTGGGGGGGGTTCGGTTCTTGGATGAATTGTGAATATTGGAGAAGGAAGGAATTTTTGGAAAGGAGAAGGTTCTAAGAGCAGGAGCTTCTCTACAACTTTCTGAGGCGTAGTGAATTAGCATTAGTGTCCAGGTAGGCACTCGTGATTATTTCGTATATTTTATTACACTTTTTCCCTTCTTGTCTTCATCGTGTCTGTTATGTGTGTCTAAATAATTCTCAATGAATGAATCTTCAATTTTGTAATTCAGGCATGCATATTGTTTCATCCAATTATGGAAATTAAAAATATTATTGCAATCTTTCCTTAGTAGAATCAAGATTTGGAAATTGATTTGGGTTTGGGTTCGAATTAAAATAGAATCTTATTTTTATGCATTAGTTTTATATAATTTATTAACTAATATAATTAAATTAAATTAAATTAAGATTAGTTAATAGTAGAAGTGTAATTAATTATTAGTCAATGGATTTTTAAATGAGGGCAAATTAAAAGAAATATTAATAAATGTTTAGTGGAATTAAATAATTGAATTATTAGTGAGATTGATTTTACTTAAAATCAATGAAGATTATTTTAAATAAATGTTTGTCCTTGAAGTGTTTAAAGGAAATTGTAAACTAATTATTGAAAGTTGATAAGTATTATTCTAATGTTTTGAATAAAGTGAATGATTTTATTTAAAAGTCAATGGGAACTAGTTCAATTATTTAAATAAGTAAATAATTATCTTATGATTATTTTAAAAAATTGTTTAAATTAATGGAGGAATAATTCTATGCATTATTCAAAAAAAATAAATGGGTTGAGTTGTAGATTAAATGAAGAATCTTATACACTTGAAGTATACTTGAAAATGAAAACTGAAACTTAATATTTGGCTTAACCATGTGATTGCGAAAGCAAACTAAACTATGTGTTTGTATCTTGTTCTTTATGCTATCCATCTTTGGGGTTTGGGTGGTCCTAGAGTGTTGACTAGTTAGGATGTCTACCAGAGGCTTAGGAGTTATGCAAATGTGATGGCATGTTGATGTTATTTGGTCTCGATTCTTTTAAAACCCAACCATGGTAATGTGATGGCATGCTCTATGAGATATTTGTATTTACTAATTGTTATTTCTTTCTAGTCTTGTTGTGTGAAGATGAGGTGTATGTATTTAAGACACTTGACTTAACCATTTTTTAGTCATCGATCAGTTATCCTTGGACTACTTTCTAGTCGCCATGATGGGACTGAAGTGTTGATTTATTTCTTGATGTTGTCATGTTGTGACATGTTTTGACACGACCATTTTGGAGTCTTCGATCAGTATGATTTATTTTGAGATTTATTATGAGATACTATACGATTGGTTGATGAGGACCAATGGGTATTGTGATTATCATTGATACCTTCAGTTGCCAATAGAGAATTGCTGTGGTCATGATTATCAATGGATGCTTTTCAGTTGCTCATGGAGATTTGATGTTCTTATTGTGGTTTATCTTTTGGTATTTTTCCAATCGCTTGTATAGGACTGTGGTGATTTTGTGATTTATGATTCCATGAGCTTAGGGTAGGTTATCTACTTGTAGTGTCGAGAAGTGGCTTGCAATGGGGGTCGGGGCCCTAAGTGGCTGCCAAGGTAACTCATTATAAGTTGTTTTAATAAGTGAAAACATTTACACTAAATGGGGATTAAAATGAACCTAATAAGATAATTGTATGTTCTCACCCATGTCTCAAGTGCTAATACAGACTAGGATGGGAGTAGAGAGAATGCTTGGTTGCACCTTGCATTACGTAATATGCCTCATCAGTATGAGAGGATACTAGTGGCCACATAGGGATCACTAGGGGGCTAGGGTCTATTGAGAGACTACCAAGGTAACTCTAGCGTGATTCGTGCGATGACACTTTCCTGCCTACATAGTAGGTTTCCTACATGTCTTTGTTGTGCCTCTGGGATTAGATGTCGGTTTGTGTTGGAACCCTTGAGTTAGTATACTTTTAGGATTCCTGGACTTAGAGAGTATTTGTGCTATGTGATTTGATAGCCAGTTTGGGACTTGAGATTATCTCCTTAGCGCGGTGGGAGTGGACCATTTAGGTTCCACACGGTCGGGTGGTACTGCTTTTTCACTCTTACCATTAGAGATCCATTTGAGACACCGTGGCTGAAGTATTCTTGCTTGGTATTTATCTTCATTATGTTCTTGGATCTTATGATGGATGTTATTTACTACTATGTTTCTCTATATTGATGATTAGCATGTGATAAATGATGTTATTTACTTACAAAACCATCTTATGCTTTATTTTGCATGATTAGATTTCTTATGTATATGTTGTAGCATATTAGATTCCTTTCTGCATATGTTGTAGTATGTTTTAGGAGTGACATCCCTACTATGATAATATTGATGATCTCTTCGGTAACTTGGGATGTTATGCACGGAGGGATGGCTAGGGACCACGATGGTCTAATGATGCTATTTACGGTTGGGAGGAACCATGCACTTAGTTAATTGTGTTTTATGATATATGGTTATCTTTTGCGATGGTTGTTATATTTGGATGGATGTATCATGTATGTTAATAGTTTCATTTACCTTATTGCACTTGTATCATAGATTCGATGAGGATGATGTATCTTTATTTTTACATATGTATATTCTTTTAAGCCTTTCATACCCTATGACATGTATAGTGGATGATTAAGCAATTCGAATAGGCATTTGGAATAGATGTATATTATGGACTTTGGACCTTTAATTATTCTTTCATGTGGATGTGGTAGTTGTTAGACTTAGTATTAATTAGATCAAATGTGACTCAACGTCTTGGGATCCTTAAGGAATGTAACTTGTTATGAATGTTTTTAGTTGTATGTATGTTATTACTTCCGCTACTATGTGTTTGATATGAATGTTTTAGCTTTCATGTTTTTAAAAAAAAAAATTTGTTTGGAAAACTTAGCAAAATTTTAGGTTAATTCTTTTGGATCCCTTGGCGAGGCATTACAATAAATCTGTTAAGAAAAAAACTAAATGGTTTAAGAAATTACTTAGTAAAAGAGATCATTTTCTAGAATGGGTGGACTTCAACCTAGGAGGATTAATTACTGCAAATACGGTTTGATGTTAATGATCCTCATTCATCATCTTTGACATTTCTCTTCAGTATGTTGTAAAACCTAGAAATTATGTTCTATTAACTATTGACTTTATGATCTTAATTCTATTTGCATGATCTCATACCATGATATTTTAGGTATATTTATTCATGTATATATATGGGGGCCCACATATATATCCCGATAAATATACAAATTATTGTGTATTTTGTGACTTGACAATAATGAGTGCATTCTTATATATTTCACATATGCAAATTTTTGTTTCCTTGGGATTATGAGCTATTATAAACTATTGCCTTCAACATTTATCTTGTTTTATTGATTGGCACATAAGTGCAGTTTATGCTTTTCTAACATCATTCTATTGCCATATTGGCACTTTATAGTTTATACCATTTATTCTTGGAGTTTCCCTCCAATTTTAGTTAATTTGACCCATCTTGAAGGCATTTTACTCTTATTTGAAGGCAGTCAATTGTTAATACTCATACTCCTCCACTTCGATATCTTTGAAAACATGCCATATAATGTTATGTATACTTCATTGCTTAAATCATGAGTCATGCAGGTTATGGATTGATCACCCAATAACTTGCAGTAAAATGACTTATTAATGGACTATCTATATCCATGCGACTAATGCATTGTTGATGTTGGATTCATTAGCTAGCCTTTTCTATGGTCTTTTCTTGAAATTTTTGATTATATATTTGTTCTTTTCAGAATATGATTTATCTTGATTTGTTTGTGGTACCAAGTTACACTTATATTTAGCACTCTATTTCAATTTATTCTATGTGAGTTTACTTATACTTACAAATTTTCTAACTTCAATATAAGATAAATTTCTCCTCGTGGATAGTTGCCTTCTTTCTTGTTTCCATGTTTCAGGTAATACATCATGGCACATACAAGACCTCTTGAAGATGTATCACACTTGAAGGACTATCCACTTCTCTTGGCTCACCAAAGATGTACCCACGCTAATACGAGACCTCTTGCATGATTGAAGATGTTTAAAAAAACCAAGTTGTACTATTGTAAATTGGGTTTAACTCCCTTTTGTGTAAGCTCCCCAAGTAAAGATAAAGGGGGGTGTTAGAAGTAGTAATCTTTCCTTGGTTGTATTTCTTTATTAAATGGGATAAACCAAGGTATCCCTTATGTATTTTATCCTTTAGTACACATGAGAAGGACATATTATTTTCTTGTCCTCTAGTCCACATGTGAGGATAACTCTTTTTTGTAATTCCTTTATTAAGGAAAGTAGTTTATTCCTCCTTAAGAGGATATTGACACTTTGCACACACTTATTATGAATGGTGGCATTCATAGAAATGGGAGTTACACATGCAACTCCTTTCTCATCTCTATAAAAGAGATGCCTCTCTCATTCTTCTACAACTACTTCTTCCACACATCATCTTGATGTTATTGTAATGAGCTATTTTCTCCACCTTCTTTCTCTCTCCTTTCTTAGGGCTTTTTCCTTCCATTCATAACATTACACAAGGGGTTTTCTTTGCTTTCCCCTTTCAAAATCTCTTGACTCCATTCTTGTTGATCCATTGTGTAGCTCATTTGGTTTATGGTAATATTCTTCACATTAAGCTCTCTTGGATTGTTTTATTAGTTTTCATTTTGCTCGATTTCTTACATGCATAGTATTTGAAAACATCTTCCAAACGAGTGCATGAAATTTTAAAAAAAACACCACATGACCAAGGTATGAATAGTTGAACAAAAACAACCAAATGCCCTATATAGAGGCCTAAATGAAAGTCCAAATCGATGCCCCCAGGTGGTAGTTCCACCTAAGGTGACACACATATTTTTCTTAGCCCTAGAATATTAATTAAATCCAATTTAAGATATATTTATAGAACATTATATTTAAATCATAATTTATATTAAAAATTTTCATTTTAATAATATTTGTGTAGATATATCATTAAAGAAGCTAAGGGATAAGTAATCCTATCCAATCAAGTGTTGGTAGCGTTGAACCTATTGGTTGGTGGGACTTGCAACACAAGCACCACAAAAACCTCATGAGGTAGGTGCTAATAATACATGATGTCTTAGGTACAAATGTCAAACCCCCCAAAAAAATTATTTATTTATTTTTAGCTTCATACCTATTTAATATACCTTGACTGCTTTAATTTGTTTTTAAAAAATATTATGTTGCAAGAAAATTTCAAATGTGATGGTTTTTTAATTTTAATTTTCTTTCTTTACAAATTGGGTCATACAATCTAATTTTTTGCATTTTTCAACTTCTCCAAAATAGGTCAAAATTTATGTCAAAATCTATATTTTCAAATTTTATATCTTGACCAACCTAGATAATGGTGAGGACCTTTTGTGTTGTGCGGTCTTCTAATAAATGTCCCCAACAAAAGCCTCATTTAAATGCACATCCAAGAAATTCATTTTATGCTACATTTCACACAACCCAAATATTCTAACAACTTACTATACAAATAAACCCAAAAGCCTCAAATTTGTAATAAGTACACCCAAGCATTTATAGCCATGATTTTAGCTTTGCGTATAATTTAGTCATGCTATGATTATAACTTTGTTAATTAAAATATTTGTCCCTTTTAAAATGCCCCAATTTGAAAGGCCAAATTGAAACCAACATTTGAGTCACTTGCAATGGCTATTGCAAGTGCTCTCTAAATTTCAATATGAAGGTATAACTCCATTGATTGGATAAAATAAATTTTTTTGGATATAATTTTAATTGAAAACTAATAAAGGAAACTAACATCTTCTCAAAGCCCATGACACAAATGTAAACAACATATTTATAATTGAAGGAAAATAAAAATGACACAAAGATTATTCTTAGAATGCTTCCAATAAGTAAAACAAGGAGAAGATTTAAAAACTCAAATAACTTAGAGCTCAAAGTCTTTGTAATATTCATACACACGATCAAAGATAACAATAAAGAACATTGGAGAATAACTACATTTATTTACACAGATAGGCAAAGAGGCTACTATGGAGGTTCTTGCCAAAGGGTTTCAACTTGTTGGCATTTCTACTAGTGGTTTGAGTAAATGTCTACTAGTGGTCTAAGTAAATGTACCATAGAAAATACAAGAAAAACAAATATTGTGCCCACTACCACTATTGTTAAAGAGACTATTGAGGAGGATGTTGGTGTGGGAAAATGACTGGCCAACATCATCAAGGAGTTGGTCTAGTTTCATTTTTATGCAGTGATTAGTGTCTCTTGTTTTTGTTGTTGTTTGTTTTGGGTCTAGTTGTTGGTCGATGGTTAATCGTTGCTGGAATTTTGTCTTGTCCAATAGATGGTTTTGGTTTTTTCACCCAAGCTAGAGATGTTTTGGTCTTCTTTGAATATATATTTGTAATGCATTATTTGGGGTTTTGGGTCCCCTCAAAACCTTCCTTTTGCTCCTAATAGGGACTTTGTGGTAACTTTGAACACCTTTTATATCTTGATGTTTGGGGTTTTGGGTCCCCTCAAAATCTATTTTAACCTTAATCTAAAACGACATTTGTTTATAGACAAAATTGTAGCCAAGAGACACATATATAAACATCCATATTTAAAATACTTTCTATCTTTATCTCCAATAATAAAAAAGTTTGGTGCACATATCATTATTCCCTTGTACAATGATCAAGAAAGAAGAAGAATGTTCTCCCCATTTCCTATAGTAAAATCAAAAAAATTTGTCGTGCTGCAACATAAGTTATCAACAAGAAAAAAGAAAGATTAACCTCTTTCGTCTCCTTTTTTTACACATATATAGTCACTACCTTTTTGGTGAGACTTTTTTAGTTTGAATAACTAATTCTTAAGAAGAGAATTAAAATAATTCCACTTTATAATTATTGTTCTCAAAGTGATATAAAATATTTATTAAAATATTTTAAATTGTTGCACATAAATGAATGAAAAAACTTTAATTTCTCCTACAACCACTTTTTAATAAATTCACCACAGGTTAAGTGGGCATTCTGGGGCAGTAAAAATTTGTGAGAAGTTATAATGTTTCAAATTGCAAATAGGTTTTTAATGATTTTTAAAAAGTTCACCAAATTAGGGTACTTCCTTTATAAATTGGTTCAACTAATCATATTGTTGCATTGAGAAAATATTAAAATGATATGTCATATGAGCTTGTAAGATCATAAAATTAAATCTAGGAACATCTAAGGTCAAATTAATATTAGGTGAGTTGTCCTCAAATTTAAATAATTTGCAACTTTGTTTCAAATGTACTTTTGGACTCGCTGATATGTGTGTAGAATTTGATTGTCGTGTTGAACTATTCAACCAATTGAACCACTTGAATCTATTGAGCCCGTTGAATCTTGATGTTCTATTAGAAGGTTCAAAATTATAGCAATTTATAGAACCATTTTCCTTTCATTAATCACTTTTTCATTCTCATTCTCATGTGCATTGAAGCATTGAACTAATTGAAACTGTTGAAGTGATTGAGCTCATTGAATTGATTGAGCCCATTGAACTGATTAAAATAATTCAAGAGGTTCAAAGGGTTCAATGATTTATTCCTTCACTTTGACAAATTTTGATAGACAACATTAAAGAAAAAGTATTTATAGAGGCATGACACACAAATAGAGGCGCTCAACTCCAATTAGTCACTATTTGAGAATGAGACAATCTAGATAAACATATACAACAACAAACGTAAAAGGGATGCAAAGAAAATAATCGAAGGTAATAAAATTGTATAGTAATAGGAGAAATTATGTGGAGCAACAACATAAGCTTTTTGGGCTAGGGTTTGATCCCTAGGCCCCTATGGTAATTTTTTCTACTTTTTCCTAGATTGTTTGTAGGGTGGTGGAAGTGGTGTAACCATTTTTGGATTGATTCTTTGGTTGTTTGCATGGCAGGGCCTGAGGTTTCTTTAACAATGGTAGTGACAGATGGTTCAACTCTAGCAATTTATGTAATGAGATTTGAATTGTTTTATGTGGGGGAGGGCTCTAAACAAAAAAGACTTAATGGATGTTTTCCATGGAGTTAGGATCAGCCTCTTCTAGTTATCCTCCAGAGGTTGTGATTGAGGACATTGAGTATTGGACCAAGCATGCTCTAATTTGCAAATTCCTTGGAATTTAGATAACTTTATCAACTCTTGATGCATTAATTCATTGATCATGGTATAGGTGGTTTGTGATATGGAGATTATGTTGGTTGGGAATAACTATTTTTTTGTTTTCCTCTCTTCCATGTTTGATCGAGATTGCATTTTTGAAGGGAGCCCTTACTTCTAAAACCAAGTGGACTTATTCATTAATCCCTAACACTTAGGATTTAATTCTGTGGAGGATCTCCCCTCAAGGGTGGCATTGTGGGTTTGCATGCCACATCTTTCTCTTGAATTTTGGCGAGAATACATTCCTCGTCAAATTGTTGCTTTCCTTGGCAAGCTAGTTATGATTACACATCAATCCCTAGATAAAAAAGTCCTTTCTTTTTCTCAAATTTGTGTTGAAATTGATTTGAATAACTTGTTACCAAACTCTTTGAAAATTTGTCTTGGGTCTTTCTCATGGGTGCAACAATTATATTATGAATCCCTCCCTTTCTGATATTGGATATGTCATGAGTATGGATATTTATAGTGCCAGTTCCCTTAGACTTCAACTTCTAAGGGGGATGATGATTTTACTGCCAGCAATAGTGGTATTTAGCAAAATATTATAGGAAAAGGAAAAGTTACAATGGATAATACAGCTAAGGGAAATAATCAAGTGGAAAATGCAAGTAAAGGAAAGGCCCCATTATAGGATGTTGAACCTAATAAAGATGGCTTTATTGTTGCTTTCTCATGAGGTAAGGGGTGGGGACATAAGATGCCCTTAAAGATTGGTAATGTGATTATGGTTTTAACTGATTTGAGGTGTTGGATACTATGGCCTTAGAGGAGGGTATACCTCCTAACCTATCTTCTGATCTGGTTAGTTCAAATGGGGGTGCTCCACCTCAGGAACCATGCATGGCTACCCAAGTTTTGGTTCATCAACATAATGAGGGCCCTAGTGCTTTTGAGTCTGGAGCTTTGGTGACTCCTAGGGAGCCTTAGGATAATGACATAGTTTTGGCAAACTTGGTTAAGGATTTATTGACTTTTGGCAAGGGAAAGGGGTCTCCCTACCTTTGGGTTTTCTTCAAAGATCTTTTAAGATGGCTTCTTTTACTCCTTTGAAGGGTAAGCATAAGAAGAACCATGAAAATATCAAAATTCTAGGAGATGTGTGGGTAGAGTCTAGGGCTGTGAAACCCCTAGATGCTCATTTCCCCCACTCTACTCAATGATGATTATTCTCTCATGGAATGTTAGGGGGTTGAATAACATCCCCAAACAAAAAGCTATTAACAAGTGCTATTTGATCATTCTCTAGATATCCTTTATATCTAGGAGAGTAAGCTTTCAATGGAGTCTATGGTCCAAAGTGCTTCTAGTATTTGGCCTCATAAACAGTGCAAGTATGTTGGGGCTATGGGGAGCACTTGATGGTTTGGCTATTTTTTGGGATCCATAGAAAATTTCTCCTCTTGGTTGGGTGTATTCTCACTCAACCCTTACCATGGTGGTCCCTTTTTTGGTTTCTGGAGAGATAATCTTGATTACTAATGTATGCACTTGTGTATTTTTTGGGGAAGGTGGGACTTTGGTCACACATCTGTATGTTAGAAATTGTCATCCTCTCCATCCTTTGATTTGAGCAAGAGATTTTAATTTAGTTTTAGGTATTGAGGAGAAGAGGGTGGGTTGGTTTGGCTGGGGTTGTCATCTGATCTTCTAAGCTAAAATATTGATCTTTTGCATATATATGATATTAAGCCAACTAATGGGATCTTTACTTGGAATAATATAAGGTCTAGAGTTGAAGCTAATTCTAAATGTCTGGATAGATTCTTGTCTTCCTGCTTCTTATTTAGTTGCTTCCTCTCTCTCTTCATAAATTTTGGACTGAAGGGGTTCTAATCATTGGCCAATTATTTTTTTTGCTATTGAGGTGTTTACTCCCAAAAATCCTCCATTCAAGTTTCAAATGATTTGGCTTTGGGACTCTTTTATTCATGATCGTTTGGTGTGCTAGTGGAGAGATGGTGCCCTTGCCTATGGTACTACTAGGTTTTCCTTTTCTAAAAAACTTCAATATGTCAAAAGGAAACTCAAGAAATAGAACAGAGAATGCTTTGGGAACCTCCATGGTATGAAGGGGAAATCTTAGGCACATCTTGATGCCATTACTAGACAGATTTAGGATCTTGGCTTCTCTAAAGCTCTTGGAAAAGTTGAATCCATTGCTTTGAAAGATTTAGAAGAATGGGAACTTAGAGAGGAAATATAGTGGAAGTAGAATGCTAGAGTTGATTGGCTCTAGGAAGGAAATAGGAACGCTTCCTTTTTTTCATAAAATTGTGCAATCTTAGTGAAATTAGAGTTATATTTCTTCTTTGATTAATTTAGAGGGTTTGCAACTTTCTTCCTTGCCAACTTTGTTCGAAAAAACCGCCCAGTACTTTTCTATCCTCTTTTCTAAGGATTCTCATCCAACTGACAACGAAGAGAATATTATTTTGTCTTGTATTCCTTCTCTTGTCACCCAAGCAATGAATGATTATCTCATGCAACCGCCTTCTTTAGTGGAGTTGGAGGAGGTGATATTTGGTACACGTAAGGGAAAATCTCCTGGCCTTGATGGATTTCATGTTGAATTATTTCAAGAATTTTTGGGCGTTATTAATTAATATTTGTTCTATGTGGTTTAGGAATCATACTCTAGTAAGTAGATGCTCCAGGTCTTGATCTCTACTTTCTTGGTTCTTATTTCAAAAAAATATGGGGCTAATTAACTAGATTTGTTTAGGCCTATTGTTTTGTGTAATGTGGTCTACAAAGTTATTACTAAGCTAATTGCTGAGAGGCTTAAATAATCACTCCCCACTATTGTCTCATTAGAATGAGGATGCTTTGTTGTAGGAAGACAAATTTTGGATGGGTGGGTATTGCTACTAAGCCTATCCACTCTATGGCTACATCAAGGGAGTGATCTATGTTTATTAAGCTAGATATGGCTAAGGCATATGATAGAGTCAAATGGAGTTTCCTTTAAAATGTTCTTCTTTCCTTTAGCTTTAGCCTAGAATGGGTGAGTTAGACTATGAGCTATGTTACTTTTTCTTCATTCTTTGTTCTTTTCAATGTTCAATCATCTGAGTTATTTGGGGCCTCTAGGGGTCTCCAATAGGGTGATCCTCTCTCCCCCCATCTTTTTATTATTATGATTGAGGGTTTGGGCAGATTCATCAAGTTTTAGGTATCTCAAAACTTAATTCATGGATGCCATTTGGATAATTGGTAACCTTCTCTTTCTCATCTACAATTTGTAAATGACATTGCGATTTCAGAAATTTTTGGGGTTTTGGAGTCTATGGCCTTTCAACATACTCTAGATATCTACTTGGTAGTGTCAGGACATATAGTTAATGAATATATATCCTCAATATTTTTTTTTAACACATTGGAACCTATTCAATGGAGGATTGCTAATATTTTATGGTTCTACATTGGGTCACTCCCTTTGACATATCTTGGCATTCCTATAGCTATTTCAAGGCAGTCATGACTCTTCTGGCATAATTTTCTTTACAAGATTTGGGAGAAGGTAAATTGTTGGACTTATAGATGGCTTTCTACTATAGCTCAAGTCACTCTTCTTCAATCTATTATCCAAGATTTACCTATTTATAGAAAGTTGATTCAAGCAGCTCCTGTCTACTTTCTCAAGGAGTTTGAGGCTCTTTCTCAACAATTCCTATGGAGTGGTAATTTGCATGATTAAAAATGGATTTTAATTAGTTGGGAGACTATTTTTAGGCCTAAGAAGGAGGGTGGTCTTGGTCTATGGTCTTCTATCTTGAATAGCCAAGCTTTGGCTACTAAGCTTTATTGGTGATGGTGTTGTGGAAAAAATCAACTTTGGGCCTGCATAATCACTTATAAGTATTTCAGGGGTGTTGATTCTCACTCTATTTCATCACTTCCTCTGGAAGGTTAGGGATTTGTGGCGTGACATACTCTCAAGAAGGGTTCTCAACTAGTTAAGAGAGGCCTTTTCTGGATATGTAAGGGAGGATATGAGGCTTTGTTCTTGTTGTTGGCTATAGATGGAAGAACTCTTTAGATTTGCCTAATAGGGGATCAGAGGAGGACCACCAAGAGCTTTCTACAATTTTGTCTTCTAGGGAGTGTTGCTCATTGGAGGGATAAGATGTTTTGGCTTGGGGGGATATCCCATATGGTAAATACTCTATGGCTTAAGAAGAGCGAATTAGAATTTGACATGATCAAGGGTTGGAGTTAAAATTTAATTTAACTTACTCTGAACTAATTTCCCTCTTCGATATTGGTCCTTTTCATACTCTTTTCTTGAAAGAAAGGTATTCATTAAATCCATATTTTCTCTAAATATATATTTTTAAAATTCTTCATTTTGACTATTGTAGGTGTCCTTAATTGCAACCAAATTATTGTGGATTCTTCCAAGAAATTAGAAGAGCACATTTTTGTGGTTCTTTCTTTCTAAAGAAAATGACATAGTTTTTGGATATTTGTGAGAGGACTATCATGAAATCCTAGAATCCTCTCACACAATTCCTTTCCCTTGTGTAGAGATCAATCAAGTTGTAGTTTCTATGCTAAAAATATTATAACTTCTCTTGTTTTCTCATGGATTTCAATAGTTTTATTTTTATTTTCTTATATGAATGAAATTCTTCTTATGAAACTCTTGAATATCAAACATCTTTACTTTTATTTTCATTACTCCTATATTCTCATTAGAAGATGATCTTCCCAATAATTGCATTTTTTCCTCACATTGGAAATACCTCCTTTCTCTATCATTGGGTCACTTTAAATAATTGAAACCTCTAGGCTAGAAAGATCACAATTTTGATACCACTCCAATGTCCCTGACAAAAGATTAATCAGAAAACCTTTAAAACTTCTTTAATTAAAATTTTACCAAATGTCCACAAAAATGCAGGCTTCAAGAAATATTTATTGAACACACTGAACATCAACAAATTTTATAGAACACACACACACATACACATGCATGTGCACACATGTGTAGCTTCATAAAAATATGAGAGGAAATTGAAGCTGCCACAACTTTTAGGAAAGCTTACATAAACCCTACTAAAATGACTAATTTGACAAATAAACATAAAATACAAGTGAAATGCATAAAAGACACACCCTTACTAATACCATGAATTGTTGCAATATTCAACACTCAAAAAAGATAAAATCATACTTAATTTATTAAGACTATTGTACACACAACATGTAATTAAATTGAAAGAAATCAGTTATGATTTACACAGTGATAATCTCATAATGAGATTACAATCTAGCAATCCATTGAATCTTATCCTTAGGTCACCTAAAAACCTTGAACATCTCATTTAACAATCTCTTTCTCCACTAGTTTGATGGCCATTGAAGAACACACACACACACACACTTTTTTTTAGAAATCAACAAATTGAATAATGAAACTCAAAGCCAAAAACATGTATTAACAAACCACCTTGAAACTTGGGCCCCCAAATCCCATGCCCAATGAGAGGATTCTTGTATTTAAATCCTTTTTCCAAACATCTCCAAAATTCTCAACTCCAAATGAAGTGCCACAATTGCCAAATACCTCTAAATGCTAACAAATATGCCATATGAAGCTTCCAAAGCCCCACACCAAAAAGAGGGGAAATGTTTAAATTGAATATCTTTGGTGAGGAAAATAATTAATAGCTTACCAAAAGATGCCAAATTGGACAATATTTTTTTAACAAACAAATGATGTTGAATTACTATTTTGGAAGTTGGTCTTACTATTGTTAGTAAAGGACTATATATTGATAAAGGACATGACAAAGAATCATAATTTATTTGTACATAAATCTTTTCTTGTTTCCTTCAAAATTGGTCCATATGTGGATGATGTGTATTGTGATGTGGTACTAACAAATGCATGTCATTTATTATTGGTTAGTCCTTGGCAATATGACTATAATGTAGACTATAAAGATAGAGATAATACTTAGAGATAATAAAGATAGAGATAATATTTGTCACTTATAGTAGAAGCCAAGTTTGAGATTTGAGATTTTTTTTAAAAATACAACTTAAGCAAAAAGAGGAACATCATTAGGAAACAAGTAGTAAAGTGTGGCTGGTATGGAGTCTAGCACTAGTCTGTTGCTAGTCCTAGCATTGGCACGATCACTGGCACAATCATTGGAGCAATCGCTAGTGTGATTGTTGGTGTGAGGTTTGTTGAGGTTGCTATAGGCTATTGTGCGGCTGGTTCAAGGTCTAGTTTTGGATAAGGTGTAGGTGCAAAGATTTGTGTGAGGTCTGTTGGAGTTACGACTGGAGTTTTTGCAAGCTTTTTTGTGGCTATTTTTGGGTTTGGAAAAGATTATGGTTCTGGCTTTGGTGTTAGGGCCTTTTCTGGGAGATCTGGTGAAGGATTGGTTGTTGGTTCTATTGCTAGGGTTTCTGTTGGGTTGTTGCTAGAAGCAAAGTAAAGGGTTTGCATGTTGGTGTGACTGCTATAACTAGGGTTCTTCCACTCTCTGGTGTTAATGATGTTAATAATGTGACTAGGCTGGATGTTGGTGTTGGTAGTGTTTTTAGAGATGGTTTAACATTACTTGTGCACTTGCTGGTAATGGTTCTTTTTGCTTTGGTGCTAGTGTGGTTGTTGGCATGGGAGTTGATACTAGGTTGAGAGATGGGGTTGCTCTGTCATATGCTGCTAAGGTTGAGACAAGGCATTCAAGACCTCCTCCTCATGGTGGGTTGGGTCCTAAGGTGAAGGTTATCTCTCTAGTTTTTAACCCTATCCATATCATTTTGGAAGAGGATGTGGTGAAGGACATTGGGGATGCTTCTTCCATCTTATCTGATCATGTCGTGATTTGTCAATTTCAAGGACTATGGTTGAATCTTCTTGATTTGCATGATTTTATTTCTTCACAATGGGAACTCATTTTATCAGGTACTGTTCACATTATTCCTATAGCCAAGGGCTTTTTTGTTGCTTAGTTTAATAATGTCGAGGATATATAATGAAGATCCTTTGTAGTCCTTCCTTCACTTGGTAGAATCAACATCACCTGTTGATGGAGAAACTGTGACATCTTGATTTTTCACCTACCTCAAAATATTTTTCTAGGTTTTTGATTTTGGTGAGGCTTCCTTATCTCCCCCTTAATTTTTGGGCTGAATCTCTTTTGGAAGTTGTGGGAGATACTATTGGTGACTTCTTGATGGTTGATGATTTGTCATCAAAAGTTATGCACACTACTTATGCGAGAATTCTTGTAGAGGTGGAGATTTCTAAGGGATCACCTAAGAAGCTCAAATTGGTGCTTCATAATGGTATTTTTATCCAAACATTGGATTATGAAGGGATTCCCTTTAGATGTAGAAAATGTTACAACATTGGGCACCTGGTTGCTCAATTAAAAATTTAGAAGGTTAAGAATAAGAAGATCTCTTCCTAGAGGAAGGGAGCTTCTTCTAAGCATTAAACTATTGCTAAGAATATAGTCATTTTGGCTATTGCACATGATTTTATTGAGCCTATTGTTTCTTCAAATCCTCTTATATTGAAGGATGTTATGGGTGTGATAGTAGGTGGTGAAATGACTAGTATGGTTGCTGGTGCTACTATTATCACATATGCTAGTTCTACCCATGCTAGTAGTGCCGGGGTTTGTTCCAGTGTTGGTTTTCCAGTTTTTGTTTCCTTGATTATTGGATATGTTCTCGATGGTTTTCTAGTTTGTTGGATCTATCATTGGTGATTTTGTCTAGGTTGTTGGAGCTGTTGTGTTTGGCTTTAGGTCTGCTTCTACAAGTTGTGTTGGGTTTTCTAATACTAATACTTTTGCTATTGAGTCCTTTGTAGTTGGTTTTGTTGTTATTTTCTCTGTCCAGCTTGCCAGATCAACTGTTGTTGGCTCTGTCCATCTTGCTGGATTTGTTGTTGTTGTTGATTCCTCTATTTCTAGATCTACTATTGTTGGCTCTATTGTTGATGTTGATTCCTATATTGCTAGATCTGTTCCTATTGGTTTTGTCCATCTTGATGGATTTGATACTGCTATTCTTGTCTTGGTTTTTGGTACTGCTATAGCATATTTTCTTATTCTTGAATCATAGAAGGATATTTCATTGGGAAAGGAGGGATGAAACATAGTTAAACATTGTAAAAAATCCTCTCTTCCTTTTGAAATGAATTTATGCTCCCAAAAGAAGGGAGGTAATTGGAAATCCTAGTGTTTTCCTTCTTTTAACTTGTTTGAGGGTTTCCCTTCCCTCGGGGTAGATTGCATCTTTCTCATTTATTCTTTTTATCTATCAGTTCTATTTAGACTTATCTTATGGTCTTATCTGGTTTTGTTTGCTGCATATCTCTTTGAAGTTGTTCTAAGTGTTTAAGGTTAACTAAAAATATTCTTGTAGTGAAGTTGTAAAGGGTTTTGGGGCCCTTTCAAAACCCATTTTTAAATGAATAAAAAACAAGAGTGTTGAAGACAAATATAAGAGAATTTTTCAATTTTTTTTTGAAGAATGAGATATAAAACAAATCTAATGTAGAGCCACAACAAGCCTCAACTAACTAGATTACATATATGCCTCAAGAAAAAGATGTTGAAATTTTAGTTGACTATGGCCTTTTCTCTCAATGGGATAGTGAGTTTCTAGAGAACAAGAATAACTATCAAAGATCTTTCAAGAATTAGAGTTCAGTCAAAAGTGACAGCCTTAGCTAATTTGAGAGGAGTGATGTAAAGTATGATTAGAGAAAGGAGAAGACTTTCAAGTCTACCCATGATTGCTAGTGATTGTTTGTTTATTCCACACTAGGCACTTCATAGGTAGCTTCATTAGTCCAACTAAAAGGAGAAATCAACATTGGGCTCCTGAATGTAGACAATATGAGTTAAAAGCTTAGGTGGTGGTTTAGACTATGGCAAGGAATCCTGGCAAACACTTGGAAGACTATACTATTCATGAGTATGCACTCTCATTATGTTGTTAATGCATTTCAATTTTTTTGAATTAAGAGGTTCAAACTCCTTTTAATTTAAGAAGGGAGAAATATTCAACCATTCAATGATTCCTCGATGGTGAATCATGGAGTAATTGAATTTCAATGATATTTACAAAGTGTTGAAAATAGATTGATACAAGTATGAGAATGTGTTTCAATCATTGTTTTGTCACTAATGTCAAACCCACTACTCGTTGATAAGACAAATACTTAAATGATTTGAGTACTATCATTTGTTTGATTAATAAAGAGGATTTGATCAAATAAGGTAACAATAGTACCTAGAGGAAAGGTTGAGTTATGGTATGCAAAAGAAGTACAAGGATCAATTAAGACAGTGATGTTATAGTGCATTGATTATCTATTTAAAGTTGCAAAGGATAGATACACTAGTTAAGTTTAGAAGAACAAGTAAAACAAATTGAGTCTGCCAAGCTTAACAATTTGTATAGTAGGTGCCAAGCAATGTTAGTGCAAGCTGAGCAAAAAATTAGTTGGAGTCGAGGAAAGTCAAATTTCAGTGTATGCTGAGTGATAGAGTGTAAGTTGAGTAAACTTTAGTTCGTGTTGAGTGATTTGATAGTGGATGCCGAGCAACACAGTATGTGCCAAGCATCATAAACAATTAATGCCGAGTGACAACATTATGAGAAAGATCATGAATTCGATAAATCTGAGCCATCAAGTTTGATTTCTTGGATTGTGTGAATCGTGTGGAAGATAAGCTTGATAAGTTGGTGGCACAAAATTCAAGATGAGCCATTTTGAGGTGAATTCAAAGAGAATTGAAGAAGTTTCTAGAAGGGAATAAAATGAAAAGATGGGTAGATTCATTGAATCTTAGCTAATTCTATCTAACCCTAAATGGATAATAGATGTTGAATAGAAAAATATCTTTATTTTCTATTTATAGAGATGATTGGTCAGAAGCAAAGGTTGTCATGTGCGAGAACCTAAGGAAGGCAAGGAGTCTAAGGTATTGCTTCATTTAGTGATCAAAGAGAAGAGACTACTAGTAGAAAGAAAAGTAAGAAGGCTTAAGGGTATGAATGCTTGAAGGGTGATTAAGTTATCAGAGTTGAAGTGTGTGAAAGCCAAGTAGAATGGAGGACTGAAACAAAGATCTGTAATCTGCAAAGTGAGTTGTAAGTTGTTAGTAGATCAAGCCTTACTGTTACTTTCTAATCATTGTACTAGTCTAGGGTAAATCTTTTGGATTAAAGTTGACCTAAGGGTCATTTGTAAATCCTTTAACAGAGTGACATTCCAAGTGAATGATCTAAAGTCCTCTAACAAGACTCACTCCTAACAAGGTGATTGAAGTCCTCTAACTAGGTCACATTTAATAGTGTGCATTGTAACCTTTAGCATGGTTGACCTTTCATAGTAGCATGTTATTGGTGGTTTTTCCTAAATTGGTTTTCCACGTAAAATCATTGCATCAAATGTGTTATTGAATCTGTTATATTTTATGCTTACATTTCTGCAAAGTTGATTTGACAGTAACCTACAAGTTTAAGTGATTGTATGATCTAATGGATGCATGCATGATGCATATGTTTTATGGATATGGGTTCACTAAAGTGTGAAAAGATTTATTTGTACATCTAGACCTTAGATAACCGATTCATCCCTCCTCTCAATTATTCTAAAGAATTCCAACTCAAAGTATCTTATTATAAGAACCAAATTTAGTAGAATGAGAGTTGTATAATAGAACATTAAAAACTTTATTGTAGAGGATGAGATTGTGGTATTTGGGAGTTATCTTAAGAGACACTTTTTTCTTTTATAAAAAAAAGATGTTTTATGTTTTGTGCAAGATTTTTTAAAGAGAAAGATATTTATTTTTTTATTTAAAATTTTTAAAGATATTCTTTAAGAAGGGAGAAATATTCAACCATTCAATGATTCTTCAATGGTGAATCATGTAGTAATTGAATTTCAATGATATTTACAAAGTATCTTATTATAAGAACCAAATTTAGTAGAATGAGAGTTGTATAATAGAACATTAAAAACTTTATTGTAGAGGATGAGATTGTGGTATTTGAGAGTTATCGTAAGAGACACATATTTCTTTTATAAAAAAAGGATGTTTAATGTTTTTGCAAGATTTTTTAAAGAAAAAAATAGTTATTTTTTTATTTAAAAATATTCTAGATATTTTCATATTTAAAAATATTCTTATATTATCTTTGAACATAACGTGAAAATATTTTCTTTCACATTTAATTTTTGCATGTCTTATAAATGTTAATGATCATGAAAATAAATTGTATAATATACTACTTTGTTAATGGTCATGAAAATAAATTGTATAATATACTACTTTTGATGAAATGATTTGTAAGTTAAATCATTTTATTTACGAGTTTTCTTTGTTTGATGATCATAACCAAATCTATATGAGATCAGAATAAACAACAATATAGAATGTCTCTCTTTTCGATATATATTCTTTATTTTAAACTTTGAATTCTTCGAATCAAAGAGAAACGAGGGAGTGGTCCGGTAAATTGCAATTGAATGTTTGGATGCGAGATATCCAGTTTCGCCAGGGGTGGGGGACACCATAGCTTAGCTCTGATCAGTTAAAAAAGAAGACACCGAGCATATCTGGGGGTTGCGAATGGCCAAAATGAAACTAAATAAGGAGAGGTCACAGTTTCTAGATGTAGATTGGTCTGTGATATCCGTGTCGTCCATTCGTATGGTGTTTGAGGAGCTCATTTGTCAGTTGATGGGCGTGGATCGGCCTTTGGAGAGGTGGCGTGGCGCAGATGTGAATGATGTCTACCGGAGGTATTCTACAGCAGCCCTGGGCAACAGCAGCGCCGGGTTTCCGATAAAGGGCGTCATCTATGACATGCTCTGCTTTATTCAGAGGGCACCCTCAAACGCAATTTCTCCAATTGCCTCTTCTTCTGTTTCTGATGGGGGAAGAGACTGGAGCAATCTTATTCCGGCCTTTACTAATTCTAGTACCATTACTAGTACCGATGCTTGCCCTCCTGTAGTGACTGCTTCTGAGGTGGTGCAGAGGTTGGGGGTTCAAAATCTTCCTGGGTTACAAGATAGGATTTTGACAGAGAGAAAGGAAACACTGGCGAAAAAGCAAATGCTGGAAGAGGTGACGGGGAGAGGGGACAGTGTGAGAGACAAGTACATGGAAAAGATCAGAGCCAAGAAGATGATAGCTCAAGCCAGAAGAGAAAGGGAAAGGTTTTCCATTAACACCAACACTGGCGGTTACACCGCTCAGTCTTCACTTTCTCAGAAGGCTTGGAGTATCACACGTAGTTCCCCTGCGCTTGTCCGCTATCTCGAGGTATGCTTATCCTCTGTTTTTCTTTTGAGAGAATAACATGATAATGCAAATTTTTTTAAGCTTTCACATTGTAGCTAATACCTGTTAGAAAATTGCAAGTTATTACTGCTCCGAATGGTCCGGTGACCATTTTCTTCCGATTCGGCACAAATTCAGATTACTAGTATCTTGATATGTGCCCAATTTTATCTGTAAAATCACAATTCAAACGTAATTGAACATGAAATAACAGCAATTTTTTCTCTGTTTCATTTTTCATCCGACTAGGTGATTTGTTGAGCAATCTTGCGTATTAGTAAATAACCAACAAGATTATAGAATATTGAAACGGAGTTGAGAAACAATCAACAAAATACACCATTAAGGCCTTTTGTGAATGTAAGTCACTAATATTCAAAACTAGAATGTACCGAATATTTACAGAGTATCAGGTTATCTATCGCGTAGTTCCTTTCGTCTGATTGCATTTGTTACATTACCGATAATAATCGGTTGATATTAGTTTGAGTCAGATACCGATTATGAAACGGTAGGTGGAGAGACATGTCTAGTCTATCCATTGGTATGTCTCATCAAGCAAATATATATATCTCAAATCAGACAGAAATTCATTAGTGCAAGTAATTTGGAGTTCAATCTCTCTTTCTTATACTCAGAAATTTGTGATTCAAATTCAGAATAATTGAAGTATTATCAATATCAGAGTTATCTACATTTCTTGTGAAATATCATTGTTTCATTATTCTGGCAGCAACCTGGAAAGAATCATTAGTTACTAAGAACATTATTCAAGAGATAATAAAATCAAAAGATATCTATATTCCTACTCAATAATAAATCTAATCTACTTTAACATGGTATCAGAGTATAGTTAAGGAAGATCCAATTAGATTTGAGATAGCAGATTATCTAGACTATCAATTAGCTCTTAAAGAGAAATCACGTTCCTTTCTTTATAATGACAAGCGGAATCAGATTCGAAGATTGTCTTGAAGGAGCATCAAACTTTGTACCATGGAAGTTCAGGGTCATGCTTATGTTGAAGGAAAATGAACTAGATTCATTTGTAAAAGGAAACATATCTGAACCAGAAAATGATGTTGAAAAAATTCAATGGAATAAGAACAATGAAAAGGCTATGAAAATGATTGTGGATGCGGTTAGGGACCATATGGTTCCAATTATATCAAAATGTGACACAGCATACCACATGTTTGAATCACTTGAACATATGTATGAAATAAACAATACGATCAAAGTTCTCACATTGAAAAAACAACTCCATCATGTGAAGATGAATAAGGGAGAAACTGCCACATCATACTTTATGAGGATCACTGAATTGAGAAACCAACTTTCTACAATTGGTCATCAATTTGACAATGAGGAGTTAACATTGATGGCTCTAGGTGGACTCCCATCATCATGGGAATCATTTATTCAAGGAATAAGTGCACGTTCAAAACTCCCTAAGTTTGATCAGTTAAAAATCGATTGCATTCAAGAAGAATCCAAATTGTTCACCAAGGGGATTAACCAAAATACCATCAATGAAGACATTCATGTATTGAACACTAACTCTCATAAGAAAGGAAAGAAAAGGAACTACAAAAGAAAGGACAAAAACACCTATGGAAAAGGCTCTTCCAAGAAGAGGAAGGACATATCTCAAGTACAATGTTTCAGATGTGATAAATGAACATTATGCCATGTTGTGTCTTGATAGAACAAAATTGTTAGGATTAAGGGGAGATTGTTAAGTGGTTGGCATGTGGATAGCATGTCTATGTGTTGTATTGATGACATGTTTGTCATTGATGTCAACATATATATATTTTGGTATGTGGCAGACAGAGATTTTGAACATTGTAGTGGTCGATTTGATCAACGATATTGTGTTATGACATGTTAAGCTATGTGTGTTTAGATTCATGTTCAAGAATGTGGTGAGATGCTAAATTTGTGTGTAACAAGCTATTTTCCCATTTCCATTTAAAAACTTTAATTTAAGATATATCTATATTCATAATAGAATGACAAGGTTACAGTTATAGCAGGTATTTCATATGAAAGAGAAATTTAACGAGCATATTCAGATACTTGCAATTCATAATTAAAGAAATCATTAATGAACTAATCTAATTCACATGAAATAGAGTTATAACTTCCATATCTATTTCCTTTCTATTTGTAATACAATCTTTCAAATGATAACATAAGGAAATAACAATTTAAATATCATGATTTCATAGTAATATGACAAATGATAACCGAGCATGCTAGCGTTAGAGTGTCGACTAGACAACAGACAAGGCTGTGGATATCCTTCATCAACCCACCCTCTATCAGCTAACACTCTGACCTCTAGTAATCGCAGTGACAAGCATGCCACTAATTTACCTTGGCCAAGGATTTTAGTGGTCTACTAATTATGCCCGATCACCCACCGCTCGACTTGAGAACAAGAGTTATATTTTGACTCAGTTATTTTATGCTGTTGTATAAATATATTCATTCATTACTGATCTCATCTTGTTTTTGTAGGGATGTTCTCTCCTCCCACCCTTTTGTCTTGACCATTCTGGTCATTATGGGTGATTCCTAGGAGATCCCTTGAATAAATTCAGTTCTGGTATCAATTTGCATTTCTAAAACCAAAACATTGTACATAATTTTTATCATGGCATCAAATGCTGTACTTATCTCAGAGGCATATTGCCAACACTTTTGTATAAGCCAGTGTAATACAGTAAGTAATATTTGCTTTGCAAATATCATATCATATACATGATTTGTAAGTGGCAAATGCATAGCGGATCACTTGCAAAAATACAATAACAACTTACAATGTTTACTTCTATGTTACTATCATACGATCCTTCTGCTGCAACATAAATAAATGAATAATGAACGCATAACCTACTAGAAAGAGGTGCGCTGCCTTGTGCAGTTAGAGAACGGAAATGAAAATCTGCAAAAGTGGATGCTAAGAGAGACTTGGCAAGTTTGATGCCACATGCTTGGCTCCTGATCGATATGGAGCTCGCATTCAATTGAAACTGCAGTGTTCGCAGTCCTTGGCTTATGGAAAATGCCGTGAGGAAGGAATGAAATTGCAGAGCACAAAAAAAAAGACTTAAAGAAGAATGCTTGCATAGCCTTGGTGAGAAGATATATAAACCAGCCTGCAAATGCATGCTTGATTGCAAGAGAGGCTGAGGTGGTGGATGTATAGCCAGGTATCGGTTCCATAAAGAAATTTCATTTCCATTGATTTTAATAACTCCATCGGTTGAATTATTTGAGAAGAGCATTTGAAAAGCATAAAAAGCCCGATGAAAAGTTAGGCAATCGCTCAAAACTGTAAGTTTTCTACAAATTCTGAACTTTCTGATATAATGTCTTTAGTCTTGCTGAAGATGTTCTTTAAATGCACCAGACCTGTATATGAAGTGTTCCTGGGAGTAGGAAAATTATTCTGAAAATGTTTTTATCCCTGCTATAAATCATATAAGGCAGCAATGCTAAAGGAGCAGATTTTATTGTATTTGTGTGTCCTTTATCCACATCCTTACCTCTTATTTATATGGCACCCAAGAGGCATGTCCTTAGAAAGGACACGACTCTTTCTAGGTCAGCCCTACATATAAACCAATAATTACATTGCCAAGATCAGCGTCTCAAGGATTTACAATTAGTTAGTAAATATACTAACTATAACTATGCAAATAGAACATTAATAAATGCTCCCAAGGAAGACGCCGATTAGGTTATGCATATAAGGTATTTAAGAGGCCAGTCCTTTCTAAGGATCTTCATGCTTTACTAAATCTGATGATCTGCAGTTCAGACCGGTTATGATATCAGAGTTATATAGAATTAACACTCCCTGTTAACTTGATAATCATATTGAGAGATAACATATCTAGCACCATCAATTAAGATGAATAAGCATAGATTGATACTCTATATCGATCTGAATCTTCTAAGCATGTGGTATCGTTGAACACATGATACTATGTCATATTACTATACCTGTGATATGACTTATCACTTGTACTTGTGATAACAATATTGCATGGAATGCAATATACATGATAAAATCCGGAAAATGATTAAATTCTTCCTTCATCCAAGTTGTGACTCATAGGTATCGGCAGGCCTATTTCACAATATGATCCTGAGTTAAGATCTACTAGTACACAGGATAAGATCTGGAGAATGATTAAATTCCTCTTTTATCCAAGTTCTGACTCATAGGCATAAAAAATGTCTACATCACAGTGTGATCTTGAACTCATCCATATCTGACAGTAGTTCTCTACTATTCAGTACATTATCTTAGAGATCATCATCTCTCATAATGTCTTTTATACAAGTGCTCATTATCTCAGAGATTGTCACCTCTTAGATATTGAATACAAATGGTGAAACCCATAACAGTCAATAGCCTGACAATAATAATTTTAACACAATTATTTTATTAATAATTAAAGAATACAAATTATAATTCAACCATACCAAGTCCTTTTCTGAAGTGATCTATCTTCACTTGAGAGAGAGGTTCGGTAAGAATATCTGTTGTCTGATCTGCAGTGTAAATGTATTCTAACTTGACAATTTTCTTTTCTACCATATCTCTTACATAATGGTAAGGAATTTCAGTATGCTTGGACCTATCATGAAAAACTAGATTCACAGAAAGCTTGATGGAACTCTGATTATCACAATGAATAATAGTGGGATTCATGTGTTGACCAAATAATCCCACAAGTTACTTCCTAAGCCAAATTGCTTCCCGAAAGGCCATTGCAGTTGCAATGTATTCAACTTTTGTGGAACTCTGTGCCACCGATGCCTGCTTTCTGCATATCCATGATATCGTTGCTGAGCCTAAACTAAAACAACATCCTGAAGTGCTTTTTCTATTAGTAACACTTCCAACACAATTTGAGTCTGTGAACCCATGTAAGTCTACGTCAACTTTCTCATACTTGAGCCCAAGGTTAAGAGTGCCTTGTAAGTATCTCATAATGTGTTTGATTGCAACTAGGTGAATCTCCTTTGGCTCACACATAAACTGACTTAAGGCATTGACAACATAGCAAATATCATGTCTTGTATTTACCAAGTACATAAGACCTAATCATTTGTCTGTAAAGAGTAGAATCTATGGAGGGTGATTCTGCTGCTGCTTCCTTAAGTTTGTGTAGATTACTCTCCATTGGAGAAGACATAAGTTTGCAGTTCCACATTCCAAATCTTTTCAAGATGTTTAATGTATATTTTCCTTGATTAAGTATGATGCTATCAGAGTTCTGCTACACTTCCAGTCCTAAGAAGTAATGGAGCCCTAAATCTTTCATATCAAATTCTTTGATTACATCTTTCTTGCATTGATCTATAAGATCATCATCTGTTATTAGTAGACCATCATCTGTTATTAGTAAATCATCAACTTATAGTATCAAAATTATTATATCATCTCTATTCTTTTTATAATAGAGATTTGGATCACCTTCATTCTTAGAGAATCCTAAACTGGTAAGATATGTATCGATTCTTTCATTCCATGCCCTAGGAGCCTATTTAAGCCCATAGAGAGCTTTCTTGAGTTTGCAAACAAAGATTTTAGGATTATGAGTTTCAAATCCTTCAGGTTGTTCCAAATATACCTCTTTTGTAATCTTTCCATTCAGAAATGTTGTTTTCACATCCATTTGATGTACTTTCCATCCCTTCGATGTTGTAATAGCTAGGATTGCTCTTACAGAGGTGTATCTGGCAACTAGAGCAAAGGTTTCTTCATAATCAATTCCCTCCTGAGAGAATCCTCTAGCTACGAATTTGGCTTTATATTTTTCAATGCTATCGTTAGCAGCATGCTTGATTTTAAATATCCCCTTAGAAGAAACAATAGATTTTCCTTCAGGCCTTGGAACAATTTCCCAAACATCATTCTTTATAATCGGTTGGTATTCTTCTGTCATAGCATCCTTCCAAGCTGTATGTTTAATAGCATCTGAAACATTGATTGGTTCTGATTTAGATAAATCACTCATGTTTGCTACATAGCTAGAAAATCTTTTGGGTCTTTTTATTTCTCTGAAGGTTCCAGATGGTGCAACAAAGTCTTGTGCTTCCTCTATAGTCTTAATAGCCCAAAGTGGTATTTTCTTAGGATTTTGAGTTTCCTCAAGATTAAGATTTTGAATTTCACCTTCAATTTCCTCAATGTTCTCCCTCTGAAACTCAGGTTCATGATTTTCTTTAGAACTAGGTATATGTGAAGGATCTTCAGAACTTAGGGCTCTTTTGAATGCTAAATCTTCTTCAAATATTACATCCCTATTAAGTTCAATGTTTTTCTGACTAGATATGTAAACTCTATATTTCACTGTACCATTCAAAAATACCTTTCCTCCCAGAGGGTTCTAACTTAGTTCTCTTTTCTTTTGGATCATGTATGTATACAGGGCACCCAAATATCCTAAGATGACTTATATTTGGTTTAACCTTAGAAAAGACTTCTTCAAGAGTTTTATCTCTAAGGTGGGAGTGAGGACTTCTATTTTGAATATAAACAGTAGTACAGGAGGCTTCACCCCAAAGATAACATTCTAAATTTTGATCAAATATCATAGCTCTTGTTGCTTCTATAATTGTTCTATTCTTCCTTTCTGCTACCTCGTTTTGTTGTGGGTTTTAAGGAACAGTATACTCTCTCTTAAGTCCTGCTTCTTTACAAAAATCTTTAAACAAATTTGAAGTATATTCCCCTCCATTATCAGTCCTAAGAGTTCTAATTTTGTGTCCTGATAGGTTTTCAGTTAAGGATTTGAATTCTTTAAATCTCTTAAGGATTTCTTCTAATTCTTTACGTTTTAAGAAGTAAATCCATGTTTTCTTAGAGAAATCATCTATAAAAAGTATATAGTACCAGAATCCTCCAAGAGAAGGAACAAACATAGGTCCACATAAATCTGAGTGGACTAATTCTAAGATATTGTTAGTTTTTCTATTGCTATCTTGAAATGAACTTTTGGTGTTCTTACCTAGAGCACATCTTTTGCATATGCTTGAATGATCTTTATTCAACTTAGGTAAACCAGTAATCATCTTTTCCATAGTCGATAAGGTTTTGAAGTTTAGATGTCTTAACCTTCTATACCACATTTCATTTATATCAATAGCTTCATGAATTCAGGCTTGAATAGGTTCTATATTTAATTCATACACGTATCCCTTTCTTTGACCAATCAACTTTGATTTCTTAAATGAAGAGTTCTTAGACAAGGTCACTACTTTACCGTCCATGAATGCGACCTTATGTCCATCATCTTCAAGTGATGTAATAGAAATTAGATTCCTCTTGATTCCTGGTACATAGAGTACTCTTTTGAGATGAAGAGAAATACCCGACTTCAGTTTCAAAGTGCAGTTCTCAATTCCTTTGATAGAATGGGTGGAATTATCACTTATGGTAACTTCGTCATTAACCTCTTCTGATATTGAGTCTAATACTTCTTTGTATCTTGTGATGTGTCGAGATGATCCACTATCAATTACCTATGCTTTGCTTGATACTTCATTTGATAGTGCTGAATACAATACACTTTTGTCAAGATCATAGTTTTCCCCTTTCCTAATAACGTTTGTACAGTTTACTTGCTGCTTTGTATTCTCAAGGCAATTAGATTTATAGTGTCCAAATTTTTCACATTTGAAGCATTCTATTTTGGATAAATCTCTCTTAGGTTTCTGATTTCTTTGATTACCCTTTTTCTTGAAGTGCTTCTTCTTACCTTTATAGGAATTTGTATTGAGGACATGAAGTACTTCATCTTCAGTTTTTAATTTCCCTCCTTTCTTGAGTTTCTTAGATTCTTCTTGAAGGCAATCCCCATTAAGTCTATTGAAGTTTGAAAGTTTGTCTCTAGCACTTACTTGTGAGAATGTTTCCTATGAATCTGGTAACCCATCTATAGCCATAAGTGATAGCTCTGTCTTCAATTATGGTCCCTATACTTGCAAGTTCATCTCTTAGACTAGCCACCCTTAGGAAGTATGAATTCATAGATTCTCCCTTCCTTATCTTTATATGATTTAGTTGCCTTTTTAGTACAAGGGTTCTAGTTGTATTGTTAACCTTATATGCATTTAATAATGCTCTCATCATATTAAATGTTGTATGATGTTTCATTAGCATAGGTACTAATTCATTTTTAACTCTGTCTAATATGATTTGCATGGCTTTCTTGTTTCCTTTAATCTAGATAGTTTTATGAGGATCAACATCACGTTGCTTGAATTCCTTATCAACAAATTGTATTACATCATTGTCTTTAAGAATCATCATAATTCTGAATTTCCAAGCAACGAAGTGTTCTTTTCCATCGAACCTATCTTCAGGTTTGATTGCGCTAGCCATTGAAGGTAGAAGGATATTGCTAGATATTTAAATATGATTGTCAATTTGCAGAGCCTAGGTTTGACTACCAGAGCTTTGATACAATGTAAGTTTTCTGCAAATTTTGAACTTCCAAAACTGATATAATGTCTTTAGTTTTGTTGAAGATGTTCTTTAAATGCATCGGACCTGTATATGAAGTGTACTTGGGAGTAGGAAGATTATTCTGAAAATGTTTTTATCCCTGCTATAAATCGTGTAAGGCAGCAATGCTAAAGGAGCAAAGTTATTGTATATGTGTGTCCTTTATCCACATCCTTACCTCTTATTTATATGTCACCCAAGAGACATGTCCTTAGAAAGAAAATGACTCTTTCTAGGTCTACCCTACATAAAAACCAATAATTACATTGCCAAGATCGGCATCTCAAGGATGTACAATTAGTTAGTAAATATACTAACTATAACTATGCAAAAAATAATGATAATTATAAAGGTTCTCCCTCCAAAAGATTTTTAAATATATCGACATCATGGTATCTATGCCACCTCCATTTTTACTTACACATATACATATGTGTGCACAAATTTAATCATTTATATCTTTTGTATCATTATGTTGATTTATGCGCGTGCGCACACACACACATATATATTTGTATGTGCAAATATAGATGTCATGATATCATGGTGTCAATATATGAAGTATAACAAGAGGCTCTACAATGATCTTAGATAGAACAGGTAACAATTTATCTTATTATTTAAATGCTTAATGTTTTTCTTGATAAGTGATGTGAACTAATTAGTTAGCTCCTGGTCGTCCAAGGTATACTCTTGCTTGCCTAGTTGTTAAATCCTTAGCCAAGATGGTTAGAATGAATACTTGATGCCCCGTTAGTGGACTTTTTGTGCTAATCCTAGCTCCCATTTTGGCAATACTTCCCCCCTTCGTTGTGTTTTGCAACCTAGAAGAATTTCCACGATAATAACATATTCAAAAATATAAATCAAGATAACTATAATAAAAAATCATATTTATAATCATCATAATGGCTAACCACCATTTCAAATAAGCTACTAACTTCTCCAAACTTCTTTAAAAATAATCAAATATTCATTTTCTTTTTTAAATTGCAACAAACAACTAACATGTCATCTTCACATGGATAAAACGAACAACCACATTTCCATTTCACATGATCATAATATTCAATTGGTTTACTAGCCAACTGACATTCACATGAATTACATAACGGCTATATGATTATTCAAATTGGCCAAAAATTTGGGATGTAACATTGTGTTTGCACATGTTTCTATAAAGGATTGGATGAGTTATAGTTGATTTGGTAAAGAATGGTAACAAGCAAGTGAGTAGGAAAATAGGTAATTGGTAGTTTGATTGTATTTGACGAACGAGATGGAATAAAGGTGAGTGGGCTTAGATCGTGGTTGAAGACATGTTCGTGTGAGTAGATGTTAGTAATCATAATGATCGCTGAAGTGTAATGTGTGATATGTTCATTGACAACCAACTCTTGTATTGGAAATTATTTTGGAAGTTGTAAAGTGTAATATAGCGTGTTGAACTTTAATGTAATATCTTAATGAGGTCCTATGTAATTAATTGTATATCGGGGAAGCTCAAAAGGCCAACCTATTTAGTTGTTAGGACAAAGTATAAAGGAAATATTGTTTCCTTAGGTTGAAGTGTAGTTAAGTGATTATGTGGTGTTGTAATTGTGATGCTTGGATGCTGAGGATGCAAATTTGATCAGAGAAGAGCAAAGGATTATGATGATGTTGTAAAGTTTTATATATCTTCTGTTTGGTGTAAATCTCAATTTCTATATATATGTAATGATATGAAAAGACTTAATATTCTTAAGGTAAATATGATCACAATATAATATCTTAATATTAATATAATTGAATTGATCAAGTAATTAATATAAGAATAATTGTGTTAATTTCAGATTTACCAATGTATTGAAAAATAATAATTATACTTGAAATGCGATGGGAATAGAACTCGATTGCCTTGGTGATTGATTGGTCTATCCCATCGCATTCAGATATATATCAATTGAAGCGGTATTAAGGCACGTCCTTTAAAATGTCCCATCGGTTTAGAACAATGTAAGGACAGTAGAAGTGAAGCAGGCTGATAGACTGACAACAGTCTTAATTAAAACATTTACCGCTGATGCAAGGTATCAAAGAAGTTTATTATAATGTGCTTAATAATTATTACAATGTGTTTGGTAATTGTTCAACTTATTTGGTAGTATATATATATATATATATATATATATATATATATATATATATATATATATATATATATATATATATATATATATATATATATATATATGTATGTATGTATGTATAATATTATATATATGTATATGATAATATATATATATATATATATTATATATGTATATATGATATATATAATTAATGAACAATTATATGATGCTGTAATAAAGTATATACACATAATAAATCTGTAGACACATTATTTAATTTCAATTTCTCACATGGCTAACATATTTAACACTCCCTCTTTAGCAAGAGGGAAATTGAAAGAAAATAAACAACTTTACACAATAAGGTGTTATCATCATAGTGTTTGATAAGGTTTAACCCAAGAATAAAAAAACAATGGATTTTCATGGTGTCTGGCGAAATCCGGCCCGAAGAACCATGAAGGTTATCAATGTGTCCGGCAAGATCTGGCCCGAAGAACAAGGATAACCCTAACTTCAAACATTTCTGTTTGAAGACAGATCAACTATAAATAAAGTCGTCACTTTATAATAGGATCAGAACGCAAGAAAGGTCGTCACCTTTCACAACACAAGCTTGCAAATAAATTTTTTATATTCATGAATATGATAGTTTAATAAATGCATTTACAACAATGTCATACCAAGTTTACCTCTGAAGTACACAATTTTCAACTTCGCAAGAGGCTTGGTAAAAATATCAGCATTTTTCTCATTTGTACTGATATAACTTAATTTAATAATGTCTCTGCCAACTGTATCTCTTATATAGTGATAAGGAGTCTCGATATGCTTTGATCGATTGTAGAAAACTGGATTTGCAGAAAGTTTGATACAACATTGATTATTGCAATGAATCACTGTAGGATTTAAAGGTTTTCCAAATAACCCGAATAGGAGTTTCCTTAGCCAAACTGCTTCACGTGCTCCCATGGAGGCAACTACATACTCAGCTTTAGTAGAACTTAAGGCAACAACTGGTTGTATTCTACTGAACCAAGATATCATTGCTGACCCAAGACTGAAACAACAACCTGTAGTGCTTTTATGATTTGAAGAGCAACCTGCCTAATCTGAATCAATATATCCTTCAAGATTTATCTCAACATTTTTATACTTTAAACCAAAACCAATAGTTCCTCGTAAGTATCTCAAGATGTGTTTGGCAGTATCTTCTTTGGTTTGCACATGAAATGACTCAGGACATTGGTAGCATAGCATATGTCAAGTCTGGTATTTACAAGATGCATAAGAGATTCAATAATCTGTCTGAAGAGAGTAGGATCAATGTCCTTAGAGTTTATGGCTTCTTCTTTTAGCTTGTGCAAGTTTGTTTCCATCGGAGTAGATAAGGGCTTACTATCCATCATTCCGAATCTAGTTAGAATATCTTGAGTATACTTTCCTTGATGCAAGAAGATGATGTCCTTTTTTTGATTAACTTCTAGTCCCAAGAAGTAGTGTAGTAACCCTAGATCTTTCATCTCAAATTCAGCTATGAGGTCCTGTTTGCATTTTGCAATCAATTTATCATCTCCTGTGATTAATAAATCATCAACATATAGAACAAGTATTAACATCTCATCTTTTGAGGTTTTGAAGTATATGTTTGAGTCGGCTTCATTCTTTGAGTATCTAAGTTTGGATAGATAGTTGTCTATCCTTTCATACCAAGCTCAAGGAGCTTGTTTGAGACCATAGAGTGCTTTCTTAAGTTTACATACAACTTTTTATCTTTCACAGTGAACCCTTCAGGTTGCTCTATGTAGACTTCTTCACTAATGATTCCATTTAGGAATGCAATTTTTACATCCATCTGATGAATCTTCCATCCTTTGGATGCTGCAATTGCAATGATTGTTCTTACATAAGTGTAATGGGCCACCGGAGCAAACGTTTCTTCATAGTCAATGCCAGTTTTGTGAGAGAACCCTTGAGCAACAATTCTAGCTTTGTGTTTTTCAATACTTCCATCTGCGGCGTATTTGATTTTATATAACCATTTTGAAGATACAACTGATTTGTCTTTAGGTCTAGGTACAATATCCTAGACATTGTTTTGAAGTATGGAATTATATTCTTCCACCATCGCATCTTTCCACTCTAGTGAATTTAGAGCTTCTTCAGTTGTTGATGGTTCAGTTTTATTTAGCTTAGTTATCAAAGCAGTGTAACATGATTGATTTCGAGTTCTCTTGCTTTCTTTTGAGATCTCCTCTGGTTCTATATTGTTTTCTTCAATCATCTTCCTTGCCCATAATGGTCTTTTCTTCCCATTAGTAATTTCCTCATTAGCTATATCTAATTCTCTTCCTTCAGATGTGTTCTCCCTCTGAGTCTTAGTTTGTCTAGATCCTTCATCATCTAAGTTTGGTTCATCTTCTATGCCGGTTGAAAGTTTTAAAACAGAGTGTTCTTCAAAAATTACATCTCTACTTATTTCAATTGATCTTTATCCGGGAATATAAATTCTATAACCCTTGGAATTTTCATTGTATCTTATAAATATACCTCTCTTTCTAGAAGGTTCAAGTTTAGTCTTTTTTTCTTTGGGTATGTGTATGTAGACTGGACATCCGAATATTCTTAGATGACTTAAATTTGGTTTAGTCCTTGAGAAAACTTCTTCTGGTGTAGTATTTTTTAGAATTGAATGTGGACATCTGTTTTGAATGTATACAACAGTCTTAGAGGCTTATGCCCAAAATGAAGCGTGCATATTTTGATCATGTAACATAGCTTTTGTGGCTTCAACGATGGTTCTATTTTTTCTTTTTGCGACTTCATTTTGTTGAGGATTATAAGATACTGTATACTCCTTAATCCCAATAGAATTGCAAAAACTTTTGAAGATTTCAGATTTATATTCACCTCCATTGTCAGATCTTAATGTTTTAATCTTTTTACAGATTTGATTTTCTACTAAGGCTCTGAAGGTTTTGAGTTTTGATAGTACTTCATTTGATTCTTTGACTTTCAAAAAATAGATCCAAGTCTTCCTAGAGAAGTCATCAATGAAGGATATATAATAAAGGAATCCACCTAGAGAAGGTGTGGGCATAGGTCCACATAGGTATGAGTGGATGAGTTTCAAAACTAATTTTGACTTGTGTTCACTAGAGGGAAATGGTCTTTTTATAATTTTCCCTAGAGCACATCCTTTGCAAGTTCCAATATGGGATGAGTCTAGTTTAGGGGTTCCAGAAGTGATCTTTTCTAAATTTGGAAGTGAGCTGAACCCAATATGCCCAAGTCATCTATGCCATAATTCATTAATATTTGATGTTTCATGAATAAGGGCTTGCTTTTGAATATTGCTTAATCTATATAATGTTCCAAATCTGGATTCTATGATAATAGCTCTTTTCAGATTTGAGTTATTAGGCTAGTATAGTACTTTGTCTTTGTTGAAGGTGACTTGATATCCATCATCGATTAGACTTGAGATTGAAATGAGATTTCTCTTTATACCTGGTATAAATAAGACATCCTTGAGATTAAGTTTAGTTCCATCTTTAAATTTGATCGAACAAGTCCCAATGCCTTTGACTGGATAGGTGGAGTTGTCTCCAATTGTGACCCCTTCAGTAATATGAGTTCCGAATGTATCAAACATATCTCTAAATCCAGAGATGTGACGAGATGCACCACTGTCTATAATCCAAGCTTCTTTATTTGAATTTGCTTCACTTGAAAATGTAGAATAGTATGGTTGGTTTTCATCTTCCTTTGTTTCAGCTAGGGAGGCTAGTATTTTTTCTCTCTTTGGACAGTTTCTGAAGGTGTGTCCCATCTTCTCACACTTGTAACACTTAACTTTGTAGTAATCATAATTTCTAAAATCTCGTTTCTTGTTATTGAATTTCCGTCTATTGAATTTTCTCTTTCGTTTATTTGAGACCGTGTGAAGAGCTTGATTTTCTCCTTCTTGATTTGATGTGATTCCTTTGGAGATTAACCTTGACTCTTCTGATATGCATTCGTTTTTTAGCTTATCAAAGGTAGGAATTGAAGGTCTACTTACCACTTGGATGAAAGTATCCCAAGACATTGGTAGTCCCTAAGAGCTATTAATGAGAGCTCTTGATCTTCTATTTTGTGTCCAATAGATGATAAGCGTATCTTGGTTTCAAAAATTTTCTCGAAATAAGATTGAACAGAATCTCCTTTTTCCATTTTAGTATTCAGTAGTTGAGTTTTTAAGGTGATCAGTCTACTTGAGTTATCTATCTCAAATGTAATTTTTATGGTCTTAAATACTTCGTATGCACTTTTGACATCTGATATGGAAGGGAGAATGTGATCCTTTATTGAATCAACAATAATTTTATTTGCTTTATTGTTCTGTCTTTTCCAGGTGAGTCATGATTCATTTTGAGGTATTGGAATATCTTTTTCAATGACTGTTTCTAGTTCCAGTTCTTCAAGAATTGTAATAATACGAGTTTTTGAAGAGAAAAAGTTTGATGCACCTTCAAGTCTATCTTCCACTCTAACATTGTTTGTCATTATGTCTTTCCCTTTTTTTTTTTAATTAAATGAAATTCGAGATTTTTCTACCAAGTTGGCTTTGATAACATGTAAAGTTTTATATATCTTCTGTTTGGTGTAAATCTCAATTTCTATATATATGTAATGATATGAAAAGACTTTATATTCTTAAGGTAAATATGATCACAGTATAATATCGTAATATTAATATAATTGAATTGATCAAGTAATTAATATAAGAATAATTATGTGTTAATTTCAGATTTACCAATGTATTGAAAAATAATAATTATACTTGAAATGCGATGGGAATAGAACTCGATTGCCTTGGTGATTAATCGGTCTATCCCATCGCATTCAAATATATATCAATTGAACCTGTATTAAGACACGTCCTTTAAAATGTCCTGTTAGTTTAGAACAATGCGAGGACAGTAGAAGTGAAGCAGGTCGACAGACTAACAACAGTCTTAATTAAAACATTTACCGCCGATGCAAGGTACTGAAGAAGTTTATTATAATGTGTTTAATAATTATTACAATGTGTTTGATAATTGTTCAACTTATTTGGTAGTGTATGTATATATATATACAATATTATATATATATATGTATATGATAATCAATAAATATATAATATTATATATATATGTATATATGATATATAATTAATGAACAATTATATAATGCTGTAATAAAGTACATACACATGATAAATCTATAGACACAAATTATTTAATTTCAATTTCTCACATGGCTAACATATTTAACAGATGTTAGTTTGAGAACTTCAAAGGAATTGTATTGGCAATTAGGTTGCAATATTGGTCAGTTCACTACTTGGATTTTTTATCCTACAGATCTATTTGCATAATAGTTGCTAAAGCAATTTGGATAGTGGGTTCAGGTACCTTCCTTATTGCTCTTAATGGGCTAGAATCTTTTGATAGGGATCCAAAGTCTCCTAACAGGGCTAATGTACTGATTGTAATGTAATTGGATCCTAATAGTGTCACATCCTTTCAAAAGGAACTTTTATATTAGTACATCATATTGTGGGTTCCATCTCCATTGAGGTTTTCCCTCTGATCAAGGGTTTCCCTAGTCAACAAATTATTGTCATCGTGTATGTTTTATCTCTTGGTATTGCTCACTATATTGGTTATTGGAGTTGGATTCAATAAGTTGGATTTAAATTATAGTTGGCATGCAAGTGATCCCCCCCCTCTCAATTGTATTGGTGGACTTCAATTTCTAACAAAAACAACAAGCCTCCTTTATTGAAATTGGAAAAGCTAGCATGGAAAATGATTAAAATAAACTTGGCTTTTATTTAGCCTTATCAAGTCAAGTTTCAAACGAACTCAATACCTGGGTGATTGATAGTGGGTCCTTACGCCATATTACTGCGATACCTGGGTGATGAGGAAGTAATAATTGGGGATAATTCTAACTACCTCGTCATGGAAAATGATTAAAAGAAACTTGTCTTTTATTTAGCCTTATCAAGTCAAGTTTCAAACAAATTCAACACCTGCGTGATTGATAGTGGGTCCTTACGCCATATTACTGGATTACCTGGGTGATGAGGAAGTAACTATTGGGGATAGTTCTAACTACCTAGTCAAAGGAATTGGAATCTATACTATAAATTTGAAATCAAGCATATCTCTTGAACTCATAGGAGTATTATTTGTGCTAGGAATAAAAATAAATTTAGTCTCCATTTTTGCACTTGAAGACAAAGGGTATAGAATAACCTTTATGGAAGGCAAAGTTTTGGCATGGCCAAAGAACTCCACTATCAAGAAGGCTCATACTATAGGAATTAGACATGGATGTCTTAAAAAACTATGCACTAATCCTACCGAAGCCCTAATTCATGAGACTTCATACTCAAACGAGATTTGGCACAAAAGATTAAGGCATCTCCATTTTTGTGCTCTATCTTCGCTAGAAAAAATGATCATTGATTTGCCCAAACTAAATCAAGCTCATGAAGAAACATGCAAGGGTTGTGCCCAATGAACTTTCCAGAATAGTGTTAGCAAATCTAAAAAATTCATTCCAATTTGTGTGGACCTATGTCTGTATCCTTTAAATGAGAATTCTTGTACCATATAATTTTTGTAGATGATTTCTTTTGGCAAACTTGGATATATTTTCTTAAATGTAAAGGGTCTAAAGAAGTCCTTATGAGGTTCAAGGAATTCAAAGCTCTTGTAGAAAACATGTCAAGGAAGAAAATCAAAACATTAATGACAAATAATGGAAGGGAATATACTTTAGACGTTTTTAAAGAGTTCTATGTGAATGCTGGGATTAAGAGGGAGTTTATAGTACCTTATAATCCCCAACAAAATGGGCAGCAAAAAGAAAGAACAAGACCATAGTAGAAGTTGATAGAGCTATGTTGTATGATCAAAACATGAAAACTTCATTTTGGGCTGAAGCCTCTAGGATAGTTGTCTACATCTTAAATAGATGTTCTCATTCACTCCTAGACAATAAAACTGAAAAGAAGCATTCACCAATATCAAACCTGATATAAGTCATCAAAGAATCTTTGGTTGTCCTATCTACATTCATGTGCCTGAAGAAAAGAGGTCTAAGTTAGAACCCTCAGGCAACAAAGGAGTATTTGTAGGTTACAGTGAAACATCTAACACCTATAGGATATACATACCTAGATAAAAAATTAATTGAACTTAGTAGAGTTGTCATTTTTGAGGAAGACATTGCCTTTAGGAAATCCAAGAGCTCTCACGAATTAGAAAATTGAGATCCTCCCAAAGATATGGAAGAGGATCATGTTCTTGAGGCTTAGAGGGAGACTCCCAAAGATATTGACAATGAAGGTCAAATTACACCCTTAGATGAGCCCAAGAATAATTGAAAGATACCACTTTGGGCTAGGAAGATGATTCATGAAGTAAAGTATGTGACACTAAAGGGAACCTTCAAGGAGAGCAAGAGACCTCAACAATTCTCTAGTTATGTTGCCTTGATGAGTGAGATCATAAAATTAAAACTATCTTGTGTTAAGAAGCTCTCAAAAATCAAGTATGGAAAGATGCTATGACAGAAGAGTATCAATCCATTGTAAAAGAAGTGATATACGAGACATCATGCCAAGACCCAAAGGAAAATATGTTGTATCATCAAAATGGCTCTTTAATATTAAACATGGTGGAGATGGTAGCATTGAAAATCACAATGCCTGGTTTGTTACTAGATGATTCTCTCAGAAAGAGGGAATTGATTATGAAGAGGCTTTTGCCCCTGTTGCCCCATAAACTTTATTTGGAGCCGTAATTGTTGTTGCAAAATCAAAGAGATGGAAGTGTTAGAAATAGGAAATATTGAGAGGGGGTGGGGGGTGAATCAGTATTTCACAAACTTTTTCCCAACTATGGATAACTTTTATAATCTTAAAGCATGCACATGTGAATATATTGAAAGTAAGCATAACAGTAATTGTAAATCAATGCAACTCATAACACCATTATTTGTTAACTAGGGAAACCCTGGCCAAGGGAAAACTCTCATGGGGGTGGTACCCGCAAAATGATCCACTAATCAAAAGTATCTTGTGAAAGAGATTTACCTTTTTCGGAGTCTATCACATCCGTATAGTGTCTCAGTCCTTGTTACAAGTTTCAGCTCTCTTAGGAGCTGTTATTACAATTACAAATGTATGCAAGATGGCAATATGCAATAATATCCAGTACTCAAAAGGTATAGATACAAAAACCTTTTGCCAATGCTAATATCTTCAATATCTGATTTGACCTTTGTAGCTCACTATACAATCTTCGCATACACTGCCTCTTACTGCTCTCAACATCAAATTCACAACACATAACAATAGCATAACTATCACAAAGGCATTACAAAAACATTGCAAAACTTTGTATCCAAAATTCTTTCCCTTATACCATATTATTCTGTACTATCAGCCTTCATACTCTTACACGTGTACCAAAATGCAAAACTGACTTTTGCTCACTTAGAGTTAACATCTAGGATATCGTCCCTAATTGGTTAAGTTATTGTTTTGGTAAACAAAACAATTCCTTAACTTAAAATATCCAATTCCTTATTGTTGTCCTGTTCTGCCTGTGTATACCTATAACCACTAAATCATCAATATCTCCGTCCGTACAGCTCGTAATGACTCATGCTCTTGCATGTAGGATCCTTATAGCCTGTTCTTGCTTCCCCCAAGTGCGCACATGCCAAAACTGTGTGTGTGAACTGTTAACCAAAACTGTGTCTGTGCTGACAGATTTTCTAAGTCTTCAACTTAAAACTGTAACTCCATAATATGCTGCCTTCATATAGATAATATGTTGCCATAACTCACAACTCCAAACTATGTACCTAGCCAAAAATGCCAACAATCTCCAGCTTTGGCATTGATGGCAACATATTGGCAAGTCCCAAAAACTAAAAAATTCAAAATTTGTGAAGTTCTTCACATAGCCATTACAAAATTCCAAAATGTGGATCATTTTCTATTTATACCATCTTTACATCCTTACATCTCCTTATTACAATATTACTCTCTCTTACTCTACACTCTAACTTATATTTCCTTTTACATAATACATATAAATTTTTGCTTACCATTACTCCCCCTTTGACATTAATGACAAAGGTGAGTCAAAAACTATGTACTATTACTCTCTCTTACTCTACACTCTACCTTATATTTCCTTTTACATAATACATATAAATTTTTGCTTACCATTACTCCCCCCTTGACATTAATGACAAAGGTGAGTCAAAAACTATGTACAAGTCAAAATTTTGGTTCTACCTGTCTTATCTTCATCCCGATGAATGTTTTGTTAATGAGATACGATCAACAAAACAATGCTTCAGGCTGATTAGACCTTTAGTCTATGCCCCTTTTACTGAATCCGACACTGTAAGAAGCACACACAATCCATAGGATGCTACTTCAGTTGCTTGGGAGTCTGGATAAGTAAAATTTTCATATGATATTTCTGCCTTCAAGCAATCTTCAAGTTGCTTTTGAACAGGGACAATTTTCAAAGATAGATGCTCTCTTACCAAAGAGAACCTTTGCAATGTTTGCTCTTTGCTGCTTTCCAGTATTGTCCTCTCATCATAATTGTTTCCGATCTTTTGCTCCAAGTGAATCACTTGAGCATCTGCATTCTTTATTTTGCTGATTACATTATTCAATTCATCCTCTTTTCCTTGATTGGTGCTGTGAAAGTATTCATATACTCGTGCTAGTGCACATTTCTCACATGGCACCTTGCTTTCGTGAATGCATCTCCTTAACTCTTTAATGCAAGTATCTAAGTTAGCTAAGTCACTTTTCACATTTTGGCATACATTTCTAAACAGGTTAGCATCACGCTCTGCTTGAGCTTTGACTGTAGCTATTTCCATTCCACTAAGGTTTTGCAATGATTATCAAATTCTTCTAGAACTTTTACTGCCTTCTTCTGTGGGTTGTCCTTATTGATCTGAATATCCATTGAACTCTCCATTTTCCCTGTCATCTTCTCAAGAATTTCTTGAGTGCCCTTAATCCTTTTGCTCTTTTCAATTATTCTGTTGGTTGCTAGAGCTGATAATTTGCTGAGCATTTCAATCTCTGGATTCTTTGTTGCTACCAGTGGAGTAGTGCTCATCATGTTTGCAATCAAGGTCTCCATGGGTGACTTGGATGAGCTACCTGCTTCTCTGCTTGTGCCTTTGACAAGAGTGACCAACTGATTGTCATCCTTTTGCTGCTCTGGCTTATTTGCTTGCTGACTCAGGATTGTTTCTATTTTAGTCTCTGTGCTTTAACTGGGGCGCACATAAAGATGTTTCATGAGCAATTATCTCCCAACTAGCTTGAAACTTCTTATCAACATTATGTAGTTGATCTACTAATGTAGCCAGATCTTCATCATTCTTGTCATCTTCTTCTGCTTTACTTTCAACTTCTTTTTCTTCCTTCTCATCGTCAAAACTAGTATAACCTACCAAATTGTCAACGCTAGGGCCATAATCCTTAAAAGGATCTTCTGATGTATCGACAATAATGTTAGTGCTGTCAACATTCATCGTGTCTGTACCAATTGTAATTTTAGGTGTCACTGATGTAACCATCTCTGAAATTCTGCTGACTGATGCATCTCTCATCTTTGTGTCCTTTGCTGTAACTGCAGTAGTGGTAGTAACTGCTCCCCCTAACTTCAAGCCCTCTTCTTTTTTGCTACGCTCAGAAGTATTCAATATTATTTTGTCTTTTGAAGTCTTCTGAGTCTCCATCAGGGAATCGTTAAACTTTGTCATGACCTTGATAACCGGTTCCTCTGTTTTTTTGTTTATTTCCTCATAGTTGACTCCCATGATCATAATGGCTCTTGTTTTATTCCTCAACAAAGGTTCTAAGCTATTCATTATTCTTTTGAAGTGTTCTTCATCCCCAATTTCACAAAGCTTCTTGACTACTCTTTCCCTTATTGGTTTGTCCTCTGCCTTTTCCATTCTAATTTTCAATCTTTCATACAAATCATTAGGAATTCGTCCTTGAATATTTTCAAACTTTTGCTTGAACAAATTCATGTGTCTGATTATTGCATTTTCTAATTGCAACTTGTCAAGGTTATCATACAAGTGGTGAAATCTGTTTAACTTCGTTAAATTTCCATCATTGATGATCAAGCAGTTCATTTCTCTATCTTTGGTTTCCACTTCTTTTTGCTTTCAGTTGATACCTCTGGTCCATCTTCTTCTTTCTTTGTTGTGTCATCAGGTTTCTCTTCTTTCTCTTTCTTTGACTCTTTCTTCTTCTGCTTACCCACATAAGTTACTACAGTCTTAGGTCTCTTACCAGGTCCTGTGGCAAATTCTGACTCTTTTGTGTTTGGGAGGTTCAATTGCCTCTTGCTTGACGTCTACTAACCTCGCTGATCTTTTGGTGCTGTTAGGTGTAGATGTTTGAACTTTTACAATGATAACATCCTCTTCATCCCTAGGCTGAATTGGTGGAACAAATTGTGGTTGAACTTGTGCAACTGCTGCATATGGTGCAATGGGTGACTGTATGGATGGAACTGCAATTGTTACCCCTCAACAGATCTACTTTCAATAGCTAAAGGTTTTGCAATTAGAATCTCTGACTGTCTGCTTGCTTTCATCTCTTTGGCTGTCCCCATAGCTTCTCTGAATTTTTCTTTGTTCATGCCAGTTTATTTAAGCAACTCATTTATCTTTTTGTCAACTTTCTTCCTAATGTCCACGCTATACAATTGCCTGTCCACTTCTCTAACTTTTTCTTCATAAGTGCCCCATCTAGGACACTCTTCATCCTTTTTAGATTCAAGTATTATCTTTGCATAACCTTCTATTAATTCCTCTATCATTTCATATCCCATGGGGTCAATGAACTTTACTCTTGGTTCTACAGCTTCAATACAGGTTACATTTGTCTCTACCATAAAATAAATCTCATTTTTATAATTTTCTACTATGGCAGGTGGAATCCTAAATCTTTGTTTCATTTTAGCTTGGAAATTTTTCATCATTCTAGATATATCTTCTATAATTCTCTCCTCAGGCTGTTTCCTATAATAGCGTGTGATCAATTCCATGGTACACTTGTTTGAATTCCACTCATAATGAGGCATTCTAGGGAATTTTCTCATTACTTGAAAGAACAAATGTGTCAATAAAGATTTAAATTTGAATGCTGCATTTTTGGTTTTCTTGATTCTTTATATGTTGTCAAGTAATTGCTGCCTAAGAATTTCACACATATTAACCTCTCTTTCTACAATCATCATAAATGCTGCATGGATGAATCCAACAAGTCTACTTTTAAACTGTAATTCATCTTATATCCTATAATCTTATTGATTAATCTCACAAAAACTTCCTCTATCTTGTCTATTTTCATGTTTCTTACATCTGATACTAATTTCAGGTTTGTTTCAACCAGCTTCTTAACACTTTTCACATTAATAGGGTTGCTGCCTTCATTACTCAATACAGTTAGCTTGTGAATCATATCATTATCAATCATAATCGGAATGTCTCCTACCCAGGACATGTCTTCATGAATACGGCTCAGAATTATCTTTGTCCACTCATGTTTATCAAACTCCTCAACAAATATATGCTTCGTGATATTTAGTTTCTCTAGATGCTCAAACCCTTTCTTGAATGATAGATCATTGTTGTACACTAGGTTCATATCTTGGTGAATGTCGTTGTCTCCAATTGTTTCATACTTGCAGTGAATATACACACGGATATCTTCTATGTGCAGGACTCTACTTGGTACTTGGGAAAATGCTCTTGATGGGTCATCTTCTAAGGAAATGTACGGGTGCTTTTTAAACTTGTACCTAGGTCATTCACTTAGATCACATATAGTTGGTGTTGCCATTTCCGAATTGAAACTTTCAAATTACAACTGCGAAAGCGATAAATACCTTCAAGTTCGTAAAACTAGGGCTCGTGGAATTTGCTTTCCAATTTGCTTGAGCACACTTCAATTTGCTCTTAAAATTCGCCTTTTTATGCTCCTTAACTTCTTGCTCGATCAAATGGTACTCAAAAATCCGATTGCATCCTTTAAATCCTTTCTAGTTAACTTTTGCATTAATTATGCAAGTACGCACAGGTGAAAAAGTTGTTCTTATTAACCAGTAAACTTGTTTTTCTTTGCGCACTCACATATGAACTCAGAATCTCATGCGCACTTAGGTATAACTTCCTTTCATCCATGTCTACCTCATATTAACTGTACACATCTTAATTCTTCCTCTTAAGTGTTCAAATAATTTTTCTGATGTAATTTCCCATATAATTTTCTAATGAAATGATTGCTTGGATTGATAAAGGTTGGTTTGCAACTATTACTAACTTAAACTTATTTTCAGGAGTTTCACTTGACTTCTTTTCTACCCAACCTTGTGAACTTACTGGTGTCTTAGCTTTAACAAATGTTTCATTGAGGTTTTCTACATGTTCTTTCACATTTTCTTCCTGACTGTTACTACTATTCTCATTCCTTTTGACATTGTTCACATTCCTTAAAGTTTGGTGTTCTTATTTTGTTCCTCATGTTATTTGACATTCTTATGTTGTTCATTCTATAAAATCTTGCTGTATGTCCCATATTGTTACAAATTTGACAAGCTATCACATTGTTTCCATATTTAGGTCCTGATTGATTGATCTGAGTCTGCAATCTCTAGCAATATGTCCAAAGTTGTTGCACTTATAACATATGATTCCATTCCTTATAACATTGGTTCCTCCAATAGGCCTACTAGCTGCAAGGTTAGTACCTTGATACATATAATTAATAAATCTAGGTCTTCTATATTCACTAGCTCTATGTCCATAACCATAACAATTATAAAAATAACTAGAGATAGGGTTAGTATACTTACATGTACAACCTTTCTTCATATGACCAACTTCATTGTATGCATACCATTTTCTAGTAAATTGCCTCTTTACTCTTTTAGGTGGTTTGGATTGTTTAGGTACATCTTCAGATTGATTATGCTCAAGCTTATCCAGATCTTCTTGATTTTGTTCACCCTGTTGGATCAGATCTGGTTCCTTTGTAACTTTAGATCTCTTCGATGATTCTCCTTTATAGTATGTGTTGGTTCCCAAAACCACAGATTGGAAATCCAAGAGCCTACCACTTCTCTGATAGGACTTCTCAATCAGTTCTGGCCAACGAATGGAAATACCTCTTGATTCCCCTGCACTTCGGGCTCCGCTACACCCAGGCGGGTAAACCTTCTACTCAATTCAAGGGTTTTCTATAGCGAATTTAAACTTTGCGAGTTCCTCGGCTGGCAAGGTCCTTGAACTCAATCAAAATGAAACTGAAATGCTGAATAGTGGTTAAATGTTTTGAACAATTGAATAATAATTAATTTGATGCTTGCAGGAGGAATATATAGATTTTCTGACTTCAATAGAAAGACTAGTGCCTTTGCTCATCCGAGCGATAGAGTCAACTTCGGTGAACTTTTACATACAACTTCATAATGTTCAATGCACTTGTACTGCCAATAATTTTGATAATCCAGATGCAATAGACCAATTATAATGTAATCTTTAAATTAGTCCAGATTGAATTTTAACTCCACTGAGAGTAACTGGACAAAGCTGCGGAAACAATTAAATATTTCACAACACCTATGATGATCAAATTTAAAATGCTAACTGACCATGTCCACTTATCTGATAACAAAATCATATACAAAATTTTAAAATATAATTATGAAGGACGATTCGCCTGCAGTTTAAATCTCCGCTCCATTAAAGATAAACAAAAGACATTTTTTATTTTATTTAAAAATAAAATAATATACTTTATTACAAAATCATAATATTGCCCTTATCTCTCCATATAAAATAATAAATATTTTATCTCTTCCTGTGAATATCTGAATGGATGTTTTTTTTTAATCTCTCTAATGCTTTCTTATTTATATCTTACATGTATGGAGACGTGACTTCTCAAAATAAAGTCATACTCAAAATATTATTGCACCCCTTCTTTTAAACACGGATTTAGACTATATTAAAACTTGAATGGGATCATATGGATTTACTAAAATATTCATATTAGCCTTCGTATTTTTTCCTTATACTTTAGCGGGCTTTGAAAAGCTGTTTAATATTTGGTAACCATTGGCGGCAAAGACCCTCGAATCCCCGTAATATTGTTCGGTGACTATGGTTCTTCCCAAAACATGCTTCTTCATTAATCGAAGACATAATCTGCATCAAAAAATCCTGAATATTATTTTTCAATGTGTTGGCGAAAAAGATATGTTGCTCTATATATTTTACTGAATCTTATTTGTGCAGGTCGTTTGAAAGAAAATATGGCATGTGGCTTCCAAATCGATACTTGTCTCTTCTACAATGGCTACCGTCTCAGTCAAATACTTCAACGCTCCCTGTTACAACCTTTCCATTTCAAACACTGGTTTGCAGATAATGTTCATTCATTCATTTTTGTCTTCCAACGCTGTAGGAAAGCTTGTTTTTGAACAGTGATCAAGGCATCCGAGTATGCCCACACCCATCTTTGCTCCTAACTCGCAGTAATGAAAGACTAATCGCCTGGGCTATGTATTCTGGTCAGCATCATTGTAGGCTGGAGATGATGTTGCTTGAAGTTTCTGTTTAGACTCTTCAACCACAGCATCCTCATTTTCACCACACTTATTGAATTGTATTCGCAATTTTCCAAACAATGGTTATTTGTGTTTTGGAAATGGGCTGCACAATATATTGGAATCTTTGTTGATTCAGAAATTACTTTATGATTGTAAAACCATCTTTCTCAATTCATATTTCCTCAATACTACAGTAGTTACAGTTTGCAATGATTTTCAGAGTTGGGGATCTAAGTTTCGATCATTCTATCTTTCATAGGCATATTGTCTAGGACACATTGATCTCTGGTGGAGGAACACATCATGACATTGTCTTTCTCATGGCTTTAAAACCAGTGCTACTCTGGAACGTGTTTGGTTTTCTGGGCATTTCTGCAGCTTGAAAATTTATCCCTTATTCTGGAGTTGCATTTCCTTCAATTTTAAAAGCTTGTCAAAAATTTGTTCCTGTCTAACGCTTTTTCAGAATCAGAAGTCATGCATCACTTTCTTCAATCTGAAGAGTCCCATCAAGAAATTATGCATAACCAAAATCTCCAAGAATGTAAGTATTGCCATAAATATTTTCGGGCTTAAGATCCAAATGCACCACTCCACGTTTATGAATAAATTCCAATGTTTGAAAGATCTGATACACATTGTGCGTGAAGTTTCTATTCTCAAATTAGCTGCTGTCACAAGTACGTATTCATTTACCTTTTGTTTGAAAGCTTCAGCAGACAACTCACTCAACATTTCTCGCAATTTGTCAGCACTCAAGTATTCAACACAAGTGATTGGGCCAGTATGGCATACTAGTTCACCAGCATATATTCCATGAAAAACAAATCACAGTCTGATAGTCCAGTCATCAATTTCAATAATTATAGTGTCTACCACCATTCTCATAATAACTTTTATTGGTTTGAAGCATATTGGTAGTTGGTAAGATCTAGAGATTTTCCCTTTGTCATGGTGTTTGGAGCTCTAAAATTTGCCAAAATTTAGGGTTCCATCAGTATTCAAGACCAGTCTTGTCATAAGGTCTTTGTGCCATGATTTGCTCATCAAGCTTCTCACTATTTGAATACAACTTCTCAATATGTTGCTTTTTTTGTGTAAGGTCACCTTCCACAATAACATTGTACTTCTTAAGTTCTGCATATTGTAGCTTTGAAGATTCAAGTTCAGATGTTACCTTGGTAAGTTTGGATTTCAAATCTGCATTCTCAGACCTCAAATCTGATTCAATCTCTTTGTCATCATCCTTCAAACTCAACTTTAGATTTGTAATCTCTAGCTCATGCTTCAAGATCTCATTTTCTTTCTAAGCCTTGAAACTTCATTAATATCCTTGATCTGATCTTTAGACTCTTTCTTGGATGTGATAGATTCTATCTTGTCTTTTAGCTTCTCAATGTAGTCTTCCGCACTTTCATATTTGTCCTTCAGAATATCCTTTTCCTTTGTTATTACATCAAATTTCTCAAGAGCTTCATCCAAGTTCTTCTGTAATTGATCCATATCCATAGAGATTTCACTCAAGCTGTTAGGCCTCTTTTGAGTAACTGTGCTTTGATACCAATTGTTAGAAATAGGAAATACTGAGGGGGGTGTCAGTATTTCACAAACTTTTGCCCAATTATGGATATCTTTTATAATTTTAAAACATGCACATGTGAATATACTGAAAAGTAAACATAATAGTAAATCAATGCAACTCATAACACCATTATTTGTTAACTAGGGAAACCTTGGCCAAGGAAAAACCCTGGTGGGGATGTTACCCACAAAATGATCCACTAATCAAAAATATCTTGTGAAAGATATTGACCATGGTAGAAGTCTATTACATCCGTATAGTGTCTCGGTCCTTGTTAGAGGACTTAGGCTTGTTTACAAGCCTCAACCTTGTTAGGAGTTATTGCAATTACAAATGTATGCAAGATGAGCCCACTGCCCAAACATTCAATATACAATAAGTTTCAGTACTCAAAAGGTATAGATACAAAAAGCTCTTGCCAATGCTGATATCTTTGATATCTGATTTGACATTTGTAGCTCATTGGACAATCTTCGCAAATACTGTCTCTTACTGCTCTCAACATCAAATTCGCATCACATAACAATAGCATACCTATCACAAAAGCATTACAAAAGCACTACAAAACTTCACATCTAAAGTTCTTTCCCTGTACCATATTATTCTGTACTGTCGACCTTCATGCTCTCACATGTGTCCCAAAATGCAAAACTAACTTTTGCTCTCTTAGGGTTAATATCTAGGATGTCGTCCCTAATTAGTTAAGTAATTGTTTTGGTTTACCAAAACAATTCCTTAACTTAAAATATCCAATTCCTTATCTTTGTCCTGTTCTGCTTGTGTATACCTATAACCACTAAATCATCAATATCTCCATCTGTACAACTCGTAATAAATCACACTCTTGCATGTATAATCCTTATAGCCTGTTCTTGCTTCTCCCAAGTGCGGGCATGCCAAAACTGCGTGTGAAGTGCACCAACCAAAATTGTGTCTGTGATGACAGATAAACTTCATAATACTTGGACAATTTTCTAAGTCTTCAACCCAAAACTATAACTCCATAATATGTTGTCTTCATACAGATAATATGTTGCCATAAATGACAACACCAAACTGTCTACCTAGCCAAGTTGCCAAGAGGAAGATTCATCAAATGTATGTGAACACTGCATTCCTGAATGATACGATTGAAGAATAAGTATATATAGAACAACCCAAAGGTTTTGTCATACATAATGCTGAATTGCTTGTTTGCAGATTAAAGGTCTCAATTATGGACTTAAACATTCCTCTAGAGCTTGGAATGAAAGGATTGATCAGTACCTTGTGGGATTAGGGTTTTCCAAGAATAATGCAGATCCAAACCTCTCTCATAAGGTAATTGATGGTGATCTGTTAATTCTTATTTTATATGTTGATAATTTACTTATCATAGGAGAGGATCACCTAATATCCCAACGTAAAAAAGATTTAGCTTCAGAATTTGACATGAAGGACTTGGGTATCCTACATTACTTCCTCTGGATTATAAGTTTGGCAGTGGGCAAATGGTATCATTTTTAATCAAGGAAAGTATGCTATTAACATTTTGAAGAGGTTTGAGATGATGGAGTGTAGATCCATGTCTACACCCATGGAAACAAATTTGCACAACTTAAAGGAAGTAGTAGTAAACTCAAAATTTGTCGATCCCACTCTCTATAGACAAATAATTGGATCCTTGATGTATTTGGTCAACACATGATCTGATATTTGTTATGCAGTGAATGCACTTGGCCAATTTATGTGTCAACCAAAGGAGATACATCTTGTTGGTGTAGAACATATTCTGAGATATCTTCGAGGTACAATCAAATATGTTCTTAGATACAAACATGTAGACCTAGATCTACATGGATACACTGACTTAGATTGGGCTGGAAGTGTGGTTGACAGAAAGAGCACATCACGATGTTGTTTCAGTTTAGGATCAACAATGATCTCATGTATTAGTACGAAACATTCCTTAGTTGTACAAAGCTCTACAAAGTTGAGTACATTGCAGCTTCCATGGGAGCAAGAGATGCAGTGTGGCTTAGGAAATTGATTGTAGGACTATTTGGTGAGCCTTTGAATCCTACTATTATCCATTATGACAATCATAGTTGTATCAAGCTTTCAGTGAACCCAATGTTTGATAGATAAAAACAAATTCAGATTCCTTATCACTATGTTAGAGACATGGTAGAAAGGAATGTGATTCAGTTGGAGTATATTAGTACAAGTGATTAAACGATAGACATTCTCACCAAGCCACTCTCTAGGTAAAAGTTGAACACTTTCAAGATAAACTTGGTATGATTGAAAATATAAGTCAAATTTGAGATTGAGTCTCAATTATTCTCTACTTGCACTACTGTCTAAAGATGTAACATGATAGCTAAGAGGGAGTGCTAATAATGATAACTTCAGTCAGATAAACATGAATGATAATTATTAATAGAATGATCTATGATTGGTGTAGGAGTACCTAAGGGTTTAGACATTAAGCCCTAATTTTTTTGGCTTATAAGACCTTAGATAGGATATGGTGTAAATAAGGACCATGGGAGAGTCCAATAGGCTGTTGGGTTTGAGTTTGACATATTTGGAGCCAAGTTGTTCCAAGTTTGGCAAAATGTTGCAGTAAGGCCAAAAGTTGTCAAGTATGCCAAATGTGGGCATGATACGCAAAATGGTGTAATAGTGGTTAGGAGGTAATGTTTAGGGGTTAGATATGTCTCGAGTGGGTAAAGACATTATTCTACACCCTTAAGTTGGATGGATACATTGATTAGGTAAAAGTTGCACAAGTTGCACAAATTGCACAAGTTGCAAGAAGTTGTAATGACAACTTTTGCAACTTTGCAAAATTGCATTGACAATTTTTGGCAAGAAGTTGCATTTCTTGCCTAATGAGTTATGGGCACCCATCATCGGTTGAAACATGTTGGGTAGGCATATTTAAGACCTCCCAAGACATTGTAATAGGGTTGGTTGCTATTTTGAGCAATTTTAGTTGATAGTTTTCTAGTTTATCTTGCACAATTAGTTTGCAACACGAGCAACTCATGTGCCATTGATTGAAAATGGCTTCTTTTTGATGTACATAGTTAGAATAGGAGTTTTCCTTCCCTTGTGTGCATTTGGTGTTGCATTTTTGTATAGTTTCGTTTAGTTAAATAAAATCAAAACCCAAGATTGTTGTTCATTGGCATAGTCAGGGGTTTGAACCAAATAACGTCTCTATCTTAAAACTGCACCATGGGATTTTCACAAGCATTTGAGGTCTTTGAGAAGAGACTATGTATAGTGCTTTTGCTTTGGTTGCAGGCCGAAAACTTCAATCTTTAATTTTTAAGCTCATGCCCTAAGTGAGCTCCATGACAGCCTGACTAGGTGATAGAGTATTAGTTTGCCATTTCTTGCAGGAGTGGATTGAAAATCACAATGCAACGATACATTGGTGTGCAATGGAGTCAAGGCAAGCCTTGGATGCAAGATCAAGTTTGGTTGAACCCATTTGAGGGGTCTTTGAATCCACTGATTGACTTAAAGTGTAATTAGGCTTGTAAAGACCCAAGATAGGGTTTGGTGTTGTATGGAGGTTTGGAGACCCAAGACCTACAAAATCGTTTAGGCCTCCCAAATGGGTATGACGAATGGAGATTTGTTCTTTAGGCCATTTGAGAAATTTTTAAACTAGGCCCCAAAATTTCAAAACAGAGGCCTAATTGGTGACCTAAAAGGCTTGAATGCCTAGAAAGACACAATTTGGAGATCGATTAGAAAGGATTGATAAGACCAAGCAAAATTGGGTTGAATCCTTTGTTTATTACTAGGAATTGAATCTTTTAGACTCTTGCAAGATAGATTGCAGACAAGGTTGAACCACCTTGTTGAATTGATTGGGAACTCTAAGGTAGGACTTTATGTTTGATCCTCATCATATTTTTGTTTGGAAGGTTTGAGCCTTAGAAGGATCTCGAGTAGTCTAAAACCATGAAAGTGACCAAGAAAGATTGAGAAGTCAAAACCCTAGAGTGTCCCTATCAATTTCGTATCAGAGCCTAAAAGATTTTGGCTAGGTTGAGCATATGTCAGTTGTGGAATCAATGGGTGAAACAAGTATGGTGACCAATGTAGAATTGGTACAAGACCAAGAAGAGAAGAATAAACTCCTAAAAGAAAAGCTTAATGAGTTAAAAAGTAAGCTTGGTGAAGTAGAAACTAAGATAGAAAGAGTGACTGTGAAGGTCACTGAGAAAGATGAAAAAGAAAAGCATAAAGAAGTTTTAGTAGAAAATGAAGTGCTTGAACCAGACCCTGTATTGCAAGAACCTTTCCTTAGAGCACTAAAGGCCTTAGGAGGAAAAGCACTAGGAGTACATTTTTTTAGTGGCAAAATGAAACTTGATATGATCATGGAATGGATTGAGGGTCTTGAAAGTCACTTTGAATGTGAAGGTGTGAGTGAGGTATAGAAAGTGAAGGTGGCTAAGTCTAGGTTGAGAGGAGCTGCTCTAACTTGGTGGAAGTTTGTTTAAGTAGAGAGAGAGAAGGAAGGCAAGAATCCTATGGCCACTTAGAAAGGTATGATGGCCAAAATCAAAGAGACCTACATACTTGAGGATTATGAGATCCAACTCCATAGAAAGAGGTAAAATCTAAGGCAAAAAGACCTTGATGTTAGCGCATATACAAAGAGTTCCAAAAGTTGTGTTTGAGGTCTAATGTTGTAAAAAGGGAAAGCATCAAAGTGGCTAGATATTTAAATGGTTTGAGATGGAGAATTCAAGAACTTAGTTTGTTGACTCCTACCATAGTGCAAAAGTGCTATCAGTTCACACTTAAGGTGGAAGAAAAGAGCAAAAAGGGGCATGAGCAGAGTCATAGGGGGACAGGCAGAGGTAGAGATGGCAGAGGACACAGAGGTGGTTTTGGTGGAAGAAATAAACTAGAGGTCCCAAAGAGAATCCAAACTAGCAGAGCAGAGTGGGGATTCTAGTAGCAGAGGAGACTACAGAGGAAGGGAATCTTGCACTAGCAGAGGTAGGTCTGGAGGATCAGGGAGAGGATCTTGTTCCTCCACAATGAAGTGTTACAATTGCAATCAACTTAGGTGCCCTACTTATAGATGTCCTAAGAAGGCCTCTTCTTCACAAGGAGGAGATATGAGAGTGAATTACCTACAAAAAGATGCAACAAGTGTTAAATCACCTGAAGTCAATTTTTACTCTGAGGTATGAGAAAATCTCATGGCAAGGAGAACTCTAATCAAATAACCTTTCAAGGAGGAATCAAGCCAAAGAAGATCCTTTTTCAGGATAAATTGCAAGATTATGGGAAAGGTCTGTAAAGTGGTTATTGGTCTAGGTTCTACAGATAATATTATTTTAGAGGAGGTAGTTAGTAAGTTAAAGTTACAAAGAATTCCCCCTAGTAATTCTTATAGAGTCATTTGGCTCAATAAAGGTCAACATGTCCTAGTTAATGAGCAAGCTTGGGTAGAGTTCATGAAAGGAGGGTATAAGAATAAGGTGCTTTGTGATTTGCTACCCATGGATGCATGTCATCTCTTATTATGCAGACCATGGCAGTATGATAGGAAGGCTATCCATGACGGGGAAAATAACTCATACGCATTTAAGAAGGATGGGGTCACCTTTAGAATTTAGTCTATTGAAGAAGGGGAAGAGACCAAGTTAATAGGTCCTAATGTCCTATTAGTTGGGGAAAAGGAGTTCCTAAACACCCTAAAAGAAGGAAATGGCATTGGGTTTGCTCTTTTATTGAAACCTAAGTAGGAGAAGTTAGAAAAGAAAGTGAATATCCCTGCAGAAGTGCAAGCCCTACTTGATAAGTATAAGGACATAGTGAGTGATGGTACACCTGCCACATTGTCACCCCAAAGAACTATAATCCATCAGATTGATTTAATTCTAGGAGCTTCCCTTCCCAACAAGGCTGCATATAAGATGACACATCAACAAAATGAGGAGATAAATAGACAAGTGCAAGAACTTCTAGACAGTGGCCTAATTAGGAAAAGTAATAGTCCATGTGCAGTACCAGCAGTTTTGGCACCCAAGAAAGGAGGTATTCAGAGATTATGCAGTGATTCTAGAGCCATAAATAGAATCACTATTAGATATAGATTTCCTATTCCAAGGATTGAAGACTTGATGGACGATTTAGGAGCAAAGTACTTCACCAAAACTGATGTTAAAAGTGGCTGTGAGTGGAAAACAACCTTTAAGACCACAAAAGGGCTATATGAATAGCTTGTCATGCCATTTGGACTGACCAATGCCCCTAACACTTTTATGAGACTGATGAAGAGGTGTGGAAGGATTTTATACTTAAGTTTGTGGTTGTCTACTTAGATGGCATATTGATATTCAATAAGACAAAGACAGAGCACCTTACGCACATGGAAATTGTTTTGAGAAAGTTGCATGATGAGAAACTAAACATCAATTTGGATAAGTGTGAATTTATGAAACATGACTAGTCTACCTTGGCTTTGTGATCTCATAGGGTGACTTGAAGACGGATCGTACCAAAGTTGAAGCAATCCTCAGTTGGCTTACTCCTAATACTGCTAGTGAGGTAAGAAGTTTCCATGGCTTAGCTCAGTTTTATAGGAAGTTTATCAGACATTTCAATGAGATATGTGCACCAGATTTAGACACCATTAAAGGAGGCATGACAACCAAATTTCAGTGCGCAGAGCAAGCTGACAAGGGGTTTTGAGACCTTGAAAAAGAAAATAGCTACCTAAACTGTCTTAATACTGCCTAGTTCTGACAAATTGTTTACATTGGAATGTGATGCCAGTAATGTTGCAGTAGGGGCAGTTTTGAGCCAAGAAGGCAGGTTTGTGGCATTTTACATTAAAAAACTAAATGAAGCTAAGAAGAGGTATTCTTCCTATGATTTGGAACTGTATGCATTAGTTCAAGCTCTACGAAAATGAAGACATTATCTCTTACCCAAAGAATTTGTTGTTTACATTGATAATCAAGCTTTAAGTTTTTTGAACTTCCAAGATAAGTTGAACCAGAGGCACATGAAGTGGGTGGAATACATTCAAGCCTACACTTTTTCTATCAAATACAAGAAAGGTCAAACCAGCAAGGTTGTTGATGCATTGAAGAAGTTCGCTGACTGTTCAAGAAACTAAGTTAAAGAGCATAGGTATTGATAGCTTCAAGGAACTTTACCAAGATGATGAAGAGTTCTTTATAGCCTACAAGGTGTATCTGGACTTTAGGAATCACTTTCATAGTGATTATGCAGATTACACATCCTATTGCTGAAAGGTGGGCAACTTTGTGTTCCAAGAGGGTCAATGAGGGAGAACCTGATGCAAGAGAAGCACAATGGCAGTCTAGGAGGACATTTTGGGCTTTACAAGACACTAGAGTTGGTGCAAAGATTTTACTATTGGCCAAAGATGCATAAGGATATCAGGAGGTATGTAGAAACTTGCATAATATGTCAAAGGGCTAAAGGGACATCCTCCATTGCAGGTCTTTGCCAGCCTTTGCCAATTTCCAACAGGCCATGGGAGTGTGTGAGTATGGATTTTGTTGTAGGGCTATGTAAGACAAGGAGTGGACATGATAGCATCTGTGTTGTGGTAGACATATTTAGTAAGATGATCCATTTCATCCCTTGTAAGGTAACACATGATGCATGCCAAATAGCTAACTTGTTTTTCAAAGAAGTGATAAGGATTCATGGTTTGCCAATCAATATAGTGTTTGACAAGGACTCTAAATTCATAGGTCATTTTTGGAAAACATTGTGAAAGAGACTAGGCACTAACCTGTCATTTGGGTTTGCATACCATCCCTAGACAGATCGGTAGATAGAAGTTGTCAACAAAAGCTTAGGGAACCTTTTAAGGTGCTTAACCAAGGAGTATGGTAAGTCATGGAACCAAAGCATCCATCAAGCTGAGTTTGCATATAATGATATACTGCCAATAGGACCACAGGGAAAATTCCTTTTGATGTGGTTTATGGTCTACATCCTAGGGGAGTGTTAGAGCTCAGAGACCTTGGAGGCTTGGAGAAAAGAAGAGAATATGCAGAAGATTTTGCGCAATCCATGAAAGAGGTTCATGAAAAGGTCAAGTAGACTCTGACAGAAAATACTTAAAAGATAAAGGACATGGAAGATGTGAGGAAGAAGGATGTCCAATATTAGATAGGTGACTTAGTCATGGTGCATTTAAAGAAAGCAAGGTTACCTAAGGGAGTCCTTAGCAAGCTTCAAATGAGGAGGATTGGCCCATGTCAGATATTGGAAAAGTAAGGCAATAATGCTTACAAGATTGACTTGCCAGAAGAGAAGCGTTTTCACCTATTTTCAATGTAGCAAATCTAGTGCCATATAAGAGTTCCAAATCAGAGGTGGATAAGGAAGTTTCCTGATGTTGCAAACATGATCCCTTAGTTGAAGCAATTGCCTCTTGTATCTAATCCATAAGCAAAGAAGGTCTTAGGATCAAGAGTTGCAAATAAGACTAGGCATAAGTTTTACATGGAGAATTTGATCAAGTGGAAGAACATGTCTAATGTAGAAGCGATGTGGGTACCTAAAACAAACTTCAAGAAGATAGGTATTGATTTGGCACTCTTGTCACCTCACGTGACTTGAGTTCTTTTCTATTGGGTGATAATGATATAGGAGAACCTAAGGGTTCAAACGTCAAGCCCTATAAGTTTTGGCATGTAAGACCTTACATAGGTTATGGTGTGAATAAGGACCATGGGGGAGAGTCCAATAGGCAGTTGGGTTGAGTTTGAAATGTTTGGAGCCAAGTTGTTTCAAGCTTGGCAAAATGTTGCTCAATGAGGCCAAAAGTTAAGTATGCCAAATATGATATGCAAAATGGCATGATAGTGGTTAGGAGGTCATGTTTAGGGGCTAGATATGTCTAGGGTGGCTAAAGACATCATTCTACAACTTTAAATTGGATAGATGCATTGATAATGCAAAAGTTGCTCAAGATGCAAAAAGTTGTCATGACAACTTTTGCAACTTTGTGAAATTGCATTGATAATTTTTGGCAAGAAGTTGCATTTCGTGCCTAATAAGTTATGGGCACCCATTATCGGTTGAAACATGTTGCTTAGGCATATTTAAGACCTCCCAAGACATTGTAACAAGATTGGTTGCCATTTTGAGCAATTTGGAATAGCAAACAGTTGACAATTTTCTGGTTTATCTTGCATAGCTAGTTTGCAACATGAGCAACTTGTGTGTCATTTATTGAAAATGGCTTCTTTTTGATGTACATAGTTAGAGTAGGATTTTTCCTTACCTTGTGTGCATTGGTGTTGCATTTTTGTATAGTTTCATTTAGTTAAATAAAATCAAAACCCAAGATTGTTGTTCATTGGTAGAGTCAGGGGTTTGAACCAAATAATGTCTCTATCTTAAACTCCACCATGGGATTTTCACAACCATTGGAGGGCTTTGAGAAGAGACTATGTACAGTCTTTTTGCTTTGGTTGTAAACCAAAACTTCAATCTTTGATTTCTAAGCTCATGCCCTAGGTGAGTTCCGTAACAACTTGACTAGGTGATAAGAGCATCGGTTTGCCATTTCTTGCAGGAGTGGATTGAAAATCACAATGCAATGATACATTGGTGTGTAATGGAGTCAAGAGAAGCCTTGGATGCAAGATCAAGTCTAGTTGAATCCATTTGAGGGGTCTTTGAATCCACCGATTGAGTTCAAGTGTAATTAAGCTTGTAAAGATTCAAACTAGAGTTTGAGGCTGTATGGAGGTTTGAAGACTTTGTTGGCACGAAGGCCATAGAATTGATAGGGCATCTTGAACCACTTCTATTTTCTTTGCCTTTGCCCTTGATTCCTTGGCTTACTATGTTGCTATAACCTTTATTGTGCTAACTATTGCTTATGTTGGGTCAACTCAATCTCGACCTGGATGCCCCTTTTCAATATAGGGTGTCGGGGATCCTTAATTGGCGACAATATATGCCACAAACTTTTCCTTTGCACCATCATTGGACATTAATATGGGATGGGGTTCCAACGTGGTTTCATGCGCGGGGCATGCTAGATGCGATGCCCTACAAAATATTTTAGTCCTCCCAAATGGGTATTTGGAATGGAGATTTGTTCTCTAGGTCATTTGACAAATTTTTGAACTAGGCCCAGAAAATTCAAAACAAAGGCCTAATTGGTGACCTAAAAGGCTAGAAAGCCTAGAAAGACACCATTTGGAGATTGGTAAGAAAAGGTTGATAAGACCAAGCAAAATTGGGTTGAATCCTATGTTTATGAGTAGGAATTGAAGCTCTTAGACTCTTGCTAGATAGACTTGAAGAATTTGGTGATGGATGTTTAGGTTGTGAACATGGATTTGTAGACAAGGTTGAACCACCTTGTTGAATTCATTGGTAAGATAGGACTTTGTGTTTGATCCTTATCATATTATTTTTCTAAGGTTTGAGCCTTCGAAGGATCTTGAGTAGTCTAAAACCAAAAAAGTGACCAAGAAAGATAAAGAAGTCAAAACCCTAGAGTTTCTCATTGATGATTCTATGCATGTATGTATATCAATATACATTGAGTATATTGCATGCGTCCCCCCTTTTTTGCCCCACATCATGGAGATGGGGACGCACTAGGGACTTGGGGACTTCGTCCCCCCATCTCTAGCGGCACCACTAAATTCCACCACCTTCATCGAGGCTGGAGAACGTCTTGGTGTTGACTATTTGTTGATTCAACTATTTATGTACAATGTTTAATGTTCTAATTCAATGCAATGTTCAAGTATTTACTCTTTTACATCTTTATATCTTATATTACAATACATCTTTTAATAACTAGAATTTGAAGTACCATATGTATAGCATATACGACACCCCCCTATCCACTGCCACCATCCCTCTGCCGTCCCCCCATCGCCCCAAATTAAAGCCCCTTTGTCCCTATGTCCCAAAAACTTGTCCCCCCGTTCAGGCGTTCCCCCGTTCTCTAGTGTGGTGTAACTATGGTATATTGATATACACACATACATAATTCAATACTAATCCATAAATTATATGTTGATTATATGAGAATCAAATTACCATTCATGTTAATCGACTTAATGAATGATTATTATTACTGTTTTTTTTCCTAGTATAAATTTGTATTTATCAATCGGCATTAAGTCGATATTGAACATAATTATCATTGACATTTAAATGAGTATTGTGTTAGTTGACATTGAACATGGTTACTGCCATTGATACTATGTATTGATAAAGATAAATTTCAGCAATTATATATCAGATTCGTATCTGATTGCATATGTTATATTACCGATGATAATCACCTGATATTAGTTTGAGTAAGACACTATTGCTGAAATGGTATAGAGACATGTGGGTGGAGAGACATGTCTATCCATCAACATGTCTCATCAAGCAAATATATATATCTCAAATCAGTTCGATGAATGACAAGTACAAAAATTCATTAGTTCAAGTCATTTGGTGTTCGATCTCTTTTGAAGTAAATATTTCTCCTTTATTGGCGAAAGGGTTGCCACCTTTCATAAGAATTGTGTCACCACTTTTTTGTAGTTGCCTTTTGAGAATAATATATTATTTTCCCAAATTGATCTCCTTTTGATCCTCCTAAAATGGAATCTCCTTTGCCTTCTATCTTCCAATAAGGGAGAGACTGCTTCTCATCATCATGTCTGTCCTCTGGAAAGAGACACAACCTTTCACAATTAGCACCCTTTGAACTTGTTATGATCCTTCATTATTTCTGCATTTTGAGAGTTACAACCTTTCATAATTGCAACCCTTTGAAAAAGTTACAACCTTTCATCATTGCTGTCCTTTGAAAGAGTCACAACCTTTTGAGAGAGTCACAACCCTTTATCATTGCTTCCCTTTGAATGAGTCACTTCCTTTTTTACTTCCCATTCATTTATTAATCCTTCCTTGATTCCCACGCTTCATTCTTTATACTTTTTTTCCTGGTTGTGTAATTAAGGTGTTAGTGATAATCTCACTCCTTATTACACACTCACTTAAGTTTAGTTTGTGATCATATACACTTTAGGAGAATCTCCACTTCCGGTGGCTATATCATTTTATCACTTATCCACCTTTTGTGGTCTTATCACATTATTATATATTTTCCACCTTATGTGGGTGATAAGTTGTGCATTGCATAGGATTAAGACACTTGTCAACATCTTGTCTAATCCTCCATTGTCACCTTGCCTTTACAAGCAAGGCCTATTATGTACATGTAATGTTCCCGTTATAAAATAAATTGTTTATCAAAATATTGTAACCGGCCAATTGATTTAATGTATTTGGGATTTATTTTTATTTTTGTTTCCGTAATGTGTTGCCGTCGGCTATCTTTCTACACCCTCAGAAAGTTGTTCCCGACGGGTATTTAAGCATGGCATATAGGTTGTCTTTAGGTATGCTTTGGATTATCTTCTATGTATTGCGAATTCTTGTTGGAGTTCTGGATTGTTTGCCATTTCGGAAGTGAAAGATCTTCCCTATTTGGCTTGTGCGGTTTTGGTGGGATTCAACCCTCACCCTATTCCGTTGTTGCATGTAATACTTCGCTTGGATTTGGCAAATCGGAGCACCATCTTTCGGTATATATTATTCGTATTCAAGTTTTTGATATTGTGTCTGATCTACTTGTGTTTTTGTGAATGAATTTGCATTCATTGTTGTGGCTCAACACCTAACTGTGTGGCATCCGGCATTTCCGTACGACTACTTGAGTTACTCGTATGACCCTCATTCTCCACGTGACTTCCACCTTGCCCTGCATCTCCCTTGCACCCTCCACCCAATACTGTACGACTTGTTTGTTCTTCTTACTGTACGGCCTCATAAACACCGTACGACTTCCCCTCCCTTGCTTCCACCGTACGGCTTCAATCACTCCCCTACCTGTACACTTTGACACCGTACGACCCTCACTCTACCCTCCAGACACAGTACGACCAATTACTTGCACCGTATGGCCAATCCATTCACAGTGTACGACCATTATACCCTCTTCGTACCCCATCTTTTGGTTACTTGCCATTTCCATGAAATTTGGATATAGTGAAGTTCCGGGGTTGGAACATTACAGTGGTATAAGAGCTAGTGTTCTTGCTAGCTTGTGAATAGTGAATGAGAGTTTATCGCCGAAAGAGAAGAAAGACACATTCCATTGATCAAATGGCTGCCGAATTGGAACCAACAGCTGTCGAACTCGTGGCACTACTGAGGGAACTTGGCAGGAATCAGGCACAAATCACTCAACTCAACGACTCATGGAAGAAACTATCAAGAAGTTGGTGGACAATGAAATATTCGGAGAACAAAATGGTCACAGTGCGGACTCAGTGTCGGGTAAATCGAATTCTCATCCAATACGCTTTCGACCTTCCATGTCGACTTTTCCCCCACAAATGAAGGTGCAACACAGAGGCAAACAACCAACCTTTGAATAGATGCAAGAACAACTGAGAGAAGACTAGAAGAGTGCAAATCTTGAGGAAGATATATCCTACAAAGATTACGCGGATTTGAGAATGAGATATTCGGGAGGCGGAAATAGAGGATATTTTAATGATGATCTTAGAAGAAAGTTGAGTAAAGTCAATCTGTCTCCATTTGACAGATTTGGTTCCATATCTGCGCAAGCGTGGGTTGAAGGCCGATACTTACTTCCTGCTGAATCCTATGCCTGAAGAAGAAGCAATCAAATTTGCGGTGCTGCACTTGGAGGGAGTTGCACATGAGTGGTGGCATCACGACACCATCACATTAGGACATGATCAAATAAATACTTATGTGGAATTTATGGAGAGATTGATAGAGCGATTCAATGGTAAAGATTCAGAACTCAATTTCAAAGATTTGGCACAGCTGAGACAAATTGGATCAATCGATCAGTTCATTGTAGAATTTCAGAAACTCTTTGTTTTGGTCACAGACATTTATGAAAGAAGACGGGTAGTGCTCTTCATGGATGGACTGACAGAACCTTTGAAAGGTTGGGTAAAGGGGTTCAATCCTGCCACCTTGTCGGAGGCAATCAATAAAGCACGAAGTATGGCATCGTCGTCGACGTCATCCTCTCAAAGTTACTCACATTCCAAACAGTCGATGTTTCCGAGGGACAAACCTCCAACCAGGAAGCCGTCGTTAGATGAAGCTACCAGACAGGGACTCGAAAGGAAGAAATTGTATTTGAATTGCAAGGGACCTTGGGAGCTTGGCCACAGATGCCTCGGAAAAGGAAAGATCCATTACATTGAGGTCGTGTCTGATGATGAGGATGAACAGGAGGGAACGCTCACCGAAGATCACCCTCATAACGACAACATTGACATGGTTAGTTTGAACCATACAGAAAGAATTGTAGCTTTGGTGCGGTACGGAGGAACTATTGCCCTAGCTGGCAGTCCGAGGTGTACAGTTTTTCGGGTACAGGGTACCCTTCAGGGACAGAGGGTTACGGTGATGCTAGATAGCGGAGCGTACCCTTTAGGGATAGAGGGTTACGGTGATGCTAGATAGCAGAGCTACTCTAAATTTCATAAACTCATCTCTGGTGAAGTGAAGAGGTCTACTCACAGAGACACACGCAAGCTTTTAGGTCAAGGTTGTCGGAGGGACTCTTTTGCCCTACATGCACCTTGTTCCTTAGCTAAGTATCACAATGGCGAATCACACGGTGATTGAGGACTTCTTCATAGTGGATCTTGATGACATGGAAGTGATTCTAGGCATACAGTGGATGGAGACACTTGATGAATACACTTAGAGTTTCAAACGGATGGACTTCACTTTTTTTATTGAGGGAAAGAAGGTTGTCCTCTGCGGAATGGCAAATGAAGGTTCGAAGGAAGTTTCTGCGCATCAAATGGAGGCAATTTTTCGGCACGATGACGTTGCGTGGGCCGCGCATTGATTTATCTCAGTGGAACCTATAAAAGAGCATCAAACACCTCTACAGGATGATGAACTCCAAGATATTTTGAGTAAACATAATAAAGTTTTCATTGACATTCCTCTTGGCATACTGCCTCATCGAGGGTTTGAGCATACTATCGAGTTGGAAGTAGGAGCCAAGCCGGTCATAACGACACCGTACTGCCATCTAAAGAAATTCAAAGATGAGATTGAAAAAACAATTCAAGAACTGCTAGAGAAAGGATGGATCCGTCCAGTTCTAGCCCTTTTGCGTCATCTGTGGTTTTGGTCAAAAACAAGGATGGGACGATGCGCATGTGTGTGGACTACTGCGCATTGGACAAAAAAAAATAAAGAATAGATATCCCATTCCGAGGATAGATGAGTTGTTGGATGAATTACATGGCGCAGTCTATTTTTCAAAAATAGATCTCTGTTTCGGGTACCATTAGATCCGCATGAGGGAGGAAGATGTAGAGAAGACGGCCTTTCGTTGTCACTACGGACATTATGAGTTTTTGGTCATGCCATTCGGGTTGACCAATGCACCTGCTATATTCCAATCATGCATGAATCGCATCTTCAACAAACAATTGCATAAGTACTTGTTGGTATTTTTTGATCTTCTTATTTATAGCAGGACATGGGAGGAGCACCTAAAGCATCTGAATGAAGTCCTGAATATCATGGAGGTATAGTCTTTGTTCGCCAAGCAGTCCAAGTGTGAATTTGGTATGACAGAAATATTGTACCTGGGGCATTTTGTCAGTAAATACGGAGTTCAAGTGCATCAGGAGAAGATTCAGGCTATCCTTGATTGGCCTCCCCCAAAATCACTCACGAATTTGCAAGGAGTTTTCGGACTATGTAGTTGTTATCGGAGGTTCGTCAAAGGATTCTCTCAGCTCAGCGCACCTTTGATGGATCTGACAAAGGAGGGGTCTTTCTAGTGGAACGAAAAGGCACAACTCACTTTCGATAAACTGAAAGAGACAATGAGCACTTGTCCTGTACTGGTATTACCTGACTTCACTCGACCATTCATTTTGGAGTGCGACACGTCCGGAGAAGGCATTGGCGCAGTACTGATGCAGGATAGATACTCCATAGCTTATGAGAGCAAAAAGCTTACCCAAACAGAATGCCTCTATTCTATCTATGACAAGGAGATCTTGGCCATCGTACATGCGCTAACCAAGTTCCGGCAATATCTGGTAGGTGCCAAGTTTGTCGTCCGCATGGATCACAATAGCTTGAGATACTTTTTGGAGCAACGTGATTTGAACAAGAGGCAACAGAAACGGGTAAGCAAGGTTCAAGCCTTTGATTTTGATATTGAATATGTAAAAGGAAGAAACAATGTGGTTGTAGATGCTTTGTTCGGAAAGGCTGCCATCTGCTTACTAACCCAGCTTTCAGCCGATTGGAAAGCACAGTTGTTGGTAGAATATTCCAAAAAGACATTTGCTTGTGAGGTAATGGATGACATCACCAAGGATGATAGGTACCGAGTAGATGACATCATTTACTATAAGAGCCAGATATTCCTAGTGCCTGAATCTAAATCGAAGCAGAAAATCTTGAAGGAAGTACATGACTCACCCCTGGCAGGACATCCGGATTTCCTCAAAACATACAAAAGTCTATGGGAGAGGTTTTCATGGAAAGGATTAAAAGGGGACGTGTTGCAGTATGTAAGAGAGTGTGTGGTCTGCCAATAGAACAAATCCGAACATACCCTACCTAACAGGTTATTGCAACCGTTGCCAATTCCAGAACATAAGTGGGAAAGTATCTTGATGGATTTCATAACGGGGCTTCCCAAGGTGAACGGAAAGGATTGCATTTTCGTGGCAGTTGACAGGTTGACAAAGTACACACATTTCTTCGCCATCCCCTCAGAATTTCAGGCCGCACAAGTTGCCGAGCTGTTTTTTAGAGGAGTCTTTCGTCTGCACAGGTTACCCCAAAACATTGTCAGTGATCGGGATAGGAGATTCATCGGTATCTTTTGGACAAAACTATTTCGGATGGTAGGGACAGAATTGTCACCAAGTACTAGTTACCACCCACAGACTGATGGGCAAACATGGATTGTGAACAAATGGCTCGAAGTTTACCTTCGGAACTACGTTTCGGCACGACAACGGGCATGGGTCAAATGGATACATCTGGGGGAATATTGCTACAATACCACGTACCACATGTCCATCGGAATGGCACCCTTCAAAGCTCTGTACGGGTATGAACCCCTTTCCTTCATTGACACGGTTTTGGGTGATAGTCGCTCACCAAGGGCGAGGGATTGGCTTCAAGAGGGATAGGACATACTGAGATGCTTGAAGGAAAACTTACAGCAAGCACAAAATCAACAGAAGATGTATGCCGACAGACACAGACTGGAGAGGAGTTTCGAAGTAGGGGACTTGGTTTATCTCAGGCTCCAATTGTATTGGCAATCCTCATTGAAGGAAAAGGGAAAAGAAAAACTGAAACCTCGATTCTATGGCCCCTATCATGTAACTTGCCGCATTGGTGAAGTTGCCTATGAGCTGGAACTTCCAGAGGGTAGCCGTATTCATAATGTCTTCCATGTTTCTTGTCTGAAGAAAGCCATAGGGCAGAACGTCACAGTTGCTACCGACCTTCCGCCACTCAATGAAGAAGGAAAGCTCATTTTTGGAACCGCTCGAGATCCTCGAAGTATGTGAAAAGGTCCTATGACACCGCACTGTGAAGGAATATTTGGTACGCTGGCGACACCTACTGTTGGACGATGTGATGTGGGAGGGCAAGCAAAATTTGGGACGGGAGGACTGTAATGTTCCCCTTATAAACTAAATTGTAATACGCTGATTGATTTAATGTATCTTGGACCCATTTTTATTTTTGTTTCCGTAATTTGTGCTGTTGTCGGCTATCTATGTACACCCTCGGAAAGTTGTTCCCGACGGGTATTTAAGCACGACATGTAGGCGGTCTTTAGGTATGCTTTGGATTATCTTCTATGTATTGTGAATTCCTGTTGGAGTTCTAGATCGTTCGCCATTTCGGAAGTGAAAGATCTTCCCTATTTGGCTTGTGCGGTTTTGGTGGGATTCAACCCTCACCCTATTCCATTGTTGCATGTAATACTTCGCTCGTATTTGGCAAATCGGAGCACCATCTTTCGAGATATATTATTTATATTAAATTTTTTGATATTGTGTCTAATTTACTTGTGTTTTTGTGAATGAATTTGCATTCATTGTTGTGGCTCAACACCTAACTGTGTGGCATCCGACATTTTTGTACAACTGCTTGGGTTACTCGTTCGGCCCTCATTCTCCATGTGACTTCCACCTTACCTTGCATCTCCCTTGCACCCTCCACCCAATACTGTACGGCCTGTCTGTTCTTCTTACCGTACGGCCTCATAAACACCGTACGGCTTCCCCTCCCTTGCTTCTACCGTATGACTTCAATCACTCCCCTACTTGTGCATTTTGACACCGTACGACCCTCACTCTACCCTCTAGACATAGTATGACCAGTTACTTGCAACGTACGGCCAATCCATTCGCAGTGTACGACCATTATACCCTCTCCATACCCCATCTTTTGGTTACTTGCCATTTCCATGAAATTTGGATACAGTGAAGTTCATCTCCTCCAGGGTTGGAACATTACAGTACATTTCAATGTCCATTAGCAATATTGTTATTCTTGTACTATGATGCGATCTTCTTGCCATTCTCTTGTGGAAGCTATCTTGATCTCTTTGTTTATGGGGGTGTTGTAGAGTCACTTAAAACTCTTACATGGTATCAGAGCTCTATAAGTGTAAAGACTCCTCTTAAGGTGGTTTTGGCTTGAAGCTGTTGCTGGGTGCAGATTGTGGCTGTGTGGTAATCACCATTGCATCTGGGAGGCTGTTTCAATGAATTTTGATTCAAATATGCCTATATTCAGGTAGAGTTGTTTCTATAGGAATTTATTTTAGTTGAAGGGCCAGTACGCTCCTCCTGCGCAGAAAATCACAAAGTTTACTCTAACATTATGATGCTTCACTGTCTGATTTGTACAGTCAGACTTAGATTGGCAGGGTGGTTCTTTTTTGGCTAGCCATATTTTAATAATGCAGGCATTATTTACCTAATCTGGAAACTGTTAAGCCTGTGTGTGCTAGTATTTGCCAGTTTTTCCATAGTATTGATCTACCGTACTAATACTGTATTGGCAGATATATTGGAGTGCTCAGACTCTATGGTGATATCCATCATTTATGTGTATTGCAGTAGAGTGGTATTTTTTCCACCTTTTGCAGGCCTGTGTTCATCTTTATCTCTTGCCACTAAATGTTGATTTGCAGGCCCATATTGAGAAATTTGTGGGCCCTCCCAACCTTAGACAAGGTTCTTTTGTGAGCCTATGTGGAGGCCCACACTGGCAGCATGATTGGCGACCATTTTTTATGTTGACAGATATTCGAGTATTTTTTTTGACCAACATGATTCATCTGACTTCACTTTTTGCAGGCATTTGCAGCTTGTGACTAGGGCCATGGGTTTTCATTTGTAATTTTGGTGGACAGTATTAGCCAGGTCTGCAACTTGTTGATTGAAGAAAAAGGACCCATATCAACACTTGATGAGTGGTTCTCCCTTCATTGACCAGATTGATTGTATTCTTGCAGACCCGTTGGCTTGCTTACTGCTTGGCACAGACTTATTATTGGTTTAATGGCGCTTCTTCTTGTAAATTTGGGATGGACTCCCTTATTTTTGCAGGTTTGCGCATAGCTGTCTTTATTCTTTACCAAGGCTTCATTTGTTCATTTTCAGCCTGCATGGAGTTTTGCCAATTTGGCCTTCATATCAACGAGATTTTTTCTTTTTCATGAGTGGCACATACTGTGCACTTCAGTAGGTTCCATTTTAGCCTGTGCTTAATGGTGGGCTATGCATTTCCTGCCTTTATTATCATAGTTACTTGGCACCTTGGGATTTAATTCCACATTCATTACATGGTGGATTATTCACTTTTTATATACAATAACACCTGCACACTACTGCAAGTTGTGTGGAGATTTGGTGTGCAGTGGGGCCTGCGCTTTCAGTGCCCACCATTTTTTCACCTCAGTACTCTGTGTGGTCATGTGGGAGATCAGGAGCCCACATTTTTGTGCCCCTTGCTTGATTGGTTCCATAGTGCCTAAACAAGACTTGTTTTCAAGCTGGTGTAACTTTTGCAAATGGGTGCAAAATTCTGCACACAAAATATTGACGGAAAGCTGATTCCATCAACTACATCATCCTGCAGGTATTATTCAGTAATTTTGCTGTTTGGTACTAATTTTTTTCAGTTGAAGATAACTCTTGGTTTGACACTCCTAAGCTCATACCTTTTGGCTTGGAACTCCATCTTTTTCGATTCAAGTTGCATTAGGAAGGTATTAAGAACATCAGTTCTATTATGCACATTTTGCAGATTTGATTTCAGAAGTTCATAATTTTAGTGAGTTACTGAATTGGTACTTTTGGGTAAATTGTTTTAAATTTGCAAAAGTTGCGCCTTTCTCTTGTATAGAGGGGTTCAATTGCCTGTGCTGTGAGGATAATCAGTTGTTCTGGTATACTTTTTGATTCTATCATGTATATGTCAAAATCTGTACTCCTAACTCCATATAACTATCATGAGTGAAAAAAGCAAATGAAGGTTTTGATGCTAATAGAGGCATTGGATATAATCACTTTTGGTCATAATCCAGAATTTGTAGGTGCCGCTGAAAAGAAAAAATGGTTAGTTCAAAGGGATAAGGCTCTTGGTACTCTCAAAATCTCTCTCTCTCCCGCTCCTCCCTCCTCCCTCCTAATTTGAGATATCTTGTTGCATCTTGTACACATTCTAATGAGATTTGGACTACCTTAGGGAGCCTCTTTGGTAAACTAGATAAGACTAGGAAATTCATGTTGGAGAATGAACTAACAAGTCTCAATCCTAGTGATCTTGAGCAAAGATTTAACGTGGTTCACCCAATCTTGGGCTATACCTACCAAATAGAGTCCAATATAATCTAGTAACTTCAACCTGTTACAATCTTCAATTTCCCTTAAAGCTCAATATCACCGCAAGAAGCTATATATTCTCTTTAGAAAAACCTAACCCTAAGCAAATATTACATGACTTATGTCGGCTTAATAAGTTAATCTTAAACATAGGTGACGAGTCAGCCTTGGGAAATGGTTGTTGAGTCAACCTGAAATTTTTGATGAAAAGTGTACAATACTTACCTAATCACTCACCACAAACCAACAATCTCCCGCTCGAGGACTGATCGGGCTCCACACTAAATTGCCTCCCACTTGGAGACTGATCCTGTAACCACACCGCCACCCTTGAAGCTCCCACTTGATTAATACTCCCTTGACTCTATTGTTCATTTTTTTTTTTAGTCTAGAAGACTAACCGAAATTGAAGAGGAGTTCATATCTGTTGGATTTTCATATGTATGTATCTTTTCCAACTTTAAATGTCCATCATCCAAAACGAACTGAATGAAATGGTACCACAATTGTATGTGTTTTGTCTTTGAATGTAAAGCAAAATTCTTGGCAAGATGAATGAGACTTTGGCTACTTGTAAACAAATAATTTCTAAAGTGTGAGTGTCCCAACTCTTCCATGAAAGATTGTAGCCATATCATCTCCTTGGCTGCCTCTATAGCAACAACATACTTTGCATTTGCAATGGATAAAGCATTCAACTTTTGTAATCAAGAGATCCAACTCACCGCTGTTCCACCAACAGTAAGTATATATCGTGTAGTACTCTGCTTAGTATCTTAAGTTAACATATCCTTAGTAAATTAGTAGTAGAGCCCCCAAAATGTAAACATTTGCTAGATGTACCTTTCAAGTATTTGAGAATCCATTTGACTGCATTCTAGCGCTCAATTTCAGGATGACTCATATACCTACTAATGACTCTCATAAAATGTGCAATATCTAGTTTAGTGCATACCATGACATATATTACGCTACCTACTATTGAAGCATAAGGTACCTTGGACATTTTATCCTCCTCTTCCTATGTCTTTGGACACATCACCTTAGTCAATTTTATATGACTTAGCAAAGTTGTACTGACAGTTTTTGCATTCTCCATATAAAATCTCTATAACACCTTTTCAACATAATCAACCTGAGGTAGAGTCAATTTCCTATTCTTCCCATCTCTGCAAATTTTCATACAAATGATTTGTTTTGCTACCCCAAATCCTTCATCACAAAAGAATGTTCTAACTGTTGTTTCAACCCCTTAATGTGATCCATTGTTAGACTCCACGACAAGCATGTCATCAACAATAAACATATAATAATTTAACTATCATTATCCAGCCTCTTAAAATAAACACAATTGTCCAAATGAGACTGACTATATCCATGCTCAGTCATAAAACTATCAAATTTTATACCATTGCCGAGGTGCTTGCTTCAAGCCATATAAACTTTTCTTTAATCTACACACTAAATTCTCCTTACCTTTGACCTCAAATCCCTATGGTTGATCCATATATATTTCTTCTTCTAAATCATGATGGAGAAAAGTTGTGTTAACATCAATGGAGAAAAGTTGTTCTAGATGCAAATCTTCAGTAGCCATAATACTTGAAACAATATGAATAGAAGTCATTTTAACAATTGGAGAAAAATATCTCATCAAAATCAATGCCCTTTTTTTGTGCAAATCTTTTTACAACCAGCCTGACTTTAATTTTTTTCTAATTTCCATCCTCCTCTTTCAGCCTATAAACCCATTTATTTTGTAAAGCCCTTTTACTTGTAGGTAACTTACATAATTCCCAAGTTTGATTTTTCAGCAAAAGAGTCCATATCTTCTATCATTGTAGACTCCTACTAGATCTTTGTATCCACCTGCATAGCTCCATCATATCCTTATGGTTCACCAACATCTGTTAGTAAAATGTTGTACAAAAAGGGAGATAATCTTTTAGGAGCTCTACTTATCCTTGTTGACCGTCTAGCATTCACTGGAGTTTGTGGTATTTGTTGTTGCTGTTGTTGTGGAGCACGAGGAACCACTGGAACATCATCTTTTGAATTATCATTCAACACTACATAATCATTTTCTTTTTATTTGTGTTGCTGCAACAGGTTTGTGAACAATACTTTCTCATTGAATATGACATCCCTGCTTACTATAATTTTTTGATTTTCAAAATCCTCAAGTCTATATCCAAATTCATCAATGCCATATCCAACAAATATACATTTCTTTAACTTAGAGTCCAATTTGGTTCCATTTTTAGAATCTACATTTTCAAATGCTTCATGACCGAAGGTTTCAATATTAGAATAATTCACCTTCTCGTCTGACCATGCTTCCTCTGAAACACCACAACCCAAAGGAGTAGAGGAATGTAATGTCCCCTTTTTTTGGGACATTATAATTTTGTGTGTTGGCTTGCTTCGCCTAGGTTTCAGGGGTGAAAAGGTTCTTTATAGGGTTCAGTTCGAGGTTTGGCCTAGGCATTTCTAGTTTTAGACCCATCGGAGCAGTTTTGGCAGGTTGTGCGGATACTTGCTATTTTTAGTAAGTAAACAGAGCTTAGTATTTTCGGTACCTCAGTGTTGGTTTGGAAGAGTCTCGCCGAGAGTTTTCCATCGAGCTATTGGATGCGATTATTTGAGTTCATTTGGTCAACTATTTTAATACCTGATGATTATATGGTTTCCTGACTAAGTGACTATTAAAGTCATTTAATTTGTCACTTTATTTTAAAAAGTTACTATGCTCACTTAAGTGACTAAAGGACAAAAAAGGTGTTTTATCCCACATTGCTTAAAAGAGTGTGCATCACATCGGAAAAAGTGATGAAGGTACAACAATGCTCCACATGAGAGGATATGAAGATTATAATATTCAAAGCAAATATTAATCTGGGAGCTAGAAACAGATTGCTGGTTATTTCTTCTAGGACGCAAACCCTTGAAGCATTTGAAGGTTGTACTTAAACTTAGCCTTCTTACAGGTTTATTTATATTTCCAATCTGACTATTATTTCTGTGTATAAGATTGGATTACTTGGATTGTTGCACGTTATTGTATTGCTGTTGTATAATATAGTAACATTACTTGGCAACTATTTGTGTTACTTCCTGATTTATGTATGTATTTCTGCATATTGGAGGAAATAAATGAACTTTTCTGAGTTTTCTTGTATTCAAATCTACTGGTTATAAATCTATTAAAGTTTTGGAAATTGTATCAAGTATTGGTTTTCTATTTGCTTTTGAAAACTGCACATTTTTATCAAGGGTTATTGGAAAATATCCGAAAGGGATATTACAAGGGACCTCCATTAATTACATAAGCAATGCTATTTCAAGCCTCTACCCACATGTTTTAAGGGCACCCCAACATGTAACCACATACTCCTTATATGCTACATTATTGTCTTGTTCATGTGTTCAACCACTCTATTTTTTGTGGAGTCCTTGGAACAATTTTTTACCTACGAATACCATTAGTGGAACAATAATTTTTAAAACCTTTGCTGCAATACTCATCACCATTATCAAATCTGATATATTATAGTCTTTTACTAGTCTCATTCTCAATCAAGCTTTTCCATTTTTTAAAAGTTTCAAATACACTAGATTTCTGTCTAAGAAAATAAATCCATACTTTTCTAGTTGCATTATCAATGAATATAACATAGTATAGAGAGCCGACAAAGGAAGTTACTTGAGTTGGTCCCCTTACATTCGTATGTAGAAGTTTTAATTTCTCATTTTTCTTTTCCTTCCACTCTTTAGAAAATCCTCTTTTTCTTTCTATATGAACAAATTTTACAGAAATCCATATTGACACATTTTAGACGAGGTAAAACTTTCTTTGAATAAAGTGATTTTATACGTTTTTCACTCATGTGTCCAAATGTGTTGTGCCATAGTGTTGTTTTAGAATCTTTAGCATTTGTTTTCTTTTCTTTCTGCTCAACTGCATCAAGTGTTCACATTGATTTTTCTCTAAAATAATTAAAGTAGAAGGAACAATATGACTTGTACAAACATATAAGGTGCCTACTTTCACACCTTTTGCTAGTACTAAGAACCTTTCGAGACTTTTTAATTATTATCATTAACAGTAAATGTGTAACCTTTATCACCTAGTTGTTCTGTTGAGATTAAGTTCCTACTCTCTTGAACATGTCTTACCTCTCGTTGTAGCTAATGATTCCCATTCTGCAACTTATTGTTAATTCTTCCCCTTCCAACAATCTGATAGGGTTCATTATCTCCCAAATAGACTAAACCAAAATCCCCTTAGGCATAATTAGTAAAATAACTTCAATGGGGTGTAGCATGAAATGGAGCCTCTGAATCTAAAACCCATGAACCATTTGTATTCTAGGGAAAGAAGCAAAACACTCTCTTCAGATTTATTACTTACTACATTTGCTTCCTTATTTTCTTCTTGTTTATCCCTTTCATTATTCTTTCGAGATCAACAATCTTTCTTCTTATGACTTGGTTTCCCATAGTACCGGCAATCTCATGGTCCTTTGGATTGAGATCTCTTTCCTCTTGGTTTCCCACTAATTATTTCCTCTCTATGTCTTTCTGCCTCTACTTTCTGCATTCAAAACACTACCTGAAGTAGATCTATCGGGGCTTTTCCTACGAATTTCCTTACTCAGAATAAGACGATAACATCATCAAATTTTAGGATATTTGAACCAGACACAAAGTTACTAACAACCATTACCAAACCACTCCGACTTTCAAGCAAAGAATACAAAATTAAGAGATCCCTAATTCTTTCATCAAAATTGACATTTATAGAAGATAATTGACTGGTAATGGTATTAAACTCATTTAAATGATCAGAACTAGGCCCACTATTTACCATCTTCATATTAAATAAACACTTCATGATAAATACCTTATTTGAAGTAGAAGGCTTTTCATACAACTTTGCTAGGGTTTCAACCAACTCTTCAGTTTTCTTTGCATTTGTAATATTAAATGCCACCGATTGTGCTAGGCATAAACGGATACTTCCAAATGCCTTTCTGTCCAAAATATCTCAGCCCTCATCTGACATATTTGGGTCTTTCTTGGTTTTCCTCTAAGTGGTCGCCATAAATCCTCCTGATAAAAATAGTCCTCCATTTGCATTTTCCATAACTGAAAGTTTTGCCCATTAAACTTCTCAACCTTCAACTTACTCTCATCTTCCATTGCTCCCACTCAACCGCAAGATTCCTCAACTGTGAGACCTTCCTACAGAGGATAACTGAAACAACTTGGCTCTAATACCATTATAAGGATTACTTAGACATAAAATAATAGTTACATGCAAATATAACCAATATCACAAAGGAAAAAAACACACAGAAATGGAACAAAAGACAAAGATTTAACATGGTTCACCCAATCTTGGGCGATGTCTACCAAATGGACAGTCCAATATTATTATCCAAGAACTTCAACCTGGTACAGTCTTCAATCTCCCTTGCAATTCAATACTGCTGCAAAAAGCTATATATTCTCTTTAGGAAAGCCCTAATCCTAAGCTAATATTACATGACTTATGTTGGCTTAACAAGTTAACCCTAAACATACTTGACGAGCCAACTCAAAAATGCTTGATGAGTTAACCAATTTTTTTTCAGAGCATTGCCCCAAATTTCACACCTTATGCAAAGTGTACAATACTTGCTCAATTAGTCACCACAGAGAACCGTCACATGGGTATATTGAAGTTTTCAAAGCCTCAATCTCTTCTTGCAAACAACTCCACTCCAGAGGCTTTAGTGGCAAAGGTAAGAAGCAATATAAGAATCCTAAGCCTTGTGAGAAAGATACGGATTCTCCTTGACAACATACTTCTGAGATCAAGACATCTTTTAAAGAGGAATCATCTAAAAAGAAGTTGAAATTTGCATATTTTAAAAGATCTAAACATGATGAGCATAGGTGTCATAATAAGAAGATTGATGAACTCACACACCTTCAAAAGAACAACATCACGTTGCCTTCATTAATGTTTCCTTCTCCTTCATCACATTTGGCGAAATCTTCATTTACACAGTTAGGAACTACAAGACTTTCACATGGCATAGATAAGATGAAAGGTGGAACATTTATGGCTTCTATGCATCTTGAACATGGGAGATGGCTTCTTGATTCAATTGCCTCTATTATATGGCATCTTCTATGGATATGTTCTCTTCTTTTGAGCCTTGTAATTCTCCTAGCATATTGATGGTTAACAACACATACATGACGGTTTGTGGGAAAGGTTCTATTGACACGGGAGAGGGGACATTTAATGGTCCTCTTTGTGTACCATCCTTGACCACTAATCTCCTTTCAATTTATTAAATAATCACAGGGCACAAGGTAAAATAGTAGAGTTTACTTTGATTATCTACATTAGGGACATGGAGACTAGAGATGTTATAGCTACAGGAGTTGTGGATCATTCATCTCATTTGCATTCCTTTTCTCATGATGATGATGATGATGTTCCTAAGTTCACACTCTTCCATCAAGGGTAAATCATGTTTGTGAGAGGTTTGGACACTTAAATCATTGTTCTACTCTTCGATAGGATGATCATAGTTTTTCAGATCTTGTAGTGTGGGATGAATACTTAGACGACATTTTAGACTTGTTTGTTGAGTCGCATAGTGCAGATTTGGGAGACATACTTGAGTGGGTTTCTCTTCTTTTTGATGACAACTTTATCATAGCTGGAGATTCTTCTTCACCTCCCGTTTGGAGATTGAAAATTGTAAGTCTCCCCCTTGACTTGGCTTGTCAAATTTCTTTGTCCACTTTGATCATGTTTATGTGATGGATTTAGATATTCCTTTTCAGTCTTTAGAGATGCGTATTTGGGAACCTTCTCCCTCCTTTCATTTTGATGTGGAGTGGCTTCTTCTTCATTCAGTTAACTTGTTTCTTTATAAGGGAAGATGTACTGCTTGTAGACATTGGAGCATGTTTTGTTTTAAGCATACTTCATCGGTATTGGAGCTTCTTCATTATGTGGAGGATATTATATCTCTCCTTTTACTTCCTATGGAGGGATACTTGGTTGTAAACTTGTATATACATGATGAATGTAGTCCTTGGGGAGTTTTGAGTCATTCATGTATCATGATTTGTTTATTTTTCTCTCTTTTTGAGAGGAGTTTTGTCCCATGTTGTTTTCTCCTTTTCTAGAGACTTCATTTGCATTATACATGGGCACCTAATGTTGCCTAATAGCCGGGACCCATATTGCATCTTTGCATAATAAGTGTATTCCCGAAGTTGTACTTAAGGGGGCGTGTTGGTGTATTTCAGGTATTGTACCTAGTGATAATCTCACCTAGGTCCTTATTACACATTCACATAAGTTTACTTGGTGATCACATACACTTTAGAAGCATCTCTACTTTCGGTGATTATATTATGTTATCACTTATCAAACCTTTAGTGGTCTTATTACACTATCACTTTTCCATCTTATGTGGGTGATAGGTTGTGCGTGGCATAGGATTAAGATACTTGTCAGCGTCTTGTCTAAGTCTCCATTATCACCTTGCCCTAATAAGCAAGGCCTAATTTGTGCATTTCAATGTCCATCAGCAATATCATCATTCTTGTACTGTGATGCAATCTTCTCGCCACTCTCTTGTGGAAGTTATCTTGGTCTTTCTTTGATCATGGGGGTGTTGTAGAGTCACCTAACATTCCCTTCAAATGAAGTTATCTTCTCTCCCCTTTATATCTCATGTTTGACGGAGACAATAATTTAATTCATGCATTTTGACCATTTGTTTAAACTTAAATAAATTTTAATTGTTTGAAATTTTATTTTTTAAGATTTGACAATTAATGCTTTTTAGTTATTATTAAATCTTATTTCAAAAAGGAGATATGCCAATCTACAAGTCAGAATCCAATTAAGATTGTAGACCTGGTAATTAAGCCATTGAAGAAGTTTTTCTGATCCACTTGACTCGACAATACAATCATCCCTAAACTTATCTAATTGATTCAAAGCATATAAGAGCTTCCTTCAATGTCAACCTTCAAAGAGATATTACCACTGAAAAACTGGAGTGATGCAGAGGTTTTTAACTCATACAAGGACTGAAATAGCACTCAGAAATTTTCAGAGTCAAGTGGCAAGCACTAGAATTGCATGGGCGACTTAAGATAAATTATATAAATTGTTTTCTGCATGTTCAATTATCAAAACGCTGGAAGCTCTCTCCCAAAACTCCCAGGCACCAAAAATGACAGTATTTTGTAGTCTTCAAAGGAAGATACGACACCACCAAATCACTTATGTGCTGAAAACTTACAAATTATATATCATTTTCCACTGCCCAACAATGGTAGAAAATTTGCACTAAAAGACAACTTTATAAAATTCATCCAATGAAATATGAGCCAAAATGTGATTTTTTAAATCTCTGAAATAAGGATTAACTGAAAATATATCCTACAGTCAAAAAACTTGAACAATACTCTAGGGAAGATCGTAACACAAGATCAATACCCACATACGAAACCTTGAAAACCTTCATGATCATCCAACCTAGTTAACGAAGTACAAACCAAAGTCATTGGAAACTCGAACAGTAGATCACAACCAGTTAAGGTGGATCTTTCACCACTGAAACTGGGCTAACTAATGAGGGATTTGGTCCTTAACAATCTTCAGAAGAACTCCAAGTTCGTTCCAGCAGCTTTTTTGTATCTTCAATATTCAACATAACCAAATGAGAGACAACACTCTCCTTCTTTGAAGTCTCTATAAGAAATTAGGGCAACTCAACAAACAATAAAATATTATATTTGTCCTTTTAATATTTCACTTTTCTTTTCCCAGGTTGACATCCACCTTTTGGCAATAAAATATTACTTTAAATTCTTTTAGCTTCTTCCTCAAATCACACATCCGCCTGTATGCTTTTCCAATGTCACTACTTAATTTTCTCAACTTAAATCCCAATGTCCACCTCTAGGCCCATTTGGCAACTTGAAAAACAACTTAAAGTTGTTCCCCTACCTAGGTGTGGCCAAAGTGGTCACATTTTGACACTTCATTTCACTTCAGTGATTCATTTTCTTGAAATATTTAAGTGAAATAAGACAATATCATTTCTCAACCTTATATGCCAAGTTCCAAAGCCCGCACTCAGTAGCTGAGAAGAAACCATGATTGAGACCAGTTACCCGAAGTAACACTTAATATGAAAAGTAATATGCTTAAAATAGTAAAAATTGCCCAAAACTTGAAATTCAAGATGTTGCACAGTGAAGTTGAGAGGATATTGGAGCTATAATTGATTGCCCAAAACAAACACTTACTATAAATAGTAATATGCTAGAAGTAGAAAGCCAGCCAAAGCTCACCGAATTCACATGGTCTAGCTTTCCTTCATAAGCAAGCCCCCTAAATATCTCGCCTTAGCCTAGGGAAGCCTGAGGAATAAACCAATGACAAGTCAAGCTGACTGCAAACGAAAAATGGACATTGCTTTTATCCCTTAAATTTGTTTTGTGTTTCCTTTTTTATGCGTATGTTTTAAATTTGTTTCGACTTTGCTTTGTATGTAGATGTAGCATGGGATATGTCATACTTTGGACTTTGGAGCCTTAGTTATTTGGGTTGTTTCACCATGATGGAGCTCTGGCCATCCTGTTGTGGCTATTTTCTTATGGTTAATGTTCCATGTAATATAACTTGGCCTAGCTGAAATTCCTTTTATATAAACCAGAGTAATCTCATCTGTGCTTCACCAAGCTATATCTAGCGAGCAAATATGCATTTAACTTGTAGTTACTTGAGTAACCTAACTTGTGCTTCACTGAGCTATATCTAGTGTGCAAATATGCATTTAACTTTTTTGAATCAAAGAAAATGCAATGCAGATCTTGACGCTGACACCTAGTTCCAGAAGATGAAGAGGAGGTTGCCTGTATTTTTGTATTTTACTTTAACATAGAGAGCACGTTGCTTGCCTTTCCTGTTTTTACTCTTACATGGTTATGAAGAATAAGTTGTTTGTTCTTTATAAAGTTTTTCCTAAGTTACCAGTTCAAATCTGGATGTGGATGTGGGTACAAGAACCCGGTGTGTGGATACATGAATTGTTTTTGGGGGTTTTGGATGCATTTGAGTACCATATATATATATATATACTATATGTCTATATATATATATATATACAAAAAATGAAATAAATATTCAGAATTAAGGCACTTAGTAGTATGATACTTCATCATTTATTAATACCAAATGCCAAAGATAAATGTTAAATGCCAATCGATAGTTCACAAATGATATATTTTAACAATGAATGGCATCATCATGGGTTCTTGTAGGGTATTGTGGAAAAAAGTAAATAAATAAGTGACTTTTCAAGCAGGTGATAATGAAAAGTCAGTTTTTAAAGGTTTTCACTGAGATATCTGAGCACTGGGCGTCCGAGTGCATCCAGATGTGCCTGGGTGTGCTTGGATGCTCCCAAAGGGCGCTTTTTTTCCCTGTGGGTGCATCCAGATGCATCCATAGGGGGAAAAAGCCTTCCCTGTGAGCATCCAAACACACCAGCACCCGCATCCTGCATAACACACCAGCATCCGGATACTTGGGCAGGATGCACACACCCAGATACCTGGGTAGGATGCACACACCTGGTAACTAAGGGTTTTTAACTAATTAAATCTTTGGGTCTAGACAAATTGTGGTCACAAACAAGGTTACTGATTCTGTAGCCATGTGTAGACTGTCTTAGCTGGCTTTACTTCACATGTGCATATGGTGTCCTTTTGGCTGTAGTCTGCCTTTGACATACTGGGGGAATTTGAACTTCACTCTCCTCTATATAAATGTATGCCATTTACAATTAGAACACAGCTATTTGATCATGCTTCTGTCATGTTTAATTCTGTGAGCTCTTTGAATTATTGAATTCAAATTTCAGAGTGAGCCAAATTTGATGTGTCCTTTACTTTAAGGAGATTCTGATTTAGTCGTCATTGTCTTTCATTATGATGCATAATTTTTCTCGCATGTTCATTGACACAGAAGTGATGAATTATGCTTCAATAGGAAAGAGGAATAAGGCAAGCACTTATAGCACGAGGAGATCAGTCACAGCTTAATGAATTGCTGGAAGAACTAAGAAATTACAAGTTCCAGTACTTAAGGAATCTAGAAACGGAGGAAACTGGGAAGTCCACTTCAGAAGTTAAAAATTCTGCAGATCACTAGTTTGGCCCTAGCCTACTTGTTTCTTTGAATTATTTGGCCAAAGGCGATTTTTTCGTTTTGTTTATATCTATTTGTAATGACTGGCCCTTTTGCTTTCTCTGTTTTATGTGCAGTATTGAAATACTGAAATCATTTTGTGCGACATGGGGCCTTCCTCCATGGCAGGTGTTATTGGTGAGCATTTCAATCTGTAAGATTCAAAACAAACAATAAATGACATCACTATGGGTGCTTGTAGTTATTAATTCTTTATCTCATGATTTGTTTTAGTTATAGATGTACATATATCTTGTTTGGTAATGGGACATGCTCTTGTTTTCTTTGAAATATCTATGAAAAAGCGAGTTGGGATTTTTACATCAGTGAATATTGAGTGCCCATACACACATCGTTCAAAGGGTTTCACTTTTGTAAAACCCATAGACCTTCAAGTATTTCACATTTCTATGATGTGAGGCCTTACATTTTGTTATTTTAATATTACACATGCAAAATCCTTAAGACTGAGTAAGATGTTCTTAATGTCCAGCCTTGCAATGCCTTGGATCATAGTTCTTGGCTCGAACTTGGAGAGTAGTTGGCAAGATAAAAGTTCCAACTCGAAGAGTACTTAGTAACTAAAAGGACACACACACACACACACACACACAAACAGAAAAAATACAAAATGCACCTACAATCTGTCAAATGAGTTTGCCAGGATAATGGGATAACAATCTCAACAGGTTTGAGGCGTAGTGTCCCTTGCAGGGTTTCAGGGTAGTGCCCCCAGTAGGGTCGATGGGCAGTGTGATTCATGGGGGCCAGGGTGGATCACTCCTCATAGATTTTGGAGACAGTACCCTTTGTGTGTTCCTTGTCACAACATAGGATGTGATTGACCACCAAGCCCAATCGAAAACTTTCAAATCCACACAAACCTTATAGTGCACATTATTTTCATAAGTTTTTTAAAGGAAAAAAACAATGCTTGTGAAGCAATCTATTACAGTTTTGTAGTGTTTAACCCACTTTTTTCTCTGCAATTTTGATGTTGCTTGGTGAACATTGTGAGTACTTGTGGATCAAAAGAAACTCACGAGAATTTGCCGAGTTTGTGAACTATGTTTTGGATGTCAGAATATCTCAGAGAATGTTTTTCCCCTACATTTAGGAAGCAAAATGAGCATAAGGGATATCGTATTTGATGGGGCTTAAAAAGTTTGTATTATATGAAATGGATCAGTCAAACCTTCTCTAATACACAAAAATATGTTCTATAATTCTTTCTAAAATTATCAATAATGCTATGTCATTTAATAATGTATTTTTTTTTCATTTATCTGGGTTCAAAACAATGTTAGGTTACATCTAACAGCATTCCTGTAGAAAATTATAATTATCAAATATTACCCTGTAATTTTATTTCTCATTGCATAAAATTTGGAAAGTGTCAAATTGAAAAAATACAATGATATGATAGTATAGATCACTGATATTGATAAGCTATACGTGGTAATCAGAATTTTAAAATTATAGCGATCCAAGAAGTCATTAGAGGGTGTTCTCTCATGCTTTTTATTGATTTAGTAGGAGCAGGTGGTGACTAAGGTGTGTTTTGAATCTGATTAGGGATGATCACATATAGCATGCTTGCTCGATCTCTTCTTGAACTTGCAAATAGAAGACATTTTTTCTATATCTATATTGTTCAACTTTGTGCGTTGGCTGTTGTTAAGATTGTGCAAACATAAGAGATCTTGTGTATTTTTGAGGTAAGACAATTATGCATTGTGGAATGAATGTGTTACTTCTCAAAATTGTAGGTCCTCCCACATGGCACCATCACTCAAAGTGATATTATGGAAGTAATTGGTAAAATACTTGCTTGTTATTAACAGAGACCAAAAGGTCAATAAATACAAAAGAATAAAATGATGTTTCCTTAGGAAACAATCGTAAAGAATAGAAACATTCTATTTTAACAGAGAAAGTTAAAAAAGTGAAAGCTAATTAAAGATAACTAGATATTTACAATAGATTATCATTAACTAATTAAGACTATTATCTATTATTGTAATACCCTTCCTTAATGGTTAATTTATTTAGAACACCAAGCTGTCCTTTGAATTTGACAAACTTATCAAGACCAAGAGGCTTGGTGAGAATGTCTGCATTTTGATCTGTGGTAGGAACATACTGCAAATCTATGGTCCTGTCTTCAACGAGCTATCGTATGTAATGATAGTGAACATCCACATGCTTGGTTCGTTCATGGAAGGCTAGATTTCGTGCTAACTTGATAATGCTTTCGTTATCAACAAACAAAGTAGTCGGTTCTGCTGGTGACATCTGCATATCTCCAAGCATCCGACGAAGCCAAACAACTTATCATCCTGCCTTAACAGTCCCTATGTATTTGAACTCTGTAGAGGAGAGAGAAACTGCCTGCTGCTTCTTATTGGTCCATGTGACTGCACTGGATCCCAAACTGAACACATATCCTGAAGTTGATTTTTTATCATCAACAAGAGCCTGCCCAATTTGAATCTGTGAACCCACTAAGTTTAGGATTAGAACTTTGAGAGTACAGAAGTCCATAATCTGAAGTGCTCTTCACATAACAAAGCACACGCTTTGTTGCCATCCAATGATCAGCCTTAGGAGCTATCATAAATCGTGAAATATAGCTGATTGCGAAGTTGATATTAGGCCTAGTAGCAGAGAGGTAGATGAGGTTGCCTACTAGTTTCTTGTATGTAGTATCATCAACAGAAGGAGAATCAAACTTTGTGGATAACTTGAGACCTTTCTCCATAGGTGTAGATGTAGGCTTGTTATCCTGCATACGAAATTTGTCTAACAGGGCCTTGGCATATTTAGATTGAGAGATGAATATTCCAGAAGACTGTTGCCAAACCTCAACACCTAGGCAATAATGCATGAGCCCAAGGTCATTCATATCAAAAGACTGGCATAAATTCTGTTTGATTTTTTGAATCAAAGATGCCAAATTGCCAGTGATGATCAGATCATCCACATAAATAACCAGAAGGATGATGTCACTGTCAGTAGTCTTGATGTACACATTTGAGTATGAAGAACTCCTCTTGAAGCCTTGATTACTGAGGTACTTATCAATTTTTATGTACCATGCCCGAGGGGCCTGCTTCAAGCCATAGAGAGCTTTTACCAATCTGAAAACATGATGGTCTTTACCAGCAACCTTGAAACTAGGAGGTTACGTCATATAGATCTCTTCATGAAGATCACCGTTTAGGAAAGCACCCTTGACGCCCATCTGATGGACCTTCTAGCCAAACCGTGTGGCCATGGCTAGGACTAATCTGATGGTGCTCATCTTTGCAGTAGGAGCAAAGGTCTCCTCATAATCAATGCCATGACGCTGAGAAAAGCCCTTCGCCACTAAACAAGCTTTGTACTTATCCAAAGTACCATCCGATTTGTATTTGATTTTTTTAAACCCATTTGCAACCAATGAGTTTCTTCTTTGGTGGAAGATCATAAAGGACCTAGGTGTTGTTCTTTAGCAGGCTCTGGTGTTTAGATTGCATGGCCTGTTCCCACTCTGTAATTCCTTTAGCCTTAGAATATGTTTGAGGTTCAAACACACTGTGAATGTTGGCCATGAGAGCAAAGTTAACAGAATTTGTAGTTTTGCTTTTTTCCGAGCAGTTCTCCCATCAATGGGCTCATCATCATGAAGATCAGCAAGTGTCTTAGCCGACCACTTAGGCCGGATAGAAGAATGACCAACATGAGTATTGGGAGATGCATGGTGATTAGGTTTCTCATCAGAAGAATCTGGATCAAACTTAGGTGAAGCATCTACAAAAGTGAGGTGATCCTGCAGGAGAAGCTGGAGGTGTCTGTACAGGTATCACTGCTATAACAAGAGTTGCAGGCGCTATTGGAGCCCTCCCATTAGGTGGACCTAATGAAAGCTGAACTCCCAAATCATGAGCCTTCATAGGCTAGTTTGCTAGATTAGGAATAGGAGAAGCAGGCATGAAAGGTCCTCGCTGCTCATCAAAGACTATATCATTAATGTAGATGAGACGAGATGTCTCAACATCGATCAGGTGGTAGGTTTTGTGATGACTACTATATCCAACAAGCATGAGTTTTTGACTCTTGGCATCCAACTTGGTGTGTGACGCATTAGGGATCCAAACAAAAGCAACGGAGCCAAAAACCTTGAGGTGACTCATTCTGGGCTTGTGACCTGACCAAGCCTCTTCCAGAGTTTTACCTTTGATCGCCATTGTGGGTGACTAGTTCAACAGATAAACTGCAGTGTTAACTACTTCTGCCCAAAACTTCTTCGGAACATGTCTGTGTTCGAGCATGGATTGAGCCATCTCGGTGTTATTTGGTTCCGACGTTCAACTACACTGTTCTCTTATGGCATGCAGGATGTTAACTGGTGTTTGATGTCATGTGTATCCAAGAAGCTGGAGAAAACATTGGAACGAAATTCCCCTCGATTGTCTGATCCTAAGAGTAATAATATATTTCCCAAACTCTTTTTCGACTAAAGGTTTAAACTTCTAAAATATAGGAAATGCATCCAATTTCTTTTTAAGCAAATACACCCACATTTTTCTATTGAAATCATCAACAAACTACAACGAATAACTAGAGCCAAGAACAGAAGGAGTGGCCATAGGGTCACAGATATTGGCATGAACAAGTTGAAGTACCTGAGAAGCTCGCCATGAATCGCCACTGGTGGAAGTGTGCAATGTTGCTTCCTAGCTTGGCATGCATCACAGACTCCAAGTTGTTGAGTTTGAATCTTTGGCAATCCAAAAACAAGCTCATCTCGAGAAAGCTATAAGAGATAATGCACAGTTAAGTGCCCATATCATTGATACCAAAGTGTGTTGACAGAAGATTGCCGAGCAGCCATGGCTAAGTCCCGAGAATCACCAGAATCATTAAGTCTGAAAAGACCATGATCCTCAAGACCCTTTGCAATAGTAGACTGAGTCGCCTAATTAGTGATGGTGTATTGATGTGAACTGAAGGACGTCCAAGTGTGGAGAATGTCATAGCAACTGATTGACTGAGAGTAGATTTAGTTCCATCCCTGAAACGTAGTACACATCAAGGAATATGAGATTCCTCCTAGCAGACTGAATTTGAATGTTGCCTTTGCCGACAACCATGCACTCTTCTCCGCCACCAAAAATAACAGAGTTTGAGTAAGGTTGGTAGTTAGTAAACTAGTCTTTGCGGTGAGTGAAATGACGAGAGGCACCTGAATCAATGTACTAGGCAAACGAATTTACATGATCTGCAGGTCTTTTAGCCATGAAGGCGTAAAAGGCAGATTCTGCCTACTCAATGTGCTCTGCACTGTTCGCTTTGGGCTGCGAACTTGATTGCTTAGATTGTGTGGCTATCAACCTTCATGTGTCCAAACTTGTGGCAGTAGTTGCATTGAATGTTCTTTCAGGAACCATCTGATGCTGGAGCAGGAGATTTCTGCTAAGATGGTTGTTGAAACTTGCTTTTATCCTTCTGAAAGGATTTCATAGCAAAGGCCTGGTCTATGGAGGTGGAACTAGAGTTGTTACCAAACTTTTTTTCCACCGATCTTGCTGAAGCAACAACATGCAGAGATCAGTGAACTTCAAATCAACACTTGAAGACGTGATGTTGGGAGTCTTGATAAAATGCTCATAGGACTTTGGTAAAATCCGGAGAGTGATAACCTCAATATCCTCTTCCTCCATCTTGTGATCGATGGCAAGTAATTGATCACGAATTTCTTGAATCTGATTTAGGTGTTCTTGGAGCGAGGTGCGCTCATCCATGAGAATAGAAAACAAAGTGTTTTTCAAAAAGAAGGCTTTGCTTTTGTCAGAAGTCTCATGAAGACCTTTGAGATGTGTCCAAATCTTGGCAATTGTCTTGCCAGATGGAATCTGAGAAAGCGGATCATTAGCCGTGGATAATTTGAGAAGCATCATCGGCTCTTGATTATTCAGATCCCATGTATCTTGATCAGAACAAGGAGCAGTCAGATGTTTCATGACACCCAGAACAAGTTGATTGGTGTTCCGATATTCAAAAAGCGATGATATGCTGCTTCCAAGTGCCATAATTTCGACCATTGAATTTGGAATTGTGCTTGAGCAGATTGTTTGTTAGAGATGACATGACACATTTTTCAATGAAAAGCTGTGAAAATCTGTGAAGGCACATTCTGTGAGGCAAAAAATGAAATACCCAAAAAATTGGAGGGTGACTGAAAAGAGAGCTTGAAAAACCTAGAAGGAATATGTTATTTTTTGGATTTGCTAGCTTGAAAATCGAGGCACCCAAAAAAAATTGAAGATAACCCAGTTGAGCTTTTGGAAAACCCACCAAGAATCTGAAATCAGAAAAAAAATTAAGGTAAAAAACTAGGGTTTCGAAGAAAACTCTAGTCAGCGACTATGGAGGTCGGATTTGTAGAAAATATGGCTGATTGCTGATAAAGAAACGATCGAAATGGATGATTTGATTACAAAGAGGGGCAGCTAGGTTGCATCAAGCAAAAACGGTCACCATTCATAGCAGGAAATCGCGAGTTCATCAAATGTTGCAAGCAGAAATCGTGATTTTACCACACACACGAACCCCTTTTAGAAATATTTAAATAGATGCTCGTGGTTTGCAGAGAAAGCACAAATTGGAGGTCGCGAGCGTATGAAATCGTGAGTTAGACGTGATTTTGGATCTTGCGATTTTTAGATGCGAGTTGCAGAAAAAACAACCTCCGGATTTGCTATTTTTAGTCAAGATTTTGCAGATGTTTCTTTTGAAAAGCCCTAAAAAAAATAGCGAACACACGAATTCTTCAAAAAAACGAAAATCCCTAAATGGATTTTTGAGAAATCGTAGAATTAATTCCGAAAATTTTGAAGGCAATTTAAAAAAGAAATTATAAATTTTTTTAATTTTTTTGAAGTATTAGCTCTAATACCATATTACGGAAGTAAAGGTAAAATACTTGCTTGCTATTAACAGAGACTGAAAGGTCAATAAATACAAAAGAATAAAACGATGTTTCCTTAGAAAATGATCGTAAAGAATAGAAATATTCTATTGTAACACAAAAAGCTAAAAAAACAAAAGTTAACTAAACCTAACTAGATATTTACAATAGATTACCATCAACTAATAATAGACGATTATATATTATTATAATAAGTGAGACAAGGGGCTTGAGGTATCTTAGGTAGGTGAATGACACATCTACAAAGAAAGGACAATTTTGTACCAATTCATAGTATTTGGTCAAGTCTCTTCTTCAGGATTTGTAGAGCCTAGTGTTAAGATTGTGGTCTTAAATAGGGCATAAATTGGAATAGGGCTTTGACTAACATGCCCTACCTTAATGGTAGCCAAGAACAAACCTACCAGACTTCATATTTGTATCAGGCATGAACGTGCACCCACATATGTAACAAGTTACACTACCAAAGATGAATTTCCTTAAGTCTCATAATGACTTATGTCTTGCAATTGAACGAACATTTCCTTCTAGAGATTTATTTAACACTAGTTCTCTATGGATATTTATTTGGTAAAGCAATATAGTATGAAGATGAATAGGACTCGTATGTGTACATACCTTTGGATAGCTCATTCAAGCATAAATCTCTTATTTAAGCATATTCTATCAAGATATGGCTATAGCAATAAACTTGTTTTGTGCATGTAGGCAAGATAAGAAGCTAAGCAAAACAAAAAGAAATTGTATATAATTTATATCTCAATCAATTGCTTCCAAATCCATTAGAAAATAAAGTCACATGGGAGAAAGAAAGAAAGAAATGCAGGACTGCAATTGAATAATACGAACAAGGAACCATTGCATATCATATTTACTTATTAATCCATTTCAAATCAACAATACACTGCATAAAATAAAGAGAGATCATTACAAAAAGAGTTTGCAATTCATTGTCATACGTGTGACATCAATCAACTCCTCATTACATCAGGCCTACAAATGTTAGGAGAGAGAATCAATAATTAGGTTTGAAAATTCCCCTTAGGTATTATAGTTTACAGTGGAGACATATGACCATGACCTACCCAACTATATTTTCCTATAGCTGATACAAGCATGATCTTCCTTTACAATGTTGCACATACATTGGTTGATCCCCTAGAATTTTCTTTCAACAACTAGGGCAGGAAATTGGTTTAGAGACCAACCCTTGTTATATTTGTTTACATGTGTATACATCGTTACAATCTCATTTTGCAAATTGGGCTGGAAAACAAAGGTCATTCAACTAGTGTGTATGTTGGCCATGTTTGCTTGCATTGTAAGCACATGGTTGGGTAAATGCAACCATGTTCATTCGTACATCAGCCTCGTCTTTGAGGTTCCCACATGTACAAAGAAGCATTCGAGAGCCATCCCTTGTCTTATTGCATTCATTTGGGATTTTTAATTGCATCTTGTGTCATGCATGTAGGTCGGCAGGTTTCGATGTTCAAATGCTAAGAGGCTCATTTAAGTTTCACATACCAAAGGTGTTGAGGTTTTTCCCAAAAATAATGATAAACAACAATAAGAGGAGAGAAAAAAAGCGAAAAGACATAAGAATATCCTGGAAAACACTTCCACTTGAAGGGAAACACCCAACCACACAACAAAAATATCACATTTATTGATCAATAAATTTTCTAGTGTACAATTCTTTTCGCTTGAACAATATATATAAAGAAAAGAAAGACTCTTCACATCAGAATTGAGGGTCTCTTCTGTTTCCTAGAACAAGTCTCTTCTTATTTCCATATGCATGCCTCTATGCGTGGCACATGACACGTGTCTTCATATTTAATATTATCTCAATAATTATCTCAAATGTCTTCTTCAGCTAAAGATGACCATAATGGTTATAGCGATTATATTTCTAAAACTCAAAGAAAAAGATCTCTACCACAGCTACAACTTCAACACTCCCTCTTTACAAGAGAGATATTTAGTATAGCAGTCACACATAACTGCAACAAAAAAAATGTCAATGATAAATTCTTATGAAAAAATATGTTATATCAGCATAACATAATTCATGGAATCACTCAACATGAAAAGCTTGCAAGGATCACAACCAACTTACATCACACTCTTTCAACGTGATGCTGTCATGGAATCTCTCAACATGAAGGGCTTGCAAGGATCACAACCAACTTACATCAATGACTCTCTCAACGTGATGTTATGGAATCTCTCAACATGGCATCCAACTCTCATCACAGAATCCAACTCTAATCACAGAATCTCTCAATGTGATGACATCGTGAACTCCCTCTATATGATGTTCACTATGATTTACCTTGTAAGAGTTATCATAGTTGTTCGTACAACTTCATTATTACATGAATAAGAACTCATAATCAACATGAAAGGAAATCATAGATGAGACTCGTTTCCAACAAGAGTCTTAAATTCTAAAATACCAATAAAACATTAACGTGTATAAGAATGGCAGGGATTCTATAAGGACTCCCTCTCAATCAGGAACAATTTTGATCATCACAAGAAGATAGCAGATGAAACCTCCCTTTGAAGCTAAAAACATCTCCCTTTGAATATGTATCATTAAAGCAATATCCTCATCTCATTGCTTCTTGTTGCACCTTGCAACCTAGAGAGATAAAATAACTCACCAAATCTAATGCTACTATTCTCAGTAGTATAACAAAAAAATTCAAAATATCTACTCGTTTATTTCTTTGAAGTCTCAAATTAGTATGCACACAAAAAAGTTAATACACACAGAACAACAAGACTTATCTGATTAGATATCGATGCTAATAGCCATCGTTGAGCTTAGAATCACAATAATGACAAGCCCTGTATGAATTTTAATTCATCAACATGGCCCACAGGTGTAGTAGCAAAGGGCATTCCAAGATCCCATCAGTGAACAGGCAATCCAAATCCCAAACCTGTCATAACGAACCCAGTGGGAGAAGCCCAATGGGTGGTCATAAATGACATCAAACCCCGATTATAAAAAAACTGCTTGCAATGCACCTTTGCTTGCCCCTCTACCAAGCTCACCAGACTAACTCTATCGTCTTCTCCCACGACATGCACAAGCAAATTGAGGTGGAGGCCTCCAAGTCCATGGCACTGATGCCATTGCCCACTTGTGAATTGGAAATGATGCACATAGGATTTGGCATGAGAAAAAGACTCCCAAAGCTATAAGAAGTTGTAATAATGGAAGGGGTCACCTTGAGGGTGGATATCTTTGTAGGGACAGTGTAGGAGGCTACCAAACTGAGGGATGGAGCTAAGGGGCTTAGCGAATGCAAGTCGATACAACAAGACGAGAAGCAGTCATTTGAGGAGGACGCTACTACTACATTCTGCTCCATAAATATTTCTGACCACTATGTAAATTGTAAATCACGTACTCTGAGCCGTTATAAAGTAGCTCGCAACACATGTCACCATAATCTCACCTATTGGTAAGGAAGATGAATGCTAAAGGTGAATATACATGGCAGTAAACCATAACTGATGACTTAAAGAAGATGACAAATCATTGATACTGTAATTGCTCGGAGCGCAAACATGTCAATGTTCCTGCATTCACTCTGCCCCACAACAAGCTCTTCAATACATGCAGGGAACCAACAAGCTACCCACTAGCAAAAATATGTGAAGTCATAGTTTTTCTCCCATATCAATCCTCCAATTTGTTTGCAGTTTCTGCACAAGTTCCCCGTCCTCAACAAAGGATGTAATCATATTTATACACGAAAAGGAATTTGTCCGAGAACCTATGATGCAAATCGAAGCTATCTTTGACTCGGGCTTAGTGATGAACAAACCAAATTTTACCAAATGTACTTATCAATGATTTCACCTCAATGCTCTTTGTAGTGATATAAGAGAATGCGAAAATTGACAACAGTCTAAATATCCAGGTGGATAGCAAAAAAATGTGAAGTCGTAGTTTTTCTCCCATTTTGTTGGACATCAATCCTCCAATTTGTTTGCAGTTTTTGCACAAATTCCCCGTGCTCAACAAAGGATGTAATCATATTTATACACAAAAAGGAATTTGTCTGAGAACCTATGATGCAAATCGAAGCTATCTCTGACTTCGGGCTTAGTGAGGAACAAACCAAACGTTACCAAATGGAATTATCAATGATTTCACCTCAATGCTCTTTTAGTGATATAAGAGAATGCCAAAATTAACAACAGTCTGAATATGCAGGTGGATAGTAATTGGAGACTTCGAGATTGTAGTGAAGAACCATGACCTCATTGGCCACCCTTTGCCATTACCAAATGTGCCCTTATCAAAATGGGACTGGAAGCCATGCATAATCTAAACCACGGACGAGCATAAATACATGCCTTGGAGGCCAAACTGAAATACAAGTAGGCTCCACCAAACTATCAAAGAGAACATTTTGGTATAAAGATTTCCTTTGAATAACTCAAGTATTGAATGCCATTACCCCGATCAGAAACTTAAATCTATGATAGACGAGGTGGACATAGGAAATCATTGCATGAATAAGGAGGAAAGAAAACAATATGTAATGAAAATTGATTTCGCTAAGAGCAAAGATTGTTCTATACAAAACAAATGTCCTAAATTGCTGCTACCAACTTGGCTCTGATACCATGTTGAGGTTTTGCCCATAAATAATGATAAACAGCAATAAGAGGAGAGAAAAAAACACAAAAGACACGAAATGTAAGTCTGATAAACATCAAATTACTTCACTTTTGGATTTTTGACATTTTGTCAAACACTTTGCGCCCGTCCTCTATCTCGCTGTCCTTTATTTTCAGATTGTATTTGCTTGCTTGATAATGGTTAAAAATAATGTTCAAATGCTTCATAGATTAACTCAGTGATGACTAAGAAAAGGACAAGAGGTAGTGACAACTCCACTTGATCATTTCATATGTATATATCAGAATTTTACATGCAAATCTACACCTACATCCAAGAAACATTTCTACAAACACTTCGCATGCATACTAGTGATGACTGAAACACACAACTAGAGCTTGGCATTTCATCAAATAGTTCATGTGCAACCTTGTAACCTCTTAATTCAATTCCAAACTATGAACAGATAGTAATGCTTGAAACTTAAATTTAAATTGCAAAACATGTACAATGCATGAGCACATATGCAATAATTGAATAATTAAACAACCTGGTATGATAGCAATATGTTTGAATCTTCAGACCTCCATGCTGCTGCCAGTGCAAGGAGTATGAGATGCTACAGTCCAAGTTGCAAGAATAAAGATGATTACGTTGCCAGCGTGGTCCCAAAACTTGAAATGCTTCCTTGAAATCCTTTGCAGCCTATGTAATGCTTGTGATGTGATGCCAAAACAGGTCTTTAATCCTTGCGTTAACCTTAGGAAGATATTGCAGCCTGTGCTAGCTGCCTATCCACCTGCTTTTGCACCCTCAGAATATGACTCATATATCAGATGCTGCTCCAGAATTGCAAAGGAAAACCCAAGCTGATGAGCCTAGATGCTAAATGCTCAAATCGGTAATGAATAACTTCAGATTTCTGTTGCAAACAATTAATAGCTTTAGCAGTAGCAAGGTCTTCCAACAAAAACAAAATGCCTTCCCAGAAACAGTAAATACAGTAAAGGAAGACACAAATAAACTCTCTTCTAAACTTCAATGGGTACAGTATGAGAAGATACAAGTATCTCAGGCCAAATCCATTATACTTCTGCAATGGATTGAATTCACAAAACTCACTCAAAACCCTCACCAAAGAAATAACAAAAGCAATAGACAATTAGATCATTCATTTGCATCATGAAGCCACCTGTTATAATCCACTTGGCTTCACCAACACACCATTAATTAGAAGCTTCCATTAGACTGTTTTAATAAATAACTTTTCTTGCACATGGCTTCATGAAGACACTTTTTACTTAAGAGGCTTCAACTTTTAAATATAACAACTCCTTGCACTTTAATATTTAGTACTTGACTTAGGTTTCATATTAATTAAATAAATGGCACCTTCCTATAATGACTCAACCCTCAACTTTTTGGATTAATGTAAAAACAGGTTTTGAGGGAACTTGAAATCCCATACAAAAGTTATCCAAGAGTAGGCATTAAATCCATAGTATCAGGAGAAAGTACAGGTTTACAAGGACCTAAAACCTCAGTGATAAAACATTACAAATCATATCAAAATTCCCTAAGGAAACACCTAACTATACTAGATGAAACAGAGAACAACAGACATGACCAGGGCCAAAGACCAATACTAGAGACCAGAACCATTGGAGCACGAAGAATGTATTACAATAATAGATAAGACGTCTATTATTAGTTAATGGTTATCTTGTAAATATCTTTAGCTTTAGTTTGCTTTCGTTTTTTGCTTTCTCTGGAATAGAATGTTTCTATTCTTTACGATCGTTTCCTAAGGAAACATCGTCTCTTCCTTTTGTATAAATTGACCTTTCGGTCTCTGTTATTAATAAGCAAGTATTTACCAATTACCTCGTAATATGGTATCAGAGCTAAATACTAAAATTTTTTCGGAAAAATTTATAATTTCTTCTTGAAATTATTTGTTTAAATTTTTCCAAAATTATTTCAGCTAATTTCTCCAAAACCCACCTAGGGTTTTTCTGCTTGGAGAAATTCCCGAATTACGGGTCTGCAAATCGCATGGAAATCGTGGCCATTTTTTGGAGACTCGCGTTTTTGGGGTGAAAATCTGCATGTTTCTGTATCAAATCTTCATGCTCTTAGCCGTCTCAGTCTGTCATCGTGCTCTGGGAAGCAGATTCGACCATTTTTCATCAAGAAATCTGAAGTTTTTTCAAGCTTTTTTCAGCTAGGGCTGTTTTTTTTCGAAACCCTAATTTTTGGGGTCGAAATTTTTTTTTTTTTGCAAATTCTTGGTGGGTTTTTCGAGAGCTCAACTGGGTTGTCCGTTTTTTTATGGGTGCCTCGATTTTCGAGCCAGCGGATTCAGAAAACGATAGCAGATTCCTTCTGGGTTTTTCGAGCTCTCTTTTGGGTCATTCTCTGATTCTTCTGGGTCTTCCATTTTTTTGCCTCGAAGAACGTGCCTTCACAGATTTTCACAGTTTTTCATTGAAAAACGTGCCATGGCATCTCTGACAAATATTCTGCTTGAGCATAATTCCAAATTCAATGGTTGCAATTATGGAACCTGGAAGCATTGCAATCTTCGAATATCGAAACACCGATCAACTTGTTCTAGGTGTTAAGCAGCATCCGACTTCTCCGGGTCCTGATTAAGATACATGGGATCTGAACAATCGAGAGGCAGTAATGCTTCTCAAACTCTCCGTAGCTGATGACCAGCTTTCTCAGATTCCATCCGGCAAGACAGCGGCCGAAATCTGGACACATCTAAAAGGTCTTCATGAGACTTCCGACAAGAGCAGAGCCTTCTTTCTGAAAAACACTCTGTTTTCTATTGTCATGGATGAACGCACCTCGCTCCAAGCACACCTGAATCGGATTCAGGAAATCCGTGATCAGTTACTTGCTCATATTGGGAGGAAGCTCATATTCCTTGATGTGTACTATGTTCCAGGGATGGAACTAAATCTACTCTCGGTCAGTCAGTTGCTGCGACATTCTCCACACTTGGCAGTCACCTTCAGTTCACATCAGTGCACCATCACTGATCGGGCGACTAAGTCTACTATTGCAGTTGGTCTTGAGGATCATGGTCTTTTTAGACTTACTGATTCTGGTGATTCTCAGGACTTAGCTATGGCTGCTCAGCGATCTTCCATCAGCACACTTTGGCATCAGTGATATGGGCACTTAAATGTGCATTATCTCTCACAACTTGCTCGGGATGAGCTTGTTCTTGGTTTGCCAGAGATTCAAACCCAACACCTTGGAGTTTGTGACGCATGTCAGGCTGGGAAGCAACATCGCACACCTTTCCCCAGTGGCGATTCTTGGCGAGCTTCTCAAGTACTTCAGCTTGTTCATGCTGATATCTGCGGCCCTATGGCCACTCCTTCTGTTCTTGGGTACAAGTATTTTCTGTTGTTTGTAGATGATTTCAGTAGAAAAATGTGGGTGTATTTCCTTAAAAAGAAATCCGATGCATTTATTGTATTTTAGAAGTTTAAACCCTTAGTTGAAAAAGAGTCTGGGAAATCTATTATTACTCTTAGATCAAACAATGGGGGAGAATTTTGTTCTAATGTTTTCTCCAGCTTCTTGGATACACATGGCATCCAACGCCAGTTCACCACACCCCACACGCCACAACAGAACAGTGTAGTTGAACGTCGGAACAGGACAATCACCGAGATGGCTTGTTCCATGCTCGAACACAGACATGTTCTGAAGCGTTTTTGGGCAGAAGTAGTTAACACTGCAGTTTATCTGTTGAACCGGTCACCCACAGTGGCGGTCAAAGGTAAAACTCCGGAAGAGGCCTGGTCAGGTCGCAAGCCCAGAATCAGTCACCTGAAGGTTTTTGGCTCTCTTGCTTTTGTTTGGATCCCTGATGCTTCACGCACCAAGTTGGATGCCAAGAGTCAGAAACTGATGCTTGCTGGATATAGCAGTCTTCACAAAGCCTACCACCTTATTGATGTTGAGACATCTTGTCTCATATACAGCCGCGATGTAGTCTTTGATGAGCAGCGAGGACCATTCATGCCTGTTTCTCCTGTTCCTGATCCAGCAGACTAGCCTATGCAGGTTCATGATTTGGGAGTTCGGCTTCCATTAGGTCCACCTGATGGGAGGGCTCCAGTAGCTCCTATAGCTCCAGTCCTGCCAGTGATACTTGTACAGCCACCTTCGGCTTCTCCTGCAGGATCACCTCGTTTTGAAGATGCTTCACCTGAGTTTGATCCAGATTCTTCTGATCAGGTTCCTGCTGATCAAGCATCTCCTAGTACTACTGTTGGTCATTCTCCTCTCCGGCCTAAGTGGTGGGCTAAGACACTTGCTGATCTTCATGATGATGAGCTCATTGATGGGAGAACTACTCGGAAAAAGATCAAAACTATAGATTCTGTTAACTTTGCTCTTATGGCCAACATTCACAGTGTGTTTGAACCTCAAACATATTCCGAGGCTAAAGGAATTCCAGAGTGGGAACAGGCCATGCAATCTGAACACCAGAGCCTGCTGAAGAACAACACTTGGGTCCTTTTTGATCTTCCCCCAGGGAAGAAACCCATTAGCTACAAATGGGTCTACAAAATCAAATACAAATCAGATGGTACTTTGGATAAGTACAAAGCTCGTTTAGTGGCAAAGGGCTTTTCTCAGCGTCAGGGCATTGATTATGAGGAGACCTTTGCTCCTACTGCAAAGATGAGCACCATCAGATTAGTCTTAGCCATGGCAGCATAGTTTGGCTGGAAGGTCCATCAGATGGACGTAAAGAGTGCTTTCCTGAATGGTGATCTCCATGAAGAGGTCTACATGACGCAGCCTCCTGGTTTCAAGGTTGCTGGTAAAGACCATCAGGTTCTCAGATTGGTAAAAGCTCTCTATGGTTTGAAGCAGGCCCCTCGGGCATGGTACATCAAGATTGATACGTACCTCAGTGATCAAGGCTTCAAGAGTTCTTCAGACTCAAATCTGTACATCAAGACTACTGACAGTGACATCATCCTTCTGGTTATCTATGTGGATGATCTGATCATCACTGGCAGTTCGGCATCTTTGATTCAGGGAATCAAACAACACTTATGCCAGTCTTTTGATATGACTGACCTTGGGCTCATGCATTATTGCTTAGGTGTTGAAGTTTGGCAACAGTCTTTTGGTATATTCATCTCTCAGTCCAAATATGCCAGAGCCTTGTTAGACAAATTCCGAATGCAGGATTGCAAACCTGCATCTACACCTATGGAGAAAGGTCTCAAGTTATCAGCCAAGTCTGATTCTCGTTCCGTTGATGATACTACGTATAGGCAACTAGTAGGCAGCCTCATTTACCTATCTGCTACTAGGCCTGATATCAGCTTCGCAGTCAGCTATATTTCACGTTTTATGACAGCTCCTAAGGCTGATCATTGGATGGCAGCAAAGCGTGTGCTTCGTTATGTGAAGTGCACTTTTGATTATGGACTTCTGTATTCTCGGAGTTCTAATCCTAAACTCAGTGGGTTCACAGATTCAGATTGGGCAGGCTCTGTTGATGATAAAAAGTCAACATCTGGATATATGTTCAGTTTGGGATTCGGTGCAGTCACATGGACCAGCAAGAAGCAGCAGGCAGTTTCTCTCTCTTCTACAGAGGCTGAATATAGAGGGACTGTCAAGGCAGGATGTGAAGCTGTCTGGCTTCGTCGGATGCTTGGGGATATGCAGATGTCACCAGCAGGACCGACTACTCTGTTTGTTGATAACGAAGGCGTTATCAAGTTAGCACGGAATCCAGTCTTCCATGAACGAACCAAGCATGTGGATGTTCATTGTCATTACATACGACAGCTGGTTGAAGACGAGACTATAGATCTGCAGTATGTTCCTACCTCAGATCAGACTGCAGACATTCTCACCAAGCCTCTTGGTCCTGATAAGTTTGTCAAATTCAGAGGACAGCTTGGTGTGTTAGATAGATTAACCATTAAGGGAGGGTATTACAATAATAGATAAGACGTCTATTATTAGTTAATGGTTATCTTGTAAATATCTTTAGCTTTAGTTTGCTTTCGTTTTTTGCTTTCTCTGGAATAGAATGTTTCTATTCTTTACGATCGTTTCCTAAGGAAACATCGTCTCTTCCTTTTGTATAAATTGACCTTTCGGTCTCTGTTAGTAATAAGCAAGTATTTACCAATTACCTCGTAATAGAACGACTAAAAGAACAAAAAGATATAGCACCGCACTAGAGATCCTTCACGCATTTAGCTAGGTTCTTCCCAAGACTAGCCACCTCTTCAATTGATTCTTTAGTAGTCGAACCCGGATCTGCCTCAATAGCCTTCTTTGTACTCATCCTTGTACGCTTACTAGGACCTCCACTTAGTGAAGTAGCCACTGGGGAAAGAATCTCATCCGCACTTCTCATTTCCATGCTGGCAACATCGACACATAAATTGGAGGTAACCATGTTCATGTTCTGCTCATTATTCTTGACAAGCTGTCGCAACTTAGCCTCATAGTCCAGGAGTTTACTAGGAATGTCCTCGACCTTTGCTTCCAGCTCCATTCTTTTGTTTTTCTCTACCTCAAGACTAGTTTACAAATCCTTGACAAGCTTCTTCAATAAATTTTTCTCATTATATATCCACATATCAGTCATGAGGGAGATGTCATCCCGCATATTGGCCTTATGGAGAAATTCAAAATTTCCACCACATTCCTCCCCATCCATCTCATTTGGATCATCAATAGCATAGTTGCCATCCTCAATGTCTTGACCACTTTTAAATCTTCAGGTCTAGTGTCAGCGATCCCCTCAATCAAGTTCTTCTCACTCTCAGGACCCACATTATCTCTCGACCCTTCAACATTCTGGTCAAGACTTGGCACATTCTCCATAGGATTTTTCAATGGACTGATCTTGGCTTACTAGAACTCATTCGTCTTTTCCTCACGTGGCTCCTTTTCCTCCCTATTATCAAGCCTTGAAATATTATCCTTCAGAGGAGTCTGTTTAGTCTCCGAAGGGTTAACATCTTGAGTCCCTTTCCTAATCTTCTTCTCAAATTTTGGGGTTTCAACAATATTGACTCAACCCTCAACTTAAGTGAAATTATAACTTTATAGTAAGCCATTTGATGATTTAATAATAATTTGGCTGCTAAAATAATAATAATAACTCCCAAAATACTTATCCTTTAAATATGTCGTCGGAAACAGGAGTCACACCTATCATTTTCCCATGTGACCAAAAGCACTTTTCTAAAATAGAAAGGGTCCACATCAATTATTACTAGCCTTTCCGTAAATAGAAGGTGCATGAAACTAAGCCCAAACAAAGTCCAATCTGAGTCAAACAAAGACCAAACTGGAACATATTGAATAACGAAGAAGGCAAGGCTCTCCCATGCCAAGCCTCTAACTCAGAAGACCCTTTATCTAGAATAATTAACTTACGAGGCCAAGCCTCTACCTCATAAGAGCCTTTATCCACTATAATTAGCCTACGAGAATCACAATAATAGGCTAATCTCTCAAACGTTGATGTTGGTGAAATTGAGGACATTACAATTTGCCTCCCTAAGATTGCTTGTCCCCGAGCAATCTCGGAAAAAACTAATACATTATTCCACCTGGGTCCCAAGGGTAGAATCGTGTAATGTCCTTGTGATCATCAACTAGCTCTTGTAGCATCATAATCAATGCAACTTAGAGAACCTGTCAAACTGAATTGAATTTGACTACACGTCGTAGGAGTGTATATCTCATAAAGAAACAACTCAGAAAGATGACAAAGCTTACTTCCCCAAATTACGCCAAGTGAGCTGTTATACACACTATTTGACACATGCGTAACAAAACTTTGCACTTGGAAAAGATCATGCACATGAGAGTCAGAAGTAAAACCATATGTACTCGATACCACATACACATCCCAAAACTTCTCTGTGAGCCCTATCTGAAATCCCGATGCACTAAAAGGATCCCAAACATTGAACTCAACTCCACCAACAACCCCTACAAAAGATGTAGCTATGGGATAACTTGGTGCAAGATGGGGTTCTCTGCTACCGTCAACAAATGCACTCATCCCAACAAACCTATAACTACAATGGATGTAGCCACATCCTCATCACAATTTGTGGATACAAGAATTTCATCAACTGCTGCTATAGGAAACTGAACACATACACATCCCAAAACTTTTCTGTGAGCCCTATTTGAAATCCTGATGCACTAAAAGGATCCCAAACATTGAACTCAACTCCACCAACAACCCCTACAAAAGATGTAGCTATGGGAGAAATTGGTGCAAGATGGGGTTTTCTGCTACCGTCAACAAATGCACTCATCCCAACAAACCTGTAACTACAATGGATGTAGCCACATCCTCATCACAATCTGTGGATACAAGAATTTCATCAACTGCTGCTATAGGAAACTGAACTATGTTTGCAGATGGTGTAAACCATGCCAAGCTCTACTCAGGTAAGTGATCAACATCGACCTCGAAAAGTGGATTTTCATAAGATAATGTTGCATCCATCTCAAACATAGGATTGACCATAAAGTGAACCTCACCACTGTATTTATCTGTATTATAACATGACGTTGTCTCTACATCACTCACCTTATAATCAAAATCAACATGTGTGCTATCATTAGTGCACACATCAACAACCACATGCATGCTGCCCAACACTTTAAAAGATGGCTCAATTGGCACGAAAGTAGCTACTAATCTGGCAATATGATTGCACGCTCTCACTTCCACTATCACTGCATTGCCATCAAATGCACGATCTTGGGAACTCATGCCAACAAATTCATCATCTGACTCAACCTGACATGAATTCCAATCACACCTCTCATCCAATGTGTCCAACACTTGAGCACTGGCATGTGGTAGCTCAAAAGGAGTGTCTTGCACATCTATAGCTACTATGATATCATCATGATGCCAAAAATCCTCACTGCTGTCATGTAAATTGGAGCTAATGTGACTATCAATATCCATGTCATCTCCCTTGATATCATCAACAAAATGCACACTATCATCCACAACATTTTCGAACTTTGCTATGACACCAGGTGCAACTGTAATCTCATGTTGGCCACTGCTGATATAAAAATCAGACTTAATGTGTTTTCTGAAAATATTTACTTGTTCTTTGATAGTGTCCTCTGTGTCACCGGTAGAAATTGTATCGGCCGACGGGTCCCTTCGGAAAGGAAATTGTGTATTGGCCGACGGGTCCCTTCGGTAGAAGTCTTGTTATGTAGCCGACGGGTAAAATAGTTTGTAGCAGGTATAATGTACCTGGCCGACCGATACCTTCGGGAAGGTTCGTCGGAAAGTATTTATAACCCCTTCGGGAAGCATTGTAATCATGATTATGATAGGAGAAAAGCATGATGTACTGATGGTATATGCGAATAATAATAAGAGTTCTTCTGTTTGCTGTTCGTATTCGTGTCTATTTCCTGTGTGCGTTGCTTAATTAATCCATACGGTAAACATTTGGCGCCGTTGCCCGATGGATCTGGCACGCAGGCAGGCGGATATGAATTAAATGCCGAATCAGTTGAACAAAGATAAGAGTAAGCTGAAGGAAAAAAATGACATACGCGTTGCGTAGAAAAATTTAATTTTGGCTCAGCAGATAGAGCGTCGAAGGAGGTTTCAGAAGATTTCCGACGGAAACAAGAGCGCGGAAGGATTGTTGAAGGAGACACGACAACGGCTTGATTTGGTGGAAGAAGCGAGGGAGGAGTTTCTGAACCTGCATACGCCACGCGAAGAGAATCCTGACGGAAGGAGATCGACTCGCACGGCTTAGAGTGCCGAAGGAGCACGAGCGTGGAGTGACCTCTTCGTCCGAGATATACTTCCGGAATGGACAGCTTCGGTTGACGAACCCTCTTCTTCACCAAACAACGCGGAAGCAGAAAACAGCGGTGTACAGAACAGCGCGGGTGTCCAGAACAGTGCGGGTGTGCAGAACAGCGCGGGTGTTCAGAACAGCGCGGGTGCTCAAAATAGCGCGGGAGTGCAAAACAGCGCAGGTACACAACAAAACCCTCAACATACAGTAATAATGGCAGGTCTGAAGGAAAAATTGCCTAAATTTGATGGTGATGAAGTAGCTGATCCCATTCGACATTGTAAAACATGTGAAACGATTTGGAGGGCGAATGGCATAACAGATACAAACGAATGGATCCAACAATTTCTCGCAACCCTACGGGGTGTTGCCATTGATTGGTTTACTGATGCCGATCCACAGAAATTAAATAGTTGGGATAACATTAAGAAGGAGTTCATCGCAGAATTTCAACTTTTGCGTGATGATAATGAAATTGTTGCAGAGATATTCAATACCAAGCAAAAGAAGAATGAAATAGTACGGGTCTTTGCTAGGAGATTGAAGGACTTAATCAGTAAAATGGAGAATAAACCAGCAGATGGGCTCCAGAAAAGATGGTTCATTGAAGGCCTTCACCCGAAGCTGCGGAGGAAGATGAAGATCGTGCCACCATCGACATACATTGAAGCGTACAATCGGGCAATAACTTCGAAAGTGACCAGAAGACAAAGAAAAAGAAGAAGACCAGCTCATCGGATTCAGATAACGATGAGCCTTCAGGAGAAGATAGCAGCGACAATGACGAGGGAAGCAGCAAGAAAGTCCGTGCTCTCCAGAAGGACATGATGCGAATGATGAAGGAATTCAAAAACATGAACAAGGAAACTAAGGGCAATGACCTATGGTGCACGGAATGCAAGAAAGAAGGCCATACGAAGGGATCCTGCCCGAAAGATCAATTTTGTGAAATCTGTCAGATCCTGGGACACTCGGTCAAGGAATGCCCTTTCAATTTAAAAACAAGGACACCACAGCAAGTGTTCCTGTCACAAGAGGCATCCCCGTCAGGAGGGAACGGGAACACCAGTACGGAAGGTGCCACATCAGGTGGATACAGAAACAACCAGCGCGGTCCAAACAACAACAACAATAACCACAATGGTGGCAACAACAACAATGGAGGAAGGAGTCGAATTCAGTACGATGCGAATGGTCGGCCAATTGTTCAATGCCGCGCATGCAATCAGTGGGGTCACTTCGCCCGGGAGTGCACAATGACGAACACACCGAAGCTGATATGCCATTGGTGTGGACCTGGAGATCATGATGATACTAAGTGCCCGAAGTCCGACGTAAACTTGATTACCGTAGGGACAGACGAGGAAGAAGTTCTAGCAATCACTCGGAAGCAGGCGAAGTTATACCCTGACCCAGCGGAAGAAAAGAAGAGACTGGAGGAAGCAAGGGCAGAGATCCAGAAAGTAACACAGGCAGAAATAGCACACCTGAAGGACATGCCGAGTACTTCCGTCCGGAACTGTGCAGAACAGAACATTGTACGGCAAATATTGCAAGCTGAGATACCTGTTAGGATAAGTGATTTGTTGCTCACTATGCCTCAACTCCGATCGGCACTCACAAACATCGTTTCGTTGCTCAACTACCAGGAGAACATGGAAGGAAGCAGGAAAGTGGAGCAAATACAGTGGACAAAAAGGAGAAGGAAAGTGGCGCAAGTGCAGAAAATCCGATGCTAGTAGCTCTTTCATCCGGACGCCATCCGGCGGTTGTTGAAATGGGCATTCTCGGGACTGTATTGACGGAAAAAATTGTGGACGGAGGGTCCGGTGTCAATGTGTTGCCTGAAGATACTTGGAAAAAGTTGGGACAACCGACATTATGGCCACCTACCTTCCAGTTGCTAACGGCCGATCAACATGGAATCAAGCCATTGGGAATACTTACAGCACAACCAGTGACAATCGGAACACAACCATTCCTGTTGGACTTCGTTGTGATTCCTCTCAAGCGGAAGGGGTACGATGCTATTTTGGGTCGGGGATGGCTGATACAAGCAAAAGCAAAGCACGATTGGAAGAAAAATACTTTATCACTCGAAAGCAAAGGTCCGAAGTATGTCATTGATCTGCACACTCAGATGGTCGGGGACGAAGCCCTCTCGTTAGATTCTGAGGGAGAAGAGGATGAAAAGGGGCAGATTATGGAACCTGATCAGGAGGGAGTCCTACAATTGGAAGGAGATGACGATCTGGATTCAGTAAATGGTCTTTACCACTGGCAGATAGAGGATTACGAGCTCTTTCCAAGTTGTAATATGCTAAGGATCGACGAAGGTAAGAAAGAAGAAGGAAATGAATGTCTGAAGGAACACGGAGAAGCCGAAGGAAGAAATGAATGTTCGAAGCAACACAGAGAAGCCGAAGAAGGAAACGCGGATATGACTGAAGCTGAAAGACAGAACATACAGTACGAACCCAAAAGAAGGAAAGATTCTACTGTACGACTGCGCAGGAAGAAAGTATTATGTCAAACCACAGATATAGCAGAAAAGTACAGATGGCAAGGAAGACACACGATACGGTTTGCACAAGCAACAAAGAGGAAGGTTTCCATAAAAGTTGTAGCAATACAGAGTGAAAGTGTTATTGACGGACAGAAGGGGCAGCTGACGGAGTCCATGGTACGGAGCTTCGGGAACAAACTAGGCGATATGGAGATGACACAGAACAGGCGTAGTAGGTTTCAACCAGGACAATTGGTGTTGAGGTATGATGGACGGAATGAGATCAACCCAGGCAAGTTCAGAGTTAAGTGGGTTGGTCCATATCAAATTCGGGAAGTGGGTGACAATGGATGCTAGACGGAAAGGAAGTTGCGGACACAGTGAATAGGTCGAAGTTGAATGTCTGCCATGAAAGAAGTAACGCACCTCCATGGACGAACAACTGAGAGAAGAAGACTGTAAGTACTGTACATATGTAAATATTGTACATAGTTCAAAAAAATAAAAAATGATGAAAAAGCTACTGTACGAATTTTTGGAAACAAAGCACCATACGGATTCTTAAATGTTCACCGTACGGTTTCGAAGGAAGTGTACGGATTTTTTAGTCCAGTGTACGGATTTTTGTACCGTACGGATTTCGCCAAGTTTTGCATCTTACGGATTTTTTTTGGAGGTTTTGAGCAGTGTACGGAAAAGCATCAAGTCTGATATGTGTTGTACGGATTTTACAGTGAAGGAAGGAGCACCATACGGATTTTATAGTGAAGGAAGGAGCACTGTACGGATTCTTAACCTGCTCACCGTACGGTTTTTGGAGGTTGTGTATGGAATTTAATGGTTCACTGTACGGATTTTATAATAAGAAAGCAGTGTACGGTTTTTAAATGCTACCGTACGGTTTTTTAGTGGGCAGATACCGTACGGATTTTGGAGACAATTCCTGTATGGATATTTTCACAGCCGCTGTACGGATTGTGGAGAAAATGTACGAATTTCTAATGAAGATGCAGTGTCCGGGTTTTAGGCAGGCTATGTACGGGTTTTATGTGGTCGCCGTACGGCTTTTGAGTTCCTGTCACCATACAGATTTTGGAGGTTAAGTTACCGTACGGCTTTGTTAAAAAGCTTGCCGTACCGATTTTCCCATTTATATGTTGTTTGTTGTAAGAAATTCGAGTCTCAGTGCGGATTTTGAAGACTTGGTGGGATATTGCAGTACGGCTTTTCTAGAAGATTGAAATAGTGAAGACGCCTTCAGTCGGATTTCATCACAGAAGGGTGATAGGAGGTTTTCTAAAAAAAAAAAAAACGATGACAGAATCAAGTTGCTCAGAATGAGTATCAGATGATGCCATAGGAAAGGGGAAGCATTAGCGATTGCCAGAAAGAGTGTAGAATCGGCAAAAAATGACAGAAATGGTGTGTTCCGTGCATTTCTGTGTGGGTTATGAAGTGCTAATTCGCGCACCCGGGGCGCTGCCCCAGGACCCCGCGGGGGCAGACCCCGCCGGGGGCGTTGCCCCCTGTACCCCCAGTCGTTGCGGATATCAGTCATGGGAGTCTGACCAGTTCAGAAGACTTGGAGTTGCTGCAAGCATGGAGTGTCTGTGTATCAGAGGCACTGAGAGTAGGTGTTGGCCGTGAGGCTATCTTGGTGGATGCGTAGAGAGCTCGGGAGGAGCTGATCATCCAGTTGGAGGCAGTGCAGCGACACTTGGCTCAGGGTACCGAGGAGTTGGAAGCAGAGAAAGCAGCACAGGTGGCTATCAAGGTCAGCTTGAGGAGTCAGTATTGTGTTAGCAAAGGCTATAGATGCAACGGGATGAATGTGAAAGTGATATTGTTATATTAGTTGTTTGAGTTTTGTTCTGTAGTCGTCAGGAGACGACTTTTCTTTTTGGGGGGGATGATGTCACCGGTAGAAATTGTATCGGCCGACGGGTCCCTTCGGAAAGGAAATTGTGTATTGGCCGACGGGTCTCTTCGGTAGAAGTCTTGTTATGTAGCCGACGGGTAAAACAGTTTGTAGCGGGTATAATGTACCTGGCCGACCGATAGCTTCGGGAAGGTTCGTCGGAAAGTATTTATAACCCCTTCGGGAAGCATTGTAATCATGATTATGATAGGAGAGAAGCATGATGTACTGATGGTATATGCGAATAATATAAGAGTTCTTCTGTTTGCTGTTCGTATTCGTGTCTATTTCCTGTGTGCGTTGCTTAATTAATCCATACGGTAAACACTCTGTACAATCACATTTCTTTCTTTGAAAAAATGATATCAAGTTGTGCTCAAATTTTGGATTTGAAATCAGTTTTGTCATCCATTTGTAGTTTTGATTCAACTCAATCACTAACACACTCAACTGTTTCACAATATCATCCTATTGTTTCTGATTAGTGGCCATAACTCTCATATATGCACAATTTTGTTTTCCTACCCCACAGAATGACAAGAAACTGCTCTGATACCACTGTAATAACCCAAACCGGTTATAGCTTTGACAAACATAAAATTACTTCACTTTTGGATGTTTGACATTTTGTTGAACACTTTGCACACATCCTCTATTTTGCTGTCCTTTATTTTCAGATTGTATTTGCATGCTTGATAATGGTTTAAAATAATGTTCAAATGCTTTGCAAAATAAATCAATGATGACTAAGCAAAGGATAAGAGGTAATAGTAACTTTCCTTGATCATTTCATATGCATATATCAGAATTTTGCATGTAAATATACACTTCCAGCCAAGAAACACTTCTACAAACACTTGGCATGCATACTAGTGATCTAAGTCACAAGGTTCGAGTTCGAGTTCGAATTCGAAAACTATAAAATTCGGATGAAGTTCGACAAGTAAAAAAAAATCGAAAAAAATTCAACATTAAATTCGCATTATGTAATTTCCAAAAAAATATAAATATATTATTAATATTCAAAATATTAATAAAGTAATATAATGATAAATAAATTATAAATACACAAATTATTAATATTTAAACTTATAATAATAAATAAGCATAAAAAATATTAATATGTAATTCCATGTTTCCTTTGATTACAAAATAACAATATTACAAATAAAATAAAAATATTACAAATAAAGTAATACAATATTTATTAATAATAAATAAACATAATATTAATGTTTTAACTAAAAATATACATATTCATTTTATTTTATTTACAAATGAACTCAAAACTTTAAATAAATCACACTAAATAAATCTCAACCTAAAAAAAACTCAATAAAATTTAATCTTTCAAACATTAGAATTAAAATTGTCGAGACTGTGGACGGGATGAAATTTTGAACATTGCCATAGAGCTGCGATAGCCTGCAACAGTGCGACAGAGCCACCACCAGCAGATTAAGGTTGTGAAATGCTGCAAAACCACAACAAACATTGAGGAAACACTGTTGAAAAATCATGAACGAAGGGCAATGATGAACCGAAAACATTGGATTAGGAAAGCAATGGCCACCACAACTGATTATTGCAAACAATCAGATCGAATATATTTTCCCTAGCTCTCCTGTGAAAATATTCAATCGATTGATGCCGAGAACCCTAAAAATGACAATAAAATATATTAAATAGAAATGACCACAGCTTTATTGCCGTACGAATTTATGGCGAACTTTTACGAATTTTTTGGAAAAATCATAGGTTCGCCGAGATTTGAACCTGGAGCTAAAAATTCGGCGAACCTTGTGACTTAGTGATGACTGAAACACACAACTAGAGCTTGGCATTTCATCAACAGTTCATGTGCAACCTTGCAACCTCTTAAGTCAATTCCAAACTATGAACAGCTAGTAATGCTTGCAACTTGAATTTCAATTGCAAATGATTTATAATGCATGAGCACATATGCAATAACTGAATTAATTAAAGAACCTGGTATGATATGCAATATGTTTGAATCTTTAGACCTCCATGCCGGTGCCAGTGCAAGGAATATGAGATGCCACAGTCTAGATTGCTAGAATAAAGTTGTCTACGTTCTCAGTGTGGTCCCAAAACTTGAAATGCTGCCTTGAAATTCTGATCGCAGCCTATGTAATGCTGGTGCTGTGATGCCAAAACAGGTCTTTAAGCATTGCGTTAACCTTAGAAAGATATTGCAGCCTATGCTAGCTGCTCATCCACCCACTTTCAAACCCTCAGAAGATGACTCATATATCAGATACTGCTCCAGAATTGCAAAGGAAAACCCACACTGATGAGACGAGATGTTAAATGCTCAAATCAGTAATGAACAGCTTCAAATTTCCGATGCAAACAATTAATAGCTTCAGCAGTAGCAAGGTCTTTCAACAAAAACAAAATGCCTTCTTAGAAACAGTAAATACAGTAATGGAAGACACAAATAAACTCTCTTCTCAGCTACAACAGGTACAATATGAGAAGATACCAGTATCGCAGGCTAAATCCATTATAATTCAGCAATGGATTGAATTCACCAAACTCAGCCAACACCCTCACCAAAGAAATAACAAAAACAATAGACAATTAGATCATTCATTTGTTTGATGAAGACACCTTTTATAATCCACTTGGCTTCACCAACACACCATTAATTAGAAGCTTCCATTATATTCTTTTAATAAATAACTTTTTGAACACATGGCTTCATGAGACGCTTTTCACTTAAGAGGTTTCAACTTTTAAATATAACAACTCCTTGCACTTTAATATTTAATACTTGACTTAGGCTTAATATTGATTAAATAAATGACCCCTTCCAATGATGACTCAACCCTCAACTTAAGTGAAATTGTAAAGTTAAATTTTAACTTTTAATAAGCCATTTAATGATTTAATAATAATTTGGCCACTAAAATAATAGTATCTCCCAAAATACTTATCCTTTAAATATGCTGTTTGACATAGTAGTCACACGTATTATTCCCCCATGTGGCCAAATGCACTTTCCTAAAATAGAAAGGGTCCATCTCAATCATTACCAGACCCTCCATATATAGAAAGTGCATGAAACTAAGCCCAAACAAAGTCCAATTTGAGTTGAGCGAAGACCAAACTAGAACATACTAATTTGTGATGAAGACAAGTCCCTCCCATAGACAAGCCTCTGCCTCAGAAGACCCTCTATCTGCAATAATTAGCCTTTGAGGATCACAATAATAGGCTAATCTTTCAAACTTTGATGTTGGCGTAAATGAGGACATAACACAAGATTATCACAGGAAAACCCTTCCACTCGAAGATAAAAACTCAATTACACAAAAATTATATCATTTTAATTGATCAAGAAAATGTTCAAGTGTACAATTCTTTTTGCTTGATACAATATATATAAAGAATAGAGAGACTCTTCACATCGCAACGAAAGATCTCTTCTGTATTCCAAAACAAGTCTTCATATTTCCATATGCATGCCTCTATGCATGATGCATGACACATGTCTCTATCTATAATATTATCTCAATTATTATCAAAAATTTCTTCTTCAGCTGAAGATGACCATAACAGTTATAATGATCATATTTCAAAAAATCAGAGATGAAGCAGCAGCAATCTTCAATAAAAGGGAGTGGATAGTAAAATGATACTTTAGAGGTCCAAAATTGGAAGTTTAGGGATTTGCACAACGATAGGTACTTGAGATGGAGAAGGAACTGGGAACTTGGAGGTCAAGATGCAAGGACACAAGGAGGAGCAAAGATAAGTAGGTAATAAGAATAGCGAATGTTTGAGAGAGGAAGGCATGATGGGGCAATCATAAAAATAGGATACTGCATTAGTGGGAGGAAGACCAAAGAGGGGCAAGAAATCTTGGAAGCCTATGAAAAATATTTTGTTAAGGGAGGATGAGGATCATGGATTTTGAATACTTGATACTAGAGGGCTTGGGGATTGGGGGTAGGAGATGACTAGTATCCAAGTGAAGGGGGATATTGAAAGGGAAGCCTATTGGGCTTTTGTATAGTGGAGTAGCTAACGTGAAGGAATTGAGGGAAAATAAAACTCAAAGGCTTGCTAGGGTGGCAAGGTATGGGAAAACATGATACCAAATGCCTTTTTAGAGTGAAGAACGATTGAGTGTCCACAAAGAACCATCCAAAAGGGGGTGGGTGTTGGGACTTTGGAATACCCATTAACACTTTGCTAAAGGAGAAGAAACTTTAAAGATTGTTGGGATTAAATGATCCATGCTATGAACTTCCTCAGTTATGATGGTAGAGGAAAGTTCACAATCTCTCCATAGAGTGGAAAGTGGAACATGGAGAAAACAAATCCTTTGAAATTAGAGCAAGAATGGAAGTTCAAAATTTAATAGGAATGAAGAGATTAGGTAAGTGGGAATAGGGATGCACACTTGCCTAGGGTAATGAATTTTGAAGGTCAAGTTGGCAAGAGGAAGTTTGTAACTATGATGGATAATGAGAAGTGGGGGATAGAGAACAAAGGGAAATGGCACCAAGGGAATGGGTAACCCAAAAGTTCACAACTTGGGGAAATGGAAGAAAAGTTACCTTGTAAGTTAGAACATACAACATCTTTGACTACATAGTTAATCTAAATGAATGTAGTTACAAATGATATGGCAGCAAGCCAATCATAATGCTTAGTTGGAAAAGAAGACATAATCAACACCTTAATGGACCGTGGAAAAGTACATGTAGGCAGAAAAGCTAGCCTATCAACATATAATGACCATTCCCAAATTGGTGATTGCAAAGTCTGATCTTTTGGGGAGTATTTTTTTTATGTTTTGTGTTTTTCTTGATATTTGCAATGAATTGAAGAACAAATAGAAGATAAAAATCTGGAAACAAAAGTACAAGAAGAACGCACAGTAAAGGACAATAGTACTGATTTTTATTTGCATCACATAATCAACAACATACGCGTACAGCCCAGGTAACAGTGATACAAAATTCTGGGCAGTGATCAGTCACATCTAACTTGGTTTTTCATCATGGCTGCCTCAATTGTAATGTCCCCACTTTAGTAGTTGTTTAGTTGTGTGACTGTTAGCCTATCTCTGTGTGGTCTCGGAGGCTAACAAAGAGGTTAGTGGGATCTTGAGATGTTTTGGCCTAGTCATTTCCAATTCGGGCTAGAACGGAGTTGATTTACATGGTGTTGGGCAAACTTACTATTTTTAGTAAGTCAGCAGGGCATGGGCGATGTTAGAATTAGTGATTGGGTTTGATGCTCCTCGATGAGAGCTTTCCGACGAGCTATCACTCATATTATTCCAAGCTCAATTACTATTTTATTTTAATGCCTGGAGTTTATTAAAGTGACATTTAAATTAAATGTGAAAATAATAAAGTATTACTTTTATATTATTCATGTTGGGTTGTGTGTTGGAAAAGGGAAGCCCAAGGGAGACATAAGGTGTTATTTTATTTTAGAACACTTTATCCCACATTGCTTGTGAAAAGTGGGTTGACCCTATGAAGTAGAAATAAAAAGGAGAGCTTGTGGCCCTTGTTCGGCAAGTGGAATATGAGAAGAAAATTGACGTGTGAGTTGCAAATCCGTTCTTCGCATTAGAGGACGTCTATCCTCTCTTGTGACATTCTAGATGTCATTCTCTTGGGGTTTGGCCTTTGAATTCATTGCTATCAGTTTCATTAACAGGCAGATTGGGTGCATTTCCAGCTACAGGTGGATTGGGTGTTTGCTCATATCATTCTCGTTTCTTGTCCGATGCTTATGCCATTGTGAAGGGATGATTTTATGAGGGTCTTGGACTGATTGAAGGCATATTTTACTGTAGCAACACTATAGTGCGACACTATTCACGCGGCACTATTCATGTCACTGGAGCAGCAAGTTCAAAAGCATGGGCTAGAGTATTATGCCAATGATATAGGAGTAAGTAATGAGTTGATAATCTGCCATGTATTTGATTTAATTAAATTCTGAAAATAACATTTTATCGGCAGCAGTTTATTGTCCACTTTGCATATTATTGTAGTTTCTTTCTTGCTTATGTTGTATGATTCCTTTTCCATTCGCAAAACACAACAAACAAATAAACGTTTGATTTCCGAAGATATAAGGGGTTTAAACGTTAAACAGAGAAATAAGAAGTTGAATGCAAACTGTTTGACATAATTCCTTTCAGCAGTTGGTTTAGTTTTTTGGGGAATTCAGGGGTGTCCATTACATCAATTAGGTTTGATCTGCTTTATCAGTCTGATTCTAGAATCTGATTGCTGCTTTAGTTGACTGAAACCCTATGTCCAGCAAGGGTTGGGCTTCACTGACACAAACGAGGGGTACGGATGGCTTGGTTTGCTGATAAATGATGTTCAAACAACCCAGATCTGCAACTTAATACTTCAAATTTGCTCTCTCATACTTGTTGATCTCTGATTTCTTCACCACTGAGCTAAATAAAATCTTTCTTGGAGCCCTGTTAAATAACTTGTGAGTGTTGAGAGTGCAACTGTAGGCACTTGATCTTCTAAGAATTTTTGTTCCCAAAACCCTGAAAGCTGCTGCTGAAAACCCTTGTCTTCACTCACCAATTTTCCTATGCACAAGATCGAATACTAAAACCCCCGGAACTTCTTTTATTTCTCCAAAAGGCTACACCCTAATTAGAATTTGCATAATACTTTATTTATAACTTAATATGCACTTTTATAAATAATAAACTCCTCCAATGCTAGTCAACTCGCTCCATGAATTATTTATTTGTCTTTAAAAAAATAAAATTATGTCTTCCTGGGGACGTGTGCTCCATGGTGGCCCCCATTCATTGGATTTAAGTATAAAGTCACTAAAGTATTTTATTTTATTTATTTTAAACAGTAAAGTTTGAAACTTTAATATTTAATTTTTATCCCTGAAACTCATCACCTTGTCTCTCCAACTGAAATTGATGCCACATCAGCCCCCCTGGGTAATGTCCAAATCTAGCAAGCCAACTGCTAGTCCCCTCCTAAGAAATAGGACCCCCTCCTAAAAAATAGGAAACTGTTTCAAACTATGTTGAATATCTGAGTGCATCATAGGCCATCTCCTAGTTCTCCCTCCTTAAAAATAGGGATCCTTCTAAAAAATATGAGACTGCCTCTGAATGTTTGGAATGGCTTGTAAAGCCCCCTGCTAAGGTCGACAAACCCCTGAAGGTTAAATAGACAGACTGCCAGTTCCCTCCTAAAAATAGGAGATTGGCTCTAAGCTCTTGAAACATCACACAAACTTCCCCAAAGTACCACAAAATCCTGAAGGTTAAATAGACAAACTGCCAGTCTCCTCCTAAAAATAGGAGATTGGTTCTAAGCTCTTGAAATACCACGCAAACTTTCCCAAAGGGCCAGAAGACCCCTGAATGGCTTCCCTATCTATTGTATTAGCCTGTGGGAATCTCATTGATAGGCTAATCCCCTGAAAAACACTGGTACTAGGGAAGGCACAAAAATGGGGACATTACATATTTGCCTATATATATATATATATAATATGCTAGGACAATGCTTACCGTACTATTTACTATAGCACCCCAATTACTGAATGAGAATGCAGATTCTTACATAATCTTCTTTGAATTCCTTTCTCTTGTTCTATCTTTTTTGATTGAATACCAGTCTGCTGATTATTAATTGCAGATTTGCATATTTAATCTGCTCTTTTTGATGCAGTGGATTAATACAAGCAACATGAAGTGAAATAAGCCATCATTTAATGCACGATTTTGATACTTATATCTAATAGGTAATGCAGTCACATGTGGAATTGCAAATCAACCGAAGTGTGTGAATTTCATAGTGAAAAATCAGATACAAAAACTCCCAATCAAAATATCCAAGTGTAAGACATGTCGTACTCATAAAAATGCTAGTAGGTGGAATTATATCCAGTAGTCTAAATTAGGAATCAAGCTCATTTACATCAACCCACATTGAATAATAATTCAACAGGCCCAACTTCAGACCTACTGGGGAGAGCCAGGTGCAATGGTTGAATTATACTTCTTTCTTGCTGATTTGATTAATTGATTAATTGACTATTAGATGTGAGAGCTAGGGAAATTGATGTGAATTCAACAATAATCAGCATAAGCAATAAGCTACAAATCAGAAATACAAACTCTGAGTAAGAATTTGGAAATGTGACTTAAAAAGGAAACTGTCACTGAAATTTGGGCCTGAAAATGTGGGATTGGGTGGCTAGGCAGCCTAGTCCTAGAGGTTTTTGATGTAGATATCAAAAATTAATTCCAACTTAGGACTGTGGTTAAGACATAGTATCCCAACTTTTCTGCTCCTTTAAAGTCTGGATCTCTTTATTTCAATCTGCTCTTTCTGGATCTGCAATCATTTTCTCTCAGATCTCAATTCACACAGTGCTGGGTTATGTTGATTTAAGTTTTATGCCGCAACGGCACACCAAATTGCATACTTAGTATGCCAAGTGAAACACAAAATCTCCAACTCTCTCTTTAACTAGGGAGTTCATGTGCTAAACAATGTATATGGATTGTGTAATCAATTGAGACAACCGTAAGGCTCCTTCTAATTGTGGACTTTCACTTAGTTTTAATGCTGTGATATGTTGGTATCACAAAGGGACTTATGTTGTTCATTCAATGACTATCAACTTCTCTTCGATTACTTCTAACAAAGAAACTGCAAAAGGATAAAGGGCTTAGGAAGATCTATTCTACTCCTAGAGTGAAAGGAACAATGAATGCTTTTGTGACTCTACTAGTTTTAGACTTTTAGTTTAGCCATCGACCTCAATCAAGCTAGTGCAACCTGCTAAGGTAAATGTAGATGCTCAAACTATTGGCATTACATTAATACCATCAATGGATGCATGTCAATGTGCAAACCCAATTACATTAAAGCATCGCCATGTGGGCTGATAAGGAAAATTACATTGCTTTTATTGACCAATGAGAAAATGGGTTAGGTAGAAGCTTATAGAATAAGGCACGAATGAGTGGGCTAATGATACAGGGGTTTACAAGAAATCTTCCTTTAGACTATAATTTCCATTGACTTTTTCCCTTTTAGAAAATTGAATGAATCTGGACACGATATTGTTGAGCTCTTCTATGGAAACACTTGGCATGATCTGACTGGTTAAAGATGAACGGGTGCTACCTCAACATGCTTTTCTTATAGACTTAATCAATTCCTTGGCAATGAGAAAAATTCTCTTGATCCTCAACATTATCAAACCTCAATCCATTGTGATGGCTCATATTCCCAAATTGCTTCATCTTCATGTAGTCTTTCATCCTCTGAAGTTGTTCACCTTGTGACCACCTCATTTACATGTACATGAACTTGCTTGTACTTGAAATCTTGATGTCATGCTGGTGTCCCAACCTTGGTCTTGTGCTTGTAGAAGTGATGGTTCACGATGTAGTTGAATTTTTCAATTGAACTTGGATTTCTGAAGGAAATTCAAGATTGTGACAACTTCCGCTATTTGTAGTTTTCATAATGATGTTGCTTAACTTGTCCTTTGATTTCCCCTTTAATGCTTGAACTTGATCTTTGCCTTACACCTTGACTTGTTCTTTAACTTAGAAGTACTTTGACTAGATTAATGACTTGAATTTGTATCTTGACTTCCTTGTTAGATTGCTTTGTTTTATCAATGTTTCTCCTTTGTGCCTTGGGATTTTGTCAATGCACTTGCCCCACTTTGATTTTCAGTTCCAACTTTTTTGCTCGCTTAATCTGTCCACTAGTAGCTATCCCATTGATGCTTGAGGTCTCCATCCTTGCTTTGATGTAGTAGCCACAAAGTGTTCTCCATGACATGAAACATTCAGCTCCATGTTATCTTCTTGCCATCTTCACGTTGAGAGTCAGTTCCATCATGCTTTGCATAAAGAAGAAAATACTTGCATTTAATTCATAAGATGGCAAATGTAAATAATACTAAGATATTTTGACAAAGCGTTCTATATAGTCTTAATATTGCACTTATATTTATCCAAGCACTAAAATGGAACAAACTCCATTCATAATCCAACTTCTAATTTCCAATTTCAAGTTTTCTCTTTATGCACATGCATAGGTGCAATCTCAAGTAGCATGGCAGAAATTACAGGTAAATAAGGCGCCAACCATGAAGCAAGGGCATAATTTCTAAGCAAATAAGGCACCAACCATTGTTATTTGCTGGAAATCACATGTTCTGTGGGCAGAAATTAGAGGTAAATAAGGCAAGTGTCTTAGGGTAGGGCAGAAATATGGGGTAAATAAGGCATTTGCAACTTGGGCATGACAGAAGTTATACCCAAATAAGGCGCCAGCACTTAGTGCAAGTCAGAAATCAGATCCAAATAAGGAAAATTTACTTGATGCAGACCAGAAATCATTGGTGAATAAGGCACAACGAATGGGGGCAAGTCAGAAATCAGGAGCAAACAGGGCACTTGCTGGGTGGAACTTGCACTTTGCCTTGTAATTGCAACTTGAAACTTGTGTTTTCATTTCATTTCTTGATCTCAAATCAGTGCATTCTGATCTGATTCTGTTTGATTTCTGATCAAGTTAAACTCAGATCTAAAAGTTAAAATATCCTTCACTCCCATACTTTCAGATTTATCCATCTTCATCTTGATTTTCTCATGTCATATTCTCAAGGTTTGAATATCATGTTTGTCGAATTCCTTCAGTAAAAGCTTATTGTATCCAAATCAAATTTCCTCATGGATTCCAATCTCATCCTCAATCCCAATCAAATCAGTCTTATCTCAAGTCAGATTGTAAAGCTTCAAAATCTTAATTCTCATGCCTTGGTCACATTGTTGCATCTCATGTACTTAGGGCAGAAATAAGACACAAATAAGACACTCTATATTGAGGGGTGTGGAAAATGGAGGTAAGGCAGAATCACCTGCATTTTCAACTCAAATTTTGTTTGCACTTTTGGGCTTGAATCTTTGGACATGCTCAAAATGACTGAGTAAAGGCTCAAATACAGTCTTAATCCAAACTTAACAATTCCATGTTCTTACCTTGATTGCCTTCAATCCCAACTTCATACTTCCCTTAGTTGCTAACTCAAACCTGATCGAAAATTTGTCACTTTTGATATTTACTTAAATCAATGTTGAGTCTGATTTGGAATTTGTCAATCCCTCTCGGGCCTGACCTAACTTAGCTCTCTGCCTATGTATTATGAATTGCCCATTCTTCACTTAATCATCTTACACAAACTTGATCAACTTTGGATTACTTGATGGCGAATGGATCAAGTTTGAAACTACATTGCAATCCTTCCTACCACATGTTGTCTAAGGCCTGAACTTGATGATTCCTCTTGAATACTCCCTACCACCTCAATTCTCAGACACAATCACTTGGACGCTTGAATTGTTGCCAATCTACTCCTACACTAGTTCCTATTGACAGCACAAGCGAAAAGAGGGAGCCCCCATTTGCAATGGGGCAAAAACGTCACAATAGTCTGTATAGGGGTGTGTCTTAGTGAGAGCCCTGGAGCATTCAACCTTCCCTACAACAATGATGATTAGGAAGAAAACTTAATCTGAAGTAAAATGTTGAATATAACAAGATTATACCTTAAAGTTTGATAATGTTGATAAAATAAATGCTTTTTAAATAGGACCCCTAAGTGTTGATGTAACAACATGACACCGCAAAACAAGATCAATCATGAAAGCTCCTTTGCGCGAAGTTTATTGTAATTTGCCACTTCATAATGCTCAGCTATGAAGGATTTCGCTCAAAATTCTTGCTGTAGGAAGTGATTAGGAAGAGTATTGTTTGAGTGATGTTGGATGTGAAATGAATTTGAAATGATCATTTATATAGGGTTCCCAAGGTATTTCATAAAGGAGGCTGACCTCCATTAGTCATATGCAAATATCTAGATCAAAATAACAACTAGTGGGAACTAAAACACTACTATATTCTAACTTGGACCTAATTTTTGGGTACCAAGATTTGTAATGCTATAGTTTACCCAAAATGGGATGGAACCATGGCAAATGAAGCATGCACAAGTTAGAGTTCAAGATTTGATTTCCATACTAGCATATGGCTATAGTTTGACAGTGAAGGGGTCAGAAGTAGACGTGGAAAGAGCTATAATGAAACACATTAAATCAAGGGACAGACTAATCTCCATCCAAAATGCACTAAAGACAAAACAAAGTCAAAATTTTTTTTTTTCCAGATTCACGAAAACGTAGTGATTTTTTTTCCAATTATTTTGTTGTTTTTGACTACAAACTATGCAGATCATGAAGATCAAAAGCTAAAATTTTCAGAAAAATCCATGGTGTTTTCGATTTTTTGAAAATTGGTCAACTGTATATTTTGGATGGAGGATAGCCGCGTCCTTAAGTCAAGGGCCCAAAAAGAGTGTGAAATTGTAAGGTTACAATTTATGACATTACGATATCCTATTGCAATATTAGAATTTAGTGTGAGTGGTGAAAACTTTGCATGGGAAACAGGCATCAAGCCCAACCAGCCCAGAATTGCTGGCAAGAAATTAAGGTTTTATTTCTTATCGTTTTCTATTTATCCCTTTTGTTGATTCAAAGTAATTTTAATAGTCAATGTGGACTGTATTGGAATTAGGCAGTTTAAGGTGATTATGCTTCTTCAAACTCCACGAAATGTAACTTTGTTTATTGCTCAATTAGTTATTACTCAAGTATAAGTAATACCTTGATGATTTGATGCCTTTTAAGTATATATTTTATGCACAGCATGCTTTCTGGGGATGGATCAATGTTTTCTTAATTTGGTAGAAAACTGCTTCATTTTCTTGTTGTCACCTGGAAGGTTACTTGCTGCCATGTATTTTTTGGATTGTTAAATTCTTTAAGGTAGATTTGGTATAAAGGGCAGCAGATATTCATATAATACTAAGTGTGAGTCTCAACAATTGCAAATAATATAATGCAGTCAAAAGCTTGAATGTATTACTTCCAATAAGTTTTATTTTTCATATTGGGGATTGATGCTGTTTGTGCTTAAATGCAGTTCAGATGGGGCACTCGTAATTTTTTTAATACAGAGGGATTTTTCTTTATGGCATAACCCATGCTTAAGAATTGTTCCTTTTTTTTCCTGAAGGTCCTTGCTGACAATGCACAAGACAAACCTTTACGGAAGGCAATTGCAGACTCACAATTTTTTGTTTGCAAGGTCAGAAATCTATCATACGCTGAAGATGTGAATTCTACTGAAAATGATGTATCCCACGTTGGGTATTCCAGGAAATCAAATCACAATCTAGGACTGTTTAATTGGTTTAAAAGACTTTCTGAAGGTACGTTGCATGAGGATGATGTTAGAGAGCGTGGTGAGCATAGTTCAAAAGATGTTCATTTTAAGGTCACTGACATGACAGAGTTAAAATGGATTATAGAGGATATGAATGGTGTATCTTATAGAATGAGCACCTTTGTCCAAGGGTTTCAATAAAAGATGAGTAAGAATGTGGAGTTAGTAATTATGTTCAAATAGATTATGTATGATAGTTTTACTTAAGAAGAAATAAATGAATTGTTTAAAATTTAAATTATACAGGCTACAAATGAGTTCATTTCAATTACATTTTTGACATTTTGTAATTTTGTGATCTATATTTGTGGTTGAGTAAATTATCTTGAAATGATTAGGAATATCAAAACTACTTAACATATATCTGTGAAAAGATTTTATTGTTGGAATGAAAGGTAGAATAATGACCAAAGGTGTTCTCTGTAATACTCTACTGGGACAACCTTCTGCATATCTGGTTAGAGCATCTGTGGATGATGCCCATGCTTTTGAACTCTATTTTGATTGGTTGCAGGTCAGCTGTTAAAACTTGAAATTTATAATCAATCTATGACGAAGCATGATTTTGTAAACACTGGTTCTGATGATTAATATTGTTGGTGGAAACCTATTCACCCAAATTATGAACTGTAGATTAAGATGATATTAACTCTGATAAGGATTCCAATGTAATAGTTATTTTATGCAAGATGCCATGATGATGTTTGGGTTAATGTGAATATCACAGGTTCGAAGAATTTCCAAGCAGAATATAAGGGAGGTTTTCAGTTCCATGCTTTGATAATTGAGCAAGCAGAGGTAGTTTTCATGGCAGCAAGAAAATGAGTAGGTTAGACAGTTCATGCACATCAGAGTAGTGTAACTTAAGCAAGACATATAATGATAATGTGAACATTAATACACTGATTGTTGATATTGAAGACTTGGATGTTGAAATCAGTCCTTGAGAAAATGGAATCACAGAAAGGATAGTTCTGAAAAGAAAATAACAGTGGAGTGAATGAATGCTTACAAGATGAGCCTTGAAATGTTATAAGCATCCTTAGAAAGATGTGGTGGAATTCACTGAGAGGTCTTAGGGGAATCACATTGGAGAAAATTGGAGATTAATGTCTACTAGAAGAGTCAATGCATGAGGAAAGAGTACTGGTTTTTGAGAACTAAAATTGCAGACTGGTAAAGACAACACACGAACCCAAAAATCTGTCCTAACAGGTTCAGGTAATGGTTAGGACAATCAATGAGATGATTAAATTTGTGAAGGCAAGGAAATTGGACTTGCACGTATTCATCATTTTCAATGCCAAATGTAAGACACCAATCAAATTCATGCATGAAATCCCGTTGCAAGTTTGAAATGTCATGATAGGTTCTCCAAGTTCCCAAATAGAGAAAGGGTGCTTCTAACATATTCCCCTTTTGAAAAAATCCAAATAAAGAAAGCAAGTATATCAGGACACATACAAACTTAAGACATCAGAAGATTGAAAGGGACTAGAATTTTCAGGAAAAAAGGTATCTCATTCTCAAAACTTTTGAGTGCCTCCTAGGAGTCGCAGCAAATGCTCATTGTCCCCACTCTTTAAAAGGCCAGCGTACTCAGCAAAGGACACAATAAGAGCATAGACATTGAACACTTATAAATTAAATAACTCAAGTAGATGCAATTTAAATAACTCACTCAAGTAGATGCAATCAAGACTCCCAGCATTAAGGAGGTTTTAATACAATAAGAACCGATTAGGATGCTTTAGATATTGAAACATGGTATAATACAGTGATGTATAGGAAGTATAGCAGTCCCAATTAAAATAAAATGATCTATCCAAGAACTTAAAATCCATTAATCAATATATTTACAAACAAATAAATGAATTCATAGTACAATTTAATTATAAAACAAAATTTGGTATTACTTTAGTGTCATGGCAAAAACACACCAACAAATTTTTTTAAAACATAAATTCAACTAAGCTAACACACAAAATGTAAGCCATCATTGGGTACATTGCTGAAGGGTGATAATGTAACATCTTGTTTTCTTGGGTCTTAATTAACAACTAACATACTCAAAGAATACAATTATCTCTTCATTTTCATGGGAAACAGTTAAATCAGTTTCATTCATATGAAAGGAATTGATGGTTAAAATCAGTTAAACAAAATTTCTTAATTAAAAACTTAAAACACCATCCAAATGAATTTACTTTAGAAATTGAAATCCACATACCATGAAAATTGAGATCGAAATCAAACTAGGGATGCTTCTGCAACCACCCGGGTTAGTCCACAAATACCACTATAACATTATCACATAACGACTTCCATCCAATATTGTTAATTCAAAAATCAAAAGACGATTATCATCAAATACCACTGTATAAAATTAAGACATCATTTACCATTGTAATCATTAGGGTATCAATTTCCATTGAATATTTTAGGGCTTTTGATACCGTTGTATCACTTATGGCTTTCGATACCATTGATTCAAATAGGGCTTCCAATACCAAGGGTTAAAATTAGGGCTTTATTTATCACTCAATCAATTAGGGCTTCGGATTCCTTTTCTTCTGATTACTTTTTTGTGGCAGTAACTCAAGATTAGAAAATATGCTTAAAATCAATCCATAAATCTATCTCTTGCATCTAGGTCTAACGATGAAATAACTCAATTAATCTTACATTCTTGCATATTAACCATAAAAGTGATAATACCTGTTTCCGAAAACGAATTGAATGTATGACTTATCTTTGTTCGATGCGTGTCTGGTAATTTATGGAGAGGTGAAGCATTGTTAGGGGCTTAACCATCCAACATCAGACCAAATCTTATCCCCACACAATCTCCAAAGAGAAAGACCCTCTCTACTTGGAATAGACAGGGGTCATCTTGCCATCCTTTGGGCATTTTGGTATCTAGAAACATCTCTCAACTTGACAGCAGGAGAAACATTAAATAGGATCTTGCATGAGCTATTAATTGTTTCCTTTTAAAAATGTTAAACATTGTTATGCCATGATTTATACTGATTCATATTATTGCAGATTTCTTTCTCTCACCTCATCATCCATTCTTTTGGCTACACAGTCGGGTGAGTCCTCGATGTTCGGAATTCTCAGAGCTGACGACTCTGTCAACTATTCAAGAAGATTACATACATCCAACATTTCACACTCTATGATTATATAATTATGATATTTAAAGATTTCAGAATTGATTGTGTAAATCTAACATCCATTGGCATAATGATTATGGATCCATACTAAGTTTTTCTTGGCTTTCACTTGCCACGATGAAGGCAAAATTAGAAAGAGAAATAAATCTACAGTATCAACAATACATCAACGTAAGCGATAAATGTACATATTATGATTATTTGTAATGGTTGGGTCAACATATACCTTGTTATGTAAAGAGCTCATTAATGTTCAAATATTACCCACAACGTAACTTTGACTTGAATTTCTTTTGTTGAAGTTTGTGATCCTATTAGAGTGAACATGCTACCAAGATTGGTTTAGATTTAGCAGTCCCAGGTAACGAAGTCATACCAGATTGTTGAAATCTGTGACTCTCAATTGACTAGTTTTCATTAAAGTACTTTCCAATACTGCCATGCAATCCTCAAGCTTTCTCCCTCTGTATGTTTTGGAGATCTTTTTGATTTAAGTTTGCTAACCTTTATTTGAGCAACATTCGATAAGGTGCCTAAAAATGCTTGAGGTGATGCAAAAGGACTGACATAGAGAAGTGAATGCTTATTGACTAATGCTTGAGCCATAAAGTATGTAGCAATAAAAGATGGTGAGGAGCCTCAATGTCCTCCATGATCATAACAATTCCTCCAATTAGTATCCCCCTGCTATCACCATATCGAGGTTTGCAAATCCAATAGATGTGAGCAGAACTCCATTGGTGTTCAACTTCATGCCAACTACATATGTCTGCCCAGTCGGTGCAGAATTTTGTACAAAGCTTCTGCTTTTGACGGCCATTTCTTGAAGTAATAGAATGACATGAACATTATCAACTACTCATATAAACAAACTTGATACAACTTCGATAGATTTTTCGCGGCATCCTTGTGCATGTGAGTGAATCTTTCTTGGTTTCGTTATTCAAAGTTCATACCATCTCCCCTCTCACTCATGAATTCCAAAAATATGAGAAGGCGTGACTTTTGGGCTTCTGACGGTTCAAGATTATAGACTATTCAAATTCCTAGGTGATAATTAGTTAAAAAAAAGAATATTAAAAAGAAAAGATTAGAGTTGGAAGAGAAGTTGGAAAGATTAAAAGACAACTCAAATTGCCAAATATTAAATCAATCAATTATGCCAAGTGTTATCATTTAAAAGCAAAGAATAGAGTTGGAAGGTTGTAATTCAAAAATTATAATAATTCAAATGTTATTATAATTCGAATATTATTAAAATCTTATATGTACTTATAAACATCACTTTATTAAATTATTAAATTATAATGGTGAAAAATCATTTTTATATTATATGCACGTAAATTGAAATCCTTTGAGATACTTTTTATATTTAAACCCAATTATTTTCTCAATTTATTTATTTAAATAGCTCATGCGGGTCCCACAGATGTATCTTATTTCAAGTCACTAGGTCCTCAACCCATTTGCTCAGTGATGGTGACGCTCCTGCCTAATCTTTTCTGACAATGCTTCCACCCCTTTGACGTGTTTCCTGCAAGGAAATTCTCTGTAATTAAATTATAAATTATTTAATCATAAATAATCATAATGGTTAACCTTCATCTCAATTCCATGAATTCATGATTAACGATCAACTAACATATTATCTTCACTTGAAATCATAATGACTAACTATCTTACCATTTTGCTAGATTATAACAAATTAAACTGCCAATTGACTTCATGTGAATCTCAACGGCTATATTTCAAATTAGGTCAAAAATTGAGATGTAATAGATAACATGGTACATTTAGTTTTGAGTTACAAGGTCTAGGTACATAGTTGAGTTCAGATTATATCACATGAGGATGTAGAGTCGATATTCTATCCTACTACATGGGTCCAAAACCCTAGGTTCTAGTGCTACAGGAACACCTAGGTCGAGTGGAATAAGTCAGTTGATAAAACTATAGTTTCTTGTTCAAAAGTAACATAATGGTTGGAGAACATCTATTGCGAAAATAATTTAGGTTAGATTGATTTTATACATTTGCACTTAATTCATTTTGCTAGTTAAAACTCATAGGTGTACAAATATGCATTTATAGGTTAACCTAGCAATATATTAACACTTAATCCTGATTATAACCAACTAGAACAAATCAAAACATTAAATATTTAACACACCTATTTAATTATGACATACAATCGATCATCTAACATAATCCTATGCAACTATCAAGCCATTCTGACAATCTACCCTATAACACTTCGAACCTTAACAACCTCTAATAAACAAGTTACTAGCTTAAACCGTATAATTTTAATTATTATTATTGTCAACCGTCGTTCTTAAGTCATCAATGATGAATCAACAATATACAACTTGGAAGACCAAATCATTTATATATCTAAATACTATTCTAGTCTAACCGATGTTCCCCTTCGATAACTAACACCCATAAAAAGAATATCCATTAACCAATAAATTAAATTCCAAATATAAGTAAAAAAAATTCCTAATATAAAACAACATTTCCCATACAAATTAAATATTTAAACTAAAAAAAAAAAACCTTTATACTAATCTAAATCTTAGTTCCTTAACACATTTGCTAACTATCCTATTTCCAATTAAAACATATCATGCTATAACAACCACCTAACTACTACCATAATATCCTATTGAACAATACTAAATTTCATTAAAGACAGAAAATATACTAAACTAAATAAAGGAATATTCTAAACTAAATTATTAATTACTAACCAAATCACTACTCCCTAATCACCCCTTAAACACCTACTAACAATCCTCAATCCCCCAAGCAATACATGGCAAGTGGCAATCTTGTTTTGAACGTTTCCCAAGGCCAAGCATGTGATCCCAAATGGACTTGGGCAACTTCCTTGGGTAGAGCTCCCACTAGCCCCTATGGCACGCCAAACAGAAATGGGGGAGGTAAGAAAGAAGGTGGCTTGGGTCCCACCTTACTAAGGTTTAGAAATATTAAGTTTAAAACCATGTTTAAGGCCAATTCCAACTCCCATCCAAGTCAACATACCAGCAAAGGGGAGGGAGTATGCCTTGCTCATGAAGGGAAAAAGGTGATGTGGTATGTAGGGTTCCATGCAAATAAAGGGTAAGTTTCAAGGCTAAAAATTCACATGAACTTTCCTTCTTTCTCCTCCTTATCCCCCCCAAAGCAAGTTCAATGTCATCAGTATGCAAGGGCCTATACACCTTGCATTCCTTCCCTCTTCTCACCACGAGAAGAGACTCTACACTAACATGGTGTCCAACTAACCTCTTCCCCCATATTGGCCACTTCTTCCCTTTCCCAAAAGGGTGAGTAATGCCATACACCCTTTACAAAACTCCCTAATTCAATCAAGAAGAACACAATAACATGAAATCAAAATCAAATCCCATCCCCTTACATAGAACAACACAAATTATTATAATTACAAATGCAAGAGAATGATTTAAGAAAGAAGGTGGCTTGGGTCCCACCTTACTAAGGTTTAGAAATATTAAGTTTAAAACCATGTTTAAGGCCAATTCCAACTCCCATCCAAGTCAACATACCAGCAAAGGGGAGGGAGTATGCCTTGCTCATGAAGGGAAAAAGGTGATGTGGTATGTAGGGTTCCATGCAAATAAAGGGTAAGTTTCAAGGCTAAAAATTCACATGAACTTTCCTTCTTTCTCCTCCTTATCCCCCCCAAAGCAAGTTCAATGTCATCAGTATGCAAGGGCCTATACACCTTGCATTCCTTCCCTCTTCTCACCATGAGAAGAGACTCTACACTAACATGGTGTCCAACTAACCTCTTCCCCCATATTGGCCACTTCTTCCCTTTCCCAAAAGGGTGAGTAATGCCATACACCCTTTACAAAACTCCCTAATTCAATCAAGAAGAACACAATAACATGAAATCAAAATCAAATCCCATCCCCTTACATAGAACAACACAAATTATTATAATTACAAATGCAAGAGAATGAAAATACATAATAACCTATTTGCAACAAGAAACAATAACTTCCATGGCAATGGGGAGACCAACCTTCACAAGTGTTATGGCCTAATGGTGCTTGAGAAGAACTCCATCCTTCCTTTGCTTCCTTTAGTTCCAAAACTCTAATGTCTCTAAAACTAGAGAGTGGGTGAATACCCTCCAATTCCTCAAAGGGCCTCTCAATAGCTTCTAAAACTCAGCCACCTAAAATGACAATCAATTCATCATTGACTCTAAGTCCCTTGGCTCCCAACTTGATCCTACCATAAATGCAAATCTTTTGACATGAGTAAGGATTTGGAAAGGGTCATGAAGTTTCTCAATTTTCACAACCAAAGAAAAATGAGATATTTTGAGGGTCATAAAAGTCAATAGGAGGTTCTAGAAGGGTTAAAAAGGTGCCCAACCCATACCTGTGCCACATGGGTACTTGATTTTCATTAAAATTGGCTTCTAGGACCCCTTTTTGGCCTCTACAAATGACTAGCAAAATTTGAATTCAATTAATCTAATTGGTGGGACTATTCAATTACCTTAATCAAGGGGGTTTAATTAGGTTCTTAATTAGGTCACTTAGGTTTAGGGTTACATCGCCAACCTTAGTAGACATGTCGTTACATATACATATGACAAGTGTCAAGTGACACTGTAAAATAACATTACACAACATTGACATGTCAAGAATTAACAGTGAAATCACCTAATACACACATACAACTTACGATTACGAAATAAGTCACTTAACAACAAGGTTTAAGTCTCTTTATTAGATTCAACCTTGGCTTTTATAGTTTGCACATATGGTTTGGTTACTGATTCTCCAAAAATTTCCATGGTAATTTCTTGCACACTTAATTCGAACATCAATAATTATATATATATATATATATATATATATATAAAATTCAAATTACATAATCAATTGACGGGACACATTTCTATTTTTGCACTTGACAAACATAATTGATTGCATAGTCAAAATAACATAACATATTTATCAATTCAAATTAAAATACTAGAGTAATCATCATAATGCATGCATATACCTGAACATCATAAACATCATCAATAGAGCATATTGAACTATCAAAATGCATATAGCCTAATCATCAAGGTACCATAAATATCATCATCATCATAAGGGGAAAGACCTCATAGCATCGTTAGTACAAATCAATATTTAAATAGTCAAACAATGTAGTAAGTCTTGAATCACATGGTGTCAAAACATGAACATATCAACTAATCTCAATTTCCATTAGGACACCTAAACCATATAACTTCAATTCATATCTATAAGAATTTGTTTAAGGCAATAATTCAACGCCAAGATCAAGAAGCTCAGTAGATAGCACAAGAGAGACAAATGATGATCAAATGAGAATGGATATCAGATGATTGGATATATGACATAAATACACACTAGAAGTTCCTGTATATAAAGGCAACTAGAATGACTAGGAGTTAGCAAAAAGATAAACATCACAACTAAGCACATGTCCACCAAGAGTGGATTATCCTCCATTGAACACATGAGTTTGTGCGATGACGAGAGGATAAGTTTACATAGGTGTATCTTATAAAGAGATTTTGTAAACACCATGTGCTCAAATAAGTTGCTAACTCCTGTGTTGTCAACAAGACAACTCATATGTCTATGCATATTCCTAAGTGTCTACATGACAACTAATATAAAAATGCATTATCCTAAGTAAACTTAAGTAAAGTGTAATAATAATTAATTATTTACACTAACACCCCCCCTTAAGTGCAACACAGGGGAATGCAATTAATCTCACAAAGCTAAATGGAAGATGCAATGTGGGTCCTAGCTATTAGGCCATGTTAGGTACACATGTACAAATGCAATGCTCTACATACAATGCTATGCAATCTGTCTGAAAACAAAGAAAGAGGGAAAACTTCATCCAAAAAGAGAGATGAAGTAGTACAAGATGCATGCAAGGATGGAGTAATCAAGACCCCCTATACATCATGCATGTACAAGCATATGATGATATCCCACCATATTGAATAATCTCCTGCAAGGATGTCATGAAGACAAAAAAGTATCCAATGCCTACAAACGACATTTCTCCCTTTAGGAAGAAGATACACCAAGTATAGGTGCAAGTATACTTTCCATTGTGGATAGGAAGATGGATTAGGAATCTATATGTAGTATGCTATGGATGTTGCCTCTGAAGTCTGCTTATATGATGACAAGTCCTTGATGAATGTAGATGCCACAAGTCAATCTGGTGGATGCCCAAAAGAAGGTGGCAAACAAGGTAACATGCCCATGTATGAAAGTGAATCAAACTCCAAAGACAAGAAATCATTCTTATAGGAAGATATGGGAAGAGAAGCAATGTAGCCTCCCTTCAATGATGAGTGCACACCCATGAAAGAAGCTCCTTGATGACTGAAGAAGCTACACCATGAAAATTGAATGATTTTCCTCCTGTAGGAAGAAGTGGTGCCATAGGTGTAGTAGAGAATGCTCCCCAACTAGTAGGAAGAATCCTCAAAAGATATGATGTCTAAGGAAATTGGAATACAATCTCCAAATACTGATATGTCTCCTTTGAGGTATAAGAGTCCTCCGACTCCTGAAAAGAAGTGTCCACAAACATGTTAGTCTCAAAAGAAAGATCAAGTGGTTGAGGGTCAAAGGGTTCCCTCGCAACAAGTGAAGAAGAATTATCCTCAACAAAGAGAAGATGGATGTCATCAATAATGTCTCCCACATCTTCAATGTAAGACTCCACAAACAACACTGCAATGTTTGGAAGGAAGTCATCTGATGAAGCTGAAATATGAAGACATCGTGTTTCCTACTGCACTGAATTAGGAGCATCTGTGGCTGGAACTGGATTAGTAGAAGCAATAGAAGCATAAGGAGGTATGATCTCAATTGGAGTGATTGGAGGTAGAATGTCCTCTGGTAATGGAGGGACTCGTGGATCTCCATATGCTTCCCAAAGACACATCCAAACGTCATGAGGACTACTTGCCTTACTAAGAGGAGCAAAAGATTCCTTACTCATACTATTATACATAAAGCGAAGAAGAAGAGAAAGATGTCCCCAATTAGTATTAAGTGGAAATATCTTTGAATATAGATAAAGAAACACTTCCTTATGTTCTCTTAGATGATCAATCGTTAAAGCACTACATTTCTAATAGTTCCTTTTTGTCAATTTGAATCTTAAACCAAAGTGACACTTTTGACATGACTCCATGAGATCAAATTGTCATGCCCAAAATTTCAGGCAAAAACACACAACAAATTTTTTTTTTTGAATAATTATAAATCTAACTATTTTGGATTATTGAATTCAAAGGACCAATCCATCCATATGACATGTAACATAAATAAATAAACTATATTTTTAACAACATTTATTCTATCTAATTACTTTTAAATCTACAATCTATCTACATACAAAACATTTCTAAGGATAATAATATCATGACTAAAAATTAAATAAATAAACGAGTAAAATAAATATTAACCCTCCTAACTTCTATAACAATTTACAAATCAACTACTCCATTTAATTTAACCTATAAATCCTTGCATCATAACATAACACTTACTAACCTTAAGGTGCCTTAATTACAATTTTTTTTTATAGACGAGTAAACTTTAATGGAACTTTCAAAGATAAAATATATCTATAACTTAAGGTAAATTAACCTTAACCCAATACTAATATCTAAATCAAGAAAGATAACTATCTAATCTTAGCAACATCATAAAAATCACTAAACTTTATTAACACTACTTACCCACTTATAATCCTAACGCTCTAACATACTAACTACTTTAATACAACTAATTCCAAAAAGGTACAATACTATCTTAACACTTTATTAATAAATTAACCATTACTAGCTAACAAACCCACCTCCGACATTTAACTCACTCTAGATAAAACACTTCAATTAAATCTAACTTATACTAATTCTTAGTATAAAAAAAACAACGATGACTATACAACTTTATAAAGTACTAATTTACTTTCTTAACAAAATATGAAACTACACTTAATTAACACAAAATCTAATACCAATTTCTTATAATACATTCTAGTATTTAAATTATAACATTTAAATTATATAATCACAAACTAACTAAAGCTATAACTTTATTTGAAATACAAAATGAAAGCTAGTAATAAAGAAGAAAACAACTAATCTAACATTCTACTATCCTAATCCTTTTAAACCTACTAAACTTTAGCACAACAAAAAAAAAAAAACTAATTAAAAAATCTTGCAATGACTATTTAACATTAAAAAAAAAAAGAAAAAAAAATTAGAATTACATCCTAACACCCAAACCCAACCCCACTAACTTCCACCTAACTCTAGTCCACTTGGCAAGTGGTCCCTTCACCTACCATACCCACCCACTCCAAAAGAAACCTTAACATGCTTGGGAAACTCCCAACAAAGTTCACGTAGGCCAAGGTCTGCAAAATGCCGCCCAAAACCTGCCACCATGTACGTGAGGACAACACAAGACTTGCTAACCAATCAAGCCTCTCTCCAAGTGATTTGGGGATGATAAAAGGTTTGGTTTAATGCAAACAAAATTTAAAGCAACCATACTCCAAAACATGCAACAACCAAACTTGTGAGCAAAGGAGTATGATGTCATCTTGCTGCAGCAGTAATGAGTGCCTTATTCCATGTGCTGGAGACTTGAGACTATGTGAAAAGGGATAGGTAGGGGCTTAAGTGGTTAGTGGTAGTTATGTTTAAAAGTTTCTTAGGTGAGAATGTAGGATATTTGATATATATATATATATATATATATATATATATATATATATATATATATATATATATATATCTTCCTTCTTTTATTTATTTATTTAAATATTCAACATTAAATATGTTCAAAGAATCTTTAGATGCTCTGTTGTAGGAAGAGCATTTATTTAGTTTCCATACAAATTCCAGCATCCTGTAGGTGGATGTTTTCTCTTTTTTTTTTTGTTGAGAATTTTTTTTTTGAAATCTCTAAAGAACTAAGTTACATGTTTTTAATTTAAAACTTTCTAGTGATATTATTTGGATTCAAATTTAATGATTTTTAGAAACAACTTGAGAAGTGAGAAGCATATATCTCAATTTATATTCAAATCTAAAGATTTATTGACATGTCTAATAAACAACTAATAGCATCCAAAGTAGTTTATCCAAACACTAAGTTTTTGATTTAATTGCACTTATTCTATTATTGCACATTCACACAAAATATACTAAAGATTGATCATTCCATCCTTTCTTCATTTCGCCTAATTAATATTAATCTTATGAATACAATTTCAAAACATAAGAATGCCTAAGGAAGAATGAACATCATCACATATGATTTTTAAAAAGCATATGCAAAACTAAAAGCTACAAAACTCATATGGAAGATCCATACTCAATCGCTTTTTTTTTTTTTTTTCTTCTTTATTAATCAACCTGGTTCAAGGCTCTATCGGGAAAGAACCAGTAACAAAACCTGACATCCTTGCCAATACATCAAAATTTAAATACATTTTTACATCATATTACAATACCATTTGAATTCTCTTCTAGGTCCACCACAAGGGATCCTTTCTAATATCTTCAATGCATCAAGGGAATCATGGAGAGACGAGAACTGACCCGAAGGTAAAACAAACATAATCATGAAGACAAAATAGACATTCACTCCCATCCTGAGTTTGTACAACAAGTTCAGTCATTGAACTAGACTCGGGGGGAGGTGCATTTTCCCAATAGGAGATGTCGATCACCATACATAACGTAGCCCTTTCGAGGCTAAAACTCAAGAATCTCCATTCTTCTACAAATGCCCTTTCGAGGCCAATACAACAAGGATGCTCATGAGAATATTCATTCCTTATCTTGTTCTAACAATCAAGGTTTTGTAATGAAAGTGGACGTTGCTAAGGCTTATGATAGAGTTGATTGGTCTTTTCTCTCAAACATTTTGTTTACCTTTGGCTTTGACAACAAGGTTGTTGGACTGATACATCAGTTGATCTCTACTTCTTCTATTGCTATCCTGGTTAATGGTAGTTCTTCTCATTTTTTTAATCCCTCCCGAGGATTGAGACAAGGGGACCCTTTATCCCCCATCCTCTTTGTTATTATGGCTGATTGTTTGGGGAGGTACATTGGGATCTAGTGCATAAAGGAGTTATTAAGGGATTGCAACCCTCTTCCCATCCTCTTATATGTTCTCATGGCCAATTTGTTGATGATACCATCTTTATGGGGAAATCTGAAGTCAGGGAAGCCAAAAATTTGAAGCAAGCAATAAATCTTTATTCTTCTGCCTCAGGCCAATTGGTTAACTAGAATAAAAGTGCTGTGTTTTTTCTCAATACCCCTATTCTTAGACAACATAAAATTTCCAAAATCCTTGGTTGTTCTATAAGGTCTTTCCCTTCTTCCTATCTAGGTCTTCCTTTAGGCTTGAAGGCTTCAGATTCCTTCTGGGAAGACTTTATTAACAAATTCAGCAAGAAGTTGGCTGGTTGGAAAGGGAATCTTTTAAGCCAGGCTGGTAAATTAATTCTTCTTAAAGCTTCTCTCCAAAGTATACCAACCTATGTTTTAAGTCTTTTTTAAAATCACCACTAAATTTGCTGAGGCTATTGACAAAATTCAAAGGAATTTTTTATGGACTGGTGCAGAGGAAAAAAAGAGAATGCCTTTAATTGCTTGGGACCAAGTTTGTAAACCGGTTAGGGAAGGTGGACTGGGCATTCGAAAAATCAGAAGCATGAATAAAGCTCTTCTAGCTAAACAAGGATGGCATGTTTTTCATGAAAACAAAGAGTGGAGTACCATATGGAAACACAAGTACCTTCTTAATTCTGTTTCTCTTCTTGATTTCTTCTCTTCTTCTGATGTTTCTCATCCTTCCTCCATTTGGGGAGTTGTGCAGAGAACAAAGAAAATTCTTGGAGAAGGGTGCTCTTGGAAAATTGGTAATGGGATTACGGTGAGATTTTGGGAAGATGTATGGCTTAAGGATCACCCCCTGATTGAAGATGTTCAAGATATGACACAAGTTGACTTATGCAACCAGAGATATGGCACTCTTGTTAGTCATTATTGGCAGAACGACTCTTGGGTGAACTTGAAGGACATTGATCAATGCTTCAATCACATCCAATTATCTCTCAATGCTGTTTCTCTCCATCCTTCTTTTGAGGATGAGATTATTTGGTATGCTGATCCTAGTGGGCAATTCAAAGTTTCTTCATTTTTTGTTTCTAAGGAGAAGGAAAATCTTCCCTTTTGGTCTCAGGCTTGGACTAAGGGTCTCATTCCTAAAATTAACATCTTCTTTTGGGTCCTGCTTCAAAATAAAATTCCGACCCTTGATAACTTGCAGAAAAGAGGTATAAATTTGGTGAATAGGTGTATTTTATGCAAGAATGGATTTGAAGATAGAGACCACCTGTTTTTGAACTGCTCTTATACCCAACAAGTTTGGACTGAGATCCTTATGTATTGGAATTTGACTTGGGTTCATCAAAACAATGTGGAATCTTCTTTTAAAAGCTGGCAATGCCCTTCTAAGAATTTTGATGTTCGATTCCTATGGAAAATTACTCTTCCTCATCTTTGGTGGGGTATTTGGAAAGAAAGAAATAATATAATTTTTAGAAACAGAGAGGTTCCTGGATGGGTGCTTGGTCATAATATTATTAGAGCTTTTAAGGAGAATTTTAGATCTCTGAAAAACCCTGATAAAACCTTTCCTGTTGATAATCCAATGCATTCCGAATATCCTAAACTTCAAATTGATAACCAAGATCGACCATCACTTGGAGTTCCCCCCCCTTATGGTTGGATTAGAGGAAAATTTGATGGTGCTGCTAAGGGAAACTTGGGAAGTGCGGGTTGTGGAGGTGTGTTGAGAGATCATAGGGGAAATGTTAAAGATGTTATAGCAATCCTTATAGGCAGGACTAATAGTCACATTGCTGAAGCAACGACTGCCCTTTATACTATGAAAATTACCGTGGATTTGGGATGTCCGAATTTATGGTTCGAAGGTGACTCTCTAAATATTGTGCATATCCTAAATAATAAAAGTTCTATCTCATGGTCAATAGAGGCCACAATCAAGGAGATCAAATACCTTATTCAAAAATTTAAAAAAGTTGTCATATCCCATACCTTTCGGGGGGCCAACGGTGTTGCTGATTGGATTGCCAACTATGCTATCCTAACGGGGCCAAAGGTGAGGTGGACCGATGAATTAACTAACCAAGTTGATCTCAAAGCAATTATTCATTATGAAGCCATCCATGTGCAAGTGGGAAAGATTTGTAAAGATTAGAAAGTTAATGATTTCGTGGAGTGAGCATATTATTGCCAGATTTTCTTCCCCAAGGAAGTACACTCAAATGAATGCGATGTGGTTTTTGCACGTATCTCCAAAAAAGGGAGTCTCTTTTGATGGGACGAAAAATAGTTTTCATTTTAACCCTTTCACTCTTTGCGTCTAGTTACTCTGGTTTGAGTGCGTTCTCAATTCTTTGCAGATGGGGGGCGAACTGTGCAAGCAGGAACCAAAAAATTGTGATGCCTGGAAGGCTCATGAGGATGTATGGAAAATTTTGCAGAAAGGAAATGTGACTTGTTATCTGGAGCGACTCAATGGTTTTAAGCCACACATCACTATGGCTTTCTTTAAGAACTGGTCCAATGACAAAGTCACTCTCCATGGTGTTACTGTGAAACTTACGGAGGATTTTATTGTAGAGATCATGGGGCTCTCCACGACAGGCATAAAATTCACCAAGCAAAATAGTATTTCAAATGCAGCCTACAAAAAGTTTTCGAAAATGGAAGACAAGGAGAAGCAACTGGAAAAGAGTGGTGATTTCTTCGATGTGCATCAGATAAAGGAGATTTGGAGGGATGTTCTTTGCTCTATCCGTGAGTATTTCATACTTGATGGAAGAAGTAAAAGAGTTCATAAATGCCACTGCATTTTTTTAAATCACTTTAGACACAAAGATAGAATATCTTTCCCCTTCTTTTTGCGGTTTTCTTTACTTCATAGTTTAGAAGCTCATAAGAAGAAGGAGTCCAGACCCATTTTACCTTAAGGGCTGATTCTTCTTATTGAGAGGTATTGTAAAAATAAACACATTGCCTCTACTCCCTCTAAGGAAAAGAAGAAGGACTCCATTAAGAGTAAGAAGGGTGACTCTGTTAAACGTAAAGATAAAGCCCTAAATTTGAAACCCTCAGCTTCTCAAAAACACGAGGATGACAAGTTTGAGATCGAGAAATCGAAAAGCCATGAGAATATTAACCCTGAGGTTGAGGAAGATACCGACGCCGGGGATTTAAGCTCTAATTTGGACGGGTACCAAGAGACTGAAGGTAATAATGAAAAAGGGAAAGAGAAAGCCAATAGTGAAGGTAATTCTAAACAGAGTAAATCTTTTAATAAGGGTAACCAGGCTATATCTAGTGGGGGTGATAAAGAGGAAGATAACACTGTTGGGAATCCTGTTGAGAAGAGTAAGGAGGACCATATGGCTAAGACCACTTCTCCTATCAAGGGGATAGAGGAAGAAAAAAGGAAGGACTCTGCTCACATAGAGGACTCTGCCAGGGTTCGAAAGGAGGATCAAATGGAAATAGAGGAAAATAATGACAATGTCTGTTCCCCCCCACACGGGACTGCTGAAGATGATAGTGACTCAATGCAGAGGGATAACATGCTCACCTTCCTGCATTCTGTGAAGGATAAAGCTTACACCATGCTCAAAGTAGATTCCTGGATCTACAATGAAATGATGGGTTTGAAGAAAAAGGTTGAAATTCTCCAACATAACCTGGATACTATCAATGTCAAACTTAGCCAACTAGAAGGGCAGATGGGAGACATCCCTAATAAACTTAACAACTATGAGCAGAACCTCAGAATACTAATCAAGGAGAGTGGCACTAAGATAGAATAGGTCACCTCGAGTATATGTGTGGCCGCTGCAAGCCTGGGAAAAAGGGCTAATGAAGATATCACTTCAGCTGAGGGTCCGAGCAAAAGAACAAAGCAGAGCTCGAGGAAGAGTGCAATGAAATTTGCTGTTGCTTCGGCTACTGACACCATTCAAGAGACTGCACCAATTGGTAAGGAAGCTGCTAAAATGATCTTGGAGCTGCAATAGTGGCTCTGGGTCAGGTTCCTTGGTTTAGTTTTTGTCTGACCTGGTTGCTGGTTGGGGTCTCTGGTCCTGATTTTTGGTTTTTTTCGTTTTGACTGTTTGTGGTTCTAGGTGCCTGTAAAACCTGGGTTATTTTGTTCTTGGACTTTTCTAGTCATTTCAGGTCCCTGTAAAACTTGATTTTGATACTATTCCACAGTTTGTTGTAGGTTTTACCTGGTTGGGCTATAATGCTTTATCTTTCTACTTTTTGTTAAAGGGTTTCGGGGTTCCTTCAAAACTTGCTTTTACCGTGATCTTAAACAAGGATGTTCATTCCTTCTCTACTTCAAGAATCCAAATTTTCAAAACATGGTAGGTGATGACAAGTAGGGGCCCATAACACCCTACCCTCTTTCCCTCTTCTCACCATGAGAATAGACTCTACACTATTGAGGTCCAACTAAGGCCCTTCCCCCATACATGACCACTTCTTCCCTATCCAAGGGTGAGTAATGCCAAAAAAACCCACAAAATCTCTTCGAAAATCAAACAAAAACATGAAGGAAAACCATTCAAGAAAACATGATTCAAACCCTCCCAAGCATACCCAACATACATACAAGCATTCCAATGAAAACCACAATAATATAAGCATGAACCAAGCATGAACAACATGAGAAACCTGAACACAATGAACAAAGGAGATGAAGAACTCCTACCTCCACAATATGGTTATGGTAAAATGAGCAAGTTGAGAAGAGCTTTTCTTTCCTTTCCTTGAATCTTCAAACTTTTCTCTAAAACTAGAGATTGGGTAATAACCCAAAACCTCTCAAAAATGCCCCTAAAATAAGATCCCAAAACTCAACCACTTGCAACATGCAATAACTCCCCCACTTGACTCAGGTTTCTAGAAACTTCTAACTCAACCTCACCACTAAAACAAACTTCAGGGTAGATTTTATCTTGTCAAACTCATGATGGAACATCAATTTTTGCAACAAAAGAAAAATGGAATATTTGGAGGACCATAAAAGTCAACAAAAGGGGCTAAGGGGGTGGAAAATTTCCCTAACCCATACCCATACCCCTTGGGTACTTAAATTTCATATTTTTAGGCCTTTAGGATTAATTAGAGACCTAACAAAAGTTAGGAATAATTTAGGACTTACTAACAACCTTCAAAAGTAGATTACACACTAATCCTGATTAAGGTAATTAACCTCGATTACTTATTGATTAGCAAAAAGGTCACAAACTTAGTCCGACTTAGATCTTTAGGTTACATGGTTACTACTAACTATCATGTCAGAATGCATATACAATTCACAAGTGTCAAGCAACACTATAAAAAAAACATTGTTAAGAAAAATTAACATTTATTGACTATAGAATGATACATTCATTCAAACCACAACAAATATAAAATATGAACAATGGGGTTAGCATCTTTCATTAGATTTAACCTTGGTTTCCACAATTGGTACATAGGGTTCAGCTTCGTTTCTTCGTTAGATTCTCCGACTAATAAATATCCTGCACACTCATTGCACACATTAGTAGCTCAAGAACATTACATACACATATATTCAAAACTTATCTAGATGGTTACATAAATCAAAACATGAATCTTTCATATAATTTATTGTTTAATTCATTTCTACTAACATTTAATCATTAGTAAACACACAATCAATATAACATAACTTACTCCTTAATTCAGATTAAGCACTAGTACAACCATCATTAGGCATGCATATACCTCAACATCATAACATCACTAATAGGGCATATAGTACCATCTAAATTGCATATAACTTAATCATCATAGTATCAAAATCAACATCCTCATTATTAGGTGAAACCACTTTGTACCATCATTAGTAAAAATTAATGTTTTTAATAGTTGAGGTGATGTATTAGTTCTTGAATCACTAAGTTTCTAGAACATGAATGAATAAGCTAATCTTAGTTTCTTTTAGGACATTCACAACATAACACATTACTTCATTTCCAATACAATCTCCTATAATAGTTTTTTTTAACAGAGGATTCATATTTGATAAGTACATACGAGGAGGGTCCTTACATCTAATGTATGCACACCCAAAATGCAAAAAAAATCAAAGAAACCCCCCTAATGCAGGATTTGACACTTTATATTTAGTGCAATTACAATGGCCACTTGCCAATTCAACACCTAAGTAGACTTTTGATTTTGCTGGTTACAACAACAAATATGAAGCTATATTAGACTCAACAAGATAAGACACAAGACCTCTCAAGGATCTAATTAATTACAAGTGCCAATAGGCCAAAATGAGACCAAAATTTGAAAGTGCTATGTCTACTCAAAATTACTCCAAGCTGATACCAAATCTAGAAAGTAGACAAAAAATCATGCACTCTCAAAAAAATAGCACTTGAATATGTGTCCAGATGAGCCCAAAGTAAGCCTTTAAAGTTGCAAAAATTAGGATTTGTGATTTGCAAAAAAAATTTAGGAACAAAGATCTCAAACATCCTACACCAATGTGTAGATCACGAACTTCTACCCCAAAACAAAAAAAATTGCTCGAAAAAAGGAGTCCGTATGAGGGAGATATCGCTTTTTGAAAATAACCTCTGTAATTATTTTTCTTGAATCACTACCGTTGCACCTCCAAAAATCAAATGAATCTAGATTTCACCTTAGATGTCCAATTTTGATGAAACAAAAGTTGATTTGGGGGCTTTTTGACCTTTTGAATGTGATGCTAATATCTGATTTGCACCAACAATCTCCAATTCTTGACTTGCAAAATAAATAAATAAATCTCTCCAATGGCTATGCAATGAAGCTCTCGTGGCTCTAATACTATGTAAGAATTTGGTATAGCTCTGATACCATGTAAGAATTTTCCTAAGGAAATAATTCAACGCCAAGATCAAGAATCTTAGTAGATAGCACAAGAGAGACAAATGATGATCAAATGAGAATGAATATTAGATGATTGGATATATGAGATGAATACACACTAGAAGTGCTTGTATATAAAGGCAACTAGAATGATTAGGAGTCAGCAAAGAGATAAACATCACAACTAAACACATGTCCACCAAGAGTGGATTATCTTCCATTGAGCACATGAGTTTGTGTGATGATGAGAGGATAAGTTTACATAGGTGTATCTCATAAAGAGATGTTGTACACACCATGTGCTCAAATAAGTTACTAACTCCTATGTTGTCAACAAGACAACTCATATGTCTATGCATATTCCTAAGTTTCTACATGACAACTAATATAAAAATGCATTATCCTAAGTAAACTTAAATAAACTTAAGTAAAGTGTAATAATAATTAACTATTTACACTAACAATATCCATCATCATAATCATCCAAGTCCATAACTTTCTATCACCTAGACATGCAAATGTATCCTAGAAAACCCACACAATGTTTATGATTTAAACCATAAATTTGAGTAACCGAATAACTCATCCCAACATGAGTATAACTTCTTGTACATGACAAGCTAACAACCTTTACATATCGTAATGTACTCATAATATTTAAAATTAAACTACTTAAGGGAACTTCTAGTGAGTTGATCAACTTTGTCTTTGGATTTCCAATGATTCATAATAGGGTAAGTATTAAATTATATTTTTGCAACTATTATCAAATCATTATACGTAAGATAGTCAGAATTATCATAATGTCCTTGACATGGTTTCAAGACATAACCATGACAATAACATCACATTGTCATGCTCTGATTTAACAAGAAATTCATATTTAAATAAGTACATACGAGGGGGGGGGGGGGGGGGGGGGTCTTACATTTAGTTATAATGTGTATGTGAAGGTATATAGGTGTGTATGTTCATGTATGTATTTATACACACACTTCCACATATATGTATGAGTGCACACAATAGAAATAGATGTACATGCACACACAAACACAAATAAAACTAGGTATGAAATTGGTAAAATTTAAATGTTTCACCTGATACCTCATTTATGATCACTTTACCTAAACAAATTTATAAATCCTTAATTGAAATTTTAGATAGGCTAAATTTAATGCACCACATGTTTCATAACTGATCCTTATCCTATCAACTATGAATGCACATATTGATAAGATGAATGCTTGATTGATCTATTCAATGAAGGAAGGTAGAAATTGATACAAAAAAAATTAGTTTAATCATATTGTGTTCCACTAGCTATTTAACATCAAGCTTTGAGGCACTAAACAATGTGTTGCACTAACACCACCCTACCCATACATTGTTCTTGGAATCATCAAATTTATCTTGCCCTAGTTTTTTTATGAGCATCTAGAGTTGTAAAGGCAAATTAGAATCACTCACAAAATTGTATTTCTATTTGCAATGTAGTTTTCTTCAACTGTTTTGGAGTTTGTGATGACTCTTTTGAAGTGTGGGTGATTAAAAGTTTGAAAGGACCAAAAATATTCACTTGCTATTCTTAGCAGGTCAACCTATCTGGGTTCATATAAACATGAAAACTGATCCCAAGGAATAAAATTGAAAAGTATATGGTCCTTAGAAGTTGTGTATTCAAATCTACTCATAAGCTATTCTTGCTATTCTTACTATTCACATCCTATTTTGAATTTTCAATTTACTCATACTCAATTTTCAAGATTGTGGATACACATCTACTCATAAGCTTGAGTCAAAAGTGTGGTCCTTAGAAGTTGTGTATTCATAAGAGTATATTGGAAAATCTATTAGACTATATAAGAAAGCTCTCTTGAGTCCTCATTAGAATAAGGCATTTTGAAGCCAACAAGGAGAAAGTTGCTTGCTGTGTGTGTGTGTGTGTGATCCTGAATGGATAGTCTCCCAAATTTATCTCAAAATTAAGCTTCAAAATATAATCAATAATTAAATGCAATAATATACCAACAATAACAAACAAATGCTCATTGAAAATTCTCAGTCCAAAATAACATTAAGGTTTTCTATTGTATTATAATAACCAACAACACATTAACATGACTAGATATCCAACTCAAATCTTAAAAATAGTTACACAGTCAGATTGGAATCCTCGAAAAGAACTTGTAAGCACAATAATGAATTCCATCTCAAATTGACTCCAAGTTGAACTGGGTTGGCATCCGATCAACTAAGAAGAGCTAGAAGGTTTCCATCCTTAGGTACTAGAAAATTGAAAGCCATACTTCCCCTTTTCTTAAGAGAAATATGAAAATGAACTCCAAAATTCAAGCATGCTGAAAATGAATTGGAATTCCTCCTTTAATGCTCAAACAATGGCACTCTTTGACTGTCTTCTCTTGTCTTCTTTTGTCTTATTCCTCCTTTTTCACTTTTGCCCACTTTATAATATAAATTGACCCCTTTTAATTATGTTACATTTTCTTCTCATAAGTCAATTTTAATATTATATGGACATGTACTTAATTTCCTAATGTCCCAAAAAGCAGACATTGCATTCCTTCTTCCTCAAGACTGCTTGCCCTCAAGCAATTATGAGTTGATAAACCAATACCAGAACCCCATATCCATTTGCTAACATCTTTGTGGCCCATACTTATAGCTTTGAAGTCAAGACCCTCCACATTGCGGTACCCAAAATAAGTTGTGGTACCCAAAATAAGAATACAACCCATCTATTATTGATCCTTAGATCCCATATGATCTTGGAGATAGTGTTGATTCTACCTACTACAATACTCTAAACATAACTGTGTCAAGTCTTAGATAGTGAAACAACTCAACTTCATCCACATAGTGCATAGTGTCCATCCTATTAACTCATGGATCCTAAACTAGTCTATCCATCTATTCTTGGGAGTAGATGTGTATCGTACAATCTTCTTTGAAAATTACTCCATCGCTATAGTTTTGCAACCAAGTCCCAACACTAATGCATACACTTGAGTCCCAAACCCTGCAATCAATCTCCTCCTCGTCATGTAAATCGATAGGATCTATCTCACCCACTTCAAAAAGTGGATTGTCAAAAGTCAAATCAATATCCATCTCAAATAAACAATTGTCACCAATTGAATGTCTTTCATCAAATATTGACATTACAATGGCTCCATTAATTTCATGTGGTAGTTTCCAAATCAACTCCCTTGATTATTTCGTGATAACAATTTTTTTTTTTTGCTTCATGAAGAGCAACCCATGTATTTCCAATGTCCTTTAAGCACCATTAAGCTCACAATTGAGCTTATTAACAACTAAATATTAAAGTTTATTGCTGTGATAGAGATCTTTATCTCTAATTTTGTGAGATAGAAATATGTTTTTTATGACCGTTATGGTCATCTTTAGTTGAAACTGATAGTTGTGATTATATTTATGTTAATATATGTAAAAAGACACGTCTCATGTGTCATGTGTATGAGAATGTGAAGTGTTAAATATGTGGAAATATGAAGGGTCTTATTCTTGGGACTCATAAAGACCTTTGTGTGAAAGATGAATAGTCTTATGCAATATATTTATGTGATTGCTTGATATATTGTAATTCAATGAAGTGAAAGCCTTGTACTATGAACATTTCTTGATCAATAAAAGATGTATTTTGCTGGTGTGGTTGGATTTTTCCCTTCAAGTGGAAGGGGTTTCCTAGGATAATTTCTTGCGTCTTTTGTTGATGTTTTTGTTATTTCTTATTCCTATTATCTTTATTTCTGGAAAACTGAACAACATCCTCTTTTTCTCTCAAGTGTTTAACATATATTTCAACAACCTTTAAGATGTAATCCATGTCTATAAGTAAACATAAATATTTTGATTTCAAAGACTCAAAGGCTACTTTAACCCTTTGCATATCATCAACATAAGAATAAATTCCTATTCCCATTTACCTATTTTCCATTTGGGCCTTCCATTAAAGATCCTCAACGATGCTGTGAGTGTTTTTATAGCATACTAAGACTACAACAATCATATATTCAGTGACATTCAACCAATTCTTCAAGACAAGCTTCTCCTTATCATTGTGGGGGGCATTTTTTGATTGGTTATCCAAAATGACATCATCCTTGAATACCATCTTTGTTTAGTCCTCTATCATGTATAAGTGAGTTGCAGCTATAAAAAAAACATGATTCATCACACCTCTCAAAGATGTCATCATATGTTTCAAACTCCTTGTTTGATTGATCTATATACAAAGGCAAGGTTGTTGCTATGTCATTGAACTATTCCTCATGGCATGAAGTTTGGTAAGCCTCTTTAGAAACATCGAACATGCTCTCACATTGAGTATGATTATCCATAATAGAACGTTTATCAATTTCAATCTCTAAATCATCAATGTAGAGTTTTGAGTATCCCATACCTTTGACAATAGCTGAATTCATGTCATCAATGCTAATTGTGTTACCTTGTAAGGGCAAAAAGGTGAAATTCTTATCGTCTCCATTGCTAGTTTTTGTTTCTCTGGCTATCCCATCACCACAAACATGATCAGGTATCCAAGTTTGGTGACATGAAACAAATCTACTTTCCTTCATTTGATTCTTGCTCATTTTTGGGGATTTTGCAACTTGTATGCCTACTAAAATTAACTCATCTTCAATTATAAACTCCTTGAACTTTTCAGTTTTATGCTCAATCAATTTTCTAGAGAATTCATATGCAATCAGTGATATGATATGTTTCTTCCTCAAAATGACAAACAAATCAGATTGCAACTATTGGACATTTCATCATCTTCATCAAGGATTAATGATATCACGGTGTGTATGCAAGCTCTTACATTATCAGGCTGATGCTTCCTAATTTCAGTCAAGATGTATTGGAATAATTGATGTATAAAATCATTGCATTGAATGCCAATCATAATGGAAAACAATCTAAATTTTGTCATAGTATCTAAGATCTTTATCATTTAGGCAAACACATGGCTTTGTTATCATGTAACCCCTAAAAGCTTTTTACAATAAGCTACAAGACTTCTCTCAATACCTCATCATTATATGCTGCTATGGGGGTCGCTATCCATGTAATCTCTTTGAGACATGAAGGCATTAAGAGTCTAACATCCTTATGAGGATTTTTTATAAGCCTATGTTAGACCATATGAAATATCCCTAAAAGATATTTATTCATTCTTACCCAAGATAACATTCAAAATACCAACATATGAAAGTACATTACATATGAGAAAAATTAAACTAGTAAACTCTCATTAAATTCGTTCAAACATGTTATTGCATTATACAACAACAATACAATAACCAATATTCAAAATCCAATCCTAAATACAACTTTACAGTTAGATTGGAAAACTTAAGAAAAGAGCCTGTAATCACATATGAGACACTTGATGTGATGTCTCCAAGGACAATGAGTTTGCATCCACTATCTACTGACATGAGGGGCTACGTCCTCATACTAGCTGAAAACTGAAGCTTTCTAAATAACTCTCACAAGAGAGAAAACTAAAATTGAATCAAAACAAAACCTCTCTAAGAATGAGCCTCTTTCCCTTTTTTATACACAAACTGAGACTCTTTAACCCCCCTCTGGCTTTCTTTGTATTCCCCTGTGACTCTTCAACTTCCCGCTAACTTTTTGTCTTATTCTTATTTGACCTTTAGCCCCTCTAATAATATTAAATTGCTCCATTTCATTCCAACTTTCATAGATAAATTTTAATATTATTAGGGTATATCTAAAAATCCTCTAATGTCTCAAAAAGGGACATTACAAATCTCCCCTCAAAATTTTTTGTCCTCAAGAAATTAATACCAAAATCCCATATAAATCTGTAGGTTGTTCTGTAGCCCAATCTAAGAACAAGTCCTACCATAGTGTGAAGCAAGGTGTCAAACTGCAATCCAACCATCAACCATATCCCTGGATCCCAACACTGATGGGATAACTAGTTAATATGATGAGATAAAAATGTATCCAAAAGCTATGTATACCCCAATAGGCGGTGATGACTCGTCCTAAATAGATGATGTAGGAAATGAGCTTCCCAAAAGCTGAAATCAACGCCAAGGGTGCATAAAAGATAATATTGCCATCATCACTCTGAAGAATCCCTAAATACATAGGGGTCATGAGAAAGAATGAAGCTAAAAACTAATTCCTATGATCAACACATAACTTTCCTCAATCTTGCACTAGGATCTGTTTAACTGCTGAAATAAGAAATCCATCCAACCTATATATAAGTTAGAATTAAGAGGTATGCAAAGGCTATATGAAAGAGGGGCAACAATAGTCACTTCACCACACCAATCTTATGACCAAGGTTTGCTGTTAAGAACTGTAGCTTGATCCAAATCTCTGAAGTCAAGGTCATCCTCTTCTTGGAAATCAAGAGGAACTCTCTCCCTACCTCAAAAAGTGGGTTATGGGAAATCCAAACACCATCTACCTCAAGAAAAGGTTTGTTTATAAGCTGAATGTGATCTGAAGTTTTGGAACTTGGTCGCTTGGGGAAACTATCCAAATCATACATTTGCTGAATGCTATCAAGTTCATCAATTACCTCTAAGAAAAATTCTTGCCTCTCTTTATCCTCATGTTCCCTAAAATGATTTGTGCTTCGAATATGATTTTCCACTTCCTGAAGATAAAATTGAGTATCAACCAATGCCTCATGAACATACTTAAGTTCCTTGTTGAGCTCCTTAATCTCATTCCTTTTGTTATTCAATTGGTCGATATAGGATCCAACAACCTTAAGAGTATAATCCTTGTTGGATAGCAAACATAAGTAAATTGAGTTCATAGATTCAAGGGTTGTTTTGATCACCTGTAGATTAGCAACAGGCCAATCTCCTTTCTCTTCCCTTTGTGCCTTCCTGTAGAGATCCTCAACCATCTTGTGAGTGATGTCATAATGCACTAGAGATACCAAAAATCTATCTTCATTAACCTTCAACTAGTTCTTTAAGATATGCATTTCATGATTGTCATTTTGAAGTGGTTCATCGTTCTGCAGTGTCACCTTGGTATGCTCCTCTAATTTTATGTCATGGGCATAAGAAATACATGGTTTATCACACCTCTCAAGATAATAGGCCTTCTTTCCTTCATTCTCTTGACTTGCATGCAAAGGCCAAAGTGCTATTAGGTTATCATTTGTATATAAAGACTTATCATACAAAGTCCGTATCATGCTATTAGCCTATGTGCAACTGACTTCATCAACGTTCTCATTAAGGCTAACCTCCTTTTCACAAACATAGAAACTTTCACTCTGCGTAACATCAATTACAAGATCATGAGAAGGTTGTAAATCAATGGTGGTTGATAGTTCTTCTTTTTCAAGACCCTCTATTAGAAGATTTTGGCCTGCTGGAAATTCTTCATACAAATTTTTGCACTGGTCTTTTTCAAGGAGATCCTAAGCGAATTCAAAGTACTTTCTTTCTTCCATATGCGTGTTATTTTGCTGCTCTAGATGAAGCTCCAAGTAATTGCTAAATGGCAAGTCATTCTGAACTCAGTTAGGAAGTTTTTTATATTCTCTATAAATGTCAAGTACTTCTGCTCTTATTTCAGAATTTTGGGCTGATTGCTCTTTGTAACTAAATATCCTTCTTTTTGAATACCCACTTGGTGTCAATCACATTTTTGTCTTCTACTCTAGGAACTAGAGTCCATGTTTTGTTTTTCTCAATTTGTTCAATCTCTTCTTCCATGGCTTTACTCTAGTCCATATCTTCTAAGGCATCTTTCATTGTTTTAGGTTCTTTCATGCTCAACAAACATGTATCACTTCTCAATTTGTTCCTTGTCATTGATCTAGTAGTTTTATCTCCATTAATTTGTGTAGCATGATGATGTCCCTTGACATATTTGGACAATCTTGGTTCAACTCTAGTTTCTTTATTTGGTCTTTCAACTTCAGTGTCACTATGTACATCTCTGTCAGGTAACTCAACATCTCTCTCATGTAAACTAATCTCAGAATTAGAATGTGTCTCAACTTCATTCCGTAACTCGACATTTGAATGTGGCTTGATTCTTGAATGCAACTTAGCATTCATAGTATGTGACTTGACAGTTAATGAAACTTCTTGTTGGTTTGTAGCATCTTCTTCAGTAGGCATACCTTCATAAAAGTATACAAATATTTTGTATTGTTCTAGTTCTATCATAGGTTCAACCTCACGAACTTCTAAATATTCATCAAAATTTACATTTGGACTTTCCACAACCTTGTTAGTGTTAGTATTCGAACACTTGTAAGCTTTACTTCTTGTGGAATATCCTAGGAATACACCTTCTTCACTTTTTTTATATCTAATTTACCATTCCTAAAGTCTTTGAGAATATAGCATTTTCTTCCAAATACCTTAAAATATTTTACATTGGGTGAGTATCCATACCATAGTTCAAAAGGTGTTGAATGAGTACCTTTCTTGACTTGTACATAGTTCAAGGTATAGACAGTTGTACTTACAACTTCTCTCTAATATTTCAAAGCAACATTTTTCTCCATCATGAGTGTCCTAGCATAGTCCATTACATACTTGTTCCTCCTTTCAACAATTCCATTTTGTGGAGGGGTTCTAGGAGCAGATGTCTATCTTTTGATACCTCTGTCATTTTAGAACATCTCAAACTCATTTGATGTAAATTCTTCTCCTCTGTCAGATCTCAAACATTTCATACTTTTACTTGTTTCCTTCTCAACTCTTGCTAAGTACCACTTAAACATTTTAAAAGCATTAGATTTCTATTTCAAAAACATAATTATCATCATCATAGAATAATCATCAAAGAATAACATAATGTACTTATCTCCTTTGTAGCTTTGCACTTCAATTGGTCCAAACAAGTCAATATGAACAATCTCTAGTATTTCTTTAGAGGTACGAGTTTTACTCTTAAAACTTGACTTTGTCATTTTGCGAAGCTGACATTGTTTGCACATTATATTATCAGGCTTCTTCAACTTAAGCAAACCTCTAAATTTTCTCATGTTATTGATACTAATCAAGTTATCAAAATTAACATGACATAACATTTTGTGGCATAGCCACACATCATCAAATTTTACAACTAGACAAGTAACATCCTCTATGTCAAGATATAATAGATTACTCATAGTATGATCACCTTTTCCAATCAGGTTTTTATTAGTATCATATATTTTAGTAATATTGTTTTTAAACTCAACCTTACATCCTAAATTATTCAATTGTGACACACTCAACAGATTATACTTAAGTACTTCAACATAGTATGCATTGTCATATAAAATCTTATCTATGAGTTTGATGGAACCTTTTCCTTTTATCAAGCATGGTGCATCATTACCAAATCTTATACTATTTTCATCATAAAAATTCAAGGTAATCAACTTACTTTTGTCTCCAGTCGTGTGATGTGAACACCCATTGTCAATGATCCACTTGTCATTCTTGTTCACACAAGTCACAAGTGTAGTTGCCTCATCTTCATCAGATTCATCTTTCATTGCAACATACACCACTTCATCATCATGTTCATCAAATTCATCTCTTATTTCTTTTTCAAAAATGTAGCAAGAATTCTTTCCTTTGTCTTTGTAATCCTTGCTGTCTTCATCTCTTCTACTTTTGTACTTGTCACCACCTCTATAGTTCCTCTTCTCTGAACATCTAGCAACAATATGACCAACCTCATTGTAATTGAAATAGATAATAAGTAATTTACCTTTGAACTTGCCTTTACCTCTATTGAATCTTCTTACCAGTAGTGCTTCAAGTTGATCTACATCCTCCTCATCTCCATCACTGTCACTAGACACATACTTTGACTTTTTCTTCTTTTTCTTCTCATCAGGTTCCTTCAATGACAGCTGTAGGCGCACTAAAAGTACCCCAATTTTTTAAACTTTTAAGTCACCACCCATGATAAATTTATGCTAATGTATTCCTTGATCCTAAGAAAGTTTTTATGAAGGATTGAATTGTTTTTGAGTCCAGATATGCAGATGTGGAAGCAAAATGGTGAAAATTTGACAAAGTTTTAAAGAAACGGATAATTCATTTTTTGTTGCAATTTTGGAAGTCAAAGTTCATTTTTCTGCCATGAAGAAGAACTTCTTGAATTTTCCATAATGGAGTAGTCGACTTAGGATTTTCCACCAAAGGAAAATGCATATTGGAAAACTCATTTTCTGCTACACCTTTCATAGTCATTTTCAAATTTTCCATTGGAGAAGCAAATGTTTGATTTTCCACCAAAAGGGAAAATGAGTAGCGGAAAATTTATTTTTCACTACGCCTTTCACAGTCAAAGTTCAATTTTCCACATGAGGAGAGAAAAGACAAATCTCAATCCACAATGAAGATATATGGGGTCTAGTATCAAGATCACTCCAAAAAAGAAATTTGTGAATCAATCTACATCAAAATTGTGCCGACTACATGGATATAGAAAATTGAAGATTGGGTGCACTTTTCACACTAAAAAATGGTCTTTCGACCAAGCATCAGATCTACAATAAAGAGATGGAAAAGAGCCTTTAATTGATTAAATAAAAAATGATAATCTCATAATGATTTATCACTTGAAGATTTGGACATCAACATGACATTAAATATGAAGTGGAAAATTCATTTTCTGCTATGCCTTTCATAGTTAGTTTGGAGTTTTCCATAAAGGATGAATTGGAGTGTTCTATAACTAGTGACCTAATAGCAAAGAAGAAGTTTTGCTTGTTAATTATTTTCAAAGTGTAGCTATTACTAGAATGTGTGAATTTCATCTACAACAAAGAAGTGGAAAACTGAGAACTTGGTATGCTTTTCAACCTTCACTTGAGATTTTCTACCACAAGCATTCCAGAGAATCACTCCCAAAATTTAGCAAAGAATCAACATGGTAAGCATGGAAGAATATAATAGCAAATTGAAGATATCTAGTTTACAAAGAATGTGAAAGAAGAATGGATGGAAACTTTATTTTATCAAATTCTAATTTTGTAACAGCCATATAGACTAGTGTTTAGTAGCTCATATTTTTTGACTTCATGATTATTTTTCTGATTGCTTCAATTAGAATGCAAATAATTAGGTTTGAAAAAGAATATCCAAAGCTGAGCTCGATCCAACAGTGGAATCAAAGGATATGCCCCCCGCAATAGGACCCAACTTTATAGGCAGAATTATTTTTCAGTCCGACTAGCAAAGGAACATTTTGATATATCTTGTCCAAACATCATTCAAATATGTTAATGTATATCCTTATAAATCATAGTTTATAAGTATGTCAGTTTTCAAGAGGAAAAAGATGAGAAGTAGAAGAGACAAGAGTCGGTTATAGAACTAAAAAGTCACTCGAAGAAACCAAACAGTTGTTGGAGAATGTATTTATTGTAAAACCTTTTCATTTTTCGGGGGTTCTTTTCTGTGAGAGACATAGAGATGGAGTAGGGGGAAGGAACTTAGCTTAGTTTTCTGCATTTTCATTATGCATGTTAATAGTTCGAGTTTTTGTAATAGATTTAGCATAAGCTATGAGAAAATAAAATTTGAGCATTCTTATTTGTGATGTTCAAGGCAACAGGGGTTTTATTCTGAATTGGAGCATTTAGTTATTTCTCCTTTGATTATAATCAATCAGAGTATTGTTATTTTTAGTTTTGGGCATCATCTTGCATCTCATGTTGAATAATGAATGGGTTGTAGATTAGAGTATTTGTAGACATTCCTATTACAGGAATTTGGATTATTTAACTTTCTCTTTCATTTCATTTTGCACTACATTTGCATACATAGCATTCACATTGCATTATCAATGTCGGGAAGTCATAAGAAGTATGAATTCTTGGGGTTGGCTAGGTGTAGAACTAAATTTTTTGCCTAAGTTAATTCTATCTAGGATTGGCTTGGTTTTCCTCTTTCGTTCTCAGGTTAAGAATGTACCCAATTAGTTTAGGAATAAAACAAGATTCATTGAATATCATTGATAAGGGAGCTATATCTTTTACTTCAAAGGAAATCTATCAACCTCATGATAGATTATCCAACTATTGGTATCAAATTGTTTCTCACAGGTTCATACATTTAAGAGTTACATTGAAAAGAACAATCTATTTACCAACAGATTTTTAGTGACTTTGCTAGGGAAGTAGAAAAGAAGATTAGTGTTGAAGATTGTTTCCTCAGTTTTATTATTATCTCTGCTATCTAGAGATTGGTGAATCTATTATTGATTCTTATAATTTTTGGTTGAGGAGTCTAGTATTTTTATTTTTAGAATTATTATTATCTCTACTTGCAGGAGATTGGCGACTCTATTATTAAAAGACCATGCCCATTAAAGTTGTGAAAGGAAGAAGGCCAGATCCTTCTTTGATTGAACTTCATCAAACACATGATCCAGTATTGTGTGATTTTTTTGATGCTTTTAGAGAAAGCATTACTTAGGGGACAAAAATGAATTTGAGCATTGAAGAAGATCATGCACCAATTCTTTTCTGGAGAAGTTTTCATTCTAGATATCACAGGATGAAAGAGCTGGAGGTAAAAAAGTAGTTATTTTAGCATTGTGAGGAAACAGTGTCACAACTAAGCAATGAAGTAAAGGTGGATGATGAAGTGGTTTCAGAAGTCTCACTTGATTTTGTTTCCTATAATTTTTTAGAGTAAGAAAAAAGTTCAACCAAGAAAGAAAATCAAAAGGAAACCCACATTTGAAGAAATAAATGTTGAGAGTGATCCTAACTTACAATTCCTTTGGACTGCATTTAAACAAAGTATTACTGATGCTGAAAGAAAAGGATTAAATCCCTCGTAAGATCATCAATCTGCCCTACTATTAAAGTGTGTGATCCAAAGATACTTTAATGTTGAAGACCAAAGAAAAGGGAAGTATGTTTCAACAAGTTTACCTGAAGAAAAATCAGTAAAAGAAGAACCAATATCAGTCAATTGCTTGGTTCTTGGAGAACAAGAAATACCACAATTTCTGGAAGAACAAATTTTCATGGAGAAAGGCATCCTTGAAAATAGCAAAGAACTGGTAAGCACTGTAGAAAATGAAAATTTAACAATGCTTTATTTTTCTCCTAATAACAAAAGTTTCAGATTTGATGAAAATAGAGACAATCTTTTGCATGAGGTGTCTTTTGAAAATCATTCTACAATTAATGCACTTACAAAATATGAAAAGTTCAATTTTGTTGAAGATTATGTGAGAAATGATTTTCAATTTTCACATATTTGTAATGATCCTATATTATAATCATTTTTTTTTGAAGACCATCCAAAGTTGAGTATTCTAGAAGAAATTTGTATTGATGGAAAGGCTAAAACATTTATTGATAATTCTTTCACTAAGTCTGGAATTTCAATTGAAGAAAAAGACACAAGAACAAATTTTGTATAAAGATCTTCAGTGGCTTACAAAGTGTTGCATCATGAAGATGATGAAGAGAAAGATTCTATTTTCCTTTTTCATGAAATGGAAGTTAATCAATCTTTAGTGCTGGTTGAATGTAAGTCTTCTTCTACAACTGATTCAAGTATTGAAGTTTTAAATTTAGATAAAAATTTTTCAGACTTGGTAGCTACAAAGGATGATAAAGTTGTTTCATTTTGGATTGACCCTATGGGTGAAGAAGACTCATGCTATTTTAGTCTTGATGTAGATTCTGAAATTTCTATATTAAATGATCAAGTTGAAAATTATGAGTGCGAATATGTTGCAGCATCTTTTCCAAAAGTCTATGATTATTTTTCTCTTTAGCAAAGAATGGTTGAATACATGAGAAGTGATGTGCAGATGAATTCCAAAAAAATAGTGGTCTATGATGAGGCCTGGCTATTTGGGAAATTTTTTTGGCTCACTAATTTCCAACACTATACTAGTGTGGCATTCAGACATGAAGAATTTTCCAAGAGGTCTTGGTTTTGGTTTAGCCTTGCAAAATATAACCCACTTTATCAGACAGGCTCATATTTCTCTTTTCCCATTAATGGTAATGCTTCTATCAAGATTTTAGGTATTGATCAAATCTATATCTCTATTTTAAATGAAATATTTTCAGATTTGATGAAAGAAAAGGATGACAAAGTTATCTTAGTCAAGATTTATCCTCACCCTGAAAAACCAAATTTGTATGTTGAGAGCACCATGGATGTTGGAAATTCTTTTGATTATGGTAGTCCCAAGTGTTTGGATAATAAAGATGATATGATATTTTCCTTGGAGATGTCTAAGTTTCAGTTTGAGATTGGGAATGATTCTAAGTCTTACATTCAAAAGGATAAAGATGAATTGGAAATTAATGATGAAGCATTGTTACTTGGAAAATATTTTTGGATCACATATTTTCAAGATGCTTCTAGATTCACTTTCAACAATGATGAAGTCATCAAAAGACAATGGTTTTGTTGTAGCTTATTGGAGTGCAAGTTTCTTTTTTCGAAAAGGATCATACTTCTCCTTGCCAATTAATGGTTATGTTTGAGTTTCTCCCTGATCTCTTTATTTTGGTGAGACCTCCTCACCTATGTTTGTAAATAAGCTTTTATTTTTGCAGTTTTGGTGTGCTTAGCTTAGTGTTTCCCACTTTATCAATTTTGGTTTTGCCTTGCTCCCCTCCACCCTCCCAGCAAACAATTCTTTAATAATCCTATTTGTGCTTAGAATCTATAGCCCAATGGATAGTCATCTATCTTTTGCTAGAGATACTAGATTCTTTATGTACTTTGCAGCACATAATCCTCATTCAGAGCCAACTGTAGGTGCACTAAAAGTACCCCATTTTTCAAACTTTTAAGTCACCACCCATGATAACTTTTTGCTAATGTATTCCTTGATTCTAAGAAAGTTTCTATGAAGGATTGAATTTTTTCAAAGTCTAGATATGTATATGTGGAAGCAAAATGGTGAAAATTTGACAAAGTTTTAAAGAAAAGGATAATTCATTTTCTGCTACAATTTTTGAAGTCAAAGTTCATTTTTCCACTATGAAGAAGCACTTCTTGAATTTTCCACAATGGAGTGTTTGACTTAGGATTTTCCACCAAAGGAAAAATGCATAATGGAAAACTAATTTTTCGCTACGCCTTTCGTAGTCAATTTCAAATATTCCATCAGAGAAGAAAATGTTTCATTTTCCACCAAAAGGAAAAATGCGTAGTAGAAAATTCATTTTCCACTACCCCTTTTGCAGTTGAAGTTTAGTTTTCTACATGAGGAGAGAAAAGGCAAATCTCAATCCACAATGAAGATTTATTGAGTCTGTATGCCTAAAATGTGGGCATACTTCTATGAGTCATTATATCCAAGATTGCTCAAGAATGAGGTCTCGAATGGTGGCCCACACCTCTTTATTCATGAAGTGCAAGGGCTTGTAATAGAGACCCTTAGTTTGACCTAGTTTGTGCCCATGCAAGTACACCATGAAACAAGAGATTCAAGAATCCAAAATGCATGCAAATGGAGATGAAAACTAATCTATATGATAACAATGCAAAAGAATGCAAGAAATGAAATTTAATAACAATGCAATACTAATCTATGAAAATAAAAAATGGATCTAAGCTAATATGAAAATGCAAAGATGGATCATGATGATGGAAGCCATGGATGCATGAGAGAAGAAGACAAAAAGATAGAAGTTCTCCACAAAAAGCTTTAGTATTCAAACTCCTTCAAAAATCACTCTCCAAATCTGTAACATAACAATAGCATAATAATGGATGTTCAAACTTATAGCAGAAAAATATCATAACAATGGATGCCAAAAATGAGGAGATGACTCTCACTTATAAAGAAAAATGTGGATGTGGGAAGCTTCTCACAAACAATATGGGATAATAGAGTTTGATCCATGTGAGACAAAATTCCACCAATGAGAAAAGAGGAGAAGAATTAAATGAGGGAAGGAAAAAATAATTTATTTAATTTTTATTTATTTCATTTCCTTTTTCACATGGGATTTATTTAATTAAAAGGGAGCAAGTTCTTTTAATTAAATAGAAAATATTTAATTAAAGTAAAAGAGGGATTTTTCTCTTAATTAATTAAATATGGATGAATTTAATTAAAAGAGAGGTTTTCTTTTAATTAAATGGGGACTTATTTTATTTAATTAAAAGGGAGATTTTATTTTAATTAAATAAGAATTAGGATAAAATGATCAACCTTAGGAAATATTGAAATAATCAGATTTCATCAAGGAAATTAGTTTAAATTGATTTAATAAAATATTACAAACCATTGATTCATGAAATTTGATAAATTGAATAATGGGGGCCCATAGTCTAGGTGACCATTTTAGAGTGCATACATTTGCTCCTCTTTGACTAATGTGTGATTGATTTGGGAACACATGTATTCAAAAAAAGAAATTGAAGTGTGAGATCTATTTGGGATCACAAAACAACCCAGATGTGTGGTCGATTTAGGAACACATCAAAACAAAGAATACAAATAAATTTTGACTTGAAAAAAGTTGAGGATAAAATTGATAAAACTGAATCAAGGATTAATTTGATAAGTACTGCCCCCTCATGATCAAAATCAAAATGAGATAGAGGAGAAATAACAAATTGATAAATTTGATCAAATCAAACTAAAGATAAGGTTCTTTATGTAAGATGAAAGATATAAGAATCACAGAACCAAGGTAGACGAGCAAGCATGAAATATTATGCCCCAAAGAGTAAATTAGAAGAAAAGAAGCAGGGTAAAAGAAAATGGAAGATAGAAGTTTGGAAGAAATGAAAAGAAATAAAAAGAAGAAAATAATTTTTTTCATAAGAAATAGAATGCTCCAAAATCAATCAATTGTTTAAGATAGAAATTTCAATTAAGATCATGAAAGAAGATAAGGAAATGAAGATCAAAACATGACCACAGTTGATTAAAAGTCCACAAGAATGATGAAGGGAGAACCCTCTCAAACTCATAATGCAATCTAAAAAGGCAAACTAACATGAAGTCTAATAATCCAAGCTACATGAAAATGAAAAGGTGTACTTGCAAAAGAGAAACTATAACATATGATTTTGTGTTCATCATTCATTAGAGAATGTAAAGGAACTTATTTTCATCACTGGGCCATTATTAATGGACATCAAAAAATCACACAATCATCATTAGTCACAAGTCCAACTATGAAAATATGAATGTGATTTATATCGGATCAGAATGTGGAAAGATTCTAACATAAGCATCAAAGACATAAAGGTCAAGATGACTGCAATGTTAGCTTACCCAATTTAATGTAGCAAAACCATGCTCACATCAAGGCATAGATGCCAGGATGGCTGAAAGAATAGTTGTGCAAAAACAATCAAGGATGATGCCTCAAATCTCCTAAGTGTTTCAAGGGGACAACAAGAGACACTTTAGAGTTTCAAGAGCACACCCACAAGAAAAAAACAAATAAAAACATGCACCATGACCCAAGTCCTCTAGCTATGCATCCCGAAGAGACTTATTAGACAAGGACACTCAACAAAAATCAATAACAGTCAAAACATAAAGAAAAAAACATGACATAAGTCAAGCATTAAGTGTTTATGTTAAAAAATTTAAGTGTGTTAACTAATACTGAGTTCCAAGGATAAGGATCAAATGCTTGCAAGTAGATAAGATCACATGACAAAACTAGGTAAGACCAAACCAATAAGTGTTGAAAAATACTTTATGTCAACAGTTGTATTAAAAAATACAGTTGGGGTGGTGTTGAAAAACACCGTTTGCGAGGTGTCCTAAAGACTAACACATCTAAGAGACCAAATCTAACATAGTTATGCCCCCTAGACAAAGACCAATTCCAAACTAAGGCAATAAGGACAATGCATGATGGAGAAAGGCTACATGTCGAGGATGCACGCTAAGAAATAGGGGTGCAAAAGCTTCAAGTAGCTCCCATTTTTAGGTTTTCACCACTTGGATTATTTTTTAAAACTTTTTTTTTTCAAGACTTTTTATAATTTTTTTGTATTTTTGCTACGAAGACACTTGTTTCTAGGTCTTCAGCAAGGTACTTTTTTTTTTTTTTTTTTTGAAATTTGCAATTTTTTGGTTTTTTTTTGTATTTTTGGAATATATAATTTTTTTTGGAGATACATCAAAGCTCCTATTGCTAAGATGATCATTTTTTTAGGACATTTTTCAATTTTTAGAATTTTTACAATATATCATTTTTAAAGATTTTTGAAATATATGTTTTTTTTTGTATTTTTTCAAGATCAATAAATATATACAAAGATGCCCCCAAATAGAATGGGCATCAAACTCTGAAGCAAGATCACACCATGCAGTCCCAATATCTAGCAAGGTAGATGACATGATGGAGCAACAAGCTAGTGGATATGATGTATAAGCAAGGAGTGTATGAAGCAAATGAAAGTGATCTTCAAGGATTGACTCCTCAAGAGTACCCAAACTAGGGAAAAATTGTCATGTAAAGTACATTTGGACAAGAAATGAAAGGCCAGCATAGGATAATTCATGAAAGCATAATGTAAAAGTGGGAAAGATACAATCCAAATGAGCAGACATGTCAAGAGGCTTCATAGCATTGTATTTTCCTCTTTTTTATTAAATCAAGACCAAACGAGTAAATAGGAAAAGGATAAAAAAAGACTAGAATGAATGGACGAAAATAGATATGAAGGCTAAACATGAAAGGAATGAAAACAAGATCATCACAAGATAGCTCACAAGATAGCCAAATGTTTGCATATAGGTCAACATTGTCAAGATCAAAGAGAGAAGACAAAATGGATGAAAGATGTAGAAGAACTACACATGATGCCTGATTGTCAAGTTTTTATCATGGTACTTATCCAAGGTTCCATAAGGGAGTGGTTTTCACCATAGGATGAATTTATTTATCTTTACTTTTTCTACCAAGGTGCCTGATTACCAGGTTTTCACCAAGGCACATTTTCAAAATTTTCATTTTTTTCTTCAAATTGTTTTTCATTTTTTTTTCATTTTTTGGAAGAAGTCAAACTTTTTAGATAATGCTTCTTGAAAGTTTAAACCATGATATGCAAAGGAGTTGAAATGATATGCTCAAAGATGCAGATAGGGAAAGGAAGATGGAAGACAAAAATGGAGGATATGGCTTCATGCAAAGTGAGTGAGATTGGAAAATGGAAATGAAGGCAAGATCAATGTCAACACACACGTTGAAGGGTGGTGAGAGGATGGAGAAAATGTGAATCAAGGAATATGTGAAGGAATATGGTGAGTAGATAGAAGAGGTTGTAGTTTAGGCACATGGAATGGAAGAATGCTTTTCGAAGAAGATGAAGTGGAATTCTTTGGAAGTTTGAATGTCAACTTCAATTGTTGTTCAACATTAGACTCTCTCAAGAGAGACTTTGGAATCCATATAACCATAGGCTTCTTTTTATTTCTTTTTGATGATTTAGAGATAATATCTTCAATGATGGATTTTGGAACCCATAATTGTCTTATAATTTTTTTCTTAAATATCTCTTTTGACTTTATGCTCCCATGTCGATTAGAGGAGACATGGTGGTCTTCTTTTTTATACGGATTCTTAAATTGCTTCTTTTTCTTATATTGAACATTTAGGTAACTTCCAAAAGACTTGGGACTTGTGGAAGAAGGCTAATATGACTGGTTTAGGTGAATGGATGGATGAAAAGGATTCAAGGATATGCATCTATGTTGATCTTGAGGAAATATAGGAGAGGGATGGATGTAAGGACCCAAGATGGATGATGAATTAGGAGAGTTGGGAAGGGAAAGTGAAGGGACATAAGGACCCAAGATGGATGGAAGACGTGAAACATTTAGTATTGGTGGGGGAGGTCCAAGGATGGATGTGGAAGATGTAAAAGGGTAATCAATAAGTTCATCAACATCTATATGACAATTAAGGACATCAACTTTAGAGTGAGCATAAGGATTTTCAATAGGATCATGAACATCTTGAATAGGAGCAACTTCTTTGATAGGAGTACTTGAAGCTTGAGAAGACTTAGGAAGAGTAGAAAGTGGAGGGAACATGGAGTGGTAGAACAAGAAGATGGAAGACTTTGATCTTGACAAGGATCTTTGGATAGCATAAGTGTAGAGTTTTTCTCTTGATTTTCAATAGGCTCAATATTGGAAATAACAACACTATTTTTAATAACCTTAATAGAAGTATCATCTTTGGAAGGCATAACTATATTAAGGTCATTTTTATTGTCAATAAGATTAGCGGTGTAAGTCGTAGCTTGATCTTGCTTAGGAAAAGACTTAAGATATGGTGGAATGAATGAGGAAGGGCACAGAGGATCAAAAGAACCATGGAATGACCTAGAGACATCGTAACAATAATTGGATGACATGGAGGGTTCTTGATCTTGATATTTCTTTATATTATTTTCTTTATCATTTTTAGAGTCCTCTTGACACGAAGCCACTCATAAGGAGAAGGAAGTATGTTGGAATTGTATAGAAGAATTTGAGATAGATGATGAAGGACTAGCTAAAGTAGGAATTATAGTGCATGAAGGCTTAGGATCTTTAGGTTTAGCATTATCAAAAGTATTTGCAACCAAGTGAAGGTTAGCTTGAGTTTCTTTAAGTGGTATCATTTGAGGATAACTATAGGGAACTACATGAAAAAACATTAGAATCTTTGTTGGATAAAGGATTGTAGAAGATTTGAGAGACTTTGAATATTTAGGGGATGCATGGATAGTGGAGGAAGTAGAAGATGGAAGGGGAGCATTAGAAAACAAAGATTTAACATTAACATGATCTTGCTCAATAATGTAATCTTTATTTTCAGCATGAGGGTTCTTAGAAGAGGAACTCTTATGCCATTGATGTTTTATTTCAGCACAAAATAATACTTTCTCTTCCTCAAAAAATGCAAATTTATCATTTAGATATTGTTCACAAAATTTATCAATATTTTGTTTCAAGATTCAAGTCAGATGGATTACCTTTAATATCTATCTATGACTCATCCCCTTTAAGAAAAAGCATAAGACTAAGAGGACTTTTATGAATCGTAGGAATATAATAGTCATCTTCATCATAATCATTGTCACTATAGGCATTATATACAGGCATATCACAAGAATTTTCATGTTGTTCATTATGGTATGTCATAATAAGAGGAATAAGACTCTTGGTAGAAGTAGAAGAAGAATGATATTGTGAAGAAGAGGTAGGTGAAGACCTACACGAATGATATTTAGAAGAATCATAGTAAGACTTGGAATATGAAGAATGTGAATGATATTTAGAAGAATCATGACAAGAATTAGAAGATGAAGAATGTGAACGATATTTAGAAGAATCATGATAAGACTTAGAAGATGAAGAATGTGAACGATATTTAGAAGAGTCATGATAAGACTTAGAAGATGAAGAATCTAAACAATATTTAGAAGAATCATGATAAGACTTGGAAGATAAATAATATTTGGAAGAGGGATATTGTGTATGATCCTAGCAAGAACGTCTAATTTCTTCCTTTTTTCTATCATTTCTGTCACAAGGTTAGTATCCATATATCTATTGGAGTAACAACACTTTTCAAATTCAATAAGGAGGTCGAATTCATCTGAGCTCAAACGAGGGTCCTTGACAAGATATTCAAGATCCATGGTTTTAGAAGAAGAAGAATCAAGCATGGAAGAAGAGAAAGGATGAATAGAAGAAGGTAGACTATATGATAATAGGAGGAAAATAATCAAGAAGATTTAAAGAAGAGGAAGAATGGAAATGGGAGAGTAGAAAGACATGGAAGATAAAAAAGAAAGAAGACCAAGAGTCATTTTATGAAATTTGATACCATTTGAGTTCATTTGAATGTTGAGAAGTATGTAATAGTACTTGTAACCAATATGAAAGAAAATGTACTAGCTGATAGGATAACCCTAAGAAATGTTGGTACCAAACTAGGATAGAAAAAGTACTCACTTGTCCAAAAGAGAAATGATAAGATAAAATATTGCAATAGGCATAAACCAACACTGCCATAGAGGTGCCCACAACTTTGGGTGAATACCCTAGCACATATAGAATAGGAGGATGATTTACTCAAATTATAAATAATTAAAATTTAATTTTTATGAAAGTGGATGTACAAGAAATTACTAAGACTCTCCAAGCGTAATATCAAAGAATCCAAGCTATATTTTTCTCAACAAGGATGGTCTCTAACTCACCAACTCCAAACAAGGTCTCTTGTAAAATTAATGATTACTAATTCAAGAGGTCAAAGCATAATAACTCAAGGTGCAAATAAGCTTCTAACAATGGGGTAAGTAGCCTAATTTTAACTGGATCAACCTAGGGAGATTGAAAATAATAAGACAAAAAATCAATTTGATCGTAAAGTCTTGACTTAGGAACTCATATTTTGTTTGTTTTAAATGTCCAACTAGGTGTATCAATATATTTTTAATCATGAACCAAGCACAGAAGACACCAATATGGATTTAAAGCAAATGTCTTTAAACAATGAGAAAGGGACAAAGAAACCTTGCACATGAACAAGAATAGTGTCATAGTATCAATATAATCCCCAAAACCACTACTATGTATGTTCTCAAAAAGTTTTTCAATCATGCACATAGTCTTATCAAAAAAATTTGGCAGCACTATAGTTTTTAGTAATGTTCAACTCTATAGCTTTTACAATCTAGAGTGGGAAAAATTCAATCTCGGTGCACCAAGGTTTTGACATATTCTGAGAATTTAATCAATCAGAGATACTAAGGAGATCTGATAGCTCAACAAAAGACTCCACCTATGAGGATTTCCCCCACAAGGATATTTATATAGTGGTTGCTACTACCACGTCAAAAATGACTATTACCATTTGAGGTACCATCCACGTGGTTGACCCAATAAAGTGAATGTCCATAATGGTTCAACCCTCGCTAATCAAGGAAGACTCGCAAAGTTGTACCACATGGGAACTTGGTTTGGATTCAAGGGTTCTAAGTTTCTGATGTGTCCAAAAAGGAACAAAGCATAATCCTTTAGCCTCTTGACCTTACCTGAACATAGCAAACAAGATTCTTTGACACACTAATTTGAAATCACTTCACCAATTATTTGGAAAGTCCAACAAAAAACACTACCAATCTCAAAAGAGAAAAGACTAATGGATGTTGAGGACAAATCCAAGCTGAATAGAAAGATAATAACAAATATCCTTCCCTACCTACAAAGGGATCCTTTGTTAAGAGGAGCTTTGCATGTAAAGCAAGCGAATGAAACTCAGTCTCTCAAGATCTCCCAAATAGTGTTCATAGGGCCTAATTACTATGTGAAACATAGATACATGAAAGCAAATCTAGATCCAATTTTAGAGCACCAAATGAAGTGTGAAAGCATGCAAAAGCACTCAAGCCAAACACATGAGAGAGTTTATTTTACTTCCAAATCCAAATGTTATAGAGATCCAAAAAAATACCTGGTAATCCTCACAACACGTCTTTTCTTTGTTCTATCTTTTGTTTATACTTGAACGCTAGCTCGCAATGAACAAAACAAATAAACATAAGATATGCAATATATATCCAACTTATGCAAAACTAGGGTTAGATCTAAAAATTTGATTTTTAAGAGTGATAATAAAAAAAAAAATCCAAATGAAATCTCACATCATGCATTGATCCATTGTAAAAATTAAATGCAAGCTATTCATTAAATGTCATTTTTTATTAATTTTTTTGACCTAATCATCAAGATTGGACCTATATGATATGAATTTGGATCCAAAACCCTAAATGCAAAAAATTGACCCCTATCAAAAATTAGAGAGCTTTGCAAAAATGTTATACTTTTGAAAATATCTTTTCATTTGTGCCCTAGGGAGCTATTTTGTTAAAATAGACCAATTTTTGCAAATCGAATTATTGAGCCCTAATATGAGTTCTAAAATCAAAACACAAAGAACCAACTCTATTTATAATTCAGAGAGATTTCCAAAAATGTATACTTTTTAAAAAAAAATTCTAATTTTCTCCTTAAAATGATTTTTTATTAAAAATAAAGAAAAAATTATAAAAAATTAAAAATACCTTGAAAAATTTAAAAATTGGAATGAATCTTGTCTGATATGTCGCCACCTTGTAAAAAAAACTTCAAATCAAAATATCTAGCCTTTTGGGAGATATGATCAAATCTTTTAGATCTAAGGTTTTTTGTCTCCAAACAAATTTGCACAAGGGGGTTAACTCCAAAAATATCTAAAACCAGTAATAAAAGGTGGGTTGCCCCATGGTGGGTATAAAAAATGTATGCCTAAAATGTGGGCACACTTCTATGAGTCATTATATCCAAGATTGCTCAAGAATGAGGTCTTGAATGGCGACTCATAGCTCTCTATTCATGGAGTGCAAAGGTTTGTAATGGAGGCCCTCAGTTTGACCTAGTTTGTGCCCATGCAAGTAAACCATGAAACAAGAGATTTAAGGATCCAAAATGCATGCAAATGGAGATAAAAACTAATCTATATGATAACAATGCAAAACAATGTAAGAAAAGGAAATGTAATAACAATGCAATACTAATCTATGGAAACAAATATGGATCTAAGCTAATACGAAAATGCAAGGATGGATCATGATGATGGAAGCCATGGATGCATGAGAGAAAAAAACAAGAAGATAGAAGTTCTCCACAAAAAGTTTTAGTATTCAAACTCTTTCAAAAATCGCTCTCCAAACCTGCAGCATAACAATAGTGCATAATAATGGATGTTCAAACTTGTAGCATAACAATATCATAATAATGGATGCCAAAAATGAGGAGAGGACTCTCCCTTATAAAGAAAAATGTGGAAGTGGGAAGCTTCTCACAAACAATATGGGATAATAGAGTTTGATCCACATCAGAGAAAATTCCACCAATGAGAAAAGAGGAGAAGAATTAAATAAGGGAAGGAAAAAATAATTTATTTAATTTTTATTTATTTCATTTCCTTTTTCATGTGAGATTTATTTAATTAAAAGGGAGCAAGTTCTTTCAATTAAATGGGAAATATTTAATTAAAATAAAAGAGGGGTTTTTCTCTTAATTAATTAAGGGCCTATTTGTTTGTCGGCATAGGAATAGAAAATTAGAATAGGAATGGAAATGTGGAATGGGAATGGAAAAGAGCATTCCCATACTTGTTTGTTTCGCCTGGTATTTGATTGGAATAGGCTACTTCCTCATTTGGTTGTACAAAATTAGAATTGGAATACAGTTAAGTTTATATTTTAATATATATATTAATTATTTTAATATAGTATTATATTTGGTTAATTATTTCAACTTATTATAAAGAAACTAATTTATTTTTTTCATTCTATTTTAAATTAATTTATGTAAGTAGATATAAATATAAAAATATTATACATAATCATATAATTGTGAAATTTGTAAAATTTGATTTGAATTTGATTTTTAAATTCATTTAATATATTTTATTTATTTCACTATATTATTATATTTGGTTAATTATTTCAATTTATCGTAAAGAACTTTTTTCTTTATTCTATTTGAAATTAATTTATGTCAACATTTTTTAATGAATTTATACAAATATAAAAATATATACATAGTTTAATATAATCTTGAAATTAGTTAAATTTTCTATCTTGATCCAAATTTGATGAATTGAGTTGTACGTCAATTTGATTTTTAAATTCATTATATATATATATATATATATATATATATTTCACTATATTATTATATTTGGTTAATTATTTGAATTTGTTGTAAATAAAATAATTTTTTTCATTCTATTTTATTAAATGAAATTAATACAAAATTAATTTGTTTCAACATTTAAAAAAGAAGAAGATATAAACATAAAAATGTTATACAAATAATATACATTTGCAATTACTAAAATTTTCTCATCGTTTAATACAAAATCATATAAAAGGTCATTTCATTTAGTCTCCATGATTCTTTACAACAAAATGGTCATTTCATTACTAAAGTTAGAATCACCATCACCAATAGTGTGTTTATAAAAAAGAGAATAGAATTAAGTCTACATTGAAATGCAATTTCAACTTTTGCCATAGAACTAATCTCCCTAGCAGCTGTCTCTCGTACAACGCACAACTTGCAACCCTTCCCATCTTCTGTAGATTTTTTCGTGCTTGATGTAGATGAGTCTTCTTTGACCCATTGAAAGAAATTGCAGCCATTGTGCCCCTACATTCAAAAATTAAATTAGGGCTTGCCACAATAATTTAAAAAAAAAAAAAAGTAAAAAAGATTAGTAACAACCTTTCTTTTATCCGGACAACAGAAAAACTTACGCCCAAGATTATCCTCTGTATGTGACATCTTTATTACAACAGGTCCAGCACCACATTGACACAGTGAAAAAGTTGACAAATCCATTGACCCTGTACAGAATAATGAACATGAAACAACCATCAGGTATATGAACATGGAACAACCATCAGCTATATTGGCTATCTTCAAAGTTAGCCGACTGCTTGGTCTTATTATTGGGCCATTTCCCATTATAAATATTAGATATCAAGGATTGTAGGTGTAATGTCCAAATCAAGGTCTTCATTTGTTATGTTAGGATCTATTCTATTTTGTAGTATCTTTGTACTAGAGATATAAATCTCTCTATGTCATTATGGACTATAACATTGCAAAGTTAACACACACGACAACTACTATCCTCATCTTTTCTTCTTGTAAATAGTTGATTCAAACTAGAAAACTAACATCAATTTATTAAATCAGTAGGAAAAATACACTACATTGATGAATGCTTTGTTTATATCAGATTCATTCATAAGAAAGTGGACAACATAAGTGACAAAAAATACTCATTGCGTTCTCTCTCCATATACATATATATAAAACATTAGACTATATTTAATAAACCTCCATAGAAAACATTGGTTTTTTGATTCTCTCTATACTAACAATACAAATGTTATTGCAGGAAATATATGGTATGGAGCTCCTAGATTAAAGATAACACATAATTACTCCTATTTTTTTTTTCCCTTTTCCCATAGATAGATACTATGTCTAAATGGTTGGCCACCCATTATTACATTTAGAAGTGCAACACTTTTGTTTTGTTTGAATGAGACATGCCTGTTACTAAGCAGACAGGCACATAAATCGTGATGCCCATATTCTTCACTTTTGATTACAATGCATGAGTAAGCATATAAATCGTGATTCCCATATTCTTCGCATATTACTAAGCAAACAGACACATAAAACATGTGAAGATAATCCTCATCTACCTATGAACATTTTTTACTATAATAAATGAAATCTATAGGCACTAAAATTCATACAACACTTTATCATATGAAAGCCACCACTTTCATCAATATGGTACAGAAACCTGTATATTGTTTCCCCAATCTATCATTTGACTTTCCAATTTTAAATGCCATAGTAACATAAGTTCTATTTTTCCCCTTCTACATAAAATGCTGGATAACATGTCCACTATTTGGTCTAGACCTGATTGTATGGAATCTACATTAAGTAGCCACAACAAACAACTTTTTGAACCCTAGATATAAAATCAAGTATCTGACTCATATTATATCTAGTGAATCCTAATTACAAAACATTGCACGAAATTTGATAACATTTTCTGAAATAGCATTTTCTCAAACATTTTCTCAAACAACATTTTCTCAAACAGTTGGGTAATAACATTTTCCTTTCTAATAAATTCATTAAATTCTAAACAAGCATATAAATACTTCACCTTAAAAATAGCATTAAAATTTCAATCGTATAAGCTACAAAATCTCCCAAATAATCCCAATGATACATGGCACAAATAGTAGTAGCATTCAAAAATCTGATCATGTAAAAGTGTGATAAAGTCAAAATGGAAACACAAACTAAACAAGGAATGTCATGTAGGAAAATCACTACAGCCCTCCAAATTTATATTAGACATACTTTTCTTTCTCCTCCGAACTCATTTCTAAGAACCCCCAAGCTTTTGTAGGTTCTGAAGTAAAAGTGTCATAAGCGACAATCATAGTTTGTCAACTAAGTCTAGGTATAGCCTTAAGGGCTGCAAATGTAGCTGATATATCTTGCTTTGTTTCTCCTTTATCAAATTTTACTATTTGAGACCCCCTCATGCCTTCTCATATATCTTGTATGCTTTCACATATCACATCTAAAGAAGAAGCCATGCTTGCCTTCCTCTTCTTTGTCCTCCTCGATGATGATGGTGTGGAAGCATTTTGTCTAACAGATGTGCTAGAATCATTTGTCCCAATGAACCCTTCCTCAAATTCGAGAGTGCCATCCATAGGTGTAGTGAAGCCCCCATCATTGTCAAGATCAGCTGCCTCATCAAATAGGTGCCCATCTTCATTCTCTTGGGCTATTGCAGCTGTACTTCCATCCACAATGTCATTCCCAACTATGATTTCTAAGTCATTGTAATAGAGGAATGGTTGCCTCTTGTACACCCTAGCATTCTTGAAGTCCTTTTGCTACATGAAGGAAAATAAGGTATTAGATATTTAGTTTTCATTAGTTACTTATCTTATAAACATTGTGTAAAGTACATTACCTTTAACAACTCTTCCCATACAACATCATCAACGTTCACAAACTGAGTAGTTTCATTCCATGTGAAGCCGCTCATATTTCTCAAGTGTTTCATCATTCGATAAGCTTGCTTCCATGTTTTCAATTTATTCTTGAAGTTGTCTCTTACAAGATTCATCATCATATCCAAATTGAACTTCCTTTCAATGCTGCCCCAAGCTTCTTTCCGAAATCCCCCTTCTCCTTTTCTTCCTAATGTGACTTGCTCAAGGAGTATATCGAGAAATTTTTGTTCCATATCTCGAGTCCAAACAACTTTCAGATTTTTAGGTGTGGAAGCAACAAAGGTGACATGAAGCCCCTCATCAATGCTTGTTAGGAGATTGATGTTTGACATTTTTAGCAATTATTAGCTGGAAAACAATAGTTTGGATGCACAAAACAAGATGAAAATAGGTTTATGCATATAAATCAAAATAGAGTATACATAAAAAAACATGGCTGTTAATGCACATCTAAAGTTGAAAGAGCTAAAAAATCAGGAGAAATAGATCCAATTAACAAGTTTGACTAGTTGAGCTTTACTGAACTTTTAAACCTAGTTAACAAATGGCATTAAATTGTCAAATACGAAGTAAGTAGCTAGAGAGATGAAAAGATATCAAGCTGGAAAAAAAAGTTTTATAGAAGTTTGATAAAAATGATCATGTTTATGACCATGGGAGTTGATTAAGGTACAACCTGATACTGTGGAAGGTACAACAAAATGGGTTATGATTCTGAGTAAGTTTGATAGAGAATGTAGATTAGAAATATATAAAAAAGTTAAGTATATATATTACAAGCTACTCACATCTAAATATACATAGATTTAAATTTTATTTCTTGCAACGCAAAGATGACCAAAAGGAATGTGATGGATAGGGTTCAATCCAATTCAATTGTTAGATAATAACACAATTTTGTAAATTCAGCATTGCATATTATCATGGTAAATTCAAGTGAAAAGCTAATTAAATTGGAAGTACATTTTGCACAATAGAGTGTTGTACATTACCACGAGCTCATATTTGCAGTATTAAAGGCATGTTTGTCTCCATATCATCAAACCATGTACAACAAGTTTCAAATTATGCTAAAATCTTTGAACCATTAGGAAATTTTCCAGTCTATCATGTTCCAAATGAAAAGAAGTCATCTCCTAAAACAATTTTCTTATTAATATCAAATCCTATAAAGCATGATAAAATATTCAAATAATTTCACAAGCAAAGCTCAATATCCCCACACTTTATCAAATTCCAAGTCAAAGAAACCCATATACACAATGCAAAATAAAATCTAGCTCATTGAAATGCATAGGAAATATTTTTTTACTAGTTTTTAACAGAAGCCCCAGCTCTGTGCTCTCTTGAGTGAATTGCTAAGTGAATATCTACGTAATATAACATTTTATCAAAAGCATACACATTTCATAAATCAATATCTTCACAGATTGTTAAAGATGTTCCATGAGCCCAAGAAATGGTGAAGGCTTCATTTTAGTAGGTTGGTTGGTAAAAATTGGAAAGCAAGAGTGTTATGTGAAAATGAATTAAAACAAAATGGAAGTATCTTAACAACACATGGGTAGCTCTAAATCTGTAGCTCTAAATTAGAATTAGTTTAACAACAAATGAATAGCTAGAAATCTGTAGTTCATTCTAGTCTAAATTAGAGTTAGTTTAACAACACATTGGTAGCTCTAAATCTGTAGCTCTATATTAGAATTAGTTTAACAAGAAATGGGTAGCTCTAAATCTATAGTTCATTCTAGTCTAAACTAGAGTTAGTTTAACAACACATGGGTAGCTCTAAATCTATCTTTTATGTTTAGAGACTAACTAGAGATGGAAATTTGATAGCAGTAAAGAAACTTTATGCCAAATCTACACAAGGAAAAATAGAGTTTATGAATGAAGTTAATGGATGAAAAATGTTCAACACAGAAACCTTGCAAGGTTGCTAGGATGTTGCATGGAGAAAAATGAAAGGTTTCTTGTGTACAAGTATTATCCCAACAAAAGTTTGGAAAAATTTCTCTTTGGTAAGTTATCATAATATCTTAATTTTCCCTAGATAGATGAAGAGGTGACTAATGTGTTAAGAATAGCAATACCAAATCCAAAGAAATGTAGAATCATTCATAGAGATATAAAGAACTTTCTCTTTGGTAAGTTATCATAATATCTTAATTTTCCCTAGATAGATGAAGAGGTGACTAATGTGTTAAGAATAGCAATACCAGATCCAAAGAAATGTAGAATCATTCATAGAGATATAAAGGAAAACAACATTATGCTTGATCACAAACTCAATCCAAAAATAGCTGATTTTGGCTTAGCAATATTTTTCTCTCAAATCTTCATATAAATATATATTAAACCCAACAAATGTCAAGGCAATTTAAGCAGATCCATACTATATGTCATGGTAAATTTTCCTTCCTCTATCTAATTGCAAGTAAATGTTCATGTTTTGTGGTACAATTAAGTGCGAGAGTTGTAGTCTTCCCACATTCTTCGAGCTATTTCATCTCAAAATTTTTTCCAATCATCTCTATCTCATTGACTCATCCCATAAGTCTCAAGAATTGGCACATTTATTGAAGCATGACCATCATCATCTTCTAATTCCACTTCGGGTGGAACATCGCCCTCCACCGTAATAAAATTGTGTAGTATGGTGCATGCTAATACAATCCTTGTTTGGGTTGTCATATTATAGGATGTCGCATGCTTCAGGATAGGAAACCATTGCTTCAAAATACCAAATGTACGCTCTATTACATTCCTAAGAGAGGAGTGTCGGTGGTTATATAACTCTTTAGCATTGTTGATCGGGTTTGCTCTACAAAACTCTTTTAGGTGGTAACGAGTACAATGATATGGAGCAAGAAACCTAGGTACATTTGGGTATCTAGCATCAACTAAATAAAATTTCCCTATAGAAATATAAAAACCGTTATAGTCAAAATATATCATAGAAGTTTAGATATCATAGAATCATATCAAATATGAATTAATATACCAGGAGGAACCACAAGTGGATCCGCTCTAGAGAGAGCTGAAGCAAGCACTCGACTATCTGCAGCAGACCCTTCCCAACTAGCAAGGATGTATTGAAACTTATGGTCAAACAAAAAAACACCTAAAACATTTTGTGACAAGTTTCCTTTTCTATCATGATATTTTTCTTGGTTTTCCACTTCAATGGTAACTGGCACATGGGTTCCATCAAGTGCACCAGTACAATCCTATAAAAATAAATGGTATTATCATATACATATTAAAATTATTGATTCTATAGCAAAGAAATACATGCCATTACAATGTTTACCTTGAAGAAAGGATCAAAATGATCCTTCTTAGCAATTACCATAGGAGTGGTTGGAGCAGGGGGTAACAGATAGTCTTTATGTAATGCTAAGATAGCCTTCAAGACCTTGTGGAAGTATCGAATCACTGTCTCTCCCAAGTGACCAAAGTTATGGCCAATCTTACGATTCCTTAAATTGTGGCCAAGTGTATGCAAGAACATCACAAGTTGTTCTTCTAATGTTATGTTTACTGTATCTTGAATGCTCCCTTTTTCTCTTAGGATTTCAGCCAATTGAAAGAAGGCTGCTCTAGACATGCATATTTGGTCATGGCAATCTGTGTGATTAGAATGGATAATATGCTTATAAAAAGGACATGCAACTCTTCTTCACTTATGCCCTTGTCTTCTACCTTCTTCGTGAGATGCCACTATGTACACAGCAAGGGTTGCAAGCAAAACAAAAAGCAAGCGCATGAGCTTCAACCTTCTAACAATGACTCCTTGAACTTGAACACCATCTTCAACATCATCATTAGGATCCATTAAATACCTAAAACCACAATATGCAATGCATATTTCAGAAATATACAACACAAACAGAGAAAGATAATGACAGTACCGAAGCATAGCTCCTTCTCCAAACATCCAACATCCACTATAACTTATTCTAAGATAGAAGGCAAAACTATGCATTTATGAAGCTACATGATCAAATAGAATGATAAACAAGATAAAATGATGCAATTCAACTAGAATGATGATCTTTCAATGCAAGTCTCATAGTAGAGTAATCTCCTGACTAAAAAATGTTGTATACTAATGATTTGATCTTGATGTGGATGTATAGATTCTCAAGGCTTTAAAGAGTTGTATATAATATGATTCAAAACATTGATGAAAAAAATCTAAACACAATTTGTTCCATAATCCATAAGCTTTCACTCTAAGTACCGTTATATATAAAATTACTATTCATACCATTGATAGGGTCACTCACTAAAGAGAAGAATTAAGGTTCGGAAAAAAAAGTTAACTTTGACCATTTTAACACTTTTATTCTAGGAATTGAGCTTAGTATGTGATGTTTAATCCATTCTTGATAGATAGGAGAGCAAGGAAAGAATTAAAAATGAGCCTCTTTGGGCTTTCTTTGAACAAGACACCATAAAGGTAGATCAGTGTCCAGCTAGTTAAACATCAATTCAAGATTAAGTTGAAGAGAACAAAACACGATCAAGATAAATATGCAAAGGAAGGAATAAAACAAAGAGGGAGTTATGGTATTGAAGCAAACAATATAAACTATAGATCTCACCCAATTTCATCTGTTAATAGGACATTCTATATCTCAGAGGCATTCATCATAAAATAAAGTGAGATCTATCTTCTAAAAATAATGATAAAATAATTCCTTTGCTACTACCCATGGTGAACTTAGGCTATAATAAATTTTATATTGATACAACAAATTATATTAATAGTGATTAATATGCATTCATATTCTCCAAAAAACTCCAAATAAAGAGACTTCAAATGGCATCATATTAGTAGTGATTAATATGCTTCTTGTTTTAATCTTTTAACCTAATCTCTCTTTTATATTAATACACTAATAACTATTTTGCAACAACCAAAAAACTCGGTGAAATAAAAAATGTTGTAGGCAAAACTTAAGATTAAAACATGTTTTCACCAAAAAAAACTATGGAAGTGGAGAATGAAATAGGGTTGCACAGTAGGTACTTAGACTAATTCATAGATGATTCCAAGATGAAGAAAAAAATATAAAGACTAATTCATAGATATATTGGGTAAGGCATTAGATAAAGAGGGTTTTGAACATCTAGAACAAATTTTTTGGAATTGCTAATGCTAAAACATCTAGTCAAAGTAGGTGACTTTTACAAGCGAAAAAAGTTTATTTTATTTCAATATGTTAATTCAATGTGTTGAATTAGAGTATAGAAAGCTCTCAAAACCTCTATTCATTGAGACCTTTGCCAACATTTTAATCAAGTTCAATTGAAAAAGTAGACAATTTTTTTTCCCTTTACTAGATTTGAGGCAAAATAGGAGGCCATGAGTTAGATCAAGTGCCATGAGTTAGATTAGGATCCTTGTTCTAGATGTGCCTACAATTTTCAAATGTTGCAAAGATGAAGATGATACTGAGAAGATAAAGTGATTTATATATTATACAGGAATCTTGACCTAACTCATGGCATTTGGTCTGAGATTTCACTATATTGAGAATCTCCTAATAGCACTGTTGAATTTGAGGAAAAGTTATATTCAAGAATATGATCATGTGGTAGCTATTACGGTATGTGCATCCCTTCAGTCACTCGGTGTATATGTTGTGTTGTCTCTGAAAGATGCTACCTCTATATAGGGATCACGATCATTTTGATCTTTTTATAGGCTTGTCTTTGGTCTGTGTTCAATGGTATTCAAGTCGATTTTGCAGTTACATAAAATAAATGAATCCTATGACAATTACATTTGATAGTTACATAAAAAGGTTTAATGTACAACATATTAAGAAGAAGAGAACACAAGTGCTAATTGCCACAAGAAAGTCTTCTGTGGTATCTTCAAATCCAGCAGAGGACACCAATTCACTATGCAGAGGAGAGGCTTAGAAGTCTTGGCATAGGGTCAAAAAAGAATTCCAAAGAAGCTAGTGTTAAAATATACAATAAACTCTAACAAGGGGCCCATGATATCAATAACCAAACAATCAAGGTAGTAAGTTTCTGAATTTTTTTATAGAAATGATAGCACTTTGTTGCACTCATGGTGAGGCAATGCAACACTATCCCTATGGCCATCTGTTTCTAAACTACCATGATCCAAACTACATAAAAGAATGCCACGTTTCTAAACTACCATCTATTTGTAAGGTATGCAACTAAATATGTTTTCCTTCCTCATTGTAATTTGGAAAGGTTTGTTGTAATAACTTCTTGCATCTTCCTATCCCCCCTATCAAGATGACAACTAAATTCACCATTCTACACTCAAGATTTGTTGGCTTGAACCATGAACCTAACAGATTGATTTTGTGCAAACATGGCAGTGGAAAGTATACAATAAAATCTAAATTATGTACTATCAACTAATTTCCCAATGTGGAAACAATGATCAGTCTGCTTTCTTCTGATTTTGGTGGGTGAATTGAAAAGAGGGATCAATAATGGTAGTTCCTTAAGTTTGGTTATAACTACGAAGAAATAAGGAAAAGCTCATGCTTTGAAAGAAATGCCCTTTCATCCACCCATATGCTTGCATGAATTAGTGAAAGAAACAACGTACTCAAGAATGAATAAGATAAATTCATATCAAATCAGACATGTTTATAAAATGTACTAAACAACAACTAAAGATTTAAACCCTGTTTCATTGATAGTAACAAAAAACAACGCACTGCTAAACTTTTACATAAAAAATAATTATCCTTGGAAAACAATAGATTAAGATAGAAAATAACCTCAACAAAAGCTAAGAACTAGAAAAGTTTTATAATCTAGACTGAGAATCGACCCCAAAACTGACCTAAAACAAATTTGCAAATATTATCCCAGTTAGATATCAAGTTTTTTCTCTGAGCTGGTTTTCGGCAATGAAGCATCGAGAGTTTCTATAATAACTAAATTTTTACCTAGTTGAATTCAAAATTATTATGATAATGACCCCTTGTAAATATGAGAAAACAATCAGTACCCCAATTTAGCAATAGAGAAACAGAGGATCATTTTGAGCTACAAAAACTAATAGACAAAGTAAACTTCAAGTAGTCTAGAGACTTGGCTATTCTAATTGTTTAATAAACTTTGCTCTTGCACGACCATGATATGATTTGTTCTTTTCAAGCAGCCACATGAGAAACTACCTATGACTTAAGAAACTACCTATGGAAGGCCAAGAGTCAACTTAGAAATCCACATTAGAAGCCAACTTAGAAGACCGAGAGTTACAATTTAGAATTCCATATTAGATATCCATTAAGATTTGGGCTTTAACAAATTAAGCTCAATCCCTTGGAGTAGAGACTTGTTAAGAACCAACAAAACAAAATATACCAAACCTCCAGACTGCTAGCAATACCATCCAATACCCATTATTCTAAAACGTAAGCTTTTCGTGTGTTTGGCAAAGCTTTATGTTGGTGTATGCCATATGTGCTGATTTTCTTCAAAATTGCTCATATAAGAATGGGTTAGTATGATCAAATAAAATGTAGCACTCTTGTTTAATGTGAAAAGAGACATAAATCCTAATTCAAGTACATAAGATGAAAGAAAAGTTGTAAAATAATGGCCTAGCTAAGGATCTATGTGTTCTGCTATGAGATGCTATGAAAATGCAATGCTCTAATATCTTAAACTGCACACAGTTCATGTGCCAAAGTGGTGATTGCTCATATTTTGCACTGGTTTTGACTCTCAATGCCAAAAAGTGTAAGTGATGGACTAATTTTTGCTTTGTTTAGGTATTTTTTCACGTTGAGATATGAAAATGCTATTTTTATTATTCAATCCAGCAAGAGGCATGAAAAGGATCTTTGTGATCTATGTTCATTCCTCTTAACATTCAAGAGCTTCCCCCAGATGTAGCTAGAAGAGAGAATTGTTGGTGGGGATATGGCTGTAGAACTCAACACCATAGCGTTCATCATACTCAAAAACTAAATCATTTTTGTGAGAAAACTCGAAGGTCTCAACCATAGAAAATATAGGATGTAGGAAAAAAGGCTACTTCAATGCTCAATTAAATTTTGTAATTTGTAATATTCCTTGAACATTCATAATTTATACTATGGTGAAGAGAGTTTATATTCATCAGATATATTGGCATCTTTATCAGTTGGTACTTATGGTCTTTCTTGTATCAAAGCTATATGAATTATGTACATGGTGCAATGTTAGGTATATTTTGGTGTACAAGAATGTCGAAATCTTAACAATTATTTTCGTGTACAAAAAGGTTCAAACGTTAAATCATGATTGTGAGAAAACTTGAAGGACATAGAGATTATCTATTTGGAATATATTTATTAATTTTTAATATTCCCGAATGTTCATAATTTCTATTATGTTTAACAAAGTAAACTTCAAGAATCTTCAATAGATACTGCCATTTCTCAGTTTACCTCCTTTTACTTCAAGAAGCTTCAATAATGTGGAGCAGGTGCTGTAGACTCTGGTGCCAATGAGGAGAACCAACTTGCTTTAGAGAAACCCTAGACATTAGGGCATTATATGCATCATGATATTGTTGTGTTATGAGTTTAGGTGTGTTCTCATTCATACATGTTGCTTCAAAAAATCAACTTAAAATCAGAGGCAAAAGGCTCATACCATGGGAACAACTAGTGTCAGTGGCAACTATGGAAACAATGGTGTTAGTGACAACTATGCAAACAATGGGGTCGACCGTTGTCCACAATGCAAGCACAACCATTGTCCACAATGCAAGCACAACAAACAAATCAGAGCCAAAACGCTCATACAAAAGCCTGACATTAAATTAGAGGCAAACAATCATATGCAAGCATAGCAAAGAAATTAGAGGCAAAAGGATCAACAGAGGCAAATGGCTCATACCAGTGTTAACGGCAACTATGGCAACAATGGTGTCAACCCACAAACTCAAGCACACAAAGAACCCTCCACAAACTCTACCTCGCCTACAAAAAAACCCTCCACAGACTCTACCTCCACGAAAATGAAAGTGATGGAATCGAGCACCAAAGCGTGAAAATGGAAAAAATGAGAACGAATTTCAAATTATTATTAAAATTTTAAAAGGATAATGTGGAATAGGAATGGGCCATTCCAATAACAACTTTTTTTTTGGAATGGATGTATCCTCATTTTTGGGGTAAAATTGGAATGGAATTCCATATTTTGTATTCTAATTTGGCAGAGCAAATATCAAATACAACATCAATTCTAATTTTCCCATTCCTATTCCCACAAACAAACGGGGCCTAAATGTAGATGAATTTAATTAAAAGAGAGGTTTTCTTTTAATTAAATGGGGACTTATTTTATTTAATTAAAAGGGAGATTTTATTTTAATAAATAAGACTTAGGATAAAATGATCAACCTGAGGAAATATTGAAATAATTGGATTTGATCAAGGAAATTGATTTAAATTGATTTAATAAAATATTGCAAACCATTGATTCAACAAATTTAATAAATTGAATAATGGGGGCCCATAGTCTAGGCGACCATTTTAGGGTGCATACAGGGTCTAGTATCAAGATCACTATAGAAAAGTAATTTGTGAATCAATCTACATGAAAATTGTGCCCACTACATGGAAATGTAAAATTGAAGATTGGGTGCACTTTTTGCACTCAAAAATGGAATTTCCACCAAGCATCAAATCCACAATAGAGAGATGGAAAAGAGCCCTTAATTGATTAAACAAAGAATGATAATCTCATAATGATTTATCACTTGAAGATTTGGACATCAACATGACATTAAATATGAAGTGGAAAATTTATTTTTTGCTATGCCTTTCGTAATCAGTTTGGAGTTTTCCACAAAGGGAAAAGAAAAAAGTCAAATTTCCACAAAGGATGAATTGGAGTGTTATATAACTAGTGACTTGATAGCAAAGAAGAAGTATTGCTTGTTAATTATTTTCAAAGTGTAGCTATTACTAGAATGTGTGAAATTCACCTACAAAAAAGAAGTGGAAAAATGAGAACTTGGTATGCTTTTCAACCTTCATTTGGGATTTTCTGCCACAAGAATTCTAGAGAATCACTCCCAAAATTCAGTGAAGAATCATCATGGTAAGCATGGAAGAATATACTAGCAAATTGAAGATATCCAGTTTACAAAGCATGTGAAAGAAGAATGACTAGAAACTTTATTTTATCAATTATGATTTTGTAATAGTCATATAGACCAGCATTTAGTAGCTCATATCTTTTGACTCGATGACTATTTTTCTGATCACTTTAGTCAGAATGTAGTTAATTAGGTTTGGAAAAACATACCCAAAACTGAGCTCAATCTAATTGTGGAACCAAAGGATATGCCCCCCAAAATAAGACCCAACTTTATAAGTAGAATTACTTTTCAGTTCGACTAGCAAAGGAACATTTTGATTTGAATTTAATTTATTTTGATATCACTTGTCCAATTACATTTGAATATGTTAATGTATAACCTTATAAATCATAGTTTGCATGTGTGTCAATTTTCAAGAGGAAAAAGATGAGAAGTCAAAGAGACAAGAGTCGATTATAGAACTGAAATGTCACTAGAAGAAACCAAACAGTTGTTGGAGAATGTATTTATTGTAAAACTTGTTCATTCATTTTTTGCTAGAGACTAAGAGCTGGAGTAGGGGGAAGGGACTTAGTTTATTTTTTTGCATTTTTATTATGCATGTTAAGAGTTTAAGTTTTTGTAATATATTTAGCATAAGTTGTGAGGAAATAAAATCTAAGCATTCTTATTTGTGATGTTCAAGGCAACATGGGTTTTATTCTAAATCGAAGAATTTAGTTATTTCTCCTTTGATTACAATCAATCAGAGTATTGTCATTTTCAGTTTTGGGCATCAGCTTGCATCTCGTGTTGAATAATGAATGGATTGTAGATCGAAGTATTCGCAAACGCCCCTATTATAGGAATTGAGATTATTTAACTTTCTCTTTCATTTCATTTTGCACTACATTTGCATACATAGCATTCACATTGCATTACCAATGTTGGGAAGTCGTAGGAAGTATGAATTCCTAGGGTTGGCTAGGTGTAGAACTAAATTTTTTGCTTGAGTTAGTTCTATCTAGGGCTAGCTTGGTTTTCCTCTTTCATTCTCAAGTTAAGAACGTACCCAGTTAGTTTAGGAATAAAACAAGATTCATTGAATATCATTGATAAGGGAGTTGTACCTTTTAATTCAGAGGAAATCTATCAACCTCACGACAGATTATCCAACTGTTGGTATCAAATTATTTCTCACAGGTTTGGGCATTTAAGAGTTACATTGAAAAGAACAATCTGTTTACCAACAACAATTTAGCTTTGAAAGTAGATTCAATATTCTTAGGTTTGTAATTATCAATGTTAGATAGCTTAAAAGTAGTGAGCCTACCTACCATACCTTCAAGTGATAGATTATTCCCAGAGATACATCTTAGTTCTTATATTACAGAAAATTTAACAACATATACAGGTAGTAGTGTTCTTAAAAATTTTCTTAGTACAATATCATCAACTATTTTACCATTAGCTCCTCTAATTGCATTAACAACATCTTTTATTCTTGAACAATATTTTCACCTTCTTGCATTCTCATATCATCAAACTTACCTCTGAGACTTTCAACTTTGGCTCTTAGAACATTGGTGTCTCCTCCATAGATAGTGGTTAAGGCATCCCACATTTTCTTTGCAATGTCAAGAATTTTGATATCATCAAATTCAGCGTAGCTTAGGGTAGAATCAATCTCCAACATTGCCTAGTTGTGTTCTTTCTTCTTTTTCATATCCTCACTAGTTAGGGCTGGAATAGCTTGATCAACATGCTCAATAGTGATGGTAGAATGTTCATGATCTCCAAGTCCTCCAAGGTGTAGCTTCATCAAACTTTTCCATGCAGTAAAATTATCTCTATTAAGCTTTTGAACTTCTCTTTTTGGAATCTTGATCTTTGTGCTTCTAGTACCAAGGTCTAGATGTATATATAAAACTTTTCATAGCTTAGTGAACCCATAAAACATTTATCATTATGCATACATCCATAAGATTATGCAATCACTTAAAACTTGTAGGATACTGTCAAATCAATTTGTAAAAATATAAGCATGAAACATAATAGATTCAACAACACACTTGACACAATGATTTATGTGGAAATCCAATTTAAGAAAATTCACCAGTAACATGCTACTCTTTTTCACTCTTTTGAAGTGATACCCTATGAAAGGTCAACATTGTTAAAGGTTATAATGCACATTATTAAATGTGACCCTGTTAAAGGATTTCAATCACCCTGTTAGGAGTGAGCCTTGTTAGAGGACTTTAGACCATTCACTTGGAATGTCACCTAGTTAAAGGATTTACAAATGATTTTTAGGTCAACCTTAATCCAAAGGATTTACCCTAAACTGATACAATTATTAGAGAGTAACAGTAAGGCTTGATCTGATAACAACTTACAACTCTATTTGTAAATTATAGATCACTATTTCAGTCCTCCATTCTTCTTGTCTTTCAAAATTTTTAGTTCTAATAGCTTGTTCACCCTTCAAAAATTCATACCCTTAAGCCTTCTAACTTTACATGCCAATGCTGACTCTTCACTTAGGTCACTTGATGAAGCAATATCCCTTGAATCCTTGTCTTCCTTTAGTTCTTGTACATGCCAACCTTTGCTTCTGACCAACCATCCCTATAAATAGGAAATTAAGAATTTTTTTTGTCCATTCTACATTGTCCAATTTAGGGTTGGGATAGATTATGTAAGATTCAATGAATCTATCCCTAATTCCATATCACTTCAAGAAACTTCTCCTTCAATCCTCTTTGAATTTGCCTCAAAATAGTTTACCATGAATTCTGTGCCACCAACTCATCAATCTTATCTTCCACCTGGCTCACAAAATCCAAGAAAATAAACTTGTCAGCTTAGATCCATCGAATTCACAATCTTCTAATAATGCTAGGACTCGACATTAACTTCCTTTTGATGCTCGACACATATTGCGTTTCTCAACATCCACTAAAAAATCACTCAGCATGAACTAAAGTTTATTGGTGCTCGACATCAACTAAACTTTGCTCGGCATCTATTGTTTTGCTTGGCTCCTACTAAAATGAAATTTTACTCAGCTCCAACTAATTTTATACTTGGCTTGCATTGACTTTTCTCGACACCTACTATCCATTCGGTCAAGCTTGGTAGACAAACTTTGTTTAACTTGTTCTTCTGAACTTGCTTACTGTAGCCGACCTTTGCAACCTTAAGTAGATTATCAATGCACTATGATATCACTCTCTTAGATGATTCTTGTACTCCTTTGTATATCATAACTCAACCTTTCCTTTAGGTGCTTTTTTAACATCTTTTTGATCAAATCCTCTTCGTCGATCAAACAAGTGTTAGTACATAAATCATATAAGTAGTCGTCTTACTAGCCCAAAAAAAAGGTTTGACATTAGTGACAAAAAATTATTGAAACACATTTATCATAATTGTATAAATCTATTTTCAAGTCTCCTAATTTGTCACCACCTAATTTGTCTACACCCTTGTCTGTAGGGATCGACTTATATCAATAATTATTGTGGGAAAGAGAACAATGGAAGTTAGAAAGAGAAAAAGAAACATGCCACTGATGAGCAGGGCCATCAATTAAAGAAAAATTAAGACCAAAATAAAATTTTAAAGAGAAAGATTGAACAAATAATAAGGTTGATTCCTAAACTTATGGAATGTAGATCACCATCATCGGTGTATGCATTATTCCTCAGATAATAACTTGTAAGTTTCAAATTGACAATAATTGTGAAAGGACTTAGTCCCTCCCTTTCAACTCCTCACAAATTTTAGGATGCACTCCAGTCCGTTCCTATGTCTTTGAAGAATTTTCTATGTGAATTATATTTGCATAACTTGGCAGTGCCTAATGATATAGAGTGGAACTCACTCCTTTATGTAGGAGATGTACAATTGAGGGAAGTTATGCCTTAGATGCAAAATAAGATAAGTAGGGAACACCAAGCTATGCCATACAAGGACAAGTCCTAATGAAATGAAAACTCCTTTGCTCATGAGACCAGAAGTTTAAAATTATCAGCAGATATTTTTGGATTAGATTTCTATTCTAGAAAACCCTAGTGGAGCTAATAAAGTATACCTAGCAAGAGAGCAAGCCTTTGTAGATTGGGAGAAACATTCATCTCATGATGTTGAAGCAACAATTGTTGCTTCAAGACAAAGATGGAAATGGATGCCACATGACTTGAAGATAAGGGAACCCACTCTCCTCAAAATTTAACTCTTGCAACTATTAGAATTCCATGATATATCAATTTGGGAAGGAGTCTGTGCCAATAATGGCTTCCATTTAGGTTTCAACCTCACATTATCCTAAAGCCATTTCTAGTAGTGAATGACAACCTAGAGGATCATGATATGTCTATAGAAGTTCAGTGATGGAGAAGGCTCAAGGAAAATTATAAATACTTTGATTATGAATAATGAGCCAGGGGAGAGGACAACTAGTGATTGGAGAGTTCAGGCCAGAATCAGGAATTTCATGGTTGCTAGGGACCAACAATAGCTCTTAGTTGGGGGTAATGATGGGCCTCCAAAAGACCATCTTTCTAAGTTCCTTTTATCTTGTTTTAAAATAGTTGTCTTATAAAACAATCATGACTTTATAGTTTCAAGCATATGAACTTCAAGTTTATATATATATGTATGTGTGTGTGTGTGTGTGTGTGTGTGTGTGTGAATACATGAAGTAGAAGTATCAATAGTTTAAAGATGCTATATTTTCTTGAATTCATGGAAAAAAATGGTATAATGAAGTACTTATACATGCTGATAAATGTTTCCCCATCTATGGTATGTTTTGGGTAGTTTTCCTCCTGTAGCCATAAGATTTGCAAGAGAGGTAATTAGAAATTTACACCTTTTCTCTAATATTGATGATGAATACATATGTGTGTGTGTGTGTGTGTGGAGGTTGTGTGTGGATTGATTATTTTGCAGGTATTTTTGTAGGTATTCAATAGTCAACATTGTAGTGCTGGATTAGTCAAAGCCAACCAGATTGCTAGACCTTCGCAAGCAGAACAAATCATTTATTGCTTTCTGTTGTTGCAATGCACAAATGTAGCTTCCACAAGTTGCTATATATATATATATATATATATATATATATATATATATATATATATATATATATATATATATATATGTATACAAAGGTTGTGTGTGCATTGATTATTTTCTAGGTATTCGCCATAGGTATTCAAGAGTCAACATTTTAGCACTGGAGTAGTCAAAGCCAACCAGATTGCTAGACCTTCATAAGTGGAAAAAATCATTTATTGCTTTTTGTTGTTATAGCACACAAATGTAGCTTCCACAACTTGCTATATTCCTAGAGGATTTATTCGTGGTTAATGTTGTTTTTGTTTCAAACTTTATGAGCTTGTTATTGATCCTCATTAATGGAGTGATCTTAAATTTAGGATGTAGTTGTAGTTTCCTTTAAAATAAGGACTTTTTAAAACTTTGAAGGAAGTCAGGAAGAAATAGAATAAGTTGATTTTCATAGCAGCAAAGTGTGATACTATTTTTCAATCAAGTGTAATCTTTCACCATGAATGAATAAAATGCACAATTTAAATTTATATCTCTTATCTTGATTGTATTTTCTCTTCACTCATCCAAGCGGGCCCACTTGGTGAGTGAACAATTCCATTATAATAGATTTCATTTCCTTATTGTTTCTAAGGTAGAACTCTATTGCTCTTGCAACCATTGATAACATAATCAATGAACTCTTCCTACATCATAGGCAGTCAAAGTAGCTTATGCCTATGATTGTATGCTTTGTTAGAGAAATTTTATTCACTAGCTCTATTTTAGTTTTCTTGAAGCTCAAGCATTTTAATTCCATAGGTTAGTCTTAAATTGAGAAGGTTTAAAGCATATACTTTGCAAATGCCATTACAAGTTTATGTCGCTGGTCGGTAATTAAATGAGATTGAATAATTCATTTAGAAACCAATTAGGGTGTGCAATCCTAAATAAGTAGTCCATTATTTTAGGTTTATGATATTATTATTTGCCAAACCATTTTTTTGGTGCCATTATTGGTGATTGTGTTAATTTCAACTTATCTTAGTAGCTGCATTTCTAGTTTTAATATTCTAAAGCTTAGTTTTAAAGTATTTTATGTGTAGAAGGAGAGACCTCTTTGGGAGATTTCTTCCTCGTACCACTCAGGAAGATATTTTTAATCCTGAGCCTAAAGAACCTCACAGCAAGAATGAAGAAGAAGAACCCTTTGAAAATCCATTTGTTGTTGCTCAAGAACAAATATCTTCATCCTCTGGAGAATCCTTGCATTTGAATGATCTTTTTGCTGAACCTAAATACCAAGTCAATCCACTTGCCTTTGTTATGTATCAGCCACCACTACTAGGTCCTTATCCAAGAATGGATCAACCTCAACCTATATTTCCTTTTCCTATCCCTCCTTAGCAAGGTAATCAAAATTTGAAGAACATACCTTATGCCACACTTCCAAGTTGTACAACCTAATTACTGAAGACCCTAAAACCTTCCTCTTTGAGTTTGACATCCTTTTATAAAGTTATGAATATACCACTAATTCCCACAAGATGAAACTATTTCCATCCACCCTAAATGAAGCTGCTCTGAGATGGTTCATGGGGTTGGGTTCCAATGCTATAACAGATTGGCCTGTAATGAGAAATTTGTTTCTTACAAAGTATACAGAATATTTCAGGGGTTAAGAATTGAAGGGAGATGACATTTTCAAAATGTTCCAACATGAAGATGAAACCTTTAAAGATTATGTGTCACAATTCATGTTCAACTTGTAGCATAACACACAACACTAGCTAAATGAGGAATCAAGAAACATTTTTTTCTAAGAGGTGTAAATGATGGAAGTATTGAGGCCCTAGATCTTATGATAGGTGGAGACATCACTCAAAAAATTTGGAGTGATATACAAAATATATGTCTGAATTATTCAAGGTCTACTATGAAGAAAGGTAGGGGACTTAGAGACCTATCACATAAGTCTAATGGTGGTTCGTGCGTATTAGAGATGGAGCTATCCAAATTACTATCATATTTTAAAAAAGACATCAGTAATGATGTCACCACCTGACTGGATACCATGTAGGCAAGAAGGAAGAAGGACAAAGTTGATGTAATGTTAGTTGAATACTATCCACACTGTAGGGAGAAGAAAAGGAACTATAGATGCAAGTTTTTTGCAAACTTGGAGTTACAACCAATGTCTACTGAGTTTAAAGTCATTGATGAAAATGGAGAGGTTCTCTACATTTCTCAATGAAGGCCATGGGCTCAAAGACAAAGTATTCCAAAATATCCTCTTCAAAATTATAATAGTAACAATCAATGGAAAAATTCTCAAAATACTAGTTTTAGTGGGAATAATAATTGGTGGCAACCTCAGTAGGGTTGGTAGCAAACCCAAAATTGGAATAACTAACCTAGTAAGTAAGCCTTAATGTCACCACTTTGGCAATAAACTCTAATGCCTCCTCATATAACCACTACTACTCCCCCCAAGAAACCTCAGTTGCCAATTTAGTGTAATCCTAATCCCAACAATACCAAACAACCAACACAACAATAGAGTTATGCTACCTCTTTGAATGATATCCACTTAGGTTAGGGACTACTCTTTCATCACCACAAAAACCTCTAATAACTAAATTTGAAGATTCCCTAGCTAAACAAGTGGATGTGTCAATTCAACAGACCTCTAGTGTAGCCAAAGAACCTCCATTTCCTCATAGGTTGATGGAACAAGGTTAGCTTATAGAAAACCAAGTAGTAATTAATTTTCTTAATTAGCTAAAGTAAATGAAAATAAAAATACCATTACTTGATGCTATTAATGAAGTTCCTATCTATACTAAAGCCATCAAGGAAGAATGTATCAAGAAACCAAGAAGAAAGAAGGACCCAAAAACTATTCATGTCTTAGGATAATTGTTTGATCTGATGTTCAAGAAATTAATTGTACCCAAATATTCTAACCCTAGGAGTCCCATGGTTACTGTCTACCATTCATGGGATGCAAGTTCAAAATGCTTTCGTTGACCTAGGATTATCCATAAATGTCATGCCAAAGGAAGTATTGTCTCAATTGTATATCATTGATCTCTGAGAAGCACCAACCACACTTTAGCTCACTGATAGTTCTACTATCAAGCTAGATCAAAATGCTTTAATTGACCTAGGATTATCCATAAATTTAATGCCAAATGAAGTATTGTCTCAATTGTATATCATTGATCTCCGAGAAACACCAACCATACTTTAGCTTGCTAATAGTTCTACTATCAAGCTAGATGGGATGATAGAAGATGTCATAGTCACTTTAAACTCTTGGGAGTATCCAATAGACTTTTTTGTCCTTTCCCTAAAGGATAATATGGGTGGATATCCTTTAATTCTAGGATGACCATGGTTAGCTACTACAGATGTCTATATAGCTTGCCAATCTAGAAAGATGACAATATCCAATGGTATCCATACTAAGAACCTGACTTTATGCTCCCCTGCTCAACCACTATTGCTAAATGACTGAGTAATCTAGCCAAACTTGGGTGATGATGATTCAGAAGTCAATTCCATCCATCGGCTAATGATGATAGGTCAAGAGTCATTTGTAGCTTCTCAAGAAGAAGATGAGATAATTTTTACCATTATTATGAATGAGTACGAGGTAGAGTCTCAAGTGTGTCCTCAAGTGGAATGTATCCTAGAAACCATATAACCACCTTTGAACACACCTCAACATTTAGAAGCCTCCCAATTCCTTCACTCCTTATTACCCCATGAGGTAGATTCTTCTTTAGTTGCTCAATTATTCATGGTAGATAAGGTCATTAAGATGGAAGTTGGTCCAAAAAGAGAGTTGATGCTAGCAATACCCTATCACCTTCCCATCACAAAATTGTGTTGCAGTTACTGTAGGAGAATAAAAAAACATTTTATTGGGATTACATGGAAATGAAAGGATTAGATCCTATGCTTTGAAATCAAAAGATCTACATCAATCCTAACTTGAATCTTGTTGAGTAGCCTCAGAGGAGAGTCAACCCTATTTTGAGGGATATAGTTAAAAATGAGCTTCAGAAGCTATTGAGTGCTAGTTTTATCTACCCCATCTCTGATAGCTAATGGGTCTCACCCCTAGCTATAGTACCAAAAAAGGGAGGAAAATGGAGAGTTTGTGTAGATTAGAGGGAGCTCAATTCAACTACTAAGAAAGACCACTTTCCCTTGCCATTTATAGTTCAAGTTCTTGACAACTTAGCTGGCAAGAAATATTTTTCTTTTCTGGATGATTTTAATGGTTATAATTAGATATAAATATCTCCAAAGGACTAAGAAAAAACAACCTTCACATTCCCATGGGGAAAATTTGCCTATTCATTCCTACCTTTTGGCTTGTGCAATGCCCCAACCACATTCCAATGAGATGTCATAAGTATTTTTTCTAATATATCTACTGACTGTATGGATGAATTTACTATTTATGGGACTAATTTTGAAGAAGCAAAAACAAATTTAGAAAAGGTATTGAAGAGATGCCAAGACTATAACCTTTCCCTAAATAGTGAAAAATGTTTTATGATGATGGAAGGAGTAGTACAAGGTCATTACATTTTGCCACAAGGCATCCAAGTAGATCCAACAAAGATTGAGGTTATTAGTACCTTGCCTATGCAAGAGAAGAAAAAGGATGTGCAAATTTTCCTTGGACATGCCAGGTATTATAGAAGATTCATCAAGAATTTCACTCAACTTGCAACACCCCTTTATAACTTGTTAAAAAAGGATTTTGAATTTTCCTAGGAATCTGAGTGTACAAGAAGTTCTCACCACAAAAATAGTTTTGAGGTGGCCCAATTGGGGACTACCTTTCCATATTTATACAAATGCCTTAGATTATGCTATAGGTGTCATGCTAGGCCATAAGGTAGACTTAGTTGAACATGCTATTTATTTCATCAGTAAAAATTTGCAGGGTGTAGAGTTCAACTACATAGTCACTGAAAAAAGAGCTACTTGCAATTATCTATGCATTGAATAAATTCAAGAACTACATTAATGGATATGAAATATTTTTTCATACTCACCACTCCGCTATAAAATATTTGATGAATAAGCTTGCAATATCAGGAAGATTGGCTTTTTGGTTACTACTTATGTAGGAATTGTTGGAAATGATTGAAAAGATCATGAATGAAGAATAATGGAATTGGTAAAGAATGTTTTCAATCATTGTTTTGTCATTGATTCAAACTTGCTACTTGTAGGAATGACAATTGCTTCAATGATCCAAATACTATCAATTGGTTGATTGACAAGGAGGAGGCAATCAATAATTGTAACTAGAGCACCTAGAGAAAGGTTGAAGTTATGATGTTGTAATGAAGTATAAGGATCAACTAAGCCATCGATGAAATAGTGTATTGATGACATACTCTAAGACATAGGGAATGGACACACTAAGACACGTCAAAGATGTAAGGCTTAACTAAGCTCATTTGTAAGTGCCAAGCAAGCTAGTTAAAGCTGAGCAAGTTCAACTTCAGTGTGTGCCGAGAAATCCTTCAAGTGCCGACCATCAAAAAAAGGTAGTGGATGCCGAGTAAATTTCTTCAAATGTTGAGCAATCCTTCAGGTGCTGAGTTATTCAAGAAAATAGTAGAAGCCGAGCAATACATGAAAGATTCAAGTGCCGAGTAAAGCAAAAAATATAGAGGATTTCGAGAAATCCAAAACTAGATAGTGCTGAGCATTAGTAAATAGCAATAGAAGCCAAGCAACCCTGTTAATGCTGAGCATTAGTAAACCAATGATGTCGAGTTGCTGCATTATTTGTTAAGTCAAAAGATTTGCTAGCTTAGTAATGATAATTTTGTTACATTGAATTTTGTGAATTAGTTGGATGATAAGGATGACGAGTAGATGTCACAGAATTTTATGTAAACCATGAAAACCAATTTAAGGTGAATGCTAATGGACTTATCATGAAGTTTTTGGAAGAAACAATTTGGAGGGAAAACAATATCGTTCTCTCAGATCAAATCAAATTAATAAGTGGGAAGATTTGAGCGGGAAATGTAGAATATAACTTCTTTATAAGGAGTTACAGGTTAGAGATTGAAAGTGAAAGAGAGTTGGTCATAAGTGTGATTGTGTAAAGAAGCCAAGAGAAGGCTAGTGTGAAGTGTCGAGAAGAGGACACAGTGAGAAGTAAGCACAGAGCATCAAGACTCTAAGTTGATCAAGTGACCATAGAGTGCATTGGCATAATGAGTGGAAGAACTCAAGGAGATAGATCTTGAAGGGTGGACAAGTTGTTAGCATTGCAAGGAAGAAAAGCCAAGCAAAGAAAAGAACTGAAGAGTGATATGAAATCTGCAAGGTTAGAGTTGCAATATTTATTAGGTCAAAACCTTTCTAATACTTTCTTACCATTGTATTAGACATTGAAATTCTACAATGCTAGGTTAGCTTAACAGCTAGGTGGATAAGCCTCAAGAAAAGGATAGAAGATCCGCAGGAGAAGGATAAGAGATCCTCAGGAGAAGGATAGGAAATCCTTAGAGAGGGATAAAAGATTCTTTTGAGAAGGTGACTATAAATCCCATCGACTTGGGTGGGCCTAATAGCTCTATGTAAATCCTTTAATAGGGTGACATTCTAAGTTGAATGTTCTTAAGTCCTTTAACAGAGCACACTCCTAACAGGGTGTAGAAATCCTTTAACAGAGTCACATCTAATAGTGTGTAAAGCCTTTAACTGGGTAGGCCTTTAAAGGGAAAACCATTAGAAGTGGTTGAAATCAATTGCGTAGTTATTTTATGGGTGTCATCCCCACCCTAGTTTTACCTTCTTATTCATGGAGGGTTTCTAGGTCACCAAAATCCTTAGTGTTATGTGGTGATGCATGTTTACTTTTCATGATTGTTTAATGTTTAATTGCATGCATAATAATTTCAATTATATGCCATTAAGGATTGGAAAATTTGGATTGGACATTATTGGACTTGAATAACTGATTCACCCCCCCTCTTAGTTATTCTAAAAGAATTCTAACAAGAATTTGATATCACCATAGTAGATCGGCCTGATAAGGCCAATGTGGTAGCTGACTTTCTCTCTCAGTTGCATGTCCCTAATGATCCTACGACCATTGACGATAATTTTCTAGATGAACATGTTTTCCTATTGTTTGCACAAAATCCATGGTATGCAAATATTGTGAATTACCTCATGAAAAGAAAGATGTCAGTTCACTTCTCTGCAAAAGAAAGGAAGTTACTAGTTGAAAAGAGTTTTGACTATTCTTCGATTTATGGATTTATGTTTTATATTGGTACTAATCAAGTAATGCTTAGGTGTATAAGAGAAGATGAAACATATGATATCTTAAGGGCATGCCATGATGAACCCTATGGGGATCATTTTGTAGCCAAGTGGATTGCCTTTAAAATATTGACTACTAGGTATTATTGGCCAAGTTTACACAAGGATACAACTAGACACACAAAGAAATGTGATAAGTGTCAATGCATGGGGAGACCCACTAAATTAGATGAAATTCCCCTGCAACCTTAGATAGTCATTGCACCCTTTGATAAATAGGGGATTGACTTTGTAGGTCCTATTGAACCCTCTTCACAAGGTACATCCTATATTTTAGTTTGCACTAATTATGTAACTAAGTGGGTAGAGATCAAACCCATGAAACATCCAAGGGATAAAAATGTTACCGAGTTCTTATATGAATCCATCTTTATACAGTTTGATGTCCCTTGGAATTTGGCATCTAATCAAGCAGCTTAGTTTACATCTAATCTGATAGCTTCTCTCATGGAGGAATATACCATTTGGCATGGAAAATCATCACCTTAGCATCAGAAAGATAATGACCAAGTAGAAATTACAAATAGGGAGTTGGAAGCCATCACCAAAACAATAGCACTCCATAGGAAGGATTGGGCCACATGCCTTCCTAAAGCTCTCTGGGCTTATAGAACCATGCAAAAATCTACAACAAGTTTTTCTCCTTTTGAGTTCATTTGGGGTAGGTCAGTTATAATGCCTATGGAATTTGAATATAAAACATTGAGGACTACTCTACAACTTGGTATGGAACTTAATATTACACAATAGGACCAAATTCTAAGTTTACATGAACTTGATGAATGACAAAAATATGCATTTAATAACACAGAACTCATCCAACATTAACGAAAATAATGCCATGATAAATTTATCAAGGATAAAATGTTTGTTTTGGGAGATTGGGCACTTCTTTATGATTCTGGGTATCAACACAATGCAGGAAAGTTTCAAACTCATTGGTTAGGACCATATGAAATTGTTGTTGCCTTTCCAAATGGAGTGGTCCAATTATCTACTATTGATCTTGTTCATTTCAAATTACTTGTCAATAGGAATCACCTCAAACTATATAATAAATCAATCACTTGTGAGTAGTTCCTGCAGTAGTTCCAGCACAATGAAGACATACTCGACCCTGTAGCCAAAGAGTCTGGGTCTTCTACCCTGATTTTTGCTAATTCTTGATTCCATTCAAGATTTCAATAATAAATGCTTTCTTCTTGAAAGTAATTTCTTCGCCATACACTCCAATTCACCCTCTCTCTTCACCATCTTTCCATCCCATCCTATCACTCCATCAATTCAAGTGATCATTTTTAGAACATTTTTCCTACAACCCTCGCCAGGTTCGTGCCACATAAACTTGTACATATTTTATTTTATTCATTCTTTATTAGGAATTCATGTTGTTTCAATTTACTGCTCTTGCATATCCTAGCCTAGTGGGACCCATGCCGTTACTTAGTTTAGATATGATTGTCGTCACATGTTTGATGACTTGTCCTTTCGTAAATTGAATCATTAAGGGAATTAAGGATATTAAAAGTTGAAGCTTAACTTTTAATGATATATTAGCAACATGTTCAAGGTGGTCTGGTCTATACACGAGTAAAAAATTATGAGACTTAATGCAAGAAAAGGTATCATGAGATTTCATGCATTAAAAATCTTTAATTCTATTTTTCTATCTGTAACATTTGGTCCTGTAACATTGCAAATTTTGTTAATTCACCATTGTTGAGTTCTAAGAACACCACAATTTTGCTAAAATTTGTTTTTCATAACAATGGGAGGAGGTCTTTAGAGATAAGAGTTGGTTAGATATAGGAGCTAGTGGATCATAGGGTTTTGCTAGGTGACGGGGTCAGTTGTGAGATGTTCAGTGGAAGGAAACTCAGGTGCAGAAATAACTTCCTACACTAATCTCATAAGGAAAGTATGATGCAAATCCTATTAAAATCTTCTACACTTATAGATTCAATATCATGTAAACAACAATATTGTAGCCAACCATGCATATAGAGAATAGACAGAGAAAGGAACACATAACACAAGGATTTGCCAGTGGGGAAAAACCTTTTGGTAAAATGACCCCACCCCTTCAGAACTTGCACAATGTATTATCTTCAACACGAGGTTACAATACACTTGCAATGCAAGTTCAACATCAACAACAGAAGACTCTAGTAGCTAATCGCAGTACCAACAATACACCTTTTTTGCATCGCATCTCTTCGCAACCCTAAAAATGCTTATAACATGCACTTCACTTTAGGGCTACTCCCAAAGGTAAACTGTATTAGGGTTTTACCATTCTCTAAGAAAATAGGAACCCCAAAATTTTTTTTGGGCCGATGCCCCGAACCCCACTATTGGGGTAGAGTGTATAGTACTCAAATATCTTAGTTGCCACATGTCTTCACCTATCATTGAATCTTCCTAACATAGCTCTTACGTGTCATAGGAATCCGTCATAACCATTTTAGTCATGATCTCCTTACACAAAATTCAAGATGTCAACACATCAACATTATTTGCAAATACATTTTACAAAAAAAAAAAAAGAATAGGAATTATACAAGGTTGAGACACCTTATTCCTAACATTCAGGAGAAAAGGATGGTTAGATTACTACCTCAGTCTTAAGGGGTTTGATGAAGAGGTTTCTCCTCAATTTATAAGCACCTTGAAGGATGGTTTTGCAATGGTTAAAGGACTAAAATTTGAGTTTATAGAAGATGTTATGGTTAAAGTCATTGGGTTACCCCAGGAAGGAGAAAACAGGGTAAAGGATTTTGATTTACGTTTGGCTAGGGCACAATTTAGTTTGCACCCTAACCCTCAACTAGACATAGATGAGAAGCAAGGCACTTCTAGATTATCTTTATCCTTGGAGTTTATTTAGCTAGCAACATTCATTATTCAATAATTCACTTCTGAAGGTTGTTACAAGTACCTACATGCCCTACATTTCAAGATTTTAGCTCATCTTCGGCATGTCAATAGATAGGTAAATCTTCCTAATTTCTTGTTTAACATTAGGAAAATGAAAGCTTCTTTAGTACAATCAGGAAAGGATCAATTTGTCTCCCATCATTTTTTGACAAAATTAATTGTGGAAAGGGAATTAAACAAACAATCAATTGGGACATGGGAAGAATTTCCACAATTGAATGAGGTAAAACCTAGATCATTGATCAACCGTAGAGGCTAGGGTGTTGGCTGAAGAGCAAGAACATCCATTGGTTTTCGCAAAGTTATTCCAAGAACACAAAATGTTCTTGAAGCCTCTCCCTCCAGTTCTAGACCATCTAGGAAAATAATTTATAAAGTTGATGCCTCCATTTCTAGCAAGAAGAAAAGTAAGAATAAGGAAACTGCTAGTGCCCCCAAGACCCTATTGTTTGTTAAGACCAGGTCCACCATTAAGGGAGGCAAGGGTAAAGCTGTGGAACTACAAGAGGAAAACTTAGAACATCAAGTTGATAGTGAAAATAATATCAATGAAATCTTACACTCAAAAGGGGAGAAAGCTTCAGAAAAACCTCCTGAAGCAGCTAAGGTAGAAATAATTGCATGTAAGAGAAAATGATAGAATCCTCCATGCTTGTCTACATCCCCTATAAGATGAAGTGTAAGGGTTTCTAAAGGTAATAAGGTTCTTGAACCTTCTATTCCAATAGTTAACCTAGAGTCCTCTAAGTTTGAGAATGAGTCCTCTTGGGAGGAAAAATTTCAACAAAATATAGCCAGTGATGCTAACAACCAGAGTCCACAACCAGAAGTTGACCTTAGTGTTAACTATGCACTTTTTAATAGTGATAAGGATTTTGAAGAGTCTGAAGTGTCTGGGGAGTTTGAAGAAAATCCTATTATGCAAGACACTTGTGAGAATTCAAAAGACCTTCCTTTGAGGAATATCTAGAGTTCAAAAAAGAAGTTGTTGAAGAAGTGCTAGAAAATCTCAATTAGGATGGACTAGATACACTGGCTGAAGTAGCAACTGAGTCTAGTAATGAGAAAAATGTAGTGACAACACTTGTTCTATGGAAGGGAGAACCCTCCATGTCACAAAGTATCAATAAAGTTCCTCAGCCAACACCTAACTGGGTAGATATTATCGAGCAAGAGCCATTTCCACCACTTGATTTGTCTACACCCCTATCTATAGGGATCAACTTATATCAACAATTATTGAGGGAAAGAGCACAGTGGAAGTTAGAAAGAGAAAAATTGAAACATGCCACTGATGAGCAGGGCCATCAATTAAAGAAAAATTAAGACCACAATGAAATTTTAAAGAGGAAGATTGAACAAATCATAGGGTTGATTCCTAAACTTATGGAATGCAAATCACCATCACCAGTGTATGCATTATTCCTCAAATAATAGCTTGTAAATTTCAAATTGACAATAATTGTGGAAGGACTTAATCCCTCCATTTCAACTCCTCATAAATTTTATGATGCATTCCAATCCATTCCAATGCCTTTGAAGAATTTTCTATTTAAATTATATCTTCATAACTTGGTAATACCTAATGATACAGAGTGGAAATCACTCCTTTATGTAGGAGATGTACAATTGAGGGAAGTTATGTCTTAGATGTAGAATAAGATAAGTAGGGAACACCAAGCTATGCCATACAAGGACAAGTCCTAATGAAATGACAACTCCTTTGATCATGAGACCAGAAGTTCAAAATTCTTGGTGGATATTTTTGGATTGGATTTCTATTCTAGGAAACCCTAGTGGAGCTAATAAAGTATACCCAATAAGAGAGCAAGCCTTTGCAGATTGGGAGTAACATTCATCTTGTGATGTTGAAACAACAATTGTTGCTTCAAGACAAAGATGGACATGGATGCCACATGACCTAAAGATAAGGGAATCCACTCTCCTCAAAATTTAACTCTTGCCACTATTAGAATTCCATGATATATAAATTTGGGAAGGATTTTGTGCTAATACTAGCTTCCAATTAGGTTTCAACCTCACATTCTCCTGAAGCCATTACTAATAGTGAATGAAAATGCTAAGGATCATGATATGTCTATAGAAGTTCGACGATGGAGAAGGCTCAGGGAAAATTATAGATACTTTGATTATGAAGAATGAGCCAGGGGAGAGGACAACTAGTGATTGGAAAGTTTGGGCTAGAATAAGGAATTTCATGGTTGCTAGGGACCAACAATAGCTCTTAGTTGGTGGTAATGATGGGCCTCCAAAAGACCATATTTCTAAGTTCTTTTTATCTTGTTTTAAAATAGTTGTCTTGTAAAAAAATCACAACTTTATGGTTTTGAGCATATGAACTTAAGGTTTACATACATACATACATACATACATACATACATACATACATACATACATACATACATACATACATACATACATACATACATACATACATACATACATACATACATACATACATACATACATACATACATACATACATACATACATACATACATACATACATACATATATATATATATATATATATATATATATATATATATATATATATATATATATATATATATATATGTGAAGACATGAAGTAGAAGTATGGATAGTTTAATGATGCTATATTTTCTTGAATTCATGGACAAAAATGGAATAATGAAGTAATTATACATGGTGATAAATGTTTCACCATCTATGGTATGTTTTGGGTATTTTTCTATTTGTAGCCATAGGATTTGCAAGAAAGGTAATTAGAACTTTACACCTATTGTCTAATATGTGTGTGTGTGTGTGGAGGTTGTGTGCACATTGATTATTTTGCAGGTACTTTTTATGGGTATTCAAGAGTCAACATTTTAGCGTTGGAGTAGTCAAAGCCAACCGGATTGCTAGACCTTTGCAAGCGGAACAAATCATTTATTACTTGTTGTTGTTGCAATGCACGAATGTAGCTTCCACAACTTGCTATATATGTATGTATGTACGTACGTATGTATGTATGTATGTATGTATATGGAGGTTGTGTGTGCATTGATTATTTTCCAGGTATTTTTCATAGGTATTCAAAAGTCAACATTTCAGTGTTGGAGTAGTCAAAGCCAGCTGGATTACTAGACTTTTGCAAGTGGATCAAATCATTTATTGCTTTCTATTGTTGTAGCACACGAATATAGCTTCCACAACTTTCTATATTCCTGGAGGATTTCTTCATGGTTAATGTTGTTTTTGTTCCAAACTTTATGAGTTTGTTATTGATCCTCATTAATGGAGTGATGTTAGATTTAGGAAGTAGTTGTAGTTTCCTTTAAAATAACAACTTTTATAACTTTGAAGGAAGTCGGGAAGAAATAGAATAAGTTAATTTTTGTAGCAACAAAGTGTGATACTATTTTTCAATCAAGTGTAATATTTCACCATGAATGAATAGAATGCACAGTTCAAGTTTATATCTCTTTTCTTGATTGTATTTTTTGTTCACTCATCCAAGGGGGCCCACTTGGTGACTGAAATGTTCCCTTAGAATAGATTTCATTTTCTTGTTGTTTCTAAGTAAGATAGAACTTTGTTTCTCCTGCAACCATTGATAACAGAATCAATGAACTGTTCCTGTAGCATAGGCGATCAAAGTAGCTTCTATCTATGATTGTATGCTTTTTTAGAGTAATTTCATTTACTGGCTCTAGTTTAGTTTTCCTAAAGCTCAAGCATTTGAATTCCATAGGCTAGACTTAGATTGAGAAGGTTTAAAGCATACATTTTGCAAATATCATTCCAAGTTTACGTCCTTGGTCAATAATTAAATGAGATCGAATAATTCATTTAGAAATCAATTAGGGTGTCCAATCCTAAATAGGCAATTCATTGCTAAAGGTTTTTGATATTATTATTTGGCCAACTAGCACTTAAATTTGTTAAAATAATAGTTGACTACAAACCTAAAGCATAAAGATAACAATTTGGCAATATTTAACCATGTATTGCCCTGAGTTCAAATCCTACCCTTCTAAACTCGCCAAGCCAAATGTCAAAACACAACATCATGAATTTACAATTTTTATGACAACTTTAATAAACACATAGGAAATATTTTCCCTACTAAAAAGTCCTACATGAAACTCTTCTAAGTGTTCTTTTCTAATTGTATGAGCATTTGTATTATTTCATTAAGCTTATGGACCAACAATAATATTTTATTATTAAAATGAACACTTAAAGTTGTTAAAATAATATTTGACTATAGACTCAAAATGAGGATGACAAATTGGCAACATTTAACCATGTATTGCCCCCAAGGTCAAATCCTACCCTACTAAACCAGCCAAGCCAAATGTCAAAATACAATATAATGATTTTTTCTCTACTAGTATTTTTATTATTTCATTGAGCTTATGGAACGACAACAATATTTTATTATTATAAAAATTAGCACTTAAAGTTGTTTAAATAATATTTGACCATAATTCAAAGCATGAAGATGACAACTTGGCAATATTTAACCATGTATTGCCCTCGAGTTCAAATCCTACCGTAATAAACTAGCCAAGCCAAATGTCAAAACACAACATCATGAATTTGCATTTTTGGTGACATCTTTAATAAACACATACAAAACATTTTCCATACTAAAAACTCTTACATGAAACTGTTTTAAGTGGTTTTTTCCCATTGTATGGGTATTTTTATTATTTCATTGAGCTTATGGACCAACAAAAATATTTTTTTACTATTAAAATTAACACATTAATTTGTTGAAATAATATTTGACTATAGACTCAAACCATGAAGATGACAACTTGGCAACATTTAACCATGTATTGCCCCCGAGTTCAAGTCCACCCTTATAAACTAGCCAAGGCAAATGTCAAAACACAACATCATGAATTTGCAATTTTAATGACACCTTTAATAAATGCATACGAAACATTTCCCATACTAAAAATTCCTACATGAAACTCTTGTGTGTGTCTTTTTTCACATTGTACGAGTATTTTTATTATTCCATTGAGCTTATGGACCCATAACAACATATTTTTATTGTAAAAACTAGCACTTAAAGTCATTAAAATAATATTTGGCTACAGACTCAATGCATGGAGATGACAACTTGGCAACATTTAACCATATATTGCCCTCACGTTCATATCCTACCCTACTAAACTAGCCAAGCTAATGTCAAAAAACAACATTATGAATTTGCAATTTTGATGACATCTTTAATAAATGCACAAGAAACATTTCCCATACTAAAAACTCCTACATGAAACTCTTGTAAGTGTTTTTTCCCATTGTGCAAGTACTTTTATTATTTCATTGAGCTTATGGAACCACAACGACATTATATTATTATTAAAATTAGCACTTAAAGTTGTTAAAATAATATTTAACTACAAACTCAAAGCAAAGAGATGACAACTTGGCAAAACTTAACCATGTATTGCCCCTGAGTTCAAATCCTACCCTACCAAACTAGCCAAGAAAAATGTCAAAACACAACAACATAAATTTGCAATTTTAATGACACCATTAATAAATGCGTAGAAAATATTTCTCATACTAAACACTCCTACATGAAACTCTTGTAGTGTTTTTTTCCCATTGTACGAGTAATTTTATTATTTCATTGAGCTTATGGATCCACAAAAATAATTTATTATTATTAAAATTAGCATTTAAAGTTGTTAAAATAATAAACTTGCAAACATTTAACAATGCATTGCCCCCGAGTTCAAATTCTACCCTACTTAATTACCCAAGCCAAATGTCAAAAGACAACATCATGAATTTGTAATTTTGATGACACCTTTAATAAATGCATAGGAAACATTTCCTATTGTAAAAACCTCTACATGAAACTCTTGCAAGTGTTTTTTACCCATTGTACTAGTATTCTTATTATTTCATTAAGCATATGGACCCACTATAATATTTTATTATTATTAAAATCAGCACTTAAGGTTGTTAAAATAGTATTTGACTATAGACTCAAAGCTTGAAGATGATCACAACTTGGCAATATTTAACCATGTATTTTCCCTAAGTTCAAATCCTACCCTACTAAACTAGCCAAGCCAAATGTCAAAATGCAACATCATGAATTTTCAATTTTGATGACACCTTTAATAAACACGTAGGAAACATTTCTCATTCTAAAAAGTCCTACATGAAACTCTTGCAAGTATTTTTGTTCCCATTGTATGAGTATTTTTATTATTTTATTGAGCTTATGGACCCACAATAATATTTTATTATTATTTAAATTAGCACTTAAGTTGTTAAAAATATGTTGGACTATAGACTCAAAACATGAAGATGACAACTTGGCAAAATTTAACTATGTACTACCCCCAAGTTCAAATCCTACCCTACTAAACTAGCCAAGCCAAATGTCAAAACACAACATCATGAATTTGCAATTTTGATGACACCGTTAGTAAACACGTAGGAAACATTTTCCATACTAAAATGTCCTACATGAAAGTCTTGTAAGTGTTGTTTTCCCAAGTGTATGAGCATTTTAATTATTTCGTTGAGCTTATAGACCCATAACAATATACTACCAAATCAACTACCTAAAAAACTACCAAATAAATTATCAAACAAACTACCAAAATTACGAAATAAACTACCAAGTAACAACAGTAAACGACTAAATAAATGACCTAATCAATGATTAAAATAGATAAGCCATAAATTTTGTTAGGAGATAAATGTCCGAAAATAAACTACCATTGGTCATGTGATCAAAATTAGTCACATATCTACAATTTTCGTTGAGCTTATAGATTTTTTAAAGCTAGTTGTGATCAAACAAGATAGTGTTCAATTTTTAATCTTTCTTAAATGAGGATGCATAACATACAAATTTAGGGGAAATTTTTTTTAACCATACCTTATAACTATGAGTGTTGACTATAAATGTAATGTTGAAAGGATACTATATCTCCCTCATGCGGATGAAGATAAGCAAAAATAAATAGATCCGTGTTCTACGCCAGGTTCAAAATTTTGAATGTAGTGAATTATCTTTTAAATTTTCAACATCAAAATATATATCTTCATTTATTTGCCCAATATCTCATTGATGTCCTAAATGTGTTGGAGGTTGCATTAACTAAGCTTTCTATATTTCCTTCTTCCTTTACAAGTTGTCAATGAAACCTCTTCCCTAACACTGGCTGTAGATGTAGAAGAATGTGAAGGACATAGAAAATATTCAAATGCTCCTCCCTATCCTTTGATGCCATCGGGATATATATTAAATTAGAAATCCCAAGATATTGTTTATATTTTCCCATTCAATATCTACAATATATATGATCCCTTACTCTCATTCATTATTTATTTCAGATCATTATTCTTCCCTCCATTCTTTTCATTTTTATGTATATCAGTTACATAGTGAAAGATAATAACCAAGGATGGCAACATATGCATATGTAATTGGTCATATCAATATATCAGATCAGCTAAGCATCCAATAGCCTTTGCACAACATTAATTGGTAAATTAAGACCACTTCTTAGATCCAACAAAAATAAATGGCACCTAGCATTCCCACAATCTAATATAACCTAAAGATAGATTCTAGCATACATTAGAAGAGAAAAATTCTAGACTAAAATGATGACAAAATAATACAAAGGAGATGAATCACTTGATTGTAGACTAAAGGAAAATCTGAAATATAATTCTTGTCTCTACAATCCATTATGTCTGATATAAGAAATTATAAATAGCAACATGATTTTTGGTGGAAATGAATAGTAGTTATCATCTAGCCATAAAAGGTGGTAATAATCATTTATAAAAGGCAATGATAATAAGAGTGCTATGCAAACTATGTAAGAAGACATTTCCATTCAAGCAATCAAGCATGGAGATAAAGGAATGCTAATGTGCTCAAATCAAATATAGTTAACACCATTGATGAAATATTGACATATTAGAAATAAAGTAATTCTTTCGTAGAGGATATGTAGAGATGAAGAGGAAAAACAATAATTTAGCCAGTGACCAAATAGAGTCATTGAACAATATACATGAGGGATAGGGCACTTGAGACTAGATAGTAGAACAATATAGGATAAGAAGAAGAGAATTAGGCCTAAAATATTTGGAAATGACTTACATCAATATAAGTAGAAGATCCTACTCCAAAATAACCGAATAGAGTATGAAAGGAAGAACAAAACATTCTAGTAGATTGGATCATTAAATCCTCAACAACCACTTAGAGAAATAGGAGGAGAAAAAGACCTTCAAATCAGAAATTAAGATTCATGTAAAACATTGGGTCAAGTGATTAGATGTGCAATATGAATAATTCTCCTTGGAGAATTCAATCTAGAAGATATTATATTCCTAGAGACATTAATATCAATAATTCAAACTCATATATACAATATAGATAAGGAGAGGAACAATCATCTTGCATATAGATAAAATACAATCTTGTGCAGTCTAAACATAGTAAATAGTGGTTGGGACCCCTGGGAGGTATAAGTATATGAAATAGGAGGGATATTTGATGTTCAAGTCACAACGTATTACTGGCTCAAAAGAAGTGATAAGTAACAGAGTTTCAAAGATATAATTCACTAGCTAGAGTCATTGTAATGATGCAAGCTAGTTTTGCCATTGGAGAGTACAAAAGAACATAACATCATGATAATTATACTTGATGCATCCCTACAATGAAGTAAGATGATTAGAAATAGTGAATACAACTTCATAAGGAAGATAATCTATATTCTGATCATAACATACATGAATTAATATTGAAGGATGCATGATGTAAGAGATAGAAGTTATTGAAGTGTTTTCTTTTCAGGCAGTGTTTCTTACAATTCTTCTTACATCTTATCCTAAAATTTTGTGTTAAATTATCTTAATTGATGTATTGATCCCCATCCTAATAGCCTTGTGCTAGAGATTTCTAATAGATGGGCTAGACTCTATGCCCTGGGTTACATTTTAATATTTAGATCTTATTCTGTGGTCCCTATCTTTTTAATATTTCTTGGTCTTTTGATGGTAGTACGTACTAATTCTGCATCTTTCTTCTCACCTTATTATGAGTAATGTAAATTCTATTGCATTTTTTCATGTTTGAAGAGATTACTTGCCAAAATAGACATTTCAGTGACCTAAGTATAAACATTTTTTTGAAAGAAGCAAGGTTGGATACAAATGACATGAAAACTCAACTGTTATTAGAAACTAGATGCTTCTATTACTGAGATCCAAGTTATGGGAAAGTCCTGAAATTTTACCCTAAATGTGTGAAAGCAACTCGCTAAGCTTTCTATTTTCCTTTCAGCATGGGAAAATTATGAATGATGATTTTAGACCATGTAACAAATATTTGTTTAAGAAAAGGAACCTCATAAGCTATTTGGTTGAGGTAGATAATGTCCCATTGTTGATTGGAAAATAAAATAGTGAGTTGAGGCATGATTATCTATTTTAAATTAAACGTCTTTCCTTGAGAGAAACTATTCAGCTATCCACTAACTTTAACCACTTTTGTCTTATTGATGGTACATATATTTAAAATTTAAAGAAACCAACAGTAACCTCTTCATCCTACCTTATTTTCTACAAATGTTGTAATAAAGATTTATTCCCAAACTGACCAATTGAAACCTTTAGGGAATTAGTGCAAAGAGATTTAATCATGATTGACAACCAAAGTTCAAACATAACTATAATGTTTCTACCTAGAAAAATGTGTCTTTCATGTCTCGTTAGTTTTTTGCATCACAATTCCAACTTTTACGGTCTAGCCCAACATTCTAATGATAGAAACATTAACCCCAAAAGGAATTTATAAGTAATGAAAAATTGCACTTACAATGTTTATTTCTCTGACATGGGTTGATCCAAATCATGATATATTTTGAATAGTTACCTCAAAATTAAGTTGCAGGGTCACCTGAGCCTGCAATATTGCCAACCTTACCGGGCACATCTGAGAAGATCTCGAAGAAATTGAAACTGGATATGTCAAAAAAAGAAGTAATCTTTTTAAAAATTCTAATCAATCTACATAGGGGCCTTCAAAACACTAGAAAGACATTAGACTAGGTTGTCCTGGATTTTAACCCCAACATGTCAAGACATGGAAGGTCATATTAATTGATGATGTAGGTATCCATCTTTGTCCATCTATTGTGAGAAATATCTTTCCTTTGCCAACTTTTTGGAAATGCATTTAATATGTCAACCATCTAAATCAATGTTTGAGAATATGTAGGTTCTATGTTGGGTCTAATCAAATGGAATGGTATACTATACCTAATGGTAAATTTGTCTAAAAAATTATAATATAGGTTTCTTTGTTTTAGTCATTTCCCCTAAATAATTTTCACTTACCTCATGTTATAACTTTAAACATATCAATTTGGGCGCTTTCTTGGACATTTTGATTCTACTTACCCTTTTGACCAAAAGCAATGGTAAGTATACATAGATATGTGGATGCCTCTTTGTAATAAGTCATAACCATATTGTAGACTTGTTTATGCTTTTTCCTTTTTGATATGTAAGGCTGACTTGGTAGCAACTCCTTTTATATTAAATATGTTTAAAGATTACATTACAAGGAAATGCACCATGATCCCTGAGGTTGTTAATGCCTTTACATAAATTCTACAAAGAGGACACACAAGCTGGATACCAAATTCTCAAAAGGACAAAAATACGAAAGACCACAATCATGTTAAAATATTTAATGCATAGCTGGTTTGTCCCTGGAGCCAAATGCCCACCTACCACCCTTGACGACCTGCACAACAGCCAAAAAAATTAATACAGATAGGTGAGTTTTCAAATTTGAAAATAAGGGAGAAAGCTTTTTTGGCAGAAGACAAAAAGGAATGTTCTGTTCCATTCAATCAATAGAAGCAGTTGAAGTTGAAGAAATTAGAAGTTGTAGAGAGAAGAAAAGTAATAAGAAATGAGGTAACTAGTTAAAGTTTCACAACCATGACTATCTAATCACTATGTTAACCCAATTATTTTTCAAAAAACTCATAACTAAAATTTTCAAGACTAAGTTAAATTTCTTGAAAAGTTAATGGTTGGCTTCTACCAATGAACTGATAGAACCCCAGGATTACAAATCAGTTTATTGACAATGTTACATTACACACAAAAACCTTTCACTGTACAATTCTAAAGGTAACTGATTCAAGTGAAGCATTAGTGATATTTTTTTGAATATTTGCGATATGCATTGAACTTATGGTGATACATTTGTTGTCTTAGTAATTTAAGTAAATGGGACATAAATAATTGAAATTCAATTGCAGAATAATGTCATGGAAGTGAAAACATCTCTCTTTAGCCAAAATATCTACAGCAATTGAAAGTTAAAGCAATACATAGATAAAATGAAAAATCCTCTAGTGTCTAGAACTCTAAACAACTGATAGAACTAGATGTACATGTGTGCACACACAAGCACATTGTTGTTGATACTTAAAACACCCATGTCCATGGAAGGTTGTCAAAAAAATTACATTACATTCATGGGCATGTTCACAGCCCAAAATGCGGATGTGTCATCTATTAAAACTTTTCCTTTGTGAAATTCAAGCTGTTCAATTCATCGTCTGAACAATTTATTAATATCTCTGATCAAATACCAGTTCATCAGAGTTACTCGACTAGATGCAGGAAATAAAGGATACACCATTGTTAGTTAGAATAGCAACCTCTTATTTATTCAAGAAAAGTGTTCTAAAAATATATTTCAGTCAAGTTTTTGTACCATTTGCATTTTCTTACTAGAAACAGTTTGGTCATCAAATCTGATCAAAGGGATCAATCAGGTCTGATGCCTTTATTTAAAATTTTCAATTATAAAATTTGAGGACTTGTGAAACTGACATAGTTCTAACACTTTTTTTAGTATTTTATTTGACAAGGCACATGAAACCATTTTTGCAATGCAGAAATGCAAGAAACAGATTATAATTGTTGAATTTAGAGAATCCTCCACTGTGTACACAAAACTCACAAATTTATGTCATCTGATAATAAATACCAGTTAGGATGACTTTGATTCATAATAAAAACGATTTGTGTCAGACAGATTAAGTAATGGTCTTGAGTTTCTACTAACTAGGCATACCCTTGATTATGACATCATTGTGTTTAGTATCTCTTAAGTCATTTTCAGTTTCCCTTTCATTTTTTTCTGACCTGTGAAAGCTTGCGATAGAGCACCACTACAAATCTGTAGCCAATGAAGTATGGCGGTTAAATTCTTATGAGTAAACTATATCGGTGAAATATTATTTTATAAACTTTATATACATTCTATACTGAAATTTAACCTGCAAAGAATCTGAAGGAGAAAATAATCCATGGTTTGTAAAATAATAAATGCATTCATGATTGAGTAGAATGTTATAACAGTTATGGTAAAATTGCCAATTTTCCAATGCTGCAGGGCTCAAGGGACAGTGAAATAGAAGACTGATTTCTATGGATAAAGTGAAACAACGCAAAAGTGAAGGAGATGTTTGGACAGTGCTTAAAGGTTGTGTATACAGCATTTCCCCTTATATGAAGTTTCATCTTGGAGGTATGAATTTTATATTGTTGTTGGTCACAAGTCTTCTATTATAAAGTGTGAAATAAGGCTCAATTTTATTCTAAATAGTGGTAATACTATGGCAGTCTTATTGATCTTGTAAAAATATTACAGTAATAATTGATTTGATGACCAATGAGAGGATTGTCACATTCTTATAATTTTGAGTATGATCTAGGGGCTGGAATAGATGTAGATGGTTCAAGATTATTACTTGGAGACAAGCCAGATTAGAAACAATGATCTGCAATTTTTGTTAAATTGTTCTTGTGAATAAAATGGTACGCAGATAATTTATTTGTTCAAGGAATGTGACAATTATTTGGTTCTTAGCAATGATTTGATTTTTGAAATTGTAGTTTCAATGAAGATTGAGATTGTAGCTATATCTAATCTGGGACATATTTTTCATCAAATTATCGGTGTGCCAGTAGAGGGCGCTGCTCAAAATGAAAATATTAAGATTATAATTTTGCAGATTGGCCCTTCTCTCTCCTCCATGCCCTAGGAAGATCCTTGAAATATGTCATTTGAGTCGATACGTACCAATATAATATATGATGAGCATGTATTTGTGCATCATCATAATTTTTTTTTTTTTTTAATTGCATGTTTTTATATGTATGAAAATTTAAATTATTCAAATAATAAATATATTATATAGTATTATTATTAAATTAAAATAAATAGAGTAATAGATTTTATTTGTGAATAATAGAGTATAATAGATTAATTACACATGTTTTCAATTCATATAATAATAGGTTGATTTAAAATATATTTTTAATTGTATAGTTTTAGAAGTTTCATAATTTATGGTTTTCACTTAATTTAAATAAGCATGTTAAGGAAATTATAGAATTAGTTTTAGTTTTTATTTCTCTTTAACTGATTGAAGAAATTTTAGAAAATAATTTTAAATGAGAAATTTGAAGCTAACTTTAGAGATATTTTAGTCTATATGAGTATAAAGTCAATATGGAGTTGGCATTAATTTAATAGGAGTAAATAAGTAAATATCATTCATGGGGAAAAAGTTAGTACTAGTAATTAATTGGTTTTCATAGCTTTAGATGCTTTATTAATGTGAGGCCTTTTGGGGAATCAATTTCTAGTGGTAAAGGAATGTAGAAGAGTCTACTCTTCTTTAATGATGATCTACAACACAAGGTGTACTAGTTTGTACACTCAGTTACATCAAAGATTGTATGATTCATAAAAAATTATATGATTCTGTCTAATTATTTGAAAATAACATTATCATTTCGGCATTACTTCAAATGTATTGCTTTGAATTTCTTATATATAAATACATACTAATTTTATTTTATTTATAATTACAAAGGTTTGTGAAAAATAACCTATTTTAAAGGTTTGTGAAAAGGTGCGAGAAAAAACTTAATACAATAACGAGTGAGGAAATAGAGAATGTCATATAGATTTAATATGAATTTGTAAACTTAAGTGCAATACATCAATAATGGGATTAAACGTGTCATAAAATTAGAAGTCTTAGCAATCAAATTATTTATGTATTTATATTTTTAAATTAGTTTCCCTTGTGTCCTTAGAGAAAGGTTATCTATTTCTCAAAATTTTGTTTAGTTTATTTAATTAATTTACATTTAAAAATGAGAAAAACTTTCCTTGGACTAAGCTGATAAAGCCCTAGCCTGTGCCATTGACGCGAGGATACTCTCCACTTCATAATAGAAAATGAATTTTGTTTTTTAATGTCAACAATCTATTTCATCAATAAAGGAAAAACATAAAAGGTCAAGTTCACAGTATAGAGGATACAATTTCAAGGGGAAAATGGATAGTTTTTGGGGGATCTTAGGCTTAACACAATCCCAAAATAGTAAAATCAATCTCGAGTACCATCATTATGCCTCAAGGAAGCCTATTATTCCAATTCATATTTTCATTTCTCCAAGGATGAGTGTTGTAGTTCTCTCTCAAAATATTGGACAAAATATTCTCACTAAAAATTGACAAGAGTTGTTGAGAAGTACATGGAGAAGATAGAAAAATTATTAAGACAATAGATTTAAATATGATGTACTCAGGATATAAGATAGTGATTTCCTTTCTTTGGCTTTAAATATATCTTTGTTCCATTTTTTCCACAACATATCTTGGATATCCCCCTCATTTGGGAACATCTCAGAGATTTGAGGACATCCTTGAGACATTTAGGGGATCCCTTAGGCATTTCATGACCACCAGTTATGATTTCTAGGCATTTGTAATATCCTATTTTAAAAATTTCTTTATGTTTTATCAAATCCTAGCTAATGAATTTGAAAGGAAGTTTATCATGTGTTTAGCAATATGAGCTTTTAAAATTAGGAATAATAATATAAAGAACTATATGCATCTAGATAGATTTTATGAAAAATGACGGTGATCAGAGTGGGAACTAGAGAAAATGCGTCTTCAAAACATAATGCAGTGACAAATTAAGCATTAATATCATCAATTTCTTTTCTAGTGATTAAATTGCAAGCACCCATCTTTTTCCTTAATCTTTCAAACTTTTCCTCTTGAATTGCCTTAGTTTTGTGAAACTTTAATTCAACTATTCCTTCACAAATAATATTTCAAGAAAAATGATGAAAATACCTATAATTGGTTCAACCTTGAAAGAGAGGATTTTGATTATGTTGGAAAAATATTTTAAAATCCATTAGTAAGTAGTAGAAGTTATAAAAGAGTTAAAGAATGTATCAATATGATAAAAAAAAATACAATGAACATTCATTTTATTCAATTTGTTTGTTTGAATAATTATTAGTGACCAATTATCTAATCATTTATTTTATCTCTTATCTTTGTCTAACCTTGTGATTTTACTTGATGACCAAATTAGTCATGTATTCAGTCACTTATGCCTATAAATTATAAAACATTATTACAATTTAATCACTTTTAGTCATATGACTAAAAAATTTAATCTTGTGACTAAATTTTTTAGTCATGTAGTCATTAATTTGCCAAAATTCTATTAGTGTATGGACCTGTAACAATGTTGTTTTTAATTTAAATTAGCACTTTGAGTTGTTAAAATAGTATTTGACTACAGACTCAAAGCACGAAGATGACAACTTGGTAACATCTAGCCATGTATTACCCCCAAGTTCAAATCCTACCCTTCTAAACTAGCCAAGCCAAATGTCAAAACACAACATCATGAATTTTCAATTTTGATGGCACCTTCAATAAACACATAGGAAACATTTACCATACTAAAAATTCCTACATGAAACTCTTGTAATTATTTTTCTACCATTGTACGAGTGTTTTTATTATTTCATTGAGCTTATGGACCCGCAACAATATTTTATTATTATTAAAATTAGTACTTACATTTTTTAAAATAATATTTGACTACATACTCAAAGCACAAAGATGGCAGCTTGGCAATATTTAACCATGTATTGCCTGAGTTCAAATCCTACCCTTTTAAATTAGCCAAGCCAAATGCCAAAACACAACATCATGAATTTACAATTTTGATGATAACTTTAATAAACACATAGGAAACATTTCACATACTAAAAAGTCCAACATGAAACTCTTCTAAGTGTTCTTTTCTGATATTTATTATTATTAAAATGAACATGTAAAGTTGTTAAAATAATATTTGACTATAGACTCAAAATGAAGATGACAACTTGGCAATATTTAACCATGTATTGCCCCCGAGGTCAAAACCTACTCTACTAAACCAGCCAAGCCAAATGTCAAAACATAATATAACAATTTTTTTCCCCCATTGTACTAGTATTTTTATTATTCCATTGAGCTTATGGACCAACAACAATAATTTTATATATTAAAATTAGCACTTGAAATTGTTAAAATAATATTTGACTAAGACTCAAAGCACGAAGATGACAACTTGACAACATTTAACCATGTATTGCCCCTAAGTTCAAATCCTATCCTACTAAACTAGCCAAGCCAAATGTCAAAACACAACATCATGAATTTGCAATTTCCATGACACCTTTAACAAGGCTGCAATGTAGCCGAGTTCTAGCCAAAAGATATAGATCATAAGTTTTTTTACAAAGTTTCTTGCTGAAAAATAACCTTATAAAATTCTTCAATAAAAGAAGGCTTAATGAATTGTTATAAATAATTATGCAATTCTTATGATAGATAAAAAAATAACTTAAATTTTTCAAATTATAATTTTTTTAATTAAAAAACTAATTTTTTTAACTTTGTAGTATATTTGATTGGAATAAATTATAATATTTAAGTATTACAAATATATTTATGATAATAATAATTATTGTTTGTAGCTGTTAAAAATAAATAAAAAGATTATTAACATTGACTTTAGTTTATTAAGCCTTTCTATTTCTAATATTTTTTTCTATTTTATAAAGTTAGCTTTCACCAAAAAAAGCTCATATTGCTAAAAAGTTAGGTCAAAAATTGTCTTTAAAGAAAAATATAAATACATCTAATTAATAAAATAATCTTAACATGCTTATAACAATTATCTAAATAAGAGTTAAATGATCTATAAAACTAGTCAAAATAATTTCTTAATTTTAAGAGAAATAAATTATTTTTAATAACCAAATTAATAAATTTTAATTAAAATACATTAAAATGAAATGATTGTAAAACCCCCAAGTTTAAGCACCTAGACTCCTTTAAACATTAAAAAAAAAATCCATTTACAGAACTATTCTCCTGAATTAATTCTTAACTAAATATAGCCATTCTTTTATAATTTTTAAATTTTTAAATTTCAATAAATTGATGCTATTTATTCCCTCATATTAAAGTAGAAGAGGGGCTGAAATAAAAAAACCAAGTAAATCCATTCATTGGAATCATTAAGAAAATGCGTAATAATTCCCTTATAAGAATGAAAATATATTACCAATGTAATCTAGCTCTAATTTAGCTCCTAACTCTTGTAAATGTCAAGTTGCGAAGTTGATTCAACATGGAAATCAAGTTTGGATTGGAATTAAGCACATAAAAGAACGTATAGGGGCCATCCATGATTATTTGGGATAGATTCACACAAATAATGGTGAAATCAAGAATATTTTAATGAGAAATTGTTTACTAAGATTCTCAGTGGGAGGATGTTCAATTAATTTTGGAAGATACTATTGTATTCTCTATGGCCCCTCACAAAAGTCCTGGAATTGATGGTGCTAGCTAATGTTAAGGCAAAATGCACCAATGATAATAAAAAAGTTAAACATGAATTTTTCATTGTGTTTTCATTTTTTTTGAAATTAAATTAGGGAGGATAGCTGCATCCATGGGCTCTCAGTTGAGTTTTATCAAGCCATGTGGCCTCATATTACAGAGGATTTTCATTGAGTATATTTAGAGGCCTTTCAACAAGGTTCTCTAGGACCTAATATTAACAAAGGTCTGGCTTCTCCCGAAAGGTAAAAATGAAGATAGTGTTGCAGGCTAGAGACCAATTACCTTACTTAACACTTCTAATCATAAAATTATTGCTAAAGCTTTAGCTACAAGGATAAGACCAATAGTTAAAGAAATTGTTAGACCTGAGCAAACATGATTCCTTAGTGGAAGATTCATTCTTGATAACCTTATGCTAGCTTGGGAAGTTAGTGAGTCGGCCAAGAAAATAGGCCAAAATGTGATGCTTGTCAAACTGGATTTTGGCAAAGCTTATGATAGAATACAGTGGAGGTTTATTCTTAATATGATACAATGGTTGGGTTTTGGTCCTAAATTATGTAAGCATGTTCATATGCTGTTTCAAGATGCTAATGCACATTTGGTTATCAACAACTCACTTACAAAATCTTTCCCTCTTCCTTTTCTCTATGTCTTAGTCACGGATTCGCTGATGACAACATACTCTTTCTTCAAAATTCTGAATTGGAGATAAACAATGTGCTAGAAGTGTTAAATTTATATTGCTTAGTTTCCAGTCCAAAGATTGCACATCATAAGATATATTTTTTTTTGATAAGGTCTGATCCTATCCCTTTTTGGATTCCAAAAGGATGGAATCACATTAAACATGGTCATATAAAAACTAAATTGTGGAGTTGGGAAAACAAATTTCTGTCATCAGCTGGCAAAGTTCAAGTTGTCAATGATATATTTTTGGCTTCCCATGTCTACTATTCTTCTTGTTGGATGCCCTCCAAGAAAGGATATGAGGATTTATTTAAAATCATTTGACACTTTTTGTGGTTAAATTGGGATGGAAAAATAGGTTTCAAGTATTCTTCCATGCTTTGTTGTATTCAGCCCAAAGCTAGCCCAAAGCCAAAGGTGGTTCGGGCCTACTTGATCCCAGGACACAAGGCATTTGTCTAGCTACCAAATGGATTTTAAGGATTGTTACTGGTGATGAACCTTGGAAATGTTTGGTTTGACATTACATTTCCCATGCTACTATAAAAAAGAAATTGTCTACTATTAATTGGATTAGTTAAATACTTCTTGCTCCTTATTTTAGTTTGAGGGCTTCTTTCCCTCTACAATCTATATGGAAAGTTTGGCAAATAGTGTCTAAATTTTTTAAATGGAAAGTTAATTCACTGCAACATGGGTTTAATTTTACTTCTTCATCCATTTGGTGGAATAGGCTAATTCAATATGAGGACCAACCCCTTGCTGTTGCTTTCCCTAGACATGCTCATTATCTATTCACAAAAGAGATCAAACATTTTGGTGACATATGGGATTTTTAGTGCTTGGACTGGTTTTCCTGGGAACAATCTAAGGCTACTTTTCAATTGAATACCAAGTCCAAGCGGTTTTTGATTTTTTTGATTTCTTTAGTGCCTGCAGATCTAGTTATCCAACTTTGTACCCCTATACAATGCAATTTTTGCAAGGATTGGGTGTGGTTAACAAAGCCTCCTTTCTATCATTTTCCTCTTAAGAAGATTTATCTATGTGTTCTTCTTAGCATGCCTTTGAATCTAAGACTAGATAAAAAATGGAAATGTAGACTTCATGAGAAGACATGGAGGAGGCTAAGCGAGCAAATTTAGAGATCTTGTGCTGATGCCAATACAAAAATGTTGGCTTGGAAGATCCTCCATTTCAAACTTCTTGTAGGGGACAGGTTGAAATGTTTGATTATTCAACCTAACACTTGTCCATCGTCCATTTGCCAAATCAAAATGGAGGGTTGTCCTCTCTCTCTTTTGCCTATGGCTTTTGAACATGGCTTGAGTTGGAAATATGCTATTATGGGGTTGGGCGTTCACGATAACATGGTTGCTAATTCCTTAAGACACAATTTTACTTAATATTTGGAAATGCACTATTTGGCTATTTTCTCTAATCAACTAGTTCAACAAGGGAACGAAATGCTAAAGTTTTATTTGGATATCTTGTTTCAAATTACTTCACTATGTTTTCTATTATAGGGGTCACTAAACAATAGCCCAAGATCAGAAAATTGTTGGATAGAATCAAACTTCAGCTTCTCAGAGTTCAAAGGAAAGATTTTTTCTGTTTTACTTCAAATTTAATTTGTAAGCAATGTTTTGTCATGTACTGTAGTGCTTAGTCTAGGCTGCTTCTATTGTCATTGTCTACAAGTTTCCTTCTTATGTGTTCAGACATGTGACATCTATTTATATTTGTAGGGCAGCCTTTGCTACCCTCCTTGTATTATTAATCTGTAATATATGCATTATGTCAATAATATAATAAAATAAAATATAAAAACCTTATCATAGCGATGTAAGACATCGAGGATAAAAGATAGAGGAGAAACCTAAACACACTCTTCATGAAAGGTGTGAAAAAATTATGAATATTAAATAAATATTTAGTGAATCAACAAACAAATTAGACACGATGTAGCAAATAATAGCTAGTGGCTAACAAGCGAACTAAATCTTCTTTTATATAATTTTTTATTAATTTTTTTAAAAAAAATTGTGGTAAAATTATTTATAATATACTAGATTCCCACCATTAGAAACTCTTGTAAAATTTGAATCTTTCACTTAGATGTTATTTATTAAAGTTTAAAGCATTTTACACAAATACTGTAACTTCAACTTAATTGTACTTGTTATGATTGAAACATTCTGTATATTAGTTTTCTAAGTTCTAACCATTACTTGCTGCAAAACCGATAATTTGCTTGGATGCTACTTATTATAATACTGTAGCTTCACCTTAATTACGGTTTGAAATATATAGCTATATTTTTTTTCTTTCTACAATTAAGTTTAGTTAATTTTCGTGGAGGAACTTTTTGGTTATATGTTTTGACTATGTTTCTATAGAATTTTTATTTTACTTATTTAATAAATTTTTCTTTTAAATTTTCAATTTTATCAAATAGAATTTGATTTGTTTTTTTCTTTAAATAAAGAAGGAAGTAATAATTTAAAAGAGGTTGCTGAGTTAATTAGTAAAATAGTAAATAAATTATATATATATATGAGATTTAAGAATAAACAAATATAATTTATTTTAAGAAATTTTATTGTTTAAAATATTATATATTTACGAAAAAAGTTCTTACAGATTATTTTATAACAGTAAATATTAATCATTTGATTTCATAATTTTTTCTCTTTGATGGAGGATCATTCCATAGTTTACATCACACCCATGACACGAATTTATATAATAAAATTGGTATTAACAATAGCAAACTACTGGTGAAAAGAGCAATCAAGACTTAAACAATAGTTCTCCAAATTACGGTAAATGCATGACTGGTAATCTCCCTTCATTTACTCAACTAATGAGAAGATAGACTGAAATAAGAAACGGTTAACATCCACAAATTACCGATAGAAGTTCTTCAAACGATGAAAGCGGTTGAACAATAATTGACACTAACAGTTTTTTTTGTTTGTCTATTAAAAAAATCTAAAAACGCTAGTTAGAAAACGATAGAAAAACAATAATCTCGGAAATTGCACGGGAGCCTTTCACAGCTACACAGAAGCTTACATTAAAAACCGAGGTGTGAATATCAAAGGGCACGTTTTTGACTGAAATGAAGATACTTATCCTGGGTGAAGGACAGCCCAAAGTAAAGTGCAGCTAACTATCAACAAATAGAAATTAAATCTTACCAAAACTATTCAGCTAAGAGAGAGTTAAAACCCTTTTGATGTCGAAGTTATGTTTGGTGTAAGCCTGTGTCCATACCTCGCGAATAAGTCTTCTGTCATGATGAGGCAGGCGCTTAGCCAAAACAAGCGCCGCCTTGTCAAGATGCACAGTATTCACACCCCTCGCCATGTTCATGTCGACGGAGGCACGATAGAACAATTTTGCCACGATCGGTAGCCATGTTGTCAGAAAAGTAGAAATTTGGGAATCTGTAATTGAAATTATTTCGTCTCGGCCCAACGCCTCCATAAACCAGGTTACAATGGCGCACACATTTTCATCAGATTGTATGGACTGGTACCACCACTCACTTACATCCTTGCTAAATTCTCGATTTCCACAAAAGGCGATATATGCATCTCTCTTTATCTTTCTGTCCCAATTACACCCTTCTCTTAATATTAAAGAGGTCAACAATTTTAGAGCTGATATTTTACGAGAAAGGATGGATGATTCAAACTCTTGCAAAATCACTCGCTCGCACTCGCATACATTCCCAGCATTTCCTCATTTCAAGATCTCCGTTATGTATGTCTTCGCCATATTCCTGATTTCTGTCGTGGCATGCCTATCTTTGACCAGAGACAACATTCCACTGATCACTTCCCTTTCCTCACAAATTATATCCCCTCTGCCCTCCTCTTTATCATCTGGAACAGCTTTGGAACCACAAGAGAGAACATTGGATAATCTTTTCAATATTCCTCCAGAAGATGGTTTTTTGAATTCTTGGAAAAGCACTTGCTTACATATCTCCACTGCATCTTTACCTTTTTCTCCTTTCAAGATGCTGGTTAAGTATCTCTCCGCGTTTTCCCGGTTTTTACTACTGCCATTCTTGTCTTTGACGAGAGAGAGCATTCGTTTGATCATCTTTTCCTCATACATTACATCGTCAAGCTTTTCAGCAAATTCTGGCAATACTTTCAGTCCCAGAGAAGAGACCACATTTCGAATTTGGGTTTTTTGCTCAGCTCTCAAACAAGCTTCTTGCAAATATTGCATGCATTTCTTGATGAGATCGTCACCAGCCAACATTAACTCAGAAGCGACACAGAGGACAGCCAGGCACCGCTGGACATTGTCAAAAATTGTCTGATCACCATTGATGAACTCAAGGAATGTTATGTAGTCATCATAATTATGAGCAGTAGTAATCCTTATTACTTCTGCTCGATCTGTATCTAATCCTGAGGACCACTTCGTGGCTTTGAAAAACTCCCATCTTTGTAGAATGACAGAATGGAGATGAAGTGGAACTCTTCCGTATTTTTCCCCATTTAAACTCATCAACCACATTTCCACATCTACAGAGGGTAGACCTCCCAGTAGAGGCTGAGACTGTTCCATTGCAAAGTTTAAACTCTGATGTAGAATTTTGTAGATATGGGTGCGTAGAAAACACAGAAGAAAAAAGTAATTGCAAGTGATAGATAACACTTTTAAAACTATAATTTAATGTGCATAAATTAAATATTTTTAAAAGTATAATTTAATGTGCATAAATTAAATTAAAATAAATTTTAAATTCAAGTAAAATAAAATTTGATTCTTTTAGCAAACTAAATTAATATATATTTTATATTAATTTATCATATATTAATAAATCATCATCAACATGAATTAGTTTTACTGAAAAATGGTGAATAAAACAAAAAGCAGAGCAGTGAAATTCGGCAATCATGTGAACATTACAAAGCAGGCACTCGACAATCAAAGAAAACATAGATACCCTAAATCAGAGTGACTTGTAGATTTCCAAAACAATTCCAAGGCAAATCATGGACATAGTTAGCCCTCTACGGGTGCTTGGGATTCATCATATTCAAATTATGCGGTGGAGACTGAAAATAAGTTCTTCATTTTTGGCAAACTTGGAAGATAAAAATGCTCGATATCTCGACAATCCAATTCCGCAACATGAGGAGATATATGGAAGGAATTCTATTTCGAGGATTTATTGAGCCAATTCCATTCATAACTATTCAGATTTGCCTAGTAATGTTCGACCACATTCTTATTTTACTTTAGAGAGCTTGGACCAACAATTTAGGGTTTTTAGCTTGACAAAGTATGCATTCTCGAACCCTTGCAAATCGCCACTTTTTCCATTAGAATCAGATAGGGTTTCATCTTATTGTCCATGTCTCGACAATTTCCCCAAATCTGGTGTGTCTCATGTTGCATCTCCAAAACCCTATATTCCCCCTTACTGGCGATCCTCGAAGAAGGCTATCAAGGACTCATCAAACCCTAAGGGAATGACAGAGTCTAAGGCTAATCCAGCTTGCGAGGATAATTCCATCTTGATTCAAAATGAAGAATGCGAAACCGCATGGTGGGAATGCCAAAAACTTGGAATTTTTGTGGTTTGGAGTGGTCCTAATGAAGAATTGCTCTTTCTCTCCAACTGGATTGAAGAAATTTGCTGCGACTAGGTAAGTATCTCTTACTTCTCAAATAAAATCCTATATTTGAACTGCATAGATGAGATTATCAAAAATGAATTTATAAGTGTTTCATAATGTTTCTTTAATGGTCATGCTGTCAAATTTGTAGAATGGAGTCCAAACATTAAAATAGAAGGAATAGATTTTAAGTGCCCAATATGGTTCAACATTCAGTCTTTATCACCTGAGTTGAATCAGATTGAGATTCTCAAATCGATAGGGTCAGCTATTGGAGAGTTCATAGGGATTGATGCCTCATTTCAGTATTACAACAATGTGAAATTTTTGATTAGAACAAAATTTAATCAATCCCCACATTTTCATAAAAAAGTGATAACAAATAAGGCATCTTATGATTTAAATCTATACTCATTCGAAGGGGAAATTTTAGGAATTATAAAGGCTAAGGATAATAAAGGAATGGGTTTTAAAAATTTACCTCTTACCTTAGATTTTTAGAGATTGTTTCCCATGATATACACCCAGAAAAAGAAGCTGGGAATTAGATCCTCAGATCCAATCACTTCTTCATAGACTCAAGGAAAGAATGTTTCTCATATTGATCTGCATTATACTGAATTGATGGATCAAGAAAAGTGTAAGGATAATCCAGTTTCTAATGTAAGGGTCAAATCCATTATTGTGACTAATCATAAAGAGAGTCTAGAATTGATTCAAAAGAAAGAGGTACCAAATAAACATAGATCTAAAAAGAAGAAGAAAGGTTCGAAGAACAATTTGAGACAAAGAATGTTGCCAGATGAAGGGGAGGATATGACAAACAGTGAGATAAAGGCAGATATGTCTCAAGAATAGGCATCTAGTAGTGAAAGGGGATTACAATCATTAAATCCCTCCATACAAAACATCAGGTATTGAATGCTTCTTGCAGGAGAGGCCCAGGTAATTAGTTAAGCCTCATAGGGGAGGAAGAACTAGATAAAGAAGTTTTAGCATCAACGCAAAATAAGGTAACAAGGGTTTCCAAAAAAGATGACATAGAAGAGTCAAAAAATTCCTTACTTTTTGAATTATATATAGATAGAGATGAAATTAACAAATTCTCTAAGGAAGAAAGTCATATGGAGTAGAGTCAAATATGGGTCATAGATGATAGATTCATAACTCCTAGCAAAGAAGTTGCTATCAGTTCTTCCAAGTTTTGGCAAACTCCTTTTGCCTATGTAAGTTCACCTTTTACTCCACATTACAATCAATCAGATAAGAATGGCAAGGCAAAAAGCGTAGACAAATCCCTTTCAAAAGAAGTTCATACCTTTTTAAATAAGGATATGATTATGATTCCAGAAGTGGAAATCTTAAATTCAGAAGACGAGGATAGATCAATTAACTAAGGAGTTAATCTAGGTATTCATCTTTGATAATATTGATAATAGCACAGATTCCAAGAAGGAGGATTTAATTCAACAAATCTTTAAATTAGGAGGAAATAATTATACAACTGAAGATCTAAGAAGAGATCTATTAAAAATAGATATTGAGGATAATATCATGGGACAGGCTCAGAAATGTGGTAACATAATAGGGTTAGAGCAAGAAGTTAAAGGAACTGGAAAAAACATGGAAGATTTGAAGGATGAAGTTGAAGATCAGCCAAGAATAATTACTCAGATTATTAGTGAACTCGAAATTGAAGAATTGGATGGACAAAGTGGCTTCAATATATCTACTATTCAAAGTTTAGGAAACAATTCGCAGCATCTTGAGATCTAGATGAATCAAGAAGGTTTGAGTTCACCAAAATATGACAAAACAAAAGGTAAAAGAGGCAAGAAATCACTAAATAAACTCAGAGAGGCAGATGGACTTAGCAGAGAACAACAAAGGGAATCATGAGTATCACCACATGGAATGCTAGGGGCCTAAATGCCCCTAGTAAAAAAAGGTTATTAAAACAAAATCTTAAAACTTTTGATTCAGAAATTATTTTAGTTAAGGAAACAAAGCTAAATAAGTGAAATGTCCCTTTTCTGATTTTGTATGATATTTCCAACCTTTAATCAGATCTTTAAGATCAAACAACTAATATCACAAAGATCCTCCAAATTTCTCAAGAAACCCCAAATCGGGTATGCCAGAAATGGTGCCAAAAGCTTCACAGCTTCACCTATTATTAATAAATCTGAAAATGGACATTTTTACAGAAATTTCAGCAGCATAATGGCCTACAAAATGACATTTCCAGATCTTTATAGCCTTTACACAACAACTCACAAATGTAGGACAAAAACTATGCTCATCGGGCTTCCGAAATTAACACAAAAATGCTCAGAAACACCACAAAACACTAATAAAATATCTCAGAAGTTTAATCACGTCCCAATACATATATTCAGCTCTATTTTAACACCTTAAATTCTAAATTACAGCAGCAACCCAAACTGATATGAAATACTCAACTGAAAACACCAAACTCATACAAAAAACACACTCGAAAACCCACAAATCTGCACTGTTCAGCACAAAGGCAAACTCTGTATGAGCAGGCACATGGAATGGCTTCAAACTCCCGTCCTTAGCCTTCCTGGAAACCTGCAAACTCCCATTCTTGGGTCTCCCTGGAAACCTGCAAACTCCCATTCTTGGGTCTCCTTCTCCACAGGTTTGGCAGCCTCTGAAGAATAACAAAGAATGAGCAAAAATCAAGTTATGCAATTTCCCCAAAATGCCTCCAAACCCCTTAAAAGAGGGCATAACTGTAACTCACGTCCAAGAGATGTTAATGAAACATATTTTAATAATAATTTTCATTTATTAGTCCAACGGTTTTCAAAGATTAACCCCCTTTTTTCGAAACTTCACTTTCTTGGGCCTGCCTGCCTTAGCAAAGATTATTATTTTTTAATTATTTGAAAAGGGGACATGACAATAAGATAGAAGGTTTAAAATTAAATAAGATGTTAGGTATTTGGGGTTCTATCTTTCACGAGTTTTTAGGTGCATCAGGGGGTCTAGGTTCAATTTGGAATTCTAGGAAGGTAGACATACATTGTCTAGAATATAGTAACAACTGGATTAGTGTAAGCATTTAGAGTCTTAAAACAGATTTGCAATTTATTTTAATTAATGTATATGGTCTGAATAGTAATTTAGGGAAGAAAGTAGTCTCGGATGAAATAATTTCTTTTATTTATAACTTTAAGGACAATCCCATTTTAGTAGGAGCTTATTTTAACACAATTTTAAACTTAGAGGAAAAAGCAAGAGGTATTCAGCATCTCTCACAATCATCTTTAGATTTTAAAGCATGGTTTGATAAACATAATATGATAGAAATTCCAACGAGTAATGGAAATTATATGTGGAATAATAGAAGGAAGGATTTTGCGTACATTGCTAAAAAACTAGATATGTTTTTTATAAAAGGAAACATAGATGATTATAATTTAAATTTCCAATCTTCCATTTTGTCAATTGCGGGATCTAATCATTATCCTATTTGTTTCAAATTTAGTGAGCCTTCGAAACCTATTAGGAATCCATTTAAAAGTGAAAAGATGTGGTTCCAAGATCCTAATTTCATTAAGAACATTACAGATTAGTGGGTACAGGCTAGATTCAAAGGCTCAAAGATGTTTGTCTTCATTGCTAAACTGAAAATGTTAAAAGAAAGGATCCTAAGATGGAATAAAGAACATTTCAATAATATTTTTAAAGAAAAGATGGAGATTGAAGATAAATTAAAAAATCGATACCTAGAAATAATTAAGCATGGTATGAACAATGAAAGTTATTTGTTAGAGAAAGAACTCCTCGCTAGATAGGAGGATATTCTCTCCAAAGAAGAAATATTTTGGAGATAGAAATCACAAGATAAATGGCTGGATGAGGGAGATCAAAATACAAAATTCTTTCTTAATTCCACCATTTATAATAGATCAAAGAGCAAAATAACGAGTATTATAAATCACTTGGGTATATGAATTGAAAAACCAAAAGAAATAGCATATACTTTCGTAGCCCATTTTCAAGGAATTTTGAATAATCATGAAGGGTCTAATAGAGAGGCTCAATCGAAATTTCTTAAATTTATCTCAAAATTAATTTCATCTGAGGATAATAAGGTGTTAAATAAACCAATCACTTTGGATGAAGTGAGATCGGTTGTCTTTAATATGAATCCGAATAAATCTCTAGGCCCGAATGGCTTTCAGGCCCTCTTCTTTCAGAAATGTTGGGATATCATGGGGGAAGATTTGTGGAAAGCCATTGAAGCTTCAAGGAATGGAGGAGCTCTGCTATTAGACATTAATTATTCCTTTCTCACTTTGATCCCTAAAAAGAATGGGCCAGAGACTTTGGGGGATTTCTTACCTATTGCATTATGCAATACAGTTTATAAATTCTTCTCCAAGATTCTAGCAAATAGGCTTAAAGGTTTCCTTCTCAAGTTAATTTTAGAAGAGCAAATAGGTTTTGTCCCAATAGATCCATCTTGGATGGTATTCTTACTATCCAAGAAACTATTCATTCTGCTTGAAAAAATAAGAAGGTATGTATGTTTATGAAATTAGATATACAAAAGACTTATAATATGGTTGATTGGCATTTCCTCTACAAGGTCCTCGAAGCATTTGGATTCTCTCATTAATTGATAAATCTCATTTTTAAATTCATTTACACTCCCAAAATATCTATTCTTTGTATAGTAATTTGCTCCTTAGTTGTAGCAATCAACTTGTGCTCTTCAATATTTTCTCTATCTATACTTCACCTTGTGATAGTGAAATGTGTACAAGACTAGCTTCCTTACCCTTGTCTACTTCAGTTCCATCCTTGTCAATGATCACTATAGCTAGTAAACCTAAACTATTTAGGCTCGACAATGATGTAGCTGTTGGTTGTGCCTTTGCCTCTTTCATCTAAATGACTATGGTAGACATAGTAGATGGTGTCTTTGTTGTATCAACTTTCTATTCAAGGTTTACACTTTGATCTTTTTGTAGATCCTATGACTCTTTCTTCTTTACCTCTATATCTAATGGGGGCACACATTTGGTGTAGCTTGTTGGTTCTCCCCTACAGATGCAACATCTTCCTTCTTTAATCCATCTATTCTTAGCAATACTGGGTTAATAAATGGAATAGTTGCATTGGTAGAGTCTTTCTATAGCTTCTTTAGATCATCATCAATCAAAGGATTAACATTCTAAGATGTTATATTGGGAACGTCCTTAATAATAACTAAGTCATGTTGACTCTCTTGGTCTACATGTGGGGAATTGGTACTCGACACTTGAACATTTTTTTGCATCCTATTGTTCTTCCTCAATTGTTTCTTGTGTCACCTCCACAATACCTTCCTTTGCTGAAACATCTTTTTTAGTATCTCCCTAATCTCTGTTCATTCTAAGTTATAGATTTTGTGGATAATCCATTAATAGATTTTGAAATCAATGTGCTCTTGGTTACCACATCTTCTACTTGTTTCTTTAGTATTTGAAATGCTCTATATTTTGAAGAAAATTTCCGTTTATGTTTCCCCATTGCTTTTGCAATCATCTGATTGTCCTAACTTGGGCTAATGTAGCTTCTCTAATTTGTCTTTCATGGTCAAACTGAATTTCCACTTTTTCTTAGCTCTATCATATAAGCTCTTTGGTATAGAGTTAGCAATCTCTAGAGGTGTGGACTTAAATATTACCATCATGTCATATATGGCCTCTTCTACATTATTTCTATCCACACTCCCTAGCTTATCAAAATCTATATGTGAAAACCCTGATTAGTCTACATTTGTTTTAACATTTTCACATAGATTATCTATATCAGATGAAGGGTTGTGGCTTACCATTTTGAATTGATTCAAGTCGCTAGAATCTGTCTTCTCCTCATCTGAATCCTCTTGAGTCTTGTACTTCCTCCTTGACTTCTTAGTAGGCTAGTTTAGCTTTGTTGTGGCACTTGCTCTCTTTCCTTTTGCCTTAGTAACTTCCTTTACTTGTGCAGTGGCAACCCTTGTGCTTGACCTTGTTAAAGGTACAATTGGCTTTTGTTGTTACTACTTCATAGTCTTCTTTGGTTTCTCCACTTCCCATTTCTTTGATTTACTCTTCTTCTTAGTAACCTTAGGTGCTTCATTGGCTTCTTCATCCTTGACATCTTCTACATTAACATCTTTATCTTCTCTCAAACCTTGAGTAAGTTTTAGAGGTCATTGACCTTCTTCTTCTTCTTCTTCTTCATCTCCTTCTTCTTTTGCACCTTTTCCAAACTTCTCTTTCAATTTCTTTACAATCTTTTTCTTTTTCCTTATGATAGAGATAGTTTGCAAGTTAATTGTTATTCTAGACTCACCCTCTTCATAATTTCCAAAAGATGTAGCATCCTTGTCAATCTCTTCTGCCAGTAGTATATTAATTCTTGTTGAAGCCTCATCAATATTTATTTCATATGGAAAGAGTCTCAACCATCTAACCCTTGTTATACCTACTTGGACATAAGTGTAGTCGACATCCACTAGAAAAAAATATCATTGTAGTGTTGTTCTACTAGGGATACATGTATTCTTAACCTTTTTTTCATTGACTTCTTGAAATCATCAAAATAGCTTGTTATAAAAGAATCAAAATTATCTCCTAATTATTTAATAAACTCTGTTATCTTCTCGATAACTGATCTGTTTATCTTCCAAACAACTTTACCAAAAGTGGGAAAAGTGTTCTAAACATAAAAGAATAAGAAAAAAGTCAACGAGACAAGCTTACATGATGCACTTTTGACCTTCCTGATGGCTTCCAAATTCTCTAAATGTTGTTGAAGATGGAACTCAGATAGGTCATAAGAATGATTAGGTTTTACAATCTTGTAGCCAAGGTCAACTTCCATGTAGGAAACACCATTTAGTTGACTAGAATGAAAGAATTTGTGTGCTATAACTATAATGACAAATGCTACCAAGGGATCTAAAATTGTGTCAATTGACATCCCTCATTTGTTCTACATGGCTCTAGTGTTATTTTCAATAAACCTCCTTTGCATCACTTCTCATACTTTTTAGTCTATCTAGGGTAGGGTACCCTGATACTCTGTGAACAATCCTTTTTGAGATTTTTATTGGTCCATTCTCTAACCAAATCTAATTATCATGTATACAACTCAATATAATCTTAATCCATTGAGTTTTGAAACCCTGAGGAAAGTCTAGGGCATGCGTCAACCCTTTTCGCTCAATGATCTTTTTTTTTTTCCCCTTAAAACACCACTATAACACAATTTTTAGTAGGTTTACCTAATTTCCATGTCTCCAACTTATCCAATATTTCCAGTGTAGCAACATTTAACATCCTAAATCGTTAGCACCTTTGTTGGTATCATGGATAATGCACTGGATGGATCTCCCTAATATGTGACCTCAAGAATTGCACAGAATGGGGGTTGTCTCACATCATTGCTTTCTTCCTTCACCTCTTTCCTAACTATATTTGAAGAACTAGTTGCCATATTGATTGTCTAGAGTTTGTGAAATATGAAACAATGTAAATCATCACAAGCTAAATACCTCTCAAATCTAATGAATGATGTTGAGTTGCAGTAGAATCTAGTTCAAAAATACTTGAATCTCCTTTTTCTTATCACCTTCATTCTTTTCAAACTCTGGTGGGTTCAAATGAGTCAAAAATCAACTATATAACCCTTTAAATTAGGTATTCATTGCTCAGTGCTTATACAATTGTAAACTTGGCTATCATAGGACTTTGAACATGTTCAGCTAACATAGTGAGCTCGACTATCACTAGCATATCTCCATTACTTGGATATAACTACAATCTTCTAAATGCTCAAAAACAACATAGAAAACAACATAACAATAGAATAACTCTTGCTTCTAACTTCTTCATTGCATCTGAATTCATGCATATATAATCTTTTCAAATCTTAGATATTTAGAACTAATGTATAATATTCTATTTCAAATATTAGTTCCACACATACATTTGATTGTCTAGTTGGGGGTGATGTGACCATCTGATCCATTGGATGATGTGACCTTATTAGAAATTGATGTGTTGCAATCTTCCTTCTTTCTCCATGTCTTGTTCATCTACAACCTCACCTTCTCAATATCAACCTTTCCTTTGCCCTTGCTATCTTCATTGCTCAATACAGGTGACCAAGTTGGACAATTTCTGCTGATATGACCAACCTTAAGAAAAATAAAGCATACAATTTCATTCAACCATCTATTGTAATTACCTTTGAAATGTGCTCTAATGCAATTTTTAGGGATATGACCATATTCTTGGTAATAGTGACAACTGTACCTTGTGTTGTAATCCCAATCATAAGAATTTCCTTTGTGATGTCCCTTTGTCTTTTTTTTGATGTCCACTTAAATTTTTATCTGCATTCATATGTGTTGTGTCCATATTTCTGATAGTTGTAACAATAACCTTCAATTTTTTGAGTTGGTGGTCTTGGTTCTACATTCATGTGCCTGATGTCATTGCTTCTTGAATTAATGACAGTGTCCCTTAAATTTCTACTTAGAGTTTTGATTTTTAGTATTTCTCCTACAAACATTTCCTATGTGACCCAATTTTCCATAGTGATGACAAGTGGGTTTGTTTTACTTTCCTTTATTGATCCTTTGTTCACCACTCCTAGATGATTCTCCTTGCTTAGTAGTAGAATATCCCAAACTAGCTGTGTCATTCTTTAGCCTTGGTGCTTCCATCAATTTTTTAAAGTACTTGATGGCTTCACTAGGCTTGTTAAGCTTTTTCTTCTTAGCCTTCAATTCATTCTACAATAGGGTATTATGTGTTTCCAAAGTTGTAATCTTAATGTCTTTCCTATTCAGTTCTTAATTTGCAACCATCAATTTATTCATTGTATCCAATTACTTGTTTACAAGATTTTTTACATCTAATGTTTTCTCCTCAAGTCTATTAGATAGAAGTCTTTTGTCTTCCTCCATCATGAATCTATCTTCTTCAACTTTCTTTCTTAGTTCAATTGTCTCACACAACAATATTGATTGAGCTTCTTGTTCTATTTTTAGGTTCCCGATTTCTTCAATTAGGGCATTACTCTTTTCCATTAGATCTACAATTACTGCATCAAACTCTTTTGAGTTTCCATCCTTAAATAATCTAGTAATGTCTACTTCTTGATATTGAGTGTCATCTTTTTGAATAGATATCTCCTCTCTTCTTTTTAATGAATGTCGCAGTTCATCTCTTGCCTCCTTGAGTTGATGTAGTGAAAGCTGTATTTTAATCTTTTGGTTCTCAATAGTCTTTCCCAACTTGTAGACTTCCATATTCAAGATCTTACTTCCAAAGCTGTCAAACTTTCCTTTCTAAAGAGCAAAAGTTTGATACCAATTGTTGGAAATACTAATGGGAAAGAAAGTTCTGAGAGAGGGGAGGGGGAAATGAACTAACACTTGAAAACTTTAACCTTAAAAATAATTCACCACACATCCATCTCATAACTTTTCATGTAAATTGAAATAACTAACCATTCATCACATCCATAGTATAAAGTAAATCAACACATAACACATAAGATTTTGGTTACCCAGAAACCCTCCAACGAGAAGGTAAAATTGGGGTGGGGATGATACCCACAAATCTTCACTACTATAGTTGTAAAGTGTGGCCAATTATGGCTACAAAGTTTTGACCATAAACTATGATCTACCTTATGAGGGGTTTGCCTTGTTAAAGGCTTACAAATATTGTTAGGTCTCACCTTGCTAAAGGATTTTAACTCACAATTAAGTAAACATTTGGTTAAGAGATTTACAACAACCTATTAGGACTACTTGGTTAAGAGATTTACTCTTTATCACTTATTAGAATGATTCAACACCCGATCTTTGGTTAGTATCTTTCTGCTTGATATTATATCTCCTCTTTGCTAGTTTCTTGATCCTTCTGATTAGATCTATCCTTTCTAAACCTCTCACTACTTGTCTCTATTCCTCTTAGACTGATTCTATTTTGTATAACTCTATCAAAACTATCATAGCCACCATGAATGCCTTCTCAACTCCTAGCATTCATCTCCTCACACATTAATAAACTTCTTAAGGTTTAGATTTCTTAAATAAACATTGGTGGAGATGCATTACGTCAGAATCAACCACTGAGTTTAATCCTTATTTCTACCTAATGCTTCCCTTAATCTAATTGGTCACATGCATTGCATAGGGATTTATAATCTGACTCCATAATTATCTCTCATAATCATAAATTCATGATTATGTAAGCCAAAATGGTTTACTTTGTGCCATTAAAAACATCTATGTCATTTATTATTCACTCGACATCAATAGGCTCTAACGCTCAGTCTTCACTTTGCCTTGAATGTTGTAACTCATCTTTTGTAGAACTTGACACTTACTATTATTTGACACCTAATTCACTTACCATGTATAGACTGCTTGGTACTGGAGTGACTCAACACATACTATCTTCTTGACACGTACTAGTGCTCAACAATGACTAATCATATCACATGGCATATACTATCTAGAAAATTATGCTGAACATGCTCTGATTACTTAGCTCACACTGATTTCTTGGCTCACTTTGATCACTTGACATGCTCTATGCACTCAACTTGTACTATTCTTTGCTAAATAATGACTAAGTGTTTTATCACTATAATGTCAAAACCAGAATGAGATTAGCATTCCTTTATAGATGAATCCCTTTTGGGCCAATCAATGTTAGAGCCACATTTCAATGAGAAATAGATGAAGCTTTCAAAGGATTGGTAAACTAGTTTATTGTGATCTACATGGATGACCTTACAATCTTCTCAAAAAATAGGAGCAATCATATAGTAGATTTGAAATAAGTGCTTAGTTGGTGCAAGAAGTTTGGTATATCCCTCAATCCTAAGAAATATTCATTTGTAGTTATAAAAGAGAAGCTTCCAGGATACATCATTTCTAAAGCTAGAATTTTAATTGACCTAGAATGGGTACAAAAAATACTAAAATTGTTTCCACCAATAGGTGTAAAGAATTAAATTTTTTCTTCAAGAAGATTAACTTTGTGTAGAAATTCATAATGTTCCCTCTCAATGACATTTTGAAAAAGGGAGTAAAGATTCAATGGATTCAAGGTCAAGAAACATTTGAATACATCAACATGATCATTTCCACCACCTTGATGCTTGTAATCCCTAATTATCAATTACTATTCAAAGTCCACTCCTTTGCATTGAGATACTTGTGCACAAGTGTTCTCATCATGTAGAAAAATAATGTCAAAGATGAGGGATCAATTACTTTAATGAGCTATCCTTTGAAAAACACTGACCTAAATTACCCAATCTAGATAAATAATCATTTTCTCTAGTGAAAGAAATAAAAAGGTTTCACCACCATGTACTATAAAGAAAGGTGTACGCTATCATCCCTGAACCTATAGTGAAATAATTGTCAATGCAGCACTATCTCGTTGAGAGTAGAGGGAAGTGGATGACTATCTTGAAAGAGTTTGAATTGGAAATTTAACCCATGAAGCTTGTAAGATGAAAAGGATTAGCCAAGATGATGATAGATAATGAAGAAAAAGGTGTAATTTTATATGTACATACAAATGAAGGAATGATATTAGACATCTGGTACCAAGAAATCATGTATTACCTCTTGTTGGTGCAAGATTACCTAGGCTAACTCCTAGTTCTAGTTTCACATTCAAGTTTTTGGCTTGTATCGACCTTAGCCAAGTTAGTTAGTTGTGTTTGGACCTTATAAGGTCTAGTGTGATTTCTCCTAGATGGATTTCACTAGGCTCAACCCATTCTAGTTATTTTTGAGTTGCTTTTGCTTACCTTGTGTTTTGGTTGTTAGGAAGATTAGGGGTATGGGTCTTATACCATCAAAGTCTAAGGAAGGTATGGTTTTGAACTTATCTTGGCCTCCATGATGTTTTTACATCCTTTTGCATAGGTTGGAGGTCATACATTGTCATTTGTCTTAAGATGGGAAAGATGTCAAAAAGATGTAAATTGTTGCAAAATTGTCAATTAGGTGAGATTAGTTAAAATCATGTAAGTTGATGCTCTAAAGGATAAATCATGCCTAGAAATCATAAAGGTACCATACTATACCTATTTGGAGGTTTCCAAGTGATGGATGTCAAAATTGTTAAAAGATGCAAAAGTTGTCAAGAACTTTGAAAAGTTGCTTGACAAGATTTTGACAAAATATTGCATTTTTAGGAGAATGAGGTTGATAGTTAAGATAAATATCTAAAAAATCTCAAGGAACCTATAAGACCATGAGGGAAAACCATTACAAGGGTTGGAAGTTGTAAGAAGTGAGTTTAGAAAATTAAACGACTCAAGTTACTATTCAAAATTGACAGATTTATGAGTTTTTGATTTCTTGAATGCCCTAATGGATTAAATGACTTCTGTTCTCATTTAATTCTTGTTGTTCATGTTCTTACAATACTTTTGATTTAGATTTCAATTTTATAGGAGCTCATTTTTTCATAGTTGGAAAATCTTGTGTACATAGGCAGTCTGTTGTTATTGTTTTGTCAGTTTTGGGAAAAATGACTCCTCCATGAATCCTTTCCATGGAATCATAATGGCTCTAATGGAAATGGAAGTGGAGTCTTTGTATAGTGTATATACCAATGGAGAGAACCATAAGAACTTATTTTCTATTTTTCAAGTGATGCCCTAGGAAAGCTTTCAATGCATGGCTAGGTGATCACAATGCTTGCAAGATGAAATTGATAGATTGAATGTATTGGATAGTTCAATTTGATAGTTGTAGAAGGAGGATGGTATGTGTGTAAGGATAATTTTCTAAGAAATTTTTTTCTATGCATTCCATGAGACCCTAGCAGGCACTGATTGGAAATGCTTGAAACCCTTTGTTTTAGGCATAAAAATAACAAAGGGGTGTACAGACAGGTTAAGGAACTAAAACCCACAAAATCTTGAAGTGTTCCCAAAAGGTTACCCATATCTATGTTTTTTTTACCATCTTGTTAAGGGAAATTAGGAGTTGTAGCCCAAAAACTAATTTTGGAGGCCTAATTCTACCAGGTCTAATTTGGACAGTTTTGTCAAGTTTGAAGGAATCAATAAGTAGACATGTGAAATTTGGGACCAACATAATAGTGGGAGTCTAAAAACCATAAAGTTTCATCCCTCATGCCATGTTGTAGGTAGAATGACCAAGTTTGATGAAATTGTGAGTTTGAAGGACAGGGGAAGATTTCCGTAGGAAGGAAGCAAGTTGTTAAAAACTTGGTGTAGCTAGGTAGGGAAGTGATGAGGATAAGGTAACAATCCTATTGGGTAATGGTGACTAAGGATAACCCTAATAGGCTAAGAGAGAATCTTAGTCAATCCCTTAGTGAAGAAAAGGGCTAGCAAGTAATCTAGCTTACATCATATTGGTATCCAAACCACCAAAGATTGGGGCTAGTGACATGACTTTGTATACTAAAGAGTTAGAAGGGTAGGCATACATGGTAACCAATGCATAAATTTCCAAGGAGATGAAGGAGAAAAAAGAAAGGAATAGGCTCCTAGAAGAAGCATTAGAGGATACGAAGACAAAATTGGAGGAAGTTGTTGAGGCAATTGAGAAGATAAATCAAGAAGGAGAAAATAGTGACAAAGGTAAGGGAAAGGTTGATGAGGAAGATATCATTCTTGAACTAGACCCTCCATTGAATGAGGAGCCATTCCTAAAATCCATCAATGCATTGGGTGGAAAGGAGCTAAAGGGAGTTCCTTTGTTTAGTGGGAAGATGGAGCCTAAACTTGTGATGGAATGGATTGAAGGGATGGAAAACTACTTTGAGTGTAAGGGGGTCACTAAAGAACAAAAGGTCAAGGTAGCAAAATCTAGGGTAGGAGGATCAACACTAACCTAGTGGAAGTATCTCCAAGAAGAGAGGGAGAATATGACAAAGAAACTAGTTGCAAATTTGAAAGCCATGGTGACTAAGGTAAAAGAACAATACCTACCTGAAGACTATGAAATTAAAATACACAAGAAAAAGGAAAAGCATAAAATAAAAAGATATGGATGTGGAAATATATATTGAAGAATTTTAGAAGTTATTTTTGAGATTAGGGACTCAATAAGAAGAACCTATTAAGGTGGCTAGGTATCTAGGTGGGTTGAAGTGGAACATACAAGAAGAAATAAACCTATGAACACCTACAACAGTCCATAGATGTTTCCATGGCACTAAAAGTGGAAGAAAATAACAAGAAGAAATCTAAAACCAACTTTAGAGGCATGGGTAGAGGTAGAGATGCTAGCAATCAAAAGGTTGTGGTGGTAGAGGTTCAAACTCAAGAAGCCAAGGGGAAACTAAGTGGATTGAACAACAAGAAGGGAATTCTAATAGAAGAAGTTCAGTAGGGAAAGAAGCTCCAAAAATGCTAGAAGAAGAAGAAGGAACAACCAAGGTAGAGGATCCTACTTTCCAACCATGAAGTGATACAATTGAAACTAGATGGAACACCCTACATATAGATTCCCTGAGAAAGGTTCTATTTCCCAAGGGAGTGTAAAAAGAGTCAGTTATGTGAAAGAAGAGTCTAGTAACAACAAAAAACCATCTAAAGTACCCTTAGAATTAGAAGAAGGGGAAAATTTAATGATAAGAAGGACATTGATTAAGGAAACCATAAAGGAGAACCAAGCTAAAGAAGAGCACTATTTAGGATGAAATTCAAGATGATGGGAAAAGTGGGTAAGGTCATCATAGACTTAAGTTCTATAGATGACATCATATCAGAGGAGGCAACTAGCAAAATGAATATGAAAATAATTCCACATAACAATCCCTATAAGGTTACATGTCTCAAAGAGGGGCAACATGTTCTTGTAAGTGAACAAGCATGGGTTGAATTCTCAATAGGAAGGTATAAGGACAAGGTGTTATGTGAAATTCTACCTATGGATGCATGTTACCCTCTACTAGGAAGGCAATGGCAGTTTGATAGACAAGCAATGCATGATAGAGCCAAAAATGCATACTTCTTCAAGAAAGATGGTCTGACATTCAAGATCCAAACTTTAATAGAAGAAGGAGAGATGAAAAATCCAAGTCCTAATGTCCTCATGGTGGGTGAAAAGGAGTTCATGAAGATGTTGGAGGAAGGAGGAGTAGGGTTTGCACTATGTTTAAACCTAAACAAGAAGTTGCCGATAAGGAAGGAAAGAAAAAGAGTTACCTAAGGAAGTGCAAGAAATGCTTAAAGAGTACAAGGACATTGTTAGTGATGGACAACCTACTACCATACTTCCTCAAAGAAATTTTAGCCATCAAATTGAATTTATTCTAGGAGCCACCCTTCCTAATAAAGCTTCCTATAAAATGACCCCTCAAAAAAATGAGGAAATTGGTGAAAAAATCCAAGAAGTCTTGGACCAAGGCCTAATTAGGAAGAGTATAAGCCCTTGTGTCATGCCTACTATTTTAGCACCTAAAAAGGGGGGAACTTGGAGACTTTATACTAATTTGGGATCCATAAATAGGATCACCATTAGGTATAGGTTCCCAATATCTAGGATTGAAGACCTAATGGACTGTTTAGGGGAAGCAAGGTACTTTACCAAGATATATCTTAAAAGTGGCTATCATCAAATTAGGATAAGGGAAGGGGATGAATGGAAAAAATCCTTCAAAACCACATAAGGTTTGTAGAATGACTTGTAATACCATTTATCTTATCAAATGCTCCATCTACTTTCATAAGACTTATGAATGAGGCATTGAAGGATTACATTGGTAATTTTGTTGTTTTCTATTTCGATGACATATTGATTTTTAGTTAAACTAAAGAGAAGCATATTAAATATTTGAAAATTATATTCAAGAAATTGAATGAGTAAAAGCTAATGATAAATTTGGAGGAGTGTGACATCATGAAGAAGGAGCTAGTGTAAATTGGGTTTTTTTTTTTTTTTTGGTCTCAGGGGAACTTCAAGATAGATCAAAGTAAGGGGGATGCCATCCTAAACTGGCCTACTCCCAAAGTTGCAGCATGGGTGAGAAGTTTTCATAGTTTGGCCCAATACTATAGGAATTTTATCAAATATTTTAGTGCTATTTGTGCTCCTATGTTAGATACCATTAAAGGTGGAATGAAGACAAGGTTTCATTGGAATCCTTAAGAAAATGATGGGTTTGAAACACTCAAGAAGAGGATAACTACTCAACCCATTCTTGTTCTACCTAATTTTGAAAAACTCTTTAGAGTGGAGTGTGATGCTAGCAATGTGGCAATTGGGGCAATCCTAAGCCAAGAAGGGAGGCTTGTGGCTTTTCAAAGTGAGAAGCTCAATGATGCCAAGAGGAAGTTTTGTTCCTATGACATAGAGTTATATGCTCTAGTCCAAGCTTTGAGGAAGTGAAGACATTACTTGCTTCTGAAGGAGTTTGTGGTATATTCAAATAACCCAATCCTTAGTTTCCTTAATTCCCAAGATAAGATCAACAACAAACACATGGAATGAGTGGAATACCTACAAGCCTACACCTTTTTAACACCAAGCATAAGAAGGGAGTTCATATTAAGGTAGTTGATGACATAAGAAGGAGACTCCTAATAGTACAAGAGGTTCAGTTATAGAGCATTTTCATTGATAGCTTCAAGGATCTATATGCAGTTGATGAAGATTTTGCAGACATTTACAAGGTATGTAAGGTGTATAAGAATGATTTCCTTGGTGAGTTTTTTTATTACAATTTGCAAAATGATTTTTATTTATTTAGGTAAAGTCAAATATGTGTTCCTAGGGGATCAATGAGGGATAATTTGATTCAAGAAAAGCACAATGGGGCACTTAGTGGTCATTTTGGGGTCAATAAGACTCAAGAGTTAGTCACTAGGTTCTACTTTTGGCCTAAAATGAATAGGAATATCAGATAATATGTTGAATGTTGTGTAGTATGTCAAAAGGTAAAAGGTACATCTTCCAATGTAGCTCCTTATCAACAGCTCCCAATTCCTAGCAAGCCATGGGAGTGCTTAAGTATGGACTTTGTAGTAGAGTTACCAAGGACTAAGCAAGGTTTTGATAGTGTTTATGTCACAGTGGATAGATTTAGCAAAATGGCACATTTTATCCCTTCTGTAAAAGTCCATGATGCTTGTCAAATTGCTCATTTTTTCTTCAAGGAGGTCGTAAGAATATGCGGTTTACCTTTGAGTATTGTTTTTGATAGAGACAACGAGTTCATGAGTCATTTTTGGAAAACATCATGGCACAAACTAGGCACCAATTTGTGTTTTAGATCTGCCTATCACCCTCAAACAAATGGTCAAAATGAGGTCATAAATAGGAATCTTGGGAATTTTTGTGATGCCTTAGAAAGGAATATGGGTAGGTTTGGGATCAACTCATTAGGAAGGCTGAATATGCATATAATGATATAGTCAACAGATTAACTGGTAAGAGCCCTTTTGAAATTTCTTATGGGTTACATCTAAGAGGAGTGTTTGTACTAACAAAGTTGAAGGATGATGCAAAAGGTAGTGAATATGCTAAAGGCTTTTCCCACTCCATGAAAGAGTAAGGAAGACCTTAATTGATAATGCTGAGAAACTCAAGCATAATGTGGATGATAGTAAAAGAGATGTGTAATTCCAAGTTGGGGATTGTGTGACAATTCATCTAAGTAAAGCAAGGTTGTAGAAAGGAGTTCCTCATAAGCTTTAGATGATAATTTTAGGACCTTATGTAATCTTGTCCAAGTATGGAAACAATGGCTACAAGGTGGAACTTCCTAAAGGCATTGGGTTGTCACCGATTTTCATTGTTGCTAATTTGATTAGGTATAAAGGCCCTACTCTAGATGCTAATTAGATACTTAAGGAGATCATTAAAGATGTAGAAGACCTGAACTTAACTCCTCCACCACCTAAGGTAGCTGAAAAGGTACTTGACTCAAGGGTTTACAAGAAGACTAGGACTACAAATTACTATGAACATTTTGTCAAGTGGCGTGGAAAAGAAGATATAGAAGCTACTTGGATCAAGAAAGAAGACTTCAAGAAGTTTGGTATAGACACTAGCTTGCTTAATCCAAGGATGGATTGAACTTATATGTTTGGGAGAGTATGGTGTAGGAGCACCTAGGCTAACTCCTAGTCCAAGTTTCACATTTTGGTTTTTGTCTTGCACTGACCTTAGCCAAGTCATTTGGTTGTGTTTGCTTATCTTGTGTTTTGGTTGTTAGGAATATCAAGGGTATGGGTCTTATGCCCTAGAAGTTTGAGGAAGCTATAGTTTTGAACTTAATTTGGCCTTTATGATGTTCTTACATCCTTTTCATAGGTTGGAGGTCATACATTGTCATTTGTCTCAAGATGGGAAAGATGTCAAAAAGATGTAAATTGTTGCAAAATTGTTAATTAGGTGAACTTAGTCAAAATCATGAAAGTTGATGCTTTAAATACTAAATCATTCCTAGATATCATAAAGGGACCACACTAGACCTATTTGGAGGTTTCCAAGTGATGGATGTCAAAATTGTTAAGAGATGTAAAAGTTGTCAAAAACTTTGAAAAGTTGCTTGATAAGATTTTCACAAAATATTGCAATTTTAGGAGAATGAGGTTGATAGTTAACATAACTATCTAAAAATTCTAGAGAAACCTATTAGATCATGATGGAAAAGCATTCCAAGGGTTGGAAGTTTTAAGAAGTGAGTTTTGAAAATCAAAAGACTCGAGTTGCTATTCAGAATTGACAAATTTCTTAGCTTTTAATCACTCGAATGTCCTAATGGATTAAATGAATTTTTTTCTCATTTTATTCTTTTAGTTCATTCTCTTACAATACCTTTTTATTTATATTTCAAGTTTATAGGATCCCATTTGTTCATAGTTGGAAAATCTTTTGGACATGGGAAGTCTGATGTTCTTGTTTTGTCAATTTTGGGAAAAATGACTCCATGAATCTTCACCATGGAATCATCATGGCTCTGAGGGACATGGAAATGGAGTATTTAAATAGTGTATATACCAATGGGGAGGCCCAAAATAACTTTTTTGTTATTTTTCAAGTGATACCCTAGGAAAGCTTTCAATGCATGGCTAAGAGATCATAGTGCTTGCAAGATGACATTGATGGATTGAATGTATTGGATAGTTCAATATGGTAGTTTTAAAAGGAGGAGGGATGCATTAGGATGGTATGTGTGTGAGGAGAAGTTTCTAAAACAAGTTTTTCTATGCATTCCATGAGACCCTAGAAGGCATAAATATAGAAAATAGGTGTACATATAGGTTGAGGACCTAAAATTGTCAAAATATTGAAGTGTTTCTAAAATGGTATCCATATATAAGGTTAGTTTACCATCTTGTTAAGGGAAATTTAGAGTTGTAGCCCAAAAACTAACTTTTGAGGCCTAATTCTACTAGGTCTAATTTGGACAATTTTGTCAAGTTTGAAGGAATTGATAAGAAGACCTATGGAATTTGAGACTAGAAGAGTAGGGGGAGTCTAAAATCCATCAAGTTTCATCCCTCACTACATGTTGAAAGAAAAATGGTTGAGTTTGAAGGACAGAGAAAGATGTCTCTAGGAAGGAAGAAAGTTGTAAAAACCTTGGTGTAGCTAGGTAGGAAAGTGAAGAGGATAAGGTAACAATCCTCTTGGGGTGAGAGTGACTAAGAAGAACCCTAATAGGCTAGGAGAGAAGCCTAGGTGAGCCCTTAGTGAAGAAAAGGGATAGCAAGTAATCCAACTTACATCACTTGCTAAAATGATGTTCCCAAGGGATGAAAAACTTGCAATGCATGAATTTGGAGATGAGATGTGAATCGTACATGCTAGAAGATCAAAAGCTCTACTAATGAAACTATGAAGTAATATATCTAAAGTGTTTGGACTGTGATGAAGCCAAAGAGGTTTTGGAATTATACCATGATAAATATGGCACCAAATATGGTTTGGCAAAGTCCACATCTCACCAGATCCTATGATTAGGGTACTATTGGCCCACCCTCTTCAAGGATACTCACAAACATATATGTTCTTGTCATGTTTGTTAAACTAGTTCCAATAGAGAGAGAAATCCAACTATGCCTTCACAACTAGTATTTGAGGTACACTCTTTTGCCAAGTGAGGGCTAGACTTTATTCAACCTATAAATCCACCATCTTCTACTATTCACATGTTCATTTTAACAGCCACTAATTATTGCACATAGTAGAAAGAAGTGAAGATGTTTTGGAATAGCATTTTCCAGGTAGTTACCAACTTTCTTGAAGAACACATCGTCACCATGTTTGAGATGTTCTTTTTCTAGTATGTGATAACCAATCCTCCTATACATCAATTTTCCTTACCCAATGGGCATCGGATAATCAAGTAATTATCAAATTCTCATCTAACTAATATGCACAAAGTAATGTACTTATTGAGTCCATGAACAAAAACTTGATAACTATCATAAAATTCCCATTCACATAGATCCCAATGGATTGACATACGCAATTGAAATATGCCTTATGGACTAATAAAGTTAGAGTCAAGAATGCTTGAGGAAAACCCCCTATTTGTTGGTCTATGGTCAAGAACTAATTTTTCCTTTGAATCTCAAGATTCTTGTGCTAAAATTCATGAGAGGATATATTGAAAATGGTGATATGGTCTAAGTCAAATTGATGAACCTTTGGAATTGGATGAGAAAAGAATAGTGATATTGGAACAAATATCAAAACAATAGGTGACTGCCAACCATTGGCTTGATAAAATCCTTTAGATTCTCTAACCTCGTCCTCATGTGGGATAAGGATAAGGAGAAACCAAGAAGCCATACTAAGTTCCAATGCCTATAGGTTGGCCCTTACCAAATTACTAAAATTTTAGGGGATAACACTTTCATGATAAAAAATTGATGCAATTGAATAACTCTATTTCTTGTGAAAACTAAAGACTAGTGTCATGTGCAGGCAATATGATATTTTCAGCTCCTAACTAAGATTCTTGAATGATTTCTCGTAGCACTTTGCTCATTTAAAGAAATGGACAAGGTAAACTCTAAGAAACCCCCCTCTAGAAAAAGATATAAATTATTGGCGAATCTTTCATTATTTTGACAAAACAAATCTTTCATTATTTTGACAAAACAAATTATTTTTATTAGTGAATCTCTCAATTTTTTAATTTTGAATATTATTTACATTGGAAATTATTTTGGAATCATAATTTTTGAGTAGAAAATATTGGCAAATCTCAATAATAATAGGAAGTTCATTAATCATCATGGAATATTACAAATCAAAATTAAACATGTTATATATCATGGAAATTATGAGGATAATTACATTATGTTTTAAATCAATAGTGAAAACTAAATATTGGTAATATATCCCTAAAGTAACTAATAATTATGATAATTATTGGTGAATTAATTTTTATTTCTTTGATAATATACAATATTTAGGTGAATCTAATCTAATCATGTATTGAATATTGTGGCAAATCTTGTTGGTCAAATAAATAGTACTCACAAATGAGTGTCAACACACTTAACCATTTTCATTATGTATGCCAAGTAGACAATAGATGCCAAGCCAAGAATTTCAATAGGTGCTAAGTCATAGTTAGTGCCGAGTAGATCACAGTGTAGTATGTGTCGAGCAATACAAGAATTGTTCATGTGTCGAGTAACAGAATTGTGTAGATGTCAAGAAATTAAGAACAACATATGCCAAGCAATACAGGATATAATAGGTGCTGAGAAAACCAAAAAACATAGTTGATGCCGAGAAATCCAAAAATAGTATGTGCTAAGCATCAGTAATACTTCATGTGTCGAGCAATGTAGGATTAGCATAAGAGTTTGTATTTGCACAAACTAAGATGTGAACCATTTTTGGAGCTGACTTAGAGTTTCGAAGGAGATAAAGGATAAGGATGAATCACTTACATTCCCTATGTAATCTAAATGAAACCAATCAAAAAAATGGTTAAGGCATGCAAGCAATAAGAAAAATGCAAAGTATGAGCAAGAATTTGAGATTCAATATGGATCGTAGATCCATACCTAACCCTAAGTCTTTGCATTCTTTATAAGGAGAATGAATGCACCATTGCATGTGTGGAAGAAAACAATATAAGGGGAGAATATAGGAAAAATTTAGTGTGAAGAGAAAAGAATTAGTGGAAAGGACAACATTTATACATCTAGTTGAATAGAATAGAATAGGGGACATATTTAGAGATAAGATCTAGTAGAGATCAAAAGAGGAAGAGTAGATCATGTACCTGAATCAAGTAACTTGAGATTGCATTCAATCAAGTTAAATGTTCTAATACTCTTTCAAAATTGTATTAGAGGTTGAAATCCTACATTGATAGGTTAACTTAACAACTAGGTAGGAGAGCCTTTGGAGAAGGTCAAGAAAGTTCTATTAAGTTAGGTGGGTTCAATAGCCTTTATGTAAATCCTTTAACAGGGTGACATTTCATGTAAAGTGTTTGTAAATCCTTTCAATAGGTCACATTTAATAGTGTTTTGTAGCCTTTAACAGGGTAGGCCTTTAATAGGGAAAACCATCAAAAGTGGTTGAACTCATTACTGTAGTAATTTTTGTGGGTGTCATCCCCACCCCAGTTTTAACTTTTTATTCTTGGAGGGTTTTTGGGTCACCAAAATCTCTTGTGTTATGTGCTGATGCATGCTTTCATTTCATGTTTGTTTATATGTTTACATGCATGCAATTTTTTTTTATAGATATGTGTTAATAAGAGTTTGAAAGGATAAAAATTGTGTACTTCTGATTCACCTTCCCCCCCCCCCCCCCCCCCCTCCCCCCTCTTAGAAGTACTCTTCCCATTTGGAATATTTCAACAATTGGTATCAGAGCACTAGTTCTCTCAAGAAGAAGCCTAACAGCTTGGATGAAAAGATCAGAAGATGGAAGTCTTCAAACTTGGGAAGATCATTGACAATTAGGTGATTGATGTGCAACTAGCTCTACACAAAGTAGAGGAAGCTAGGGAGGAACTGAGAAAATCTTTGAAAAGAAGAAAGGAGATAGCCATAGCTGAAAATGACATACAATACAAGGAGATTGAAACCTCACAAATGTTTTCCAATGGAGATTCTAAGGAATTTGATGTAGCAAAAGCAAAATTAATGGAGAAAAATAGAGCATAAGCTGAAGAAATTAGATTACTCAAGCTTGAACAAGAATCACAAGCCATAATGCTTTGTGAAGTGACTGAACAAAAGAAAAGAGCTATTGAAGACAAGGCCATAATAGAAGATGATAATAGAAATCTCATCAATAGGATGGAATAGAAGATAATTAAATTTGAAAAGATTTCAAACATGCAGTTAGACACCTTAAGCCAGATGATGAATGCCCATCGTGAGCTAAACATTAAGGATATTGAAATCTCCACCTTGAAGATACAAAATGAAAAATTGTAGAATGAATTGAAGAGAGAAAAGGAAATAGCAAAAAGTTACAAAAAACCCAATGAGGCAATCAAGTACTTAGAGCAATTTCTAAAATCACCAAGGGCTAGTAATGATACTTCAAGACTTGGCTACATTAGCACCGAACAAGGAGAATCATCCAAGGCTGCAAAAGAAAGAAGAAACAAAGGTAAGAACCCTAAACCTACTTGTTATTTCTATGGTAAAAGGGGACATACCTCTAATGTGTGTAGAAGCAAGAATAGTCATCAACATGATAAGCCTACAAATGCAAATTTCTGTCACAAGTGCAAAAAGAAAGGACATTTAACACAAGACTGTAGAACCAAGACCATGAGGACACCAAGATTTGAGGGTCACTACTACAACTACAAAAAATATGGACATAGAGCATTTGAATGCCGATCAAAGCCTATGTGGACACCAAATCAACATTTAAGGAGAAACAACTATGTACATCACTACAATTGGGACTAAAATACAAGGCAAATTTGTCACTACTGTCAGGAATATGGTCATGTACCTCAGAAATTGCATAAGAACACACTTCAAGGGGAACTAAAAAAGATGGTTGAACCAAACCACATGTTTTAGTTGCTTAGAGACTAACAATATTAGCAAGAACTATCCAACAAAGGTCAAGACACCCAAGACTGAAGTTAATAAGGGCAAAGAAAAAGTTGATGTGGAACACATCAGGGAAGATATGAAGAAGACATGGCAAAAGAAAGGTGAATGCAACACATCAAATAGAGAGATCACTTCATCCAAGAGGTCAAGTGATCACACCTCATCAAATTAAGTACTAGAAAGGTACATGGGGCTGATACATATAAAGATGTATCATACATCATCCCAAAAGAACATATGAGCACTACAAAGAAGAAATTTGCATAAGTTAAGATGTCAAGATAAAGGTTGGAAGATGATGCTGAGTTACCTTTAGTTGCCAAGTAAAACTCTAGTACATGCCATGTTGAACAATCTAATAGCTATCGAGTAAGACTTGATAGTGGCTACCAAGCAATTAATAAGATCAGTAAATGCCAAGTGAAATGAGATAGTAGTTGTCGAGTGAATAAAATAGAGTTGATGCTGAATTGGAAAATCCTTTGGAAGCTGAGTGACAGCTGTAAGCATGAATACAATAAATGCTAGGTTTCAAGCCTAATAAAAGTGAAAAATCGTTCATTTTTTGATCATTCGAACAAAGAGCAAAGATGAGTAGAGCAACTGAGAAATTTCCTAGTGATCAAAAGATGATTTGCAGCAATTCAACAACCCAACTCCATTTCATTGATTTACCAGGTATTTCATTCAAGTGCCAAGTTATGTAGTTTGAAAAGTTTGTTTAAATAGTAAACCCTAGTTCGGTTAAAAATGGCATCTGGTTTTAAGTCTAGAAAGGGAAAGGAAGATTTGGAAATTCAATTAGTTAGCAATGAAGTTAAACAACTTGAGTTCAAGCCAATCCTAGAGGTTGCCTACAAAAATGATCGCACTGGTGTTCTATCTGTGATTCTTGATAAAGTAGTAATGGTTCAAGATGTACGCAAATGCTACAACTGTAAGATAGGAGAAATAGGAGATTTGGATATTTTTAATGCATTTGATAAACTTTGTAAAAATGGGAAACTTAAAGATGAATTCTCCATAGTTGAGAAGAAGGGTCTGACCAAAGCCCTAGTTTTCCCTATTGTCTTTAAAATAGAATGGATATGCATTGTGTTGAGCAGAATCCATGATGGAGCTTTTTGGTTAGAAATAGGGCCAGTAAATTTTATGAAGAAAACTATGCATAGGGTTACTAGTATTCCAACCCTAGATTGGCCCAAGACCCTAAGGAGTGATAAGAGGGAGGTAATTGAGAAAAAAACTGGTGCCAAGTGGAACAACAGGGGTATGACAATAGACACCATCATAGAACCCCTACTATATCTTGCTGTAAGAGTTATATCTCACAAATTCTACCAATCCAACAGGTTGAACAGTGTACCTTGCATAGTAGTAGATGTTTCCTATAAGCTATTGAAAAAGGATCATACTTATGATCTTGTAGAGTTTATGATGCAACAAATCAATGAAAAATTGGGAACCATAATCAAAAGGGGCTCAATGCAAATTTGGCTCAGTTTTGGTTTGCATGTTTTTCTACATTATGAAAGAATTCCCCTTAGTAGGCAAGGTGAGATGGGATCCAAATAAGACCATTATTGACCAAATAAATGGATTCATTGATCAAATGGGTGAAAAATTTGATGCCCAAATGACCAGTTATTTTGAGGACTTCAAAGAATCCACGAAACAGAGAATGAAAATTCTAGTTTCATTGGTGGAGAAACATGAAAAAGACATTTTATTTCTAGTGGGTATTGACTATACTTACATACAAGAAGTCATCCCTAGAGTCAGATGGCTTAGACCACTAGGTTATGAACTGGATGTGGATCAGGCTTCAATAACTATTACAAAATTGCTTGTAGAGGAAACTGATAAAACTAAAAAGAACTTTGGGACATATGATGTTGTCAAATAAAGGGTAGTTATAGACCTCAAGACAACAACAGTAGTCAAGAAGAAGGACATGATTGTAAAGAATCTTAAGAAGAAATTTGGGGTAGATATTGGAGAGACAGGTACTATAGAAGAAGTAGAGGAAATAAGTCATGATGAAGAAGAGGATGAAAATGAGAAAGATGAGGATGAGCTAGAGAAAGGGCCACTTTAGTTAACCTAAGGCCTAGGTGAAGATGAGGATGAGAGTGCCAAGGAAGAACAAGCCAAGGAAACATCCATCCAAACCAAGGTCACCAAAAGAAAGGAAAAAGCACCACCTACTCCTTAGTCCAAGCCAAATAAAGTGGCAAAGCCTACACCTAAGATGCCTACTACTAGAGCTACTACACAAAAGGAAAAAGAAGAGGCAACAAAGAGGAAGATATCCACTAAGAAGACTACATATGAGCCAAAGAAAAAAATAAAATTTGTGGCTCAACCTAATTTAGATGAAGAAAGGATAGAATCAGAAGACAATAGTCAGTTTAAAGTGGTAAGCCATCCACCTAAGTCTTCAATTGACAAATTATGTGCTAAGATTAGGAATGGTGACTTGAATGATTTGAAGAATGTAGATTTTAATAAGCTCACAAAGGATGAGAAAAATAAAATAGAGAAATTTGTCTATAGTATGATGGCAGACTATAAACATACACCTCTTGAATTGGATAACTAATTGCCAAAGGAATTATATAAGACTGTAGAAGATAAATGACATTTCTGTCTACAAACTGAGAAGGAAATAAGGGAGTCTACCTTAGCAAGAATGTTCCCTAATTTGACTAAAAGTCAAATAAAAAATGCAGTCAAGAGGCACAACAATAGATTTACTCCCAAATATAGGGCATTTAGTATTCTACAAAACAAAATTGAAGAGGTTGTGAGAAAATCCACAAAAGTGTGGAAGATTATTTACAAGAAAATTGATGATGTATTTGATGAAGAATACAGGATAGAAGCAAGTGCCAAAACAAAGGCAATAAAATAAGCAAGAAGGAAGAAAGTAGAAGAGAAGAAGCTAGAAGAGAATAAAGTGGAGGAAGAAAAGAAGGATGAAGAAGAAAAGGAGGAGGAAATGAGTAAAGAAGAGGAAAAGGGGACAAATGAGCAACAAGAATAGAGTGTGCAGGACACACAACTACCACCTCCTAGCCCTCCTCATTATACCATCACACCTAAAAAGAAAATCAAGATAAAGGATGTTATTGATACTTTTGGTCAAAACATTAATCCATTAACTATAGAGGATCTAGCAAAGATCCTTGACCAATCAACACAAGCAGCTAGACTATGTTCAAGCCCAATACTGGTTAGTGTTGATGAGTTGCAAAAGGCAATAGTGAAATCAAAGGAAGTCAAGGTGCAAACAAAAGAACCACCTATGATCACACAATCTACTAGACTTCAACTCCTTCCACCTCCATCTCCACCAAAAGTTATCACACAAGAACTTTAGGAGCCGAGTGCAATAGTAGGGGATGATAAAGGAAAATTAGTACAATCAATAGGTACACCCCCAACTATAATGATAGCAGAAGAGAAAAAAGCTAAAGAGAAATAAGAGACAAAAGATAAGGATCAATATACAATACAAACTTTGGTTGAACTACACAAAATAGGTGCTCCTACTCAAACTCTTCAGCAGCCGAGCATTGAAACACTAGCACTGTAAATTAGAACACTAGGCTCAAGCTCAACAAAAGTAGCTAGGAAACTTCATTATGGAATTCTTGAGCTTGATGAAGAAATAGAGATACCCTATTATGAATCTAGCACTCTCACAGAAGAAAAGATGAACGAGATACAAAGTGCATTGGATAGAAGAAGGAGACAAGAGGCACTTAGAAAGGATTATAAATATAGGCAAGCATTAAATGAAATCAAGGGCATATTCATGGATGCCTTTAGCCTACAATCTCTAGATGAGTCAAGACCAATTATAGAATAACTATCAGATATAGTTGATCAAGTGAAAAATGAGGACCATGACACCAACACCAAACTAATTGAATGGTCAGAGAAGAAATTCCAAGTTAAGGTCAATCAAAAGATATCAAATGACATCATTTTGGGACAAGCTGACCTAGCTAAGAAAATAGATAAAGTCAAAATCATACTTGGGAATATATTATCCCTTTACATTAAATTGTGTGATTTTTCCAATTTCACACAAGAAACTGGACAAAAGATATTGAGCTTGGAAAGAAATCTAAAGATTTCTAGTATGCAACTCCCAACCAATCCAGCTCAAAGTGAGAAGCATTTTGCTTAGATGCTTCACACTCAAAGGGAACTAACTATATTAACAATAGAAGAGGCTAATATAAAAGCCAAGCTAATGCAAATTCAATCCTCCATCACCCCTCACTTGGAGGTACTCCACAAGGACCAGATGTATGCAGAAACAATCTTGAAGAAAGATCCCAATCTTTCTACACATGAAGGATTTGTAGATCTAGCAGCAAAGCTTGCAATCCAACACAAGTCATTGGATATTACATTAAACAATTAGGATGCAGCTCTGAAGATACTCTTGGAGGTTAATAGCTCATTTTTGGCTAAACATGGTATTACTTCATAGGACCCACATTAGTGTCAAAAAGGGGGAGATATATTATAGGGGGAGTAAGAAAAGGAGGAGATATGTAGATAGTATGGGTAATAACCAAATTTTGACAAATTTTGATCATTTTGATTACATTCTTTCACTCCATTCTTTCATTCATTTTGAGAATAAAGTGGAATGATTGTAAATAGCCAAAAAGGGGGAGACAAGGAATAAAGGAGTGAAAAAGAGATGTAAAATTTTGGTAATTACATGGAATACATGGACATCACACAGATCAGATACAACATACAGGCTCAGAATTCAGAAATAGGTCAAAGGATAGAGAGGATTAGGCATATTGGCACATAATTTCAATTTCAAAAGCATAATCAACTCAAGGGGAGTCATAAGATGAGCAAGTAAAGATTGTACTCAATAAGGTTAGGATCAACAATGCTTTGTTAAGTGTTTTTGACACTCATGTCAAAGGGGGGGATTGTTGGTCAAATAAATAGTATTGACAAATGAGTGTCAACACACTTAATCATTTTCACTATGTATGCCGAATACATAATAGATGCCGAGCCAAGAATTTCAATAGCTGTCGAGTCATAGTTAGTGCCAAGCAGATCATAGTGTAGTATGTGTCAATCAATATAGGAATTGTTCATGTGTTGAGTAATAGAATTATTTAGATGCTGAGCAATTCGGAACAACATATGTCAAGAAATATAGGATATAACAGGTGCCAAGAAAACTAGAAAACATAGGTGATGCCGAGCAATCCAGAAAGAATATGTGTTGAGCATCAGTAATACTTCATGTTCCGAGCAATGCAAGATCAACATAAGATTTTGTATTTGCACAAACTACGATGTGAACCATTTTTGGAGCCGACTTAGAGAAATTTTGAAGGAGAAAAAGGATAAGGACAAATCACTTACATTCCCTATGCAATTTGCATGCAACCAATCAGAAAAATGGTGAAGGCATTCAACCAATAAGAAAAATGCAAAGTATGAGCAGAATTTGGGATTTAATATGGATCGTAGATCCATACCTAACCCTAAGTCTTTGCATTCTTTATAAGGAGAACAAATGCACCATTGCATATGTGGAAGAAAACAACATAAGGGGAGATCATAGTGAAATTTCAGTGTGAAGAGAAAAGACTTAGTGGAAAGGAAAACATTTATACATCCAGTTGAACATAATAGAATAGGGGACATATTTAGAGATCAGATCTAGTAGAGATCAGAAGAGGAAGAGTAGATCTTGCACCTGAATCAAGAAACTTGAGATTGCATTCAATCAAGTTAAATGTTCTAATACTCTCTCACAATTGTATTAGAGGTGGGAATCCTATGTTGATAGGGTAGCTTAATAGCTAGGTAGGAGAGCCTTTGGAGAAGGTCAAGAAAGTCCTATTAAGTTAGGTGGGTTTAACAGCCTTTATCTAAATCCTTTAATAGGGTGACACTTCACGTAAAGTGTTTGTAAATCCTTTCAATAGGTCACATTTAATAGTGTGTTGTAGCCTTTAGCAGGTCAGGCCTTTAACAAGGTAAACCATCAGAAGTGGTTGAACTCATTACTGTAGTAATTTTTGTGGGTGTCATCCCCACCCCAGTTTTACCTTCTTATTCCTAGAGGGTTTCTGGGTCACCAAAATATCTTGTGTTATGTGTGATGCATGCTTTGATTTCATGTTTGTTTATATGTTTACATGCATGGAAATTGTTTTTTAGATATGTGTTAATAAGAGTTTGAAAGGATACAAATTGTGTACTTCTGATTCACCCCCCCCCCCCCCCCTCCCTCTCAGAAGTACACTTCCCATTTGGAACATTTCAACAAATCATTGAGTTTAAATGTTTTAATAAAATAAATTATTGTGCGATTTTAAATATTTTAGGACTAAGTTTAATAAAAATGTGGCAGTTTAGGTTGCATTAAATATTAAATTATTAGCCATATTACTTGTAATTTTTTTAAAAATTTGCAAAATTACAAATATTCACCACTAAAAATATACTAGATATGGTCATCTAGGTTGATTTCAACCCTAGTGGGTAGTAGCCAAAACTAGCTAGGAACTCTCCTGTTTGAACACAAGATTTGCCAATTGGTTTATAAAGATCACTTAATTCCATGTGAGTCTCCCAAAAGTTCACTAAAGGAGGAATGCAAGAGGTATCAAACTGGTAAAAGTTTAATAGAAAGAATGAATACCAACACCTTGACTACACAACCCAATTGTTGTCAATGGACAAGAAAAAGAAAAATTAAATGAGGAGTGGTATCATTAAAAGGACTCTAGCACTTGGTATAAAAGGAAAGAAATCATTCAAGTGAGATCAATGCATCATAAACACTGGCTCCCTAAATGGAACAAAATTCAAGAAAGAATCAAGTGGAAACATGCAAGCTCCACAAAGTTGACAAAAAATTTATTGAAATGCAAAAGAAAGTGATCGATGTCTCATTAAGAGCTCTCCAAATGGGTTTTGACATATGGACATACAACAATTGGAGGTTGGTTCATGGGATGATTCCTATTTTTGTTATCATTTAGAGACGTATTGCTTCTATGTTATTGTACACTCATGGTGGTTGGTGCCTGGGAAAATTAATAAAATTAAGCCACTAAGCACATACTAAGTGTGAAAGTTACAAACCTAATTTTTCAATGAGGTTTTTGAAAGGCCTCTTGTGACATTGGGAAACAAGTCTCATATCAACATAAGTTTGTAGATTTCTTGTTGATAAAGAAATGCCTTTGTCATTTCTTCCTTTTGTTGGGCTATTTGTTGTAGCTTCACAACACATGCCCCATATTTTTCTTCAAAAATGAGGACCCCAGTTTATTTGGGTCATGGGAACTCATTCCTTAGAATAGGGTATCTCTCGAGATACCTTGGAGAGTAGGACTACTATAGCCCAAGTTTAGGAGTTGGGAAAAAATGCATTATCTCAATCTAGTAGTTGAAAGGGGTAATTTTCATGCACTAAGGTAGAAAGTGCACACCTGTGCACCTTGTGCATTTATTCACCTTGTGAACTTGTACACCTTGTGCACTTGTGCCCTAGTAAGGTGCACACCACTGCAACATACACACACCCCTGCCTATAAATAGATAAGAGTCCCTTTGGGTTCACTAATTGTTCTATGTTGGCCTCCAAAATGTGTACCTTCGTAGTCATTACACATCCACATTTTTGTAGCTTCAAGCACCAAGGTATAGACCTTGTGTACATATGCACACCTTGCACACCTATGCAAGCACATGACATGCACGTTCCCCTACTTCCATAAATGATGTTTTCCAAACCCAAATATACACACCTCCATAGTGTACACTTGTGTAGTGGCACACCTTATATACTTGCATAGGTACAAAACTACACATGGTTCACATGTCCCCTTTCCAAATCACCCCAATAGCTAGTTTTGTGCATGTTATGCACCCAACACACTTGTGCACCTTGTAGTTTGTTTTAATTTATTAGCTAGTCAATCAATTTTTTTACCACTTTTTTCAAGTCATTAAGTATCTTTTTGGATTCTAGATAACAAATATACAAACATTTGTCCTTTTGTGCAAGTTAACATGGCTTCATCATCTTTCATAGTGGCAAAGATCACACCTAAACTGTAAACTTTCAAATTCCAAGGAGCACCCAAGAAGTTGAGATTCATAGATCTTCACTCTAAAGTCAGAGATATAGAGCTCAAACATATAGATTGAAACATATTAACAAACCCCATGAGAGATCAAAGATTATCTCTACACTTATTCAAAGTGGATTGCTGAATGTCACATCACATCTAACATTGGTAGAATCTTCAAAATTAATCATGATTCTATCAAAGATCTATGTCCTTAATGAGAAGGTGGTAAAGAGTGTGACTGGAGAAATTGTCTTAGATATTTGGCCAACAATATAGATAAAGTATTCCACGTTATCTAGGCTAATGAATATTAGGAGATTACATATGATAGTGCAAACTACTGGTATAGGGAAAATACAAAACAAGCCAAGGACATAGTATAGGAGAAGTAATTGATTACTAAGACCCCACAAAATAGGTTAGGAAAAGTTGATATGACATGGAGATACATGATTGCTGATATTGGTTATTGCATAGTTTTAAGAATCTATGTATCGTGTAAGAAGGAAGGATGGACAAAGTCCACACTAGCGGAGGGGTTAGGTCTGTTTGGTCTTTCTAATTTTGGTTTCATGCCCGTAAGGACCCATTTTGAGGAAGGAGAGATAAGGAAAATGTCACACCAAGAATGTTAGGCAATGATTGGAATACACTCCATCCACTCCAACTTGGTCTAGTAGAAATACCTCCCTCACCTTTGTGAAATCTAGAAACACCACCTTCACCATTGCTAGAACAAAATGCCATGCCATTGCCTCCTCCAATTTTAGAACATTAGAGCTAGATAATAGAGGATGAGGTGTATTTAATGCATCATACTAATGAATCTCCTTAAGAAGGTCAAGTGTTTGCAATAGTAGAGAAAGATCACCCTATAGAAAGACCACTCTCCTCCCCTCCTAGAACCATAATGACCACCCCAATATTGGAATGACTGAGGTTAGAGGAGACCCCAAAGAATATAGACAAAGGGAAAGGACTAGTATCAAAAACAAATTCATCATCTAGTCATTATATGTCTTGAATGGGCACTACTCCAGCATGGCTAAAATGAGAAGTAGAGACTGTTAGAAACAATTGTCCACCAAGATAACTGGGGGGGTGTGAATCAGTTATCCAACAATTAAAACATTTATCTTCTTTAAACAAACTTAACTATTCAACCAAAGTAAACAATAACCATAATAAGATGCACATAGAAAATTACACCAGATATGTTAACTAGGGAAACCCTTGATTAGAGGGAGAACCCTGATGGGAATGATGCCCACAAGATGATGTACTAATATAAATATTCCTTGTTAGAGGATGGACCCTGTTAGGAGTCTATTACAATATTGAGTACATAGAATCCCTACTAGGAGACTTTGAATCCTAGTTATGAGTTGTAGTACAATGTATGTAGGAAGAGCCCATTGCCCAAACATGCAATTTCAACTACAAGAAGAGATCACCATTCAAACATGTAAGTTACTATTATGTTCTTCTTTCCTTTGTTCTAACAACCAAACCAAACACTGTTAGACCTTGTAGACTAGGTTGTGAACCTCAGATCCAAATATCAAACCTCAAATCACACAATACAACCTCAACAATGAAGTTTTCTTCACTTTCACTCTATTTTTCTCAAATTTTCATTATGCTCTTGTGCTACTTACAAATCACTTCTTCATGTCATCTACGTTACTCTACATGATAAAGGAAAATGTCCTTCATTTATACTAAGCCCATCAAAAAATTGCCTTAGTCGACTGTTAGATCTATTGAGAGATTGTTGGAAGCATGAATGTTGATGATATTCCTATGGGGGAGTATTGTAGATATGTTACTATGTTGATATGTTAAATTCATGACTAAGTTTGTCATTGATGTCAACATAGCAATATTTTTTGATATCTTATAGAAGAACAATGAAAAGATCAAGTTGGTACAGAAGAATAGTTATGTATTATAACTATCTAAGATTATGGGAGATACGTTTGAGTATCTAGTATATGTTGTTAACATTAGAAGAAGAAATGATAAGTCTAGAAGAAGTTATGTAAGGTTTGGAAATGTTTTTTCTAAGATAGAGTTTACAAAGGCATGTTCTAGTAAACTTGTTATATCTCTTAGCAGAGTGTTATCTTGAGAATCAAGGTTGAGAATGTGTAGAAGACATGTTGGTGATGATGTGGCTGATAACTATCTTTTGATTCCATTTTCTTTAGAAAACATGTTAAACTCATTTGAAGTAAATTCTCCTCCTCTATATGATCTTAAACATGTATTCTTCATACCTAATTCATTCTCAAGTCTATTCTTGAATATCTTGAACTTATCAAATGCCCCAAATTTCTCTATAAGAAATGCAACAGACATCATTCTAGAAAAGTCATCAACTAGAATCATAAAATAACTTTGACCATAGAATCCTTTAGTCTTTTTAAGATAGTTGAGATCTATGTGTACAATCTCCAATTTTGCCATAGTAGTAAACTTCTTTCTAGGAAAAGAAGTTCTGCTATGCTTTGCCAAAACACACTCCTTGCAAATTGTGTTAGTAGGTTTTACAATCTTAGGCAAATCTCTAACTGCAAGCATACTACTAGTCTTTACATTACTGTCAAAGTTTATATGAAAAAATCTCTTATGCCATAACCAACTGTCATCTAACTTTGCAACCAAACATGTCATTTTAATAGGATTCAATTGAAATACATTACCTCTAGATCCGGTTCCTATTCCAATTACCTTTCCATCTTTGTGTCTGATCATGCATGTCTTTTCTATGAACTGCAACTGATAACCTTTATCCACTAGTTGTCCAACACTCAAAAGATTGTGCTTCAAACTATTAACAAATTATACATCCTTAGTGTTAGTTTTACCATCAAGAGTTATAGATCCAATACCTTTATCTTGGCATGCTACATTGTTTCCAACTCTGATAATGCCTCCATCCTGACTTTTGAAGTCAACAAACTAGTTCATATTACTAGTCATATGATGTGAACAACCAGTATCAATTATCCAATCAGATTTTATCTCAACCTGTGATACCAAAGCTACTTTCTCTGGCTTTCTTCTTTGATTACTACAAATCCTATTTCATCATCACTAGCACTTACTATTTGTTCATCAAAATCATTTTTTTCATTTGCATACAAAAACTCTCTATCTCTGCTAGGTTTATAATTTCCTTTATACTTTTTCTTTCTTTTAGGACACTTTGATACATAATGACCATATATATTGCAAGTCCAACATTTAAAGATTTTCTTACCATCTTTTTCTCTTCTTACCAGAAGGGCAACTTCTTCTTCAATCTTTCTATCCTCATCAAATCTGTTGTTGCTAGCAAAATTTGCTTCTTGATAAACTAGGTTGAATATTCAAGGTATTGAAAGCTATTTCAATACTACTCAATTCTTCAGATTGTCTAAGCTCATTCTCAACTAGTTAAAGTCTTCCAAGCAATGTCTCCTTTGTGAAATCTTTGGTACAAGATATCGACAACTATATCATTTGAACTATTGACTTAAATGGTGGTGTTAGAGTCTTCAATATCTTCCATATAACTTCATCATCTTCTTTGGTTCCTCCTTGAGATTTAATACCTTCAATAATTTCTAATATCTTACCTATATATGTTCTTATAGATTCACCTTCCATCATTTTAGCATCTTGAAATGTAGAAATCCAACTTTGTAGCCCAATTTCTTAGAATGTGCATCACCATCAAAACTCATTTCCAAAGCTTTCCAAATCAAATGTGAAGTAACAAGTGACTTTACCTGATTGTATTCAATTTTAGGAAGTGTACTCAATAGTGCTTCTCTAGCTCTCATGTTGCACATAAAAAGATCTATTTCATCCTCGATACAATTTTCCAAATCCTTTTTAGCAATGATTGTCTTTGTTGATTCTATCAAGATCCAATATCTTGACCCATACACAATAGTTGTGTCTTCATCTTTTCTTTTTAGCTATCATAATTTGTTCCATTGAACTTCATATTATCTTTCCTAAACATGTTCGCCATGGATCTCCCAAAGTTGTTAAAATTTATCTTCAAGGACCTGATGCTATGATACCAATTGTTAGAAACAATAGTCCACCAAGATAATTGAGAGGAGGGTGAATTAGTTATCCAACAATTAAAACATTTATCTTCTTTAAAAAAACTTAACCATTCAACCAAAATAAACAACAACCATAATAAGATGCACATAGACAATTACACTAGATATGTTAACTAGGGAAACCCTTGATCAGAGGGAAAACCCTAGTGGGAATGATCCCCACAAGATGATGTACTAATATAAATATTCTTTGTTAGAGGATGGACCCTATTAAGAGTCTATTATAACATTGAATACATAAAGTCTTTTTTAGGAGGCTTTGAATCCTTATTAGGAGATTCCAACCCTATTAGGAGTTGTAGTACAATGTATGCAAGAAGAACTCACTACCCAAACATGCAATTTCAAGTACAAGAAGAGCTCACTGCTCAAACATGCAATTTACTATTATGTACTTCTTTCCTTTGTTCTTTCAACCAAACCAAACACTTTCAAACCTTTTAGACTAGGTCACAAACCTCAAATCTAAATATCAAACCTTGGATCACACAATAGAACCTTGATAATGAAGTTTCCTTCACTTCTACTCTGCTCTGCTCAACTTCACATTCCACTCTTGTGATACTTAAGAATAACTTATTCATGTCATCCACATTACTCTACATGATAAAGGAAAATGTCCTTCCTTTATATCAAGTCCATAAAATAATTTCCTAAGTCAGCTTTTAGACCTTCTCAATTAATCATTAGAGGACCATATTAAGAACACGTTACACTTAGCGATAACATTAATCTTCCATCTTGCAAGTTAAATAAAATTTCTATACATATAATATTATGACAAAAAAGCTTAGCCATTTCATCACCAACATGTCTTCTACACATCCTCAACCTCGATTCTCAGAATAACAAATCTACTAAGAGATATAACAACTTTATCAGAATATGCCTCTGTAAACTCTATCTTAGAACAAACATGACTAAAACTTACATAACTTCTTCTAGATTTATCATATCTTCATCCAAAATTAATTGCATATACTAGATACTCAAAAGTATCTCTCATAACTTTGGATAGTGAGAATACTCAAATAGCCATCTATATGAACTAGATCTTTTTGTTGTTCTTCTGTCAGATACCATAAAAAATTGCTATGTTGACATCAATGACAAACTTAGTCATGAATGTAACATATCATCATAGTAACTTATCTACAATACTCCCCCATAGGAATATCATTAGAATTCATGCTTCCAATAGAGACCTAGCAAAGGAGGTATGTAAAGACTACTAAGAAGGGGATGACAATTTTGATAGAGGCAGTAAAGATGACAATGTTTGTTAGATAGGATCTAAACTAGTTGACTTTTATCATGAAGAATAAACAATAAGACTTAGTGGCACGTATAACCATTCCTTCTCCTCATGCAAATCCATAAACTAGCACTCCATAAGGCTACCAAATGCAAGAGGTAATGTTGGGGAAGGTCAACAAGGACATGACCAAATTTTTGACAACCATAGGTCTTAAGTAGGTCTTTCATCATTTAGAACAAGGTGGAGAATAAATCCATATGTTAAAGGGGCAGGGGTACATAATGTTTCTAGGCATTTATTAAAGATAAGAACTAGCAAAGATTGATGGCTAGTTCAAGAAGATATAAGTTCAAAATAAGGTCCTGTTATATTTGTACAAATATATCCAAGAGATGCAAGGTAGGATTCAAGCCCAATTTTTGGAAGTAGACAAATATTAAGTGTGACTAGTTTGGTGATTTTTTGATGATGACTCTAAAACACACTTATGGTTAAAAAAATAGTTGTACAATAATTTGAAGCATCTTTGGAAGTAGTGTCATCCAATTATGTTGTTTAATAGATATTTAAAGCTGAGACACTAAAAGAGATAGATTCCAAATTGGATGATTTTGTAGAAGTGTGATAGGAGTTTCACAATTTTTATGGGGAAGTGAGGGCTAAGTATTAAGCTTTAGATTTTCAAAATCCCCAAGAGATATCTTCAGCCATAAAAAAATTCAAAGTGGCCCATCCAAACATCATTTTAGTCAAAGATCAATAGGATCTATATAACAGAAACTAAGATTTTGGACTTAGGAAAATCCTACCAATTTTCATCCTGAGGCTTCTAAAGGTGTGTAGGTTTAAAATTTTGGAGGAGGAATTAATTTTGTCTCCAAAGGTACACAAGTGTGCAACTTCCCAAGGTGTATAGGTGTGATAATTTTTGAACAGTTCCAGTTGCATAGACAATTAACAATTTGTTTTAGTTTTTGGGCACTTTCATGAATTGAAAACATCCTTCTACAAGTTTTATGAAACTTTAACTAATAGAAACATATGGAGAAGGCCAAGTTCTTATTTTTAGAATCTCTAGAAGCTCAAGTTCCATCTAGAATCTCTTTCTTCTCATCTCCTTCTTCTATGTTAGTTTAAACTGATTGCAAAGGAACATACACCATTTAATGAATAAAAATAGGAGTGCAAGCCTACTTAACACCTAGTTAGAAGTCTATTTGTACATAATTTTCATAAGATTAGTTGTTTTAGCATGTTTTTAGCAAGGAAAAATCCCTAGATCCAAAAATTGCATGAAGGATAGGGTTCTTATAAGTACAAAGATGTAATACCTATTCACAATCGATATTTTGATGTAATAAAGTAATGATATTGGTGTTCTCAATCTGTATGTTGTGTTTCTTTTTGGAATGTGTGTTTCCTTTATGAATTTTATGTTTGTGAATAGTTATGAAACAAATAGTCTTATCGTGTTTTAATTTTTGTGTGATTATTTAGTTTTTGGTGTTTGTCATAATTTGTAGCATAATTCCTATGTTGTGATGAATTGGAGAAATTTCCACCTCCTAGTCTTGCATAGCAATTTGTCTCTTGTATGAGCACTTTCTATGGCTACATGATTTGATGACTTGTGAAACATCATTCATCTTTCATTAGTTCCTTCAAGAATTGCATTGTTAAGATAAGGACACGCTGCTCCTAATTTCATTGGTTTTCTACTAGATCCTTTTGAAAATTTAAACTATAGACATGTTGTTACAATGGCTTACGTGCATTTAGGAATATTATTTCCAACAATTTTCTTTAACTTCTTGTTACCTTATCTCAACAACTTTTTTTTTGAACAATTGATTAGAATATGAATTCATAGAGTTGCATTGTTAGAAGCTTGCATTCATTATAAAATTTGAAAATACAAAAATACATTGGTTTGTGGTCATATTTTTTCCAAGTACTATAGACTTTACATATACCAAAAAACACCTCCTTGTGAATATAAACATTTATCTTTAATTGAGCTACTGAGTAGGATGAAAAACAACAATCCATAACCTTGGAGTTGATTATTTGATAAAATTTTCAAGAGAGAGATTCATGAGAATTTATGCCATTTTCACCTTGAAAAATGACTTCTCAACATGAATAAGGCCCAACAAAGAGGTATATTGAAAAATATTCTGTTGTGTAGATTGACATGTGTGATCCTTGATTATCTCTATCAAAATCCACACAATATTGGCCAAATGGATGAGACTCACAAATTTGGACAATAATGCTAAATCTTTATAGATAGGTGTAAAAGGGGAGTTGTGTGCGAATATACATAGTGTTGAGATACCAATGAACTAATTTTCTATGGTCAATTTTGAGGAGCTAGGGAAGAAATCTAAGAAACAATTATAAAGTGTTATAAAGGAAGTCTTTCCCAAGATTGTTGAGTTTTTGTTTTCTTATGTGAATGAAATTTCCTATGATCTTTCTTTATAGATTAGAGATAGGTTCCCTACAATCAAACTACTTGATGCCATGTTTCCTTATTATTACAGTCTCAATAATTCAAAAGATTTTAAAAATAAGTTACTAAATTTGATAGATCATCATTGCAAAACAAAAGTAATCAATGGAGTAACTCTAAAAGGAATTTTAGATGAATCTCATTTGAGAGATAAATCATGTCATTTTGCAGAAGTGTAGGAAAAATATGAACTTATGTCAAACCTCAAAGAAGAAATACCAATAACCAAGCTTCAAAGAACCATGACTTAGAGTGACATGTTGATGGATTCAATATTAGTTTCTTTTAATCTCCCTAATCTATATTTGTCCATAATATTAGGGTCTATGGAGGATGAGAGAATTTTTAGTTCTTTGGGGTTCCTAAAGGCAAAGATAAGAAATAAATTAGAGAATAATTCAGAAAATTATTTGAGGCTCTATACATTCAAGTATGAAGCCCATACTTTTTATTATGATAGGGCACCAAATGTGCGGAGGAAGAAATGTCAAAAAAGAGGGTTGGAAAACATTTTAACCCAAATTGGGAGTTTCAATATTTTTTTTAATAGTAACTCAAGTACAAGTACTAGTAGTGTTGAACTTAAAGTTAAGATGGAGTTAAGCAGAGGTATGTAGACTAAATAAGATATAACAAATAATGAAGGAAGATATGAGATTTATGGTGAGGAATTAGAGGATCCCAATTATGAAATTATGTGATAACTCTAACAATCATAGAAGCAACATGTCCAAGCCTCTAGGTATTTATTAAACTTATTATTTCAATCTACTATCTCAATTATGGACTCTATTCTTTATATCTCATTATCTATCGTGCATTATAACTAATAATATTTTGCAATGTCAAAAACATTTTTGTGGTTGATGATGCCATTAATCATTCAACTTTTACCATTAATATTGATTTTTATTTGCATTATTAAGATCATATGGTATGTTGATGTGGTACAATCCTTGAATTTTTTTTGGTTAAAATCTAGAAATTTATACTGATATAATTCATAGAGATTCTCATTAATTTATTTACACATATGATACAATTCAATGAATTCATTCATTACTCATTTTGAGTAGAGAACTCGAGTCTCTATGTGATTAAATTTACAAAAGTTAAATTTCATTACCCAAATTCATAATCATAACCCTTAGCAAATGAACTTGAATTCCCTTTTATAGAAAGAAGGGAGCAACAACTTCGAGTTGATTTTCCTAATATGAAGACTAACATCAAATTAAGTATCACAAACTCTCTACAACTATACATTTTTGTATTTGACATATCAGTTGACTAAATTAGCATTTGGATTCTTCTACATATATTGTATTCAAGAAACAAGGTTCAAAATTTAAACTCCATTTACACAATTAGAAATAAAATATAGAGGTGATTGAAAGCATTTTCACATACTATGATTAATGAATTATGAGATGATTATGACATTTTTATGGTGCTCCATTTTTCTTGTCTTGGAAGGTCAATATTTGTCATGTTATAGAAAATGACCTACCTCATCAAAATTCCATACTTGGAAGATTTATTTGAAAGCAATGCTCAATTCAATACTTCATTCATATTTGTCAATGATTTGATATAATTCACGATGTTGTAAGGACCCTCCTCATATGTACTTATCAAATATGCACCCTCTGTTAAAACTATTATAGGAGATTGGAAAAAGATATGAAGTAATGCTTATATTGTGAATGTCCTAATGAAATCTAGAGTAGTTGATATATCCATGTTCTAATACTTAGTGATTGTAGAACTATTTCATCACCTCGACTATTTAAAACATTAATTGTTACTATCAATGATGCAAGGTATTTTCACCTGATAACAAGGTTGCTGATTTTGGTACCTCGAGGATTAAGTGGTATGCTTTCAGATAGTTCATTTTGCCTTATTAATGATGTTTATGATGTTTAATTATATGCATGCCTAACGATGATTATTCTAGTATTTTCATCTGAATTAATGAATAAAGTTACGTTGATTATGTAATTTCTAATGATTAAAGGCGTTTAAAAATAAGAAAGGGTTTCTTAAATGAAAGATTCATGTTTTGATTTGTGATGCCTCGCTCTGACCCATCGTAGCATAGATTTTGACTCAATATGTCGGGACACTATTTGATGCATTGAACATTATTATGCGATTTTATGATGTGTGAAGCTTTACTTTCAGATATTTGATTTCGTCATCTAATGCTTTATGAACATGTATAATGCAGAACTAACACTTTGACTATGCAATTTTAGTGGTAAAAAATATGAGTAGGATGAGATAAACAATTGATTATTAGAAAAATGGACGTTTTTAATTTACATGATTTTTCAGATATGTAATTTACATATATGCATGTAATTTCTTGAACTACTGATGTGTGCAATGAGTGTGTAGGATAGTTATTTGGGAAACCTAATGGAAAGATGAAGCTGTACCCCTTGCTAATTTGTGCTACTTTGCATTGTCTTTCTTTGAAGGTCGTTAATTGGAATTACTATTCTCCTAGCTTTTTTTTGGTTCCTATTAAGTCTTTAAGGCTTTAAAACATTAAATTTAAGTAACCTAGGGGTAAGGGTATGGGTTGGGAGTACTTTCCACCCCCTTAGCCTCTTTGGTTGAATTTTAGGGTCACTCAAAAACCCTACTTTTGGTTGATTGTGAAAATTGATGGTCTCCTTGAGTTGGCGACTCAAACTCCACCTTGGGGTTTACCTAAAGTCTAGTTGAGTTAGGATCACATTTAGATGCATTTTGGAAAAGTTTTGGGGTTGTTACCCAATCTCTAGTTTTGGAGAAAGTTTGAAGATTGAAAAAAAAAAAAGGAAAAGCTCTTCTCAACCTACCATTTTTCCATAGCTTTTTGTGAAGGTAGGAGTTCTTCACTCTTTTGAATTGTTTCTTCATGTTGTTCATGCTTAAATCATGCATAAGGCATTGTGTTGTTCTTTGTATTTCTTGCTTGTGTGCCGGGGTTGATTTGGAGGGATCTTAACTTATTTCTTGATGTTATTCTTATGCTTGTCTTGATGTTTTGTTTTTGAGGGGATTTCATGAGGATTGTTTTAGCATCACTCATCCTTGGATAGGGAAGAAGTGGCCATGTATGGGGGAAGGGCCTTAGTTGGATCTCAATAGTGTAGAGTCTCCTCTCATGGTGAGAGGATGGAAAGAGGGTAGGGTGTATGGGCCCCTACTTGTCATCCCATACCTTGTATGAAAATTTGAATTCTGAAAGAAGGGAAGGAATGAATACCCTTGTTATATTGGCCCCAAAAGGGCATTTGTAGAAGAATGAAAGTTCTTGAATTTTAGCCCTGAAAGGGCTATGTTATGGTATGGTGATTGACATATCCTATTGAGAAAATCCACCTCCCCCCTATTTTGGTTCAATTTTGAACCTATTGTGCAAATTCGGGTTGGGAATGCATGCTTGAATTGTTCATCATATTATGTTGTTTTACCTCCATGTTGGTTCTGGTCTCTCCATGGTTCCCTTGGTGCATTGAAGATATTGGAAAAGACCTCTTGTGAAGGACCTAGAAGAGAATTCATTTGAATTGTAATATTATGTAAAAACGTATTTAAATATTGATCTATTGACAAGGATGTTGGGTTTTCTTACTAGTTCTTTCTCGACAGAGCCTTGAACCAAGTTGAATAATAGAAGAATAAAAAAAAAGGATTGAGTAATGTTCTTACATTGAGCCTTTTAGTATTTCAGTTCTTTACATATGTTTATTTGTAAATGGGTAAAATGAAGTTTTAGTCTTCCTACGACATTCGTATGTTTTGTAACCATATTCATTTGATTGAAGTTAATCAGATAACATGGTGATATATATCAAGTTATGCAATTTAAGATTAAAATGTGTTAAGAAAATTCGCATTTGATTTGTACTTAAAATTTGTAATTATACATGAGTGTGAGGAAATTAAGTAGTTCTATTTGAATACTTATGTATTGCATTTAAATCCAATTTTCACCTTAAAAAAAAATTGTTAGTGTGTTTATGCCCTATATTTTGGGCATGACAGATGCCTTTAGGAGTTGTTTCTTGAAGAAAGTTGCCTGCTTTAGACTTCATTGTGTCCTCCAATTTTTTTGGTAATCTTTTGTTCCAACAAATTTCTTTGATGAGTTAGTAGGAATATGATTCGTCAAACCAACATTTATCATTTTGGTTATTTTATGTTTTATGTTGGCAAGCTTTCTCCCATATGAGGTTGAAATTTCCTCTCCTTTCCTATTTTTCTAGCATTTTTTGAATGATGAGTTGCAAGTAGAGTGAGTTTAAATAGGGAGGAAATTTTATAGTTAATCATGCTCAAGATGGAGTAGTACTCATATGGGTGACCTCCTAGGAAGTCATGATGCTTCACCTCTATGAGCATCACCTAGATATAATAGGTGCTAAGTGTTCCATTTATTCTCATGAGAGATGGAATCGTGTGTCAATCACTACTCATGATACATGGGTAGATGAGTTTGACTAAAAAATAACACAGTTAAATCTTGATAGCAATATCACATTTTTGAATGATACCTGATGTCATTATTATTTCACGATCATGGTGAAAAAATCCCTCACTTACCAAATGCATGTCACTAGTTGTGTTGGTTTGATTCAATTTTGTTTTTTTAGTATTCTCTACCTTATAAATATTTTTTTCTTCTCAACATGGTATGTGAGCTTTCCAAAAGCATCTATAACACTTTCATTCAATTCAAACCAATCACACAAATCATCACCATTTGGCTTTATTTTCCCCCAAAAATTTTCTTTAATTTTCTTGATTGTATTTTTAAGCTTGTTATTTGATTCATTCAACCTATTTTAATAGGGTTTAAATTATTTTATTTTCCTTCTATAACTCTTCCCTCAATTTTGACAACTAGTGATCACAAAGTTTCTAATTTTCTTTGCTTTCTCTTCTCATTAAAATGCTTGCCCACCATTTTCCAATTCCTTGTTTAGTTTATTGTTTTCTTGTGTCATAGTCTCCACCTTTTTGAATAAACTTAGTGATGGTACTTTTTCATCCTCAAAATTTTAACTACTTTCTTCCAAATTTTCCCCCAAAATTTCAAGTTATGTTTCCATATTTTCTTGCTCTATAATTTCTTCTTGAGAGGAAGCATTATTGATCATTTTCTCTAATTATTTTTCACATGTTATCCGTCTCTTCCTCCTTTATTTTTGCTTTCCAAGTCTTCGTGTAACTTTTTAACCTCTCTCCATGTCTCTCAATGAACCTTATACCACATTATTGGTCCTTTTTTCCACACTGACTTTGTTCACATTTTTAATTTTGGAAAAACATATTTGTAGGGTGCTAACATAAAATATTGATAGATTTTTTTGCTCTCTAGTGGATTATTATCTCTAGGTAGGGACAAAAATACCATGAAATTCATTATTTATTTATTTTGGTCATATGTGGGAAATACCCTACTCGATATAGGTTTTGCATCACAAGCTGTAACAATTGCATCCCTCTTCAATGTCTTATTATTTTCTCTATCACTTTTTGTGGTTTTTCAAAGTTAGTTACAAAATCATTGTAAATGTTTTTTGGGTTTTTTGACACAACTGAATAATTGAAATGAGAACTAACATTTTTATTTTTGCATTTTCTTACACCTATGCATGTGGCTCTAATAATTGCATTATGAGGATTAGGAAAAACCTGACCCATTTATAATCTTGTCCCACTATTACTAGAAAGTGATGTTTTTAGACTGTTATGAAGATTTTGTGACGAAGAAATCATAGTAATGACAATTATTGTATTCACCATTGGATTAGTACTGATAATTGTTACATCTATAATTAGATTAGTAGAAAGAATTATTAGAATCAACATTGATATTGTTGTCATAACATTTTTCTTCTTCACACTTCCTTGATCACTAAGATCCACTATTCTAATATCTTTTTGTAATGTCTTATTCAAACTGCTAGAACTACCCATGCCATCCCCACTAGTGTAAGTGAAACTTGATTTAGGTTGAAACTAACTGTTTGCAATAGGTGGACTTAGAATTAAAGATAGAACAAATGAAGGTGCAATGGTATGAGACTGAGTAGTATCATTTTATAATGAATTTGATGATTCACCTCTAATGATTAGTTTACTACCATATTTTAATGGATCTAATATGGAAAGCGAAAACCAATGTCCATCACATATTGGACCTAGGCCACCATAATTTGAATAAGCTAATTTTCCCCTCATATCTACCCCTTATCCATAATTCTTCCTCATCCCCATATGGGGTACACTAAAAGATGAATATATTATGGTAGTTTTGGTAGTGGAATTAGTGATGTGGTATCTTAACATTATGAGATTTCCACAATCCATTTTAATGCAAAAAATTGGTTTCTAGATTGCAAAACCCTCATACTCATGCAAAAACCTCATACTCATTATCTTCATGGTCATCATTTCTATATTATGCTTCAGTTGGATGCTCATTATTCCACAAATTTCTAAATATTTCATCCTCATCCAAACCATATACCTTTGTGAATGTCTTTGGCTTGTCGAGATTCTTCCTTATTTCCCCTTTTTTTAGTCGAATTAACACCTTTATATTGATCAAATAGAGCATCTGGAATAGATTTTCTAGATCGATGACCAAGTTTTGGATAGAAATTTTTGGATGTCCTTGGGTACACTTTTCCTTTTTGCTTGTATAATGCTATAAATTGTGTTGATAATCCCTGTATTAAAATATTGTTTTCAACAGTGTATTTCTCCACCTATTTTTTGACTGCATCCTTGGATTCCATGTTTTTAAATTTTTCTATCAATGACATATTCTCATGTTGATATTCATCAACATTGTTCCCATTCTATAAAGATTTGTTCCCTCCACATTAGAAAGTTATGGAAGAAAATATCATTTTCTTTTGTTGACCATGAAAGAGTACATCTTTTCTCTCCATCCATCATATATATTCTAATGAAACCACCCTCTCTATCACATGCAGTGGAAGTTTGTAGAGTTCTATTTCTAAACTATAAAACTTTAATATAGCGTAGTCTTCCATGAAGTAATCATAAACCAATTGTATTTGACTTTTGAATTGAATGTAATCTCTACAAGACATGGAGTCTAGGTATTGAAATGCCTATAATGTTTTAATATATCACTATCAAAAAGAAGTCTACAAAATGGTTGTAGTTCTTTCTATTATCACCTATCCTTATTAGAGGTGTCCATTCATATGTTGGATTATGAACCTAAATTTGAACCTTATTTGTCTAAAATATTTCATGACATTTTTCTTAAAATGATAACACAAGTAGGTTGTGAATCTAAATATCTTATGTGAACTATAATCATTAATATTTTTTCTTGCATGCAATGGACAATATTCTCGATTAAATTTTATATTATTGGTTTAGATTCATAATGAATGTTAAAAATCATTTCAAGAATGTTGTCACCCACTTCATTATTACTTTCCAATCCAAACAAAATTCTAGAAAGGTAATACTATCCTAAACTCATTTCTCTAAAAAATCATAATTATAAGGCTTATGATCATGATCTAGTCTACAATTTCCTATTATACCTATGATATATAGATCTTTTGGACTTATTTTTTGATTTCTCATAGTTCTCTGCCAACTCTCCTTGGTCAATGTGCACATTTGAGTTTTGTGCTTGAAAACCTAGGTCCACCAGACTAGAAAATTCACTCTCTATTATTGACAAAATTACCTAGTGAGTATTTTTAATTGATAATTTCTTTTCTATTTTTATCATAATTCTTGGCCTAGACCCTGATAAATTCTAGACAAGAGAATACTTGAGGTAATATTTGTCTTCAAATTTAGCATGATGTTAAATGGATAGATTTTTGTCTCTTTCATTAGATCTTTCCACTTATTTTCAAATATAAATCTAATTTCCATGATTTGCATTTTTCCATGGATAACAGGATCATAGATATCATGGAATTCATCAGTGAAACTTAGTGTTTTAACTACTTTGTGGAACTCTATTATCTCTTTCTCCTATTCTTTCCTTGTATTCTTGGTCTTTTTTTGGCCATCATAGTATATACTTGTTTTAAAATCCAAATAACTCAACATGGTTACAATCTATAGGCATGATTCAAAATTAAACCCTAATTCTAGTTCTATAATTAAATAGTAAACTACTAAGATTTGAAAAAAAAAGTTTTGGCCATTGTGTTTTATTCTAGTTCAAAAATTGAAACTAATTCTATAAAGCTACAATTTACACTTATAAGCATAATTGAGAATTAAACCCTAATTCTAGTTCTACAATCTAAAGTATAGTAAATCATATGGTGAGAATTGAAAAATTGAGAAGGCATGAAGTAGATCTTCAAGATTTTATGTACAATTTTAATTTGAGATCTAGAAGACTATGAGTGGACAAAGAACTGAGAGACAATATTTCATTTCACAACCCAGAAATCACAACCCTTTTGTATCACCATTACTTATTACTAGTTAGAACTAAAACACTTAGAATGAAAACCTAAAGGGAAAAAAATGTACAATCATATAATAGGGGTCATGACTTGTGTAACTATATTTAATATTAAAACATATTTTTTTCTTTCTAAAGAATCCTTTATGAAGGCATGTCTATGACACATGCCTTGTTTCCAAGGGGTATTTGCAAAAGGAGGCGACCATTCATGAAATTATCCCAAAATACACCTTGGATCATTGATATATGTTCATCAAACAATCATTGGTAGTCACTATTAGGTGTCATAGGTCCCATAGACTCCCACTTACTTTTTCCTTGTCATTAGTCACATATGACATGCCATCATTGATTCTTGAATGACACTAAGATGACTTGTTGAGTGCAAACTGAACATGTGTTATGATTGCATAATGTTTTTGCCAAAATTTTATTTTATTTCCCCTTTGGCTCAAAATTTAGTGTACATCATTGAGGTATGCTCATTAGAAAATTGTACATTATTTACTTTCTAAAACTAAATATACAAAAATAATAAATATTATTAAAAACTTGTTTCAAAATTTTAAATATAGTTTCTCAAAAATAATTTAAAAGAAAAATGAAACTTCTATAAAGATTTATAATAGAAATATTTAAAATCAAATATTTGAAAAAATATTGTAATTAGAAAACAATAATATCAAATTCTATGTTCTAAGACCTAATACTAACCCTAAAAAGGGCCCTAAAATCCTTATCTTATCCATGATTTTAAATTTCAATCAGGAAAAAAAACCCCTAAAGAATACCATGATGAATAATTTTAGCAATTAATCTATACTCTAATTTCTAAACCCTAGTCATAATCAACGAAAAAATGCATCATTATTTAAATAAAAACATAATAGATTTGATGGAAATAAATTAACTATTCAATAATATTATGATTTCAATATATATTTTAACAGTATAACTTATTGCAACCTTTATATATTAGTTTTCTATAATATTAGTAGTATATTACATGATATTAATATAAATTTTTATTTTGCATCATATTCAGATTAGATAAAAATAATCATTATTTATCATCAAATAAAATACTAAAAGATAAAACTATATTCCCTATGACATGTGTCTTCTTTTTGAGGGACATTTGAAAATACAATTGAGTGTTCCCCAAATCAACCCAAAATATACCTTAGATCATTAATCTACATCGATCATATCATCTCCTGTAGTCCATGCCAAGTGTCATAGGTCTCAGTCACTTTTTCCTTATCATTAGTTGTTAGATAGTTGGGTGGGAAGGTGAGTTAGTTATCGATAGTTATCCTATAGACCTTAAAAACACTTTTCACCAACTTAAACTTCTTAAACTTTCATATCATTAACTTGGAAGATAGATCTACATCGTAATTCAAACTAATAATCTTTTTTGCATCAAATTGTCACTTTATTGTTCCTTAATATACCAAGTTCCAAAGTGAACATCCAATTTATACTAATTTGCAATATTAAACAATTAATTTGAAATAAACATGCAACACAATAAGCATTCACACATTTTGACACAAATATTTAATGAAAGGAAAAAATCAACTAGGAACTGAGAACCCAAATAAGTCACTTAGAGCATAGACAACCCAAATCCAAGCCATTGATATGAATATGCATCAATAATGAAAGATCAATTGGAAAAGACAACCCATAACAAAGCCATAAATGCAATTTGTAAGTATAGACCACTTATAATACTACACAACTTGTAGAGCCAACAAGTCATCATACATATCCAAACTAAACACTGATAATCATATCATCATGAGACCGATTAGAAATATGAGCCAAGTATACAATGACATCAAATCCAAATCTCCAAAACATGCAATTTCATAAACTCACAATGTGACCAAAGTCAATATATGTAATAAACAATTCAGATCAATATATCACCAAATAAATCATGCCAAACCTACACCAAATTTAAACCAATGTGTAGAGATCTCTAAGAGCTTTTTGTTGACTAGTCAAAGTCCAAAATTTGACTCTCTATGCTCAAGTTATGCCCTATTTTTTGCTCAAAATAAACAAATCTAACTTGTGGGCTCTTAAAACTAGACAAATGTCAAAATCTTACAATGAAACCTACACTAAGTTGTTTTACCAAGATGGTCTTTTTACTATTTTCATTGCAATTTGTTTTTGTGATGAAAATTCTGATGGGATTAAATTTGATGGCCATTACAAGCTAAAACTAGAAACTTTTTGCATTTTCTATCAACATGGTCAAACTAGGGCATATTATATATCAAAATTAATGGAAAAACCAAACCAGATCCAATGGTGAGGTCTATTTTTTCCTAGGAGGTCTTTTTTGAAAGCACCCCCTAAAATTCTGATTTAAATGAAACATGTAAAAAACCCCTTTGACCAACAATTTCACATGCCCAAAATTTACCAACATCCCATTATAAAAAAAAATCCAAAACCCTTAGATCTATAATAAATAACTTATAAAACCTATATATCTCGTGTCATGTATTCCCATGGATTCAATCTAGGGTTACAACAACAAAACCATAACTCTAATACCACTTGTAAGGAAACTTGCAACAAAAATATATAACCATTTCCACATAACTCATAAATATATCTAAAATAAATAAGAAATTAAAATCCACATGCAAGAGAATACACAACATACCCACAAAAAAGTGATACAAGATATACTCTGGCCTTCAAAAGCATCTATCACCATGTATTATTTAACATAAACACCATTGCAATACAACCAAGCAATCCATGTGAACATGCATGAATGCACACATCCCATGTCATGCTTCCAACCTTCACAAATTCTCCCTTTGGCTAATGTCTCGAGCTTTGTCCTACTCTACTCTTTATTTTTGCCTTTTTCTCCCTTTTTGTCTTTTCACACCAACAACTACCATTGTGGCTACTTATATAGTAGCAAGTCTCACATTGATCCCACATTGATCCCACATTTAATATTGGACCTTTATTTAATTTTTCCCAATATTAAATAATTATATCAAATATTATCACAAATGTTACAATACAACTCATCAAGAATATTCTATGGGAATCTTTACATGTTCCATGTCCATCTAGGTGCAACATTACATGGTAAAAAATATGTATATAATATAACAATATTATTCAATGTGTGCAACACACATAATCTCAACACAAAGAGAAAAATGATAAGTGAGATGAAGGTATGCAAAAAAAAATTGTTGGACATGTAAATAATTTGGTTATTTTTTCATCCAAATGTCCTAAAAGAGTAAAGAAGTCTAGAAAGAATTGCCTTTTTGATGATGGTAAATTTTATGCAAGAGAATTATTGACTGATATTGATGATGAAGATGATGAACTTGGACTAGCTAGAAAAGAGGAAGTAATAAAAGAAATAACCTTAGTAACTATTGTTGAGAGCTCAAATGTGAAAGTGGATGAGAAGTATAGAGTTGAAGAAAGAATAGTTGATTATAATTATAATGATGAAGAAGTTAATGCTAAGCCTATCCTAGAAAATGTTGAAACTTTATTTGAGATTAACAATGATTTTTAGAATGATGTTCAAGTTATGGAACATAGAGAAGAACCAAGATCTTAGCCTAGAGAAGAAGTAAGAGTTGAGTTAGTAACACCTACATCTAATAAGAATTTGACAAAGAATCACCCTACTAATCAGATTATTAGAAGTAAAGAAAAATGAGTTATGATAAGAAAAAAAGTACATGAAGAATTGTGTTTGATTTCTTAAGTTGAACCAAAGAGTGTAGACGAGGGATGTAAGGATGATCATTGCAATCAAGCAATGAAGGAACAACTAGATCGGATTGTGAAGAATGAGACATGGGAATTGGTTTGTAGACCTATAGATAAGAATGTTATAGGAACTAAATGGGTTTTGAGAAACAAGATGAATGGACAATGCAATAATGTGAGAAATAAATTAAGATTGATATGCAAAGGATATTTACAATAATAAGGTATAAAATATGAATAAGCATTTACCCTTATAGCCAAAATTAAAGAAGTAAGAATGTTCTTGGCTTATGCAGCAAGTAAGAAATTCAAAGTGTATCAGATGAGTGTGAAGTCAATATTTTTGAATGAAGAACTTGAAGAATTCTACATTGAAAAGCTTAGAGAATTTACTTTAACAACAAAAGGAGACATGGTATACATATTAAAGAAAATGTTCTATGGTCTAAAACAAGCACCTAGGACCTAGTATGCAAGGTTGGACTAATATTTGGAAAAGTTAGGATTTGCTAAAGGTACTACATATAGTAACTTGTATTTGAAAGAAATTGAGAATGGATTGTTGATTATTGTGATATTTGTGGATGACATAATCTTTGGAGGTAATGATGAAGAAAGTGACAAATTTGTTGATGAAATGAAGAATGAATTTGAGATGAGTATGATTGGTGAGATGGAATATTTCTTAGGTCTACATATTATGCATAATAGTGATGATATTTTCTTATTACAGACTAGGTATTTGAAAGACTTATTGAAAATATTTGGCTTGGAAAGTTGTAAGCATGTTGGAACACTTATGATAACTAGTCACAAGTTATCTAGAAAAGATGAGACACCTACAATTGAGTAGAAGAATTATAGATCCATGATTGGAAGTTTGTAATATCTAACTCACACCAGACCATATATAGAAAATGTAGTTGGTATAGTTGCAATATTTCAATTAGATCCTAGAGAATAACATTATGGGAAAATTTTAAAAAATTCAAATATTTGAAGGGTGCACCTGATTTTGGACTATGGTATGATAGATCAAGTGACTTTAATTTGTGTGCATATACTGGTGTAGATTGGGAAGGAAGTATGGATGAAATAAATAGTAAAAATGGTGGGACACTTTCCCTTGGAGAAAAATTGGTTTCTTGGCTAAGTAAGAAACATGATTGTATTTCATGAGTACAACATAAGCTAAGTATGTAGAAACAACAAACAATTGTAATCAAACCATGTAGATGAAACAACTATTGAAGGATATTAGGATAGAATATTTAGAACTTTTTATCATACACTATGATAATATACGTACACTAAGTATGTCTAAGAATCCTGTGTTACATTCTAAGACTAAGCATATATCCATTAAGTATCACATTTTGAGAGAGAAAGTTGTAGAGAAAGAAATCAAATTAGAGTATGTGAATACAAAAGAGTAGATTGCAAATATTTCTACGAAGCTTTTTCCCAAGGATACATTTGAGTATTTGTAAGGTATTCTTGGGGTTATGTCCCTACCTACTTCTAAGTAGATGATGCAAAAACTACATTAGTCTAGTGGTATAGAGAACTATTCTTTATCTGGACTGAATGTTGATGCTCCCTATATGTGGGAGTATATATGTTGAGAAGAGTCATCAAGGACTCTTGGTATCTGGTATAGAATAGTGTCTATGGACGCTTGAGCTGGTTGAATATTTTGAGTAGTTTATTGACATTAAGATTCCTTTGTCATTGATGTTAATGAGGAGAGATTTCATGAAAAAAATCTTTTGGTAGTATATTGGAGATTTATGTATGGGGGAGAATTGTTCATGGATAGATTAATGTCAACGGGGAGAAACATTGAAGTATATCAATGTGGGAGAAGTGTGAACAACTAATGCCCATTGATGTAAGAAAGAGAAATAATAGGTAGAGATTCATTCCTATGAGTTTCAAACTTGATTGATGAAGAGGATTTGAGAAACAAAGAGCAATAGCAATAACTGAGTTAGACTCAGTATTCTTGGAACTTAGATATTTTTCATCTATGTTGTCATCAATGCCAAAGGGGAAGATTGTTAGCATGAATATTGATGGTATTCCTTGGGGAGTACCCAAGAATTTCTAGAGTAGTTGAGGTAATTGACATGTTGCATTCATGACTATGTTTGTCATTGATGTCAACACTATATTATTTCTATAAAGTTTAGTAGAGTAGAAGACAGAGAATGAGGTCATACAGATTGTGTATTGATAAGGAGGTCAAGTGCAATTAAGGATATGTTCTACATTGTGTCTAGATGAAGTGGACAAGTGTGTATACAAGGAGGCAACGAAATGCAAGAGCTATTCAAGAATTATGGAGGACAATGTGCAGACATAGTACCTAGGAAGTAGTTTATGATGATGAGATTGTATCTCTTAATAGGGATAGAATTGTGATGCTCACAGCTATACAGTGATAGTAGATAGCTTGATGATGAAAGAAAGGTTAGATGCCATACATGTTTAATATGTGATAAGTTGTATTTACTATGAGATGAAAATGTTTTGTAATTGTAAAAAGATGTAATGAATTGTAATATCTTAACAAGTTCTATTATAATAAATTTGGAAAGCCTCAAGATCGACTCAATGAATTATTTTGAGGATATGGTAAAAAAGAAGCCTATTTTCATTGCAATGAAGTATGGATTTGTGTAATTATTCAAGTGATATGCATAGTTGATAAATGCATGTAAGAAATCAAAGGGATCAATGTGTTGCAAGTTTGAAGATCTGGTATTGAGATCTATGAAAGTATTTGGTGCAGTATTGGCACAATAAGAGGAAAGAGAAAGAGAAAGAGTTGTGGAGTTCAATTTCATTTCTATTATTCTATAAGGAATAATATAGAGGCTATTTGGATAGTGATTGCAGTGCTCTTTCCCTTGAAGCTATTTGGACTGTGGTCCATCTGCCTTCTATAACTCCTAACAGAGTTGGAATCTCCTAATAGGTATTTAAAGTCTCCTAAGAGGGGCTGATATGTATTGAATGTATTTCATTAGCTCCTAACAAAGTCAATCCTCTTACAAAAAACTTTTATATTAGTACATCATTTTCTTGGTACCATCCCCATGGGGGTTTTTCCTTTGATCAAGGGTTTCCCTAGTTAACATATCTAGTATTATTGTGTATGTGTATCTTCTTATGGTCATTGTTTATATTGTTCACATGGTTAAGGATTAATAAGGTTGATAAATGTTTTATTAGTTAGATAATTGATTTATCCCCTCCCTCCCCCACCCTCTCAATTATCCTTGTGGACTTTACTTTCTACTAGGTTGTTCTTTGGGTGCATCATTAATTGAGGATGTTGATGCCAAAATCATGGAGGAAGCTTAAATGACAGAGAAAATATTCAATTTTTTAAAATTTTGATGGAAGTTATTTGTTTCTTTTTTAGTGGTGATCCAACCTATAATTAGTAAATTTTTGTACTAGCTCCATGCTTTCATGTCAAGGGTTTCAGTTTATTGGCATGGCATACATGTAGCCAACTCTAATGCTAGTTTTAGTTTATAGTAGATATGTGTTGAGAAACACTCTTATGTCTTTTGTGTAATAATTCTTTTTGTTTGGCTTAGTTGAGTTTATTTTGTATACTCAAAAGTCCTTTGAAATGTAAACTTCTTTATATATATATATAGGCTTCATGCCTTTTGCTTAAATTTTTTTATTTTTTTAAAGCTCACTAATAATGTGTACCTCTAAACTAATTATTATTAATTATATAATTACGATTAAGAAATATTTAAAATTTAATATTTTAATTACTCTTTTTACAACTTTCACATTTAGACTTTTAAATTAAATCTTTTAAATTGAAGCACATGTTTAATTAATTATCATTATATTTTAATGTTTTTTTTAATCCAATAATATTTAACGATTCCAAAAATATATGAGTATCCAAGTTCCATAATCAAATCATGTAGCAAATAAAATCACATCATCAAATCATCATAAATGCAACATATGAAAAACTAACCAAAACCCAACATTAAACAACACACACAATGATAACTCCCATGTTTGAAAAAAGGTAGGCAATAAAATGAAAGTTCTCCTTCTCAGGACAATAGTTAGGCTTAGACTAGGATTCATCTCCCCCTTTTGAGTTATTGCGATAGTGTACACTCATCTAGGCAATTCAGGGAAGTTGATGTCTAATACTTGCAAACTGACATAATATATGAGCACGCGTGCACATGCCCGCACACACACACATACAAACTAAATAGACAATGATGGGGATATATGTGTGTACATGTGTATGTATATGTATATATGTAGATAGATGTAGATATATATATACATATATACATCTATACACACACACATAAACTAAATAGACAATGGGGGGAGTGGTACATCGTGTAGATCCAGAATCATAGATGACTAGGACTCCCTCACTCAAACATATCAAACATGTCAAAAAGAAATGTGAAACAAAGAAGAACACCATACACATGCAAGTTTGGGGTAGGCATAATTGATAAATCACTACTATAAATAGCATTTTCTTCTAACATAAGTGACTCATCAACATGGAGATATAGAAAACATCATTTAAAGATACATCATATGACATCATCATGATAATCATTACATTTACTCACTAGGAGCAATTAAAGCATCATCCTTGCAAGTAAGTAATCATTACTAACTAATATAATCCATTATTATACATATCAAAGTATTACATTTTAAAGATTACTAAAAGATAACATATACTATAAAGAGAATGATAGGGTTAAAAAGAGAAATATACAATGATAGTAAAAAGTATGATTATTACATCCTCTTCCCCTTAATGTAGGCTTAGGCTTAGTCTTAGAAGTCAACTATTACTACTAAAATAATTAAAAGTCAAATGTACTACCCATATATTCATATAAAGAGTCAAATAGAAAATTAACACAAATAAGTTTATTAATATAAACACCCAACCACTTATGGTTTTGTTTTAAGCATAAATCAAAAACCACATTGATCAAACATTCACATTTTAACAATTTTTTTAATAAGTTTAGGTTCACCTTCAATAAACATCACAATAGATATCCAAAATTTATTGTTACATTGGATAATATATTGAGAATCATATGCAATCCTAGTTAATGCAACATTCATAAAAACACAATTAATGTGCACTCATACAATCTTTGTGATTCAAATGCTTTGTTTCCTTTCTACATGTAATCATAGTACAATCTCACAGTGTATGCCCTTATATATTCTATTAGTTATCCTTAATGAACATGATAGAAGCAATACTTGTCACATAATAAGATCAATGATACCAAACATTTAGATAGTTAGTCATCATAGAATTCAAAAGAAAAACCTAGTGGGTGAATGTCAAGTTCAACATTGAATGAAAAAATATTGTGACAATTTTCAACAATAAATCAAGTGTGACCAGTGTCACAAAATAGATTGGAAAAACAGAGTAGGGTGACTAAACTTGAAAAAATAATTTTTTAATTTTTAATATTGGCCCACTCATGACATGAAAAAATCATCAACTGAAAAATAAACATAAGAACAAGGTGACTAGTGGTAGCCACACTCCAGGGAGTAATTACTTCACAACATCTAGGGGTCTAGTATACAGGATGCATTAGAGAATGCACTCAACTAAAATGAATACATGGATCATTAATGATTGATACATTTATTTTTACATAATCCCATGCATTTATAAACTCTACTTGCTAGAAATCACACAATATTTATTGTAATGCTCAATAAGATCTAATAAATACACATGGGACAAAGTATCAAATAGATATAAATGTCACATAAAGAAGTGCATAAGAAAAAAAGTCTATTATACAGAATTAACAAGAAAAACTTAAAATAAGATAAGAGATATTAAGGATAAAATATATAGTCACAAAACAAGAGTCTAAAAAGACAAGTGTTACAATGCACGTTTCATTTTAAAAAGTTCTATTGTTTCCAAATTTGTTTTCAAAATTGTTTGTCTAAGTTTTCTATTGAAAAGTCTTATTGTTTAAATCTTGTTTCATGTTTTACTACTTGTTATCTAATGGTGCACAATATGCCCAGAGTTCTTAGTGTAAAAACTCAAGCTCTGATAGGAGATGTAATGCCCCACTTGGGAACCCAAGAGAAGTTAACCTACCATGTTACAATTTTATACTATATTTTTTTATTAAAAGTTTATATAACATCATGTTAAAAATGTAGAAGCAATATAAGTCATACACATCAAATACATATAATCAATGCAAATACGGTTTCCATTTCTTAAGGGTTCCTTTATGTTGAATCATATTTGAATGTTCTATTAGTTATATTTAATATTAAGTACAATTACCATAGCCATGATAAAATAAAGGATACATAATCTCATAATAAAAACATAGACACAACTTATACAATAATATACATCCAATACACAACATCCATTGCACATGTCATAGGGTATGTAATAAAAATACAAGTATAAAAGAATACAACACATCACCCCATAGGGTCTAAAGATACAAGTACAAGATACATGAATACATAGATATAACATCTAAATAGAAAGTCTCCAAGATAAGAATATGAATGGTAAAATTGCATCAAAAGAACATCCAACATCGATGTCAATATATTGGGGAACTAAAATGGTAAGAAGTCACTACCTCTTGATTCATGGCAACCTAGTTAGACACCACTCACATTGTGCAGGAGAGATAATGTATGATCTACATGTGGTTAAAAAAACTAAAACTAAAATCCTAGGTAAAGAATCCTAATAGCTCATTCTATCTTAAGGGTACTACAAACTCCTGATAAAGAAAGAATAACCAAAGTCAAAATAATAGTCAACTGATACCAAAACCACAAAATACTAAAGTCGACAATCAAATACCAATTCCAAACCAAGTATTAAAATCAAAGAGACACAATCACTAAATGAATATCAACTTCCAAATAAAATGTCAAACATGAAAAGAGTAATAGCCCACTAGTACATTATAGGTTAATTTTTGACCTTTTATTTCAACCAAGCCCTTAATTGGCTTGTTGAATACAATTTTTTTTAATGCCCGAGTTGGTCAAAATTTTGACCAAAATAGGTTTTTCCAATTTGGTCAAAATTTTGACAAAATCAAGTTCATAAAGAAAAAAAGAAAAAAGGTGACATCACTTTCATATTTTGCTAGAGGAGGTTTGGATGTAGTCTATGTGCACAAGAGCTATTTCAAGTTAGGGTTTTTGTTTATCTATCACAATTATTCTTTTCACCCTACTACACAAGTAACATTTTGTAGAAACTGTATAGGTTTTTTCTCCACTGGATCAAAAAAATACATTTTCAGAGATCTATTAGGGTGTCACAAATTGTTCATTTGCTCAACCATTGCTTCCTCCATTGTCCAAACACCTTATGTTGACCTATTTTTTGCAAATTTTTTTTGGCTATGATAGTACGCAAAATCATATTTCTTTAAAGAAATTAATCAAAACAATTCTCATGCCCTTATTTATGCTTTGTAAAATTCTCAGATCTTGTTCCAAATCCCTCTACCATTTATTGCGTGTGCAAGGAAAATGCTAACAAGAACTATTAAATCTATACCTAGGATATTATTCCATAACTTTTAATAAAAACTCAAATTCCATTAAGTGGTTTACATTCACCAACAAGGATTGGGCTGAAAAAGGTTGAGGAACTGGGCATCATATACATTTACGGGTTGCACTAGTTTGAAAGATTCCAATGTATTTTCAGTATATTTGTCTTATGTCAGCTTGAGAGAACATTCATTTGAGAACTTGAATTAATGGATCACTCCTTGCCTCTACTTTTATGCGGGGTTGTGAGGTTCAATCAATTTTTTCAATATGATTTGAAGGTTCCAACAATGTACTTCATGTTCTTTGATCTCAATGTCACATGTGGTCAATATTTTTTATTATTTCTTCTATTGTTATTTATTTCTTGAAACCTACTCTGAAGGTTATTTAAAATTTTAATAACTTCAATATTATTTGCTACACAATTTTTTATCATTTAAAATTTTCAGTAAAGTTTTAACTAGCTCAATAGATAGAATGTTCTTGTTTGAGGGCTAATCTACCTTCAATGGGTGTTGAATGGCATGAATTGCATGAACGTGATTTTTCGAGTCTAATTGTACATTTGAAGCTTGCTGTTGTGTATTTAATTTTGGTACACCTATCAATTTAAATTTTGCATTTCTAGCTTTGCTTGTAAGAATTCATTAAATATTTCTTTAATTTCATATTTGAATTCCCTTTTCATGTTCATTTATGATCTTATCCAATTGTATTTGTTAATGCACGTGGTTTAATATTGAAGTGACCACAAGATGTGAACTTGAGGTAAAATGAAGAAATAATGTGGTTAGAATGATGGGACAGGGTCATTCCAAATGTTTTTGGTTGGTTATCTCTTAGTAGGCACCAATGGTCTTAGTATTTGGACTAAATCACCAATTGTCAACTTATTTTGGCTTTACGAACTTCTACATGATAATGCCTTATTTTTAGTTGAGGTGATGAGCCTCATTTGCATGTAAATAGATTGTTGCATTGCATTGGATATGTTTATAGTTTGAGATTGTACACTCGAAAGTGTCACACTCTAAACCCTTCTACCCAAATGATTCCATGAGTTTGGAATGCTTGGATGCCGGCTTAGAGCTCCCTATCCATGGAGTGCAAAAGAGTATATTTCAAGAATAAGAAGGCTCTCAGATGAGCCTTAAAGATACTCTTCTTGCTAATAAACCATGCAATGGGAGGTTCCAAAGACAAGATGCAAGAATGCAAATGTCTCAAGGAGTTCCTCAAGAATGCAATGCAACTAAAGATTAAATTAGAATGAATATGAAAAGTGCAGCTATTCTAAGCATGGATGAGAGTGTTACAATCCATAAATTAAGCTATGTGAGATAGATTATTGAAAAATAGAAGCTAAACTAACATGCAACATGAATCTAAGCTAAAATGCTATGGTATGAGAGAATGTAGACAAGAAATAGAAGTTCTCCACAAAGCTCCAAAGAAACCTATTAGAAAACCTGCATTATAACAATATTCAAAATGAGGATGGATGCTTTGAGGAGGAAAGCTCTCTCCCTTTTAAAGATGTATGGACGGTGGAGATCAAGATGAAGATGGTGGATGATCAATGGTTGAATTTGAAAATAGGAGTGATCCATGTGCACACACAAGTCAACCAATAGAATATAAGTTGACTTGTCACATAAGACAAAAAGTCTCACAAGCCTTTTCTTTTAATTGTAAAATAGAAAAAGGACTTTATGTGTGCACTTGAAGTGGGTTAGAAGAATGGGGTCTTTTATTTAATTAAAAGGGGACATGTTTTTTTAATCAAATAATGAACTTAGGATAGCATAGTCAAACTATATGTTATAATCAAATAAATTGATTATTAGCAATTTGGTCTAGATAAATGATTAAATTAATTTAACCAAAATGCTGAGAAGGGGGCTAATAGTCTAGATGACCATTTTTAGGTGATTACATTTTCCCCTCTTTGACTAATGTGTGATCGATCTAGGAAAACATTATGTCAAAGAAAATAGAAAGCCAAGTAGGCGGTGATAGATATAGATATCTGATTTCAAGAATGAAATGCAGAAATAGATGGCAAGTCCTGAATGCACAGCCTAATAGTGGTAGTACTAAACACTAGAAAGATGATGTTAGGATCCGAAAAGAATTCTAACACCTAGTAAAGCGAATAGATCGAGAGCAAGTGATAAGGTCAAACAAATGCTCCTAAGAAATAGATAGCTGTAGCAATTAGCAATAGAGTATTTTTGCCCCCTCGGGATCGAAATCAAAATGAGGTAAGAGGAAGCAGAAACTAGCTAGATATGAGAAAATTAAGAATATAGCAATGTCTAATATTATAGATAAATGATTAGAACCCAAAAATGACTATAAGAAATTGATAAAATGCCCCAATTTGACTAGAGTTGACATTGAAGGATATAACATAAAAATTAGGTCAAATCTAGTAGAGAGATGATTTAGACATGAAACAGTGAATTGAAGTAGATATGAAGTATGGAAATGATGAAGACATGAAGAAATGAAGATGCCCCAGTGATGATTCAGAGATTAGACCTCAAAAGGTCAGCTAACTGCTCAGAAGAAAGTAGAATTTTAAAAGACAATTTTGACCATCAAGATGAAATCGAATTTGGATTTCAATCTCAAAAATGAATCTAGGACATTGAAATTATTTAAGAGGTCAAAAATTTATATAATGTGATGATAAGATAGAAAAGAGATGAAGTGAAAGATTAAGAAGGTGAAAAGACATGAACAAGAAGAAAGTAAAGAAATATATGAAAGGAGTTAGCCGATATGTCCACAAAAAGATGAAGAGAGAGCTCTCTCCATATGCAAGAATGCAAGACTAAGCTATAAAATGAACCTAAAATGCAAGCTAATATGCAAAGTGGTTTACCAGCAAGAAGCACATAACATTTAGACTCTTAATTTCATCATTGAGCATTTATTAGGGACATCATGAGATCATACAACCATCACTAGTATAACTATGAGGATATGAATATGATTGATATCAGATAATTATGTGGAAATCCAATCTAAGCATCAAAGACATGTAAGTCAAGATAACTACGCGATTAGATTCCCTAAGTTTAATTTAGCAAGATTACACCTATATCAAGGCATAAGCATCAGGATAAACCCTGAGTGCGGTCTTGCAAAATAGTCAAGGATGATACATTTGTAAGTCAACGTGTTGAATAGGACCAGCATAAATGCTTACAACACTATAGACAAACAAAGTATACCCACAAGTAGAAATCAAGAAGACATGCCCCATGCCCCCAGTCTTCTAGTCAATGACATCCTCGAAAGACTATTAGGGAGGGAACACATGGCAAAGAAATCATCATATATAGCACACAAAGTAGATAAATATCAGCATAGCTCAATCGTTTAAATGTTAAAGTGCATGTGTGTAAGTCACTTGGCCATTTCTTCCAGACTTGATTCTGATAGTGAGAAATATTGTGACATCGGAGACCATAGGTAAACTATCTGAAAAGTGTTGAAAAAAACTAGATGTCAAGATGGGGGAAGTGTTGAGAAACACTATTTTGTGAGTTGTCAAAGAAACCCTAATGCTAAAGAATACCTCAATAAGCGAAGTAGCTATACCCCCAAGATGAGGACAAGAAACAATTCCAAGCTAGGAAATGTGTAGCGAAGTGGATGATTGAGATTGATAGACATAGGTACAAGGGTTTCAAGTAGCGCCTGTTTCCAGGTTTTCACCACTTTGATAGAGTTTTTTTTCAGAACTTTTTTCAATTTTTTGTATTTTTGTATTTTTGATTTTTTTGGTGATACATCAAAGTGCCTATTGCTAGGTTTTTCAGGACATTTTTTTATTTTTAGAATTTTTTTCAGCATCATATATGATTTTTTGGATTTTTTTTTTTAGAAGGTTTTAGAGATCACTAGTTCTCAAGCAAGATCACATCATTTTCTCCCAATGTCTAGCAAGGTATAGGACATGATGGAGAAACAAGCCAGTGGATAAGCAAAGATGCATAAGAAAGGAATGTGAAGCAAGTGAAAGTGATCCTCAAGGACTGACTCCTCAAGAGTACCCAAGCTAGGGAAAGAGGTGAAATAGTCATATGAAGCATATTTTGGATAAGCAATGGAAGTAATGAGAAAGATAGCATGTAGGATAAGCAATGAAGCCAACAAGTGAGATAGCATGAAGTGTGTAGTCCAAAAGAGTAGCCATGTCAAGAGACCTATGAGAACCATGTTTCATTTATTATGATCAAGACCAAGGGGTCAACTAGATAGTATAGCAATGGGATAGAGCAATAAGAATAAAGCTCAAGATAGAGGCTATGAGTGAATGGGAGAGCACAATAGAAAATCTCATGGATAAGATAGCCAATATGAAAAGATAGCTCAACATTGTGAAGATCAAAGAGAGAAGAAGGGATAGATGGATGATGGAAGAATTACGCATGATGCCTATTTGCCAGGTTTTCATCATGGTACTTACCCAAGGTGCCACAAGAAGTAGTTTTCACCATAGGATGGATTTATTTCTCTTTACTTTTGCTACCAAGGTGCCACGAGAAGTGGTTTTCACCAAGGCACATTTTCATTTTTTTCATTTTTTCTATTTTTTCATTTTTTCTTTTTTGGATTTTTTGGATTTTTAGAAAGAGCTCAAGCTTTTTGAATTTAGATAGTGCTCCTATAGGAAAGATAAGCCATGATAAGCCAAGACCATAGAAAGGTATGCTCAAAGATGTTGATAGGGTGATGAAAGGGAAATGGTAGTAGGAAGAATATATGGAGGATAAGAGTTCATGTATAGAAAGGAGGTGTAAGCTTTAGAGGATTTCATGTGGGTAGCTAAAATATTGGACAAGATCAACATTGACACACACCTTGAAGGGTATTGGAATGATGGAGGAATCATGGATGAAGTAGCTTGAGGTTTAGATGTATGAGGTGGTAGAAGAGATTTGGAAAAAAGTCGAGTGGAAGGCTTTGGAATATTTTTAGGAAGATTTTTGGAAGAAGATGGAATGGAAGCCTTTGGAAGCTTGAATGTCAACTTTGAAATATTTTCAATATTCAAGTCTTTTAAAAGAGACTTGGGAATCCACGTAGCTTTAGATTTTCCTCGTTCTTTGGGTGTTTGAGAGTGCATTTGTATAATGATGGATTTAGGAACCCATATTTTCTTTGGTTTAGCTCTTTGAGTAGTGGACCTTTGTGGTCTCTTTTGTGCATTCTCCTTCTTAGCATTCACATGTCGATTAGATGGGACATAGTGATCTTTCTTTTTCAATGGATTCCTATGTTTATTCTCACTTCCAAAGGACTTGGGATTTGTGGATGAATAAGGATGATATGACTGGTTTAGATGTATAGATGGGTGAAAAGTCATCAAGGATGAGTGTCTTTGTTCATCTTGAGGTATTATAGGAGAGCTAGGGAATGAGCTAGGAGTGAATGTAGGAGATGGAGGAACATAAGACCCCAAAATGGATGGAAGGTTTGAATGCTTTAGCTTAGATGGATAAGGACCAAGGATAGATTTAGAAGATGCAAAGGGATAGTGGGAAGGGATATCAACATCTTTAGAATGAGCAATATGGTCAAAGCCATCAATAGACTCATGAGTACCTTTGATAGGAACAACATATTTAATAGTAGCACTTGAACCTTGAGCACAATTTTGAAGTGGATATGGAGAAGTAGAACATGAGGGGATGCTTTGATCTTGACAAGTAGCCTTGGATAGCATATGAAGAGAACTTTTCTCATAATTTTCAGTAAGCTCAAGGGAGATAATGGAAGTGGTATCTTCATCATACTTTGGGGGTGGACAAGATATAGGATATGGAGGGGGAAAATATTGAAATAGATGAAAGGGTGCTTGATCTTGATCTTTCTTGAAATTTATAGCTTTTTCTTTTTGAGAGTCCTCTTGACATGGAGCCACTTCTAAGGACAAGAGAGAATGAAGAGTGAATGAAGTAGTGCTTGGATTAGGCATAGTAGTGCATGAAGGTTGAGGATGTTTAGGATTAGTAGCATGGAAAAGGTTTGCAGCCAAGTGAAGGTTAGCTTGAGTTTCTTTTAGAGGTAGCCCTTGAGGATACACGTAGTCAATGTGGAAAGCAATAGGTTCTTTATTTGATGGAGGCATGTTGGAAAGCTTTGAAGTGTTGGGAGATGCACGAGTGTTGGAAGAAGTGGAAGATGTAATGGAGCCACTACTAGACATAGGTTCATTAATGTAATCTTGCTCAAGAAAAGTATCCTCATCGCTTGAATCATTAGAGGTTCCAATAATTCCATTATCAATAAGATCTTGGATTTTATGTTTTAGCTCAATGAAATCTGAAGTACTATGCTCATTATGTTGATGATAAGAAAAATAGATATCCAAGAATGGGTTTCCATATGAGCTAGATTTAGGTAACATGATGATCTTATTGCCAATAAGTTTTTGCAAAGTGTCATCATAAGAATCTTCCAAGGGAGCAAAAGTTCTATCAAAATTATGTCTAGAGTCCTTTTGTTGTTTCTCATGTGAATGGTATGCATCCATGTCTTCATCATTATCTTGGTCAAAGATAGGTCCATCATGAAATTTTAGCATAGGCTCAAAGGAGGTATCACTTGCTTGTTCTCTAAAGAGGTCTTTAGATCTAGAAGATGAAGACATTTGATGTCTTGAAGTAGAGCATGTAGACCTAGAAGAAGAGGATGACCTCAAAGAAGGTGACTCACATGCATGTAAAGACCTTAAGGAAGATTCATGTAATGATGCAATCTTCTCCTCCAACCTTTTCTCAAGTTTAGACTTCATTTCTATCATGCGCTTAGAGAGATGAAGGTAAGAAAGATCATTTGTCTCTTCTAGTTCTTTGTATTTCGCATATAGATCTTGAAACTCTTTAGTGACATGGAGGATATCATGAGCATCTATATTCAATTGAAGTTTGGTAGCACAAGGTTTAGGTCCCATAGTTTTAGATGCAAAGCCAAGCATAAAATAGTCTAGAAGATAACTTGATGTTGAAACTCTAGGAGGTAGAGTGTTCACTTTTCAAGATATTAGAGAGAGATTAAAGTGACTTGTCAAACAATATGTCCAAGAAACTTACGACATGAATGACTCAAGTCAATAGCTAGGCAAGATGCCCAAATAGCCAAATAGATAGAGCAAGTGGGGTGACAAGTGAACAACTCTCTAACCCAAGAGTGTAGTCAAGAAATCAAGGCAACCATTTCAGAAAAAATATAACTAGCAAGTGGACATAGACCATGAAGATAGAAAGACCAAAAGCACCAAGACCAAAGAGTCACTTTAAGCATGTTCAAGAACTAGAGACATAGAAAATAAAAATCAAATGATGAGACTCCCCTTAGCAAGCAACACAAGAAAATGTTTGCATTTGATGTTTTTACTTGGTTGACAAAGTTTGATAATAATTGATAGCATAGCAAATTTGATGTTCAAAAGAAATTTCTTTCCAAGCAAGATAGTGACACATGGAGTAGTCTTCAAACAATCAAGCAAGGGACAAAGCAACCTTGCATGATACAAGCATATTTGAGGTCTCAAAAAAATTCCCTAGAATTATCATCATGTGTATGTTCAAAAGATTTTCACAGATATACCACATTCGAGAACACATCAAGCAATATCTACCTAGAAGTCATGGTTCATTACGCAACAACTTGGCCCACACTTGATGCTCCTTTGCCTCACACCAAGTGGTTTCCCACAAGAGATATTGGATTTGTCATGGAAGTGCCATAAGCACAACCAAGGGAACATATATGGTGAGTGTAAAATCTTGGGGTGATCCGGGTAGTCCACTGGGATCGATCCTTGCACCAAGAAGTTGAGCAGCTAAAAAGGGTAGTTACTAACTTAAGGTTTTTAGATCGGGCTTCCATTCATAGTGTCCCTCTTGCTCCCAATTATGGGACACCTCACCTTGTGATGAGTAACCGATCTCGCGATCACAAGAGTACCTTAAGCATTCTTGCCTAGTGATCTCCCTATGGTCGAAATCCCATAAGTGATCACACTAGGCAAAGATAATCACTATGTCTACCAAGGTTTTGTGTCCTTGATAGCCTTGAGTTTATAGTGGGTTGGAAGAGCCGGGTAATTTTCTTGTCCCCACTTGGGTCATTCCTCTCAAGTTGTCTGAGAGCAAGCCCTCTAAAGGATTCTAAACTACACAAAGAGTGGATCAACTTTTGGAAGTCAAGATTTCTGATTCACCACAAGGGTGAAGAGAATACTCTCCTATTCCAATCATTTTCTCCCAAACATGCCAGGAATATTCAGTTGCCTCTTACTCTTGAAACCAAATGGTAAGTCAAGAGTTCTGATTCACCACAAGGGTGAAGAGCATACTCTCCTATCACCAAAAGATCCCAATTGTAAGTTTTAATGTGCCTAAAAATAAAAAACTAGTATATGCCGCACATGTAAAAGTAAAGAATAAGAAAAATTGGGTTTTTATGCATTGGGCAGCCCTGCAAACAATCATTAGTAACCCTTGTGCATTTGAAGCTTTGACATGCGTTCTTTTTATGCAATGTTTCAATTTTTTCACAAGGATGGCAACCTACAATCACAACTTGTTAGCACCACAAGTTAGTGTGAAATAACATTAAAATATTGCAATAAAAAATAGTTAGTTGCCTCAAAAATTCAATTTATCTTCCAACCAAGTGCATGCAAAGAAAGTGCAAATTAATCACAAATGCTCTCATTTTTACTCTTTGATTTTGACCTAGTCAACAAGATTGGACTTGTTTGCTATGATTTTGTATCCAAAAATAAAAATGAAAAAAAGGGACCCCTATTAAAAATCAGAGAGCTTTCCAAAAATGTAAGAAATTTTAAAAAATCTCTTCATTTGCGCTCTAGAGATTCATTTTGTCAAAACAAACCAAATTTATCAAATCAAGTTTTTGATCCTTAATACGACCTCAAAATTCAAAACACAAAGAAAGAACCCCTATTAGAATTCAAAAAAAATTCTGAAAATATAAATTTTTCTGAAAAATGTGCTGATTTGCGATCAGAAATTTCTTTTTATGAAAAAAAAAAGAAAAAATCATAACTCTCGCAAATCATGTCAAAACTCTTTGAAAATTGGACTAAATCATTTTGAACACATACCCAACTTGAAAAAATAATTTCAGAATCAAACTCCAAGAAGTTTCAAAGATATGATTAAATCTTTAAACCAACTAGATTTTTGGCCTTCAAACCAATCTACTTATGGGTTGGCCTTAAAACCAAAGTGATAATTTTACAAAAGCACTTGATTAGATCCAATATGCTTCTATAAAAAACTAAAGATAAGAAATGAAAACAAATGGAGCTGAAAATTTGATTCAAGCCCCACGGTGGGCGCCAAAAATGTACACTCGAAAGTGTCACACTCTAAACCCTTCTATCCAAACGATTCCATGAGTTTGAAATGCTTGGATGCCGGCTTAGAGCTCCCTATCCATTGAGTGCAAGAGAGTATATTTCAAGAATAAGAAGGCTCTCAGATGAGCCTTAAAGATACTCTTCTTGCTAATAAACCATGCAATGGGAGGTTCCAAAGACAAGATGCAAGAATGCAAATGTCTCAAGGAGTTCCTCAAGAATGCAATGCAACTAAAGATTAAATTAGAATGAATATGAAAAGTGCAGCTATTCTAAGCATGGATGAGAGTGCTAAAATCCATAAATTAAGCTATGTGAGATAGATTATTGCAAAATAGAAGCTAAACTAACATGCAACATGAATCTAAGCTAAAATGCTATGGTATGAGAGAATGTAGACAAGAAATAGAAGTTCTCCACAAAGCTCCAAAGAAACCTATTAGAAAACCTGCATTATAACAATATTCAAAATGAGGATGGATGCTTTGAGGGGGAAAGCTCTCTCCCTTTTAAAGATGTACGAACGGTGGAGATCAAGATGAAGATGGTGGATGATCAACGGTTGAATTTGAAAATAGGAGTGATTCATGTGCACACACAAGTCAACCAATAGAATATAAGTTGACTTGTCACATAAGACAAAAAGTCTCACAAGCCTTTTCTTTTAATTGTAAAATAGAAAAAGGACTTTATGTGTGCACTTGAAGTGGGTTAGAAGAATGGGGTCTTTTATTTAATTAAAAGGGGACATGTTTTTTTAATCAAATAATGAACTTAGGATAGCATAGTCAAACTATAGGTTATAATCAAATAAATTGATTATTAGCAATTTGGTCTAGATAAATGATTAAATTAATTTAGCCAAAATGCTGAGAAGGGGTCTAATAGTCTAGATGACCATTTTTAGGTGATTACATTTGCCCCTCTTTGACTAATGTGTGATCGATCTGGGAACATATTATGTCAAATAAAATAGAAAGCCAAGTAGACAGTGATAGATATAGATATCTAATTTCAAAGAATGAAATGCAGAAATAGATGGCAAGTCCTGAATGCATAGCCTAATAGCGGTAGTATTGAACACTAGGAAGATGATGTTAGGATCCGAAAAGAATTTTAACATCTAGTAAAGCGAATAGATCGAGAGCAAGTGATAAGGTCAAAAAAATGCTCCTAAGAAATAGATAGTTGTAGTAATTAGCAATAGAGTATTTCTGCCCCCTCGGGGTCGAAATCAAAATGAGGTAAGAGGAAGCAGAAACTAGTTAGATATGAGAAAATCAAGAATATAGCAATGTCTGATATGACAGATAAATGATTAGAACCCAAGAATGACTATAAGAAATTGATAAAATGCCCCAGTTTTACTAGAGTTGACCTTGAAGGATATAACATAAAAATTAGGTCAAATCTAGTAGAGAGATGATTTAGACATGAAACAATGAATTGAAGTAGATATGAAGTATGGAAATGATGAAGACATGAAGAAATGAAGATGCCCCAGTGATGATTTAGAGATTAGACCTCAAAAGGTCAGCTAACTGCTCTATATCTTCCCATTTTTAGGTGATTACAGAGATGACATGTTTTGGTTTTTTAATTTATTGAATGACCTAATTAGGGGTGCTTTAGAACATGTCAATGATGTGAATAGGTTGATTGTTTGAAGTGAAAGGAATTAAATGGTTGTTTGTATGCATGTATTAACAACTAATATTTATGCAAAGTTATTCATTTTTTTGCCTTATCTAATTTTGAATCTAGATTATATTTTTTTTACTTGTGGGCACCTAAGACATAGTAGGAATAATGTGGCTAAGTGTGGGCCCCTAATAGGCCGCCTAACATTTCATCTATTAGACCTCATGCTTATATATGCTCTCCCTATTAGTATTGAGTTGCATCTTATGCAATTTGTCATTTGAAAGTTGAATATTAAGGTTGTATGTCTTTGTTGATTTATAGAATCAAGTATTTATGAGTTGTTTTATGATATTATCATGTGTTATGTAACCTAACATATTTTGATGAATGTTGCTTTCAACTAATGGAGACATTCTTCTTAGTCTAGAAATGAGAATCCATTCAGTTGGTTGTTGTAGTAAAGCATTGTCCTCTGCACTACAATGAACATAACAATCATCTTAATTTGACTCATTTGGAAGACTTGTAGAATGAGTATGTCTTCTCATTGAAGTAATAAAAAATGGCAAAACATATTTATAAAGCACTAACAAAATTTATAGCTTCAAAATGTATCCTTGCTTGCACCATGCCAATTGAATAATAACCATATCAATTCAAAGAATGCATGAAATAATCCACACCTACCTATTCCTTGTTTGATTTGGACAACCCTCTAATATAGTTACACTAAGGTTGTAGGAAATAAAATGATAATAAACATTTTTTTCCTCTTGTACATACACGTCTCACTTGCCTGCCTGAACAAAGTCCTTAAATGTCAAATGTGTACTTAACCAAGTCAAGGCTCATAATAAAGTAAGCAACTGAATACCTTCTGATGCTTTATAAAAACAAATACACCAAAATAAAACAACACACAAAGGCAAAGAATGACCATGAAAACCTTTGCAAACACCAAAGAATGACCATGATTAGGAAAACCCACAAAAATCAATCATCAAAATCACTCAAAAACACAAAAGAAAGATACAAAATGTAGAGGCAATCACCAAGAATGAAAGCGAAAACCTAGATTATAGACCCAGAAGCCAAAGCTAGATTGAAAATCCAAATGAATGAATTGGCCAATCAAAGAGAGCTTAAAAGTTTTAAAAACTCAAAAAAACCAAAAAAATGAAAAAACAATTTGAACTGTAAAAGCTATTTTTCATTTTTCCTTTCTGGAAGGAATCAAGTTATCTCCATGCTATAAGTCTTGATTTCGAATGCTACTACTCCATAAACCATGTAGCAAATAGATCAACTAGTAACAGTGCCAAGTCAACATCAACCATGTTACTTTAAATGGTGAAGAGTAGTAACTAGAATGGTTATAACTGATAAACATCATAAATAAGAAAACGATACTTGAAAGTCACAACTCAATACCATGAAAGAGGGTAATATGGTGCATATGAAATAGAGAAATGGATTGAATGCACCAAAATAATTAATGAAATGGAGAAATTCTTAATGATTAATGATTAATGATTAACTAGGAGTTAGCCTAGGTTCTTCTGCACCAGTATTGTCTTCCAGATACAATCATTACCTTGTCTTCATTCCATTGAGCCCTATCTTTGTGTTTTAAAGGAAATTCTCTTACCACATCCCATTCAATAATTTTTTAACAATATCATATCATTGGTTTGGGGGTGGGAACATCAAATTGAGGACTTGATTGAGAAAATTCTCAAAGAAACCTCTAAACTACTTTCAAATTTCCTTCTTCAATTTATATTAAGAACCATAGAGTATCTAAATTCAATAAAAAAAGTGGTCTTGATCATATCTATATACCAAATATATATCTAGACATTAGTCCACAATAGTTCTTAGAAAGTGAATAGGAGCTTGGGGACAATTTTATTTTAGAGCAACTTAAAAGTATTATAAAAAATGAAATAATCAAATGACCCTCCAAAGTGAATAGCTTTCCATTACATAACCATGAAAGAATTTTTCCATGAACTATAAACTATTGATAAATAAACCATGAACTATTAAATGGATTTTTTTCATTATATAACCATGAACTATGAAATGAAAATGCTAAGGATGCTAACAATATAGCACCTTTTACCACCACCCCCTACAATGCAACACCTTTTACCACCACCTGCTGATATTGAGAATTCTAATGTAAAATTGTCATAGTCCACCGCATCATATGTTTCAAAACTTGGTTAGGAAGAAAATAACCATTCATATAGCATTTAATTTGAGTTTCATCACATTTGGCTCCATAAATTTTCACATGATTGTACTTTATATGTGCATGTAAGATCGTTGTGTGTGTGTGTGTGTGTGTGTGTGTGTGTGTGTGTGTGTGTGTGTGTGTGTGTGTGTGTGTGTGTGTGTGTGTGTGTGTGTGTGTGAGTGATTGCATGTGCATTTGGGCAATATTATTGAATGAAAAAATCCTTAATCACATGAAAATACTAAGTCCAAATTATGGTGGAGGAAAGATATTAGGAAATATGATTTGGGAAGGAATGTGCAAATTAGTTGGCCTAATCTTGTGAGCATGATTTGTGTGTATTTTTAAACCTTGTTTAATGTTGCAACATTTTATTATTTTTGATTATATACAATATGCTACTTATGCTTGTATGTCTACATTTTGTATATTTATAGCCTAAATATTTTCTTGTGAAGAAAGGCAATGCCTGACAATATGAACCTAGAATAAAATAACAAGACAATTGCTAGATTGTGGTCTTAGTTCTAAAGAAAAGTTGATAAATGTAATTGTCCTTGCAAAAAGTGTAAAGCCTTAAATAATCAAATAATTCTAATTGCAATAGACTAGATTCATTGTAGGCAACATGGTCATGTTGAAGCGGGGCACTATTTTTGTTGATTGGTGAATGTGGATTTCCAATTGGAGGAACACGAAGGTGTGAATATCCAAGTTGAGAATAATGCTCCTATGGAAGAAGATGATCCTATGATAGAGAACATAATTGAAGATGATGGTATCAATGTAATTGATAATGTACCAGAGGACATGATTAAAGAAGATGGTATTGGTGCAACTGATCAAGAGGATCATGATGATGGTACTAGCACATCTAATAATGATGATGAAGATGGTCTCGACATACCTATACTTGAGAAGGCATACAAGCCCCTATATCAAGGCTCCCAAACAACTCTTTTCTCTACTATAGTGTTGTTGGTGAACTTAAAGGTTATGAATAGTTTATGCAATGTAACAATGCCACGTATGCTAACGTATGCCATTTTCATCATCTTCAATGTTAGCATACCATTACTATTCATTATGTTAATGATTCATATTTTTTGTTGAAGGTTGATAGGTGAATTTTTATTACCACCATCAAACATTTTGCATCATTCATACCAAGAATTATCTATCATTATGAATCATATTGGAATGAAGTATTAGATAATACATGCATGTCCCAATGATCACATTCTATATCATAAACAACATGAATTTGTAAAAAAAATGCCTTGATTATCATATTAGTAATATCAATCATATCAAATTAAAAAAAGGTGTCTCACAAGGTTATTTGGTACAATCCCATTATTTCACGTCTTGAACGATTATTCAAGTGCACTAGCTTGGCAGAATTTATGGATTACTGTACACACAATAGAAGTGAAGATGACATAATGGGAATGCTTGTGGATGGTTCTGCACTTAAAGACATAAAAAAACATGGCCACACTTTAAAGAAGAACCTCATAATCTCAAGCTTTCGTTGGCAGCAGATGGTGTCAATCCTTTTGAAGGTATGAGATCTATTTACTTAGTGTGGCCTATTTTTGTTATTAACAATAACATTCTTTCTTGGATGTCCATAAAGAGGGAGCACATAATATTGTCAATGATTGTACTCGGTATTTTTTCATTAAATATTTATCTAAATTAATTTATAAATACTACATCAAAATGGTCATAATAATTATGTAATATTTTTGTTCATTCAATTACTAGGTAAGTACCAAGTTAAAGATATTCAAATGTGTATAGTGAGCCCCTTATTGATGAGTTATTGAAATTATAGAATGGGGTCACTATGTATGACATCTCTAGAACAATAGGACAAAGAAAATTTTAATTCAATGCAATGCTTGTATGGACAATACATGATGCCCCTGGGCTAATTCATTTTTTACAGTATGTTATATTGTTAAGATCACATTGTTGGTATGTTATAGTGCTTACACATTATTATTGTATGTTTAAGTTGCGTATGATAATTGTGCATGATCCAATTGTACATGATCTTTTAAGTCTTCAAATAAAGAGAAAATTTGCATGTCTAGTTTACGGTCTAAAGATTAAATCTTATCATTCAAGAAGTTTAGGAAAGCAGGTGTTCAATTTTTTTAAGAACTTTCTCCATAACAATCATTAGTATCAAATTATTGAAAAACATCTTTTTAATGGGAAAGAAGAGATGACATCAAGGCCACAAAGAATGACACCTCATCTATTGGAATTCTTTAGAATAATTGAGAGGGGGGGGGGGAAATCAGTTATCTAAGGTCTAGATATAAAAATAAAACTTTTCACAGCTTAGTGAACCCATATCCATAAACCATTTTTATCATGCATGCATCCATTAGATCATACAATCACTTAAACTTGTAGGTTAATGTCAAATCAACTTTTGAGAAATGTAAACATGAAACATAATAGATTCAATAACACATTTAACACAATGATTTAATGTGAAATCTCAATTTGGGAAAAACCACCACTAACATTGGTGAAGGGTGCTCCCCTTAATACCTTAAACCATAACAGAAGAAAGAAACAACAACAAATGAAAGAACAAAATATGAACTTCTTATTATCACCACAAATCCAGAATTACAAAATTCTCAATTACAATATGCTAACCCAAATGGGTGCCTTCATTACAATAATCTGCAAGACAGTGTTGTGAACTATCACCTAGAGCTATTATAGACAATGTTTGGGCCTTTATTAAATAAGCAATTTTATGCCACTCAGGAAGGTTCTAGACATTGAAACTTAATGCCTAGGGCTGATGGACCCTAACAATACATATAAAGTTAGCCAAATACATCTTTGACAATTATTTTAGATATTTCGGGTAGCCTAACTTTGAAAGGCCATAACTCATGAACTGTTGCTTCAATTGGCTATTAAAACCACTTTCAAAAATGCTAGCTCCTGATCTACAAAGTCAAAACAACAAAAACACCCTTCCTTGTTTTCAAACCTCATCTGGGCACTTTAAGGCCTTCAACGGCGAGCCTGCAAATTCTTCTATAAATATTTCCACCAAAATTTCAAAATAACTTCTCTGATACTTAAGCTGGAGCAATGAGATTTCTATGGTAGACTTATAACTCTAAAATGAACCCTCATGTAGAAAATGAGAACATTCTGAGCTTGTATGGAAAATTTACTAAAAATAGCAAGTTCCCATAAATAGTAACCACCCTATCTACTAGTCCTTATTAAAATAGAAAAGATTGAAAATAAAATGTTTTTGGGTAATGCAATATTGCTCTTACACCTAGGATGCTCTTGCATCAAACATGTTACTCATTCTCACTTTTTCGAAATGATGCCCTGTGAAAGGCCAACCCTGTTAAAGGTTACAATGTACACTATTAAATGTGACCTAGTTAGAGGATTTCAATTACCCTGTTAGGAGTGAGCCTTGTTATAAGGCTTTAGATCATTCACTTGGAATGTCACCCGGTTAAAAGATTTAAAAATGACTGTTAGGTCAACCTTAATCTAAAATATTTACTAGATTGATACAATGATTAGAAAGTAACAGTAAGGTTTGATCTGAAAACAACTTATAACTCCATTTTGCAGATTATAAATCTCTATTCTCAGTCCTCCATTTTGCTTAGCTTTCACACACTTCAACTCTGATAGCTTGTTCACCCTTCAAGAATCCACACCCTTAAGCCTTCTTTCTTTTCTTGCTAATATTAGTCTCTTCTCTTAGGTCACTAAATGAATCAATACCCTAGATTCCTTGTCTCCCTTAGGTTCTTGCTCATGACAACCCTTGATTCTCACTAGTCATCTCTATAAATAGAAAATTTAGATATTTTTCCATTCAACCTCCATCATCCTTTTTTAGGGTTAGGTAATATTAGGTAGGATTCAATGAATCTACTCATCTTTTCATTTTATTACCTTCTATAAATTTCTTCTTCAATCCTCTTTGAATTTGCCTCAAAATAGTTCATCTTGAACTCTATACCACCAGCTCATCAAGCTTATCTTCCACATAGTTCATACAATCCAAGAAATCAAACTTGTCATCTTAGATTCTTTGAATTCATGATCTTTCTCATAATGCTGACACTTGACATTAACTTGCTTTTGATGCTTGACACATATTGTATTGCTTGACATCCACTATCAAAACACTCAGGATGAACTAAAGTTTACTGGTGCTTGACATCAACTAAACTTTACTTGGCTTACACCGTATCACTTGACATATATTGAAATTTGACTTTTCTTAGCTACAACTAATTTTTTGCTTGGCTTACACTAAATTTTTTCGACACCTACTATGTAGATTGCTAAGCTTGGTAGACACAATTCAATCAACTTGTTCCTCTAAACTTAATTAGTGTATCCATCATTTGCAACCTTAAGTAGATTATCAATGCACTATAATATCACTATCTTAACTGATCCTTGTACTCATTTTCCATATCACAAATCAACCTTTCCTGTAGGTGCTATTGCTACCTCATTTAATCAAATCCTCTTCATCAATAAAACAAATGACAATACTCAAATCATCTAAGCAATTATCTTACTAGCAAGTAGCAGGTTTGACATTAGTGACAAAATAATGATTGAAACACATTTTCATTCTTGTATCAATATGTTTTCAACAATCTCCCTGTTTTACATTGATGGAAAACCAAACTTAATTAGTACAACCAAAAATTTTCTAAAAAGAAAATAATTCCTTGTATTGGAATCTCTCCCTCTATCAGCAACTTTCATCTTCTAAATAGGTTGCAATTTGTTTTTTTGATCAATAGATAATCAATCAATTCATACTTATGACTCCCTCTAGATTGCTTCTTATATCTCCCTTGACATTATCTCCCTCTGACTAGGTATTCCATGTTTCTTTTGTATCTTCTTTCTCCCTTTCTGGATTGCTGAATTGCTCCCTTTATTTCTGTTTGTCTCCCTTTAGTTTTTCTCTTTAGGATTTCTCCCTCTTTGAAAAAAATTCTAAAGACTTATTATCTTAATATGTAGACCTAAATATTTTTAGTTTCTCCCTCTATCACCTAGCTTGTGACTAATTTGTAGCACAAGCTCTTTGATTACTTTAGGCAGCTCCTAAAGTAAGATCCACTACATCAATGTGTAACATATGCCAATTATCTTGTTTGATACAAGGCACTTATCATGCTTCTTAAATAGCCCTTGTTACCTCTTAGATACTCATGCGCATCCTTAGGTAATGCTTTTGTGAAGATATCAATTATTTGCTCTTTTGTGTTAACATATTCCATCCTCATCTCTTTAGCTTGAACTAACTCTCTCAAGTAATGATATTTAATTGCAATGTGCTTAGTTCCTGTATGTATCACATGATTCTTTGATATATTTATAGCTCTTGTACTATCACAATAAAGTATCACAATTCTAGCGAATTCCTCCTTCATACCTTTGAGTAGTTGTTTGATCCATACAATGTTTGTATAATTTACTACAACAATAAAATATTCAGCTTCAACAATAGATTGAAATATGCAATTTTGTTTTTTGCTAGTCTGTGTAATTGACCTTTTTCCTAAGAAAAATGCTCTTCCACTAGTGCTCTTTTTGTCATCAATATTTCTAGCCCAATCAGTATCAATGTAGGCTCTTAATTCAAATTTCTTATTTTTCTTATAGTATAGACCATAGTCTTATATTCCTTTCAGATATCTCTTTATTCTCTTAAAAACCATCAAATGATTCTCCCTAGGATTAATTGATTGCAATGTGCTTATTCCTTTTATGAATCACATGATTCTTTGATATATTTATAGCACTTGTATTATCACAATAAAGTATCACAAGTCTAGTGAATTCCTTCTTCATACCTTTGAGTAGTTATTTGATCCATACAATGTATAATTTACTGCAACAACAAAATATTCAGCTTCAACAATAGATTGAAGTATGTAGTTTTGTTTCTTGCTAGTCTGTGTAACCAACCTTTTTCCTAAGAAAAATGCTCCTCTACTAGTGCTCTTTTTTTCATCAATATTTTCAACCCAATTAGCATCAGTGTAGGCACTCAATTCAAATTTCTCATTTTTCTTATAGTACAGACCATAGTCTTTTGTTCCTTTTAGATATCTCATTATTCTCTTAACCACCATCAAATGATTCTCCCTAGGATTAGTAGAGAATCTTGCAACTATCCCAATAGATAATGAAATATCATGTATGTTGTGTACTACGTATTGCAATTTTCCAATCATAGACCTGTACAATGTTTGATTCACCTTAGCTGAATCATCATTCTTTGATAATTTATGTCATGTTATTGTAGGTGTGCTTACTAGCTTCAAATCTTCTAATCCAAAAGTTTTTAGTATCTCCTTTACATATTTTGACTGAGTGATGTATACACCATATTTCATCTAATGCACTTGCAAACCCACAAAGAACTTGATCTCTCCAAACATAGACATTTCAAAAAATTTCTTCATTTCATTTGCAAAAGCCTTACATAAAGTATCTTGACCTCCAAAAATGATATCATCAACAAAAAATTTAGATAGTAAAATACATTTTCCTTTCTCTATCATCAAGTATAGATTGTTGTTATCATCAGTCCTTTCAAATCCAATCTTCACAAGATAATTATGAATCCTTTCATACCATGCTTTTGGTGCTTGCTTCAAACCATATAAAGCTTTGTGTAGTCTACATACCATGTTTTTTTTTTTAGCATCAAAAAATCCTTCTAGCTATTCTATGTAAGCCTCTTCCTCCAATCTAGAATTTGGAAATGTAGACTTAACATTCATTTGATAAACTTTGAAACCTTTGTATGTAGAGTAAGAAAGCAAAGTTCTTATTCCTTCCAATATTGCAACATGAGAAAATTTTTCTGCATAGTCTATCCTTTCTTCTTGTGCATATCCTTTACAAACTAATCTTGCCTTGTTCCTTATGACTTCACCATTTTCATCTAACTTTTTTTTGTACACCCACTTGGTGTCAATCATATTTTTACTTTTGTTCTAGGAACTAGAGTCAATTGTTGGAAATATTATGATAGGCTAAGTTATCGAGAGGGGAGGGGTGAATCAGTAACCATTAAAACTTTTATCCCAATTAGCAATTATTCCTATATGTGAATTTTGATCTAATTGCATGAATGAGAAACTAAAAAATATGAAAGAATACACAACACTTTAACACAAGATTTGGTGACCCAAAAACTTTCCAAATAAAAAGTAAAACTAGGGTGGGGATGATACCCACAAGCTTTAGTACTGCAATATAAAGTTGGCCTGTTAAGGCTTACAATGATCATTTATGATGATCTGCCTTGTTGGGAGCAATAAGAGCTACAAGGTCCACCTTGTAAAAGGATTTACAAACATACAATGAAGTATGCACTTGGTAAAGAGATTTACATAAGACTATTAGGTCTACCTTGTTAAAGAATTTTAATTGATCTACCTGTTAGGATGAAGTAGTTGCTAATCTTTGATCTACAACTTAGTTTGCTGAATGAGATTCCTCTTCGTGTATAAATCACCTTGCTGTGATAGGTATATCTTTGCTTCTCCTTATACTATTGTAGCCTTTGTAATGATGATTATATTACTTATGTTCAATTGTTTGGATGTGATACAATACATTACATATATATCAATCCAATTACATAATTACAAAGTCGGCGACAATACAAGTTTACACAAATATTATAAAGCTGGCCAAAGTGTAGAAACTTGGGTCCTAAAGATTGACTCAGTGAGGTTCTAATACTTAGCATCCACTATTAATGCATGGCATTGTCATGCACTTGGTAGACATAGAAGTTTGGTCCATACTAATCACTTCCAAGTAGTCATGAACTTGATCTAGATTGGTGACTCGGTGAATACTATAAAACTCAGCATATAAATTGAATCATTTGATTCTCACTATATAGCTTGGTTAATGCTATCACTTTGAGCTCGGTATAAATTGAGTCTCTTGGTTAACACTAAGAAGCTTGGTTAAAACTAGACTCACATCACATCAACTACAAACTTGGTAAGCACTACACAACTTGGTTTGCACTAGTAAACTCGATATACACTGAGATGCTCGATTTACATTGTTGATTATCAACTTTGTAGTAACTACTTAGTGCAAACTAAAATCTATCCAAAGGACTTAGTAGCAACTAAAATGCTTGGTTAACACTGTTAATTGTACAATATGCTCGGTATAAGCTTACAATCTAAATAAGTGTATGTCACTAATAACAAACATGACTAAAATGTCAACAATCTCCCCCTTTGGCATTAGTGACAAAAACACTTATCAGTCAAAACTAAATTATCCATCACCTTATGTCTCCAACTCAGTAGAGTATACTATTTTTGAGATTTTTTAAAATTGGTTTTGTAAAGGATACATTTTTGTACATGGTAATGCTCCCCCATACATAATATAAAGTATACTATACATAATATACATTTTCTATAATTTGCAATTTTCTTTCAATTTTCTCTTTTATATCTTATCCAATCTTCTCACATCTTCTTCCCCTTTTATCTCCTTATAGCTTCTCATATCTTCTCCCTCTTTTTGAAATTAATGCCAAAGATTTATGCTATATGAATTACATAGTAATTCCAAAATGAGACAAGAAATTTGAATTTACCTTCAGTATGAGCATCAAAGTCTTGTCCCAATTCTCTTGCAAGACCTTGCATGTGTGCAATACAACTTGTACTTCTATTGACAATTCAATCATGTGGTCTGCAATAGAGAAATTATTGTCATGGATGAGCATTTTTAAATGGGTAATATGCTTTTGCAGTGCATCCATGTTAGGGACAATCATATTCTAAATATCTATCAAAGTTGATCTAATTCTAGCTTCTTCTATGAGCAGTTCTACGTGCATATCTATCAAAAATCTGATCCTACTAAAGTGAGTAGAGCTAGAACTAGGGTCAAGATACAATTATTGTGCACTTTCTGTCATATCTTCATCAATTTCAGACAATTTTTCTTTTATTTCTTTTTTGAAAATTGATATATCACATAACTTGCCAAAAAGTAGTGATACATTAATACAAGAAGTTTCTAGAGATCCCAAAATAGTAGATAACTCTACTTGGCGAATGGAAATCTGTTGAGCAATAAGTTCTAAGACATTATTTTCAAACTTCTTCTCGACTTTCTGTAACAATTTATCTTTTCCATCCAAATCTTCATTGAATTTTTGGACTGCCTCTACCAACTGATACAAGATTGGTTGAGAAGTGTCAACCTATATGCCTAGGTCCTCTACTAGAATGTTCTTGGCATCCTCAATTTTTTAAAACTCTTTATTCCTTTCTTCTCTTAGTCTTTGCTGCATGGATTTCGATTGAAGAAGTTTGCCAAAGGTTTGCATATGATCTGGAGTTAGATTTGAGATGTCCCATTTTGAAATGACAATCTCCTCATCAAGATCTATATCCTCCTTTTTTTTTTACCTTTATCCAAAAATTTTGTGCTCGGTTGAGGCTGGGTCTGAACTGTCCTTGCACTTATTACTTGTGTACTAGGAATGGAAACAATAGTTGAAATATTAGGACTCACTGCAAAAATGGATACTGCACTCATTGTTATACTAGTGGTAGGAATACCTATTGTATCCAAAATTGATGTAGAGGGTAGAACTTGCAGCTTGGTAGATAAAGTGCTAGGCACTATTATTAGTGGAGTAATGAGTTGGACTGGTGTAGAGATTGATTGGATGCTTGTGCTTGCAGTGTTGGTCATAGTCAATCTTGTTGAGGCTGTCTTCATGCTTGAGGTTATCAATGTTTTTCTTGGAGAATGAGGAAGTGAGGTTATAACTACTGCAGCAATCTTAACTGGGTTAGTTTCCTCAACATCTTGTGTGCCTTCCTCGGTAGCCTCTTGCTCCTATTCCTCTTTATCATCTACATTATCAAAATGAGTTTACCTATTCATCATCTTTCTCTTCATCTTTTTCTTGATCATCATCATCATCCTTGTCACTTAAACTAACTGGAAAATCACTCAATTTGTGAAGGAGATAGACATTCTTCCATGTATTTGTAGCATTCTTTACAACATACTCTATTTCATTCAACAAAATAAGATAAGTATTGAGTCTTAAAGTTAATTTTTCTTTATTTTTCTTTAAAGATTCTTTCACTTCTTTGTCATTCAAAATTCACATTAGCTGCTTCAAGGTTTGTTCATGAATATCATTTGCAGTTTGCATTGCATGCTCCCATCTTGGCTTAATCTTATACATTAAAGCATTAGAAATTTGTTGAGTGAGCTAGTCAGGTGACTATTTCCACTTACCCATCCTAGATATCAATTTATCTTTAATCTATTTCTACTTATCAGTAGTTCTAGTCTCATATTTCAATGCTTTAAAGTTTTTTATTCTAAAACCTAATTCTAATTCCTTCATTCTCTCCTCAAATGTGGGTGGAGACCTCTTGAAAATTATGTCTCCTCCTTTTTCTTCTTTCTTCTTGGAGGATCTTCTTGTGAACATGATAGTGGATGTCTTGGTAGGTTTGGTAATGATTACCTTACCTTTTTTCTTCAGTGGCTCCTCTTCCTCTTATTCTTCTTCCTCTACTTCTTCATCTTCACCTTTTCCCTTAGTCAACAGGAGAGTGGAACTTGTTTTCAACTTGGCAATCCTTTTCTTGCCTTTGTTAACCACATGAGGGAGCTTAATCTCTAGTTCTATCCTATCCTTAGCTTCATCATTAATGCTAAAGTAAGCAGCCTTGGGATCTACTAGCTCATTTATTAGTGTCTCAATTATGTCTTTTGTTTCATCAATGTTCACCTCATATCTTAGAGGTTTTACCCATACAATTCTAGGCCTAGCTGTCTAAATGTATACTTTCTCACTATCTACCATAAAACAAACATCATCTTTATAGTCCTCAACTAGTTTCCTTAGAATCTGGTATTTGTTATTAATTTTCTCTTTGAATGCATCAGAACAATTGTCTATGATACTAGTATAATTTTCTCCCATCTCAGTAATGTATTGATTTATCTGATAAAGTACTAACACATCTTTCCTCCAAACAATAATACATTTTGATGGAAAGAATTTCTAAATACAAAAGAAAAAACACGTCAAAGTGAGACAAACTTACATTGATTTTTCTTTGATGTCCTGATGCTCTCCATGTTTTTTTTGAATTGATTCAATAGTAACATGGCAAGGTTAAGAGATAGGTTGTTCTTGACTACCTTGTAAGCCAAATCAACTACTTTGCAAGACACATTGTCTGCTCAAACTATAGATTTTGTGTGCAAGGACATGAATACTGAACTTTAGTTCCATGTTAGTAACACTACTTATCTTCACTCCCCTTCCATCCCACTCGGCTAGGGTTTTCTTCTCCTGTTCAACTCAACCTAGGGTTTTAGTCATTTTAACTTTTGCCAACATGGGGAGATCGGTGATCTTGTGAATCATCTTCTTGGTGATCAAAATTGGTTGTTGCAACCACAACTAATAATTAAGCACACAAATGAGGATAAACCTAATCCATTTCACTTGGAAATCATGTAGCATGTGAGGAATATGAGTTAAACCTTTTTCCTTGAGATGTTGATGTTTAGCTTTCAATACACCATCAACGCATAACTCCTTCAAACCTTCATCCATCTCTAGTGTTCCTATATCTTGTATAGTACATTTGAAATGAGAACAAATATTATTGATCAACAGTACCTTGGGAGGGATTTGAGACTACACTCCACTTAGATCTAGGGTTTTCATGATGGTAGGTGTTAGCTTGAAATCTAGTGCCTTTCATTCTACACTATGAACTAACATATTTGAACCTTGTTTCACTTTGTTGATGGTAGCTACCATCTTCACTCATTAGGGTTTGAGAGAATTTGAAAATTTTTAGTAACAATTCACTCAAATCACTTGAATACTCTTGAAGATCACTTTGTGCAAATAGCTCTTGAAAATTCACAGTAAAAATGACTTCAATTTTATTTCTTTTATCAAATTTTTACCATGAATGCCTAGTACAAATGTTAGATCAAATTGGCAAACTATCATCCACTTCACTAGTATTGAATACTTGGTAGAGTCTTTAATGACTCTCGAACCACATAAGAGTTAGTTACTCCCAACCTCACTCGGCAGAGTTTGTGACCTGACCTCACTTGGTAAGGAAGGTAACTCAGTAGTAATTGGTACTTCTTACTCGGTGATCCCTTTGCATCTTGAATGTTGATATGGATCTTTTGTCCTGTCAACTAGAACTAATTTAGATGTCTTCTTTAGTAGCCTAGTTCCAGTTCTCCTCTAAGAAATCAAGTGGAAATAGTGGAGACACCCAATTCTTGAGTGACTTCATCATTATTACTCAAACTTGCATTATTGATAGACTTTGGAACCCATTGTTGTCTCATCTTCTTTCTGATGTTATCAACTCTTGCCTTCTTTTCATCTTCAATTCTTCTAGTATTCATATAGTTCTTGGTAAGTTGACCAAGTTTTGTACAAATGAAACATCTTTTGGTAGTATCTCTTTCTTCATGTGATTATGTACACAATTCATTCCAATGTGTCCAAATTCTCCATAGCAATGACATCTGCACCAAGTGTTATAGTCCCAACCAAATATAGCTTTTACAATTTTTATGCTGGATTCAATGTCTTGGTTTTTCATTTTGATGACTTCTGTCCATGCTTCTTACATTTGTGACATTTTTCTTCAAATTTTGGTTTCTCTTTGCATTCATTTTCTCTATGACCATGTTGATTACAATTGTGGCATTTTCCATTGAATTTTTCTTTCTCATTACTCCAACATCTATTTGATGTATGACCTATCTTACCACAGTGACTAAAAGTAGGTTTATTCTTTTGAGCTCCTTGCTTAGATGTTTCACCTTCTTCTATATATCCAATTCCTACTTTCCATTTTTATCTAGAATGACTTTGATCATTCAACTGATTTATGTCTACTTGAGATTTCATCATCCTTTCATTGGTTTGCCTTTCAATGTTTAGATAATTCTACAATCTTTCATTCTTTGATCTTAGATTCACGATTTCTTCATTTTCATTGGTGATCTGATCAATGAAGTCTTCTTGTTGAAGAGATAGGTGTTGAATTTCATTGTTCTTTCCTTCTATCTCTTCTAGTATCTTGTTCATTTCTTCCATGACTTCACACAATCTTACTTACTGAATTTATTACTCTCTTCCTAGTTTTCTTACTTCTTCTTGAAGAGTACTATTCTTTTCCAATAGTTCTTTGATTGCTTCATCAGCTTCATCTGATTTTCTTAAATGGATATCTTCAATTCTTTCTTCAATATAGAGTGAATCATTCATTTGGATAGCAAGATCTTTTCTTCTTTTCAAGGATTGAGATAGTTTCTCTTTTTCTTTCTTGAGTTGTCCAATAGCCAATTCCAAATCTAGCTTCTCATTATCAATAGTCTTGTCAAGTTTGAATACCTCTATTACTTTTGATCTTTTCTCAAACTATTAAACTTTTCTCTAAGAACCACAAAGCTCTGATACCAATTGTTGAAAATATTATGACAAGCTAAGTTATTGAGAGGGGAGGAGTGAATTAGTAACCATTAATTTTGTTATCCCAATTAGCAATTATTCCTTTATGTGAATTTTGATTTAATTGCATGCATGAGAAACTTAAAAATATGAAAGCATACACAACACTTTAACACACGATTTGGTGACCCAAAAACTTTCCAAATAGAAAGTAAATCTAGGGTGGGGATGATACCCACGAGCTTTAGTACTATAGTATGAAGTTTCCCTATTAAGGCTTACAATGATCACTTCTAATGAATTGCCCTATTATGAGCAATAAGGACTACTAGGTCCACCTTGTAAAAGGATTCACAAACATACAATGAAGTATGCACTTGATAAAGAGATTTAAATAAGACTGTTAGGTATACCTTGTTAAAGGATTTTAATAAGTCACCTATTAGGATGAAGTAGTAGCTGATCTTAGATTTGCAACTTGGTTTGTAGGATGAGATTTATCTGAGTGTATAAATCACCTTGTTGTGATAGGTATATCTTTGTTGTTCCTTATACTGATGTAGCCTTTGTAATTCACTTTCTTCTCTTCTTTGATGATTACATTACTTCTCTTTGATTGTTTGGATGTGATAAAATAGAATACGTATATATCAATCCAATTACATAATTACAAAGTTAGCTACAATACAATTTTACACAAATATTACAAAGTGTAGAAACTCAAGTCCTAAAGACTGACTCAGTGAGGTTATGATACTCAACATCCACTATCAATGCTCAGCATCATCATGCACTTAGTAGACATAGAAGCTTGGTCCATACTGATCACTTCCATGTAGTCTTGATCTCGGCTTGCACTTGTGACTCGGTGAATACTATGAAAATTGACATATAAATTGAGTCATTTGATTCACATTGCATAGCTCAGTTAATGATATTACTTTGAGCTCAATATAAACTAAGTCTCTTCGTTAACACTGAGAAGCTCAGTTAAAACTAGACTCACATCACATCAACTATGAACTCAATAAGCACTACACAACTCAGTTTGCATTGGTAAAATCAACGTACACTGAGATGCTCAGTTTACACTGCTGATCATCAAATCTATAGTAACTACTTGGTGCAAACTAAAATCTTTTTGAAGGACTTGGTAGCAACTAAAATTCTTGGTTGCAACTAAAATTCTTGGTTAACACTATTAACTATATAATATACTCAGTATAAGCTTATAATCTGAATAAGTGTATGTCACTAATAATAAACACGACTGAAATGTCAACATCAATGTCTTATTTTTCTCAATTTTTTCAATCTCATGTTTCATAGCTATAATCTATTCTACATCCTCTAAGGAATCTTTCTCATTTTAGGTTCTTGCATGTTAAGAAAACATATATCATTTCTCAACTTGTTCTTTGTCATTGGTCTTGCATCTTTATGTCCAATGATTTGTGCGTCAGGGTGATGTCTCTTGATATACTCTGACAATCTTGGTTTTGCTCTATTTTTGTTAATTGGTCTCTCAACTTCTGAATCACTATGTAAATCTCTATTAGCTAGTTCAACATCTCTTTCATGTGCACTAATCTAAGAATCAGAATGTGCCTCAACTTCATTATCTAACTCAACACCTAAATGTAGCTTGGTTCCTAAATGCAACTTGGCATTCATAGTATGTGACTCGAAAATCACTAAAACTTGCTATTTATTTGCAACTTGATTTATAACATCTTCATCAGTAGACATAGCTTTGTAAAATAAAAAAAATATTTTTTGTATTCTAGTAGTTTCTTCGTAGATTCAGCCTCATGTACTTTTGTATATTCATCAAATTTCACATTTGTACTTTCCACAACCTTGTTAATGTTAGTACTTAAACACTTATAAGATTTACTTCTTATGGAATAGCCAAATATAACACTTGCTTCCAAATACCTTAAAATATTTTACATTGGGTGAGTATTCATGCTATAATTCAAAAGGTGTTGAATGAGTAGATTTCTTGGCTTGTACACAATTCAAGGTATAGATAGTTGTACTTATAGCTTCTCTCCAGTATTTCAAACCAAAAAAAATTCTCCATCATGAGTGTCCTAGCATACTTCATTGGATATCTACTCCTCCTTTCAGCAATTCTATTTTGTGGAGGGGTCATAGGAGAAGATGTCTATCTTTTAATTCCTTTGTCATTACAAAACATCTCAAACACATTTGATGTAAATTCTCCTCCTCTATTAGATCTCAAATATTTTAGACTTTTACCTATTTCCTTCTCAACTCTTTCTAAGTACCACTTAAATAATTGGAAAGCATCAGATTTTTGTTTCAGAAACATAACTTTCATCATTCTAGAATAATCATCAACAAATAGCATAATATACTTATCTCCTTTGTAGCTTTGCACATTGATTGGTCCACACAAGTCAGTATGAACAATCTTTAATATTCCATTAGAGGTATGAGTCTTACTCTTAAAACTTGACTTTGTCATTTTGCCTAATTTACATTGTTTGCAAATTACATTGTCAAGTTTTTTTTAACTTAGGCAAACCTTTGACTCTTCTCATATTATTGATACTAACCAAATTATCAAAATTAACATGACATAAATTCTTATGCCATAGCCACACATCATTAAATTCTACAACTAAATGAGTCCCATCCTCTATATCAAGGTAGAATAGATTACCTCTAGTTTGATCACCTTTTTCAATTAGTTTTCCATTAGTATCATATATCTTAGAAATCTTTTTTTCAAACTCAACCTTACAATCTGAACTATTCAGTTGTGACACACTTAACAAATTATAGTTAAGTCCTTCAACATAATAAGCATTGTCACATAAAATATTTTCTGTGAGTTTGATAGAACCTTTTCATTTTATCAGACAGGGTGCATCATTACCAAATTTTATGCTATTTCCATCATAATAATTCAAGGTAATGAACTTACTTTTATCTCTAGTCATATGATGTGAACACCCACTATCAATGATCCATCTATCATTCATTTTCACACAAGACACTAGTGCAGTTGCCTCATCCTCATTAGAGTCATCCTTCATTGCAACATACACCACTTCATCATCATGATCATCAGATCCTTCTTTAGTTTACTCTTCAGCAATGTAGCAAGACTTCTTGCCTTTGTCTTTATAATCTTTTTTGTCTTTATCTCTTCTATTTTTATATGTGTTTCCACCTCTACAATTCTTCTTCTTTGGACATCTAGCAGTAATATGAACAACCTAATTACAATTGAAACATAACATAAGTAACTTACCTTTGAATTTTCCTTTACCTCTATTAAATCTCCTTGCTAGTAGTGCTTCAAGTTGTTCTACATCTTCTTCATCTATTTCTATCACTAGACACATATTTTACCTTTTTCTTCTTCTTCACATTAGGTTCCTTCAATGACATCTTGGCTTTGAAAGTAGATTTAACATTATCAAAATGAGATAGCTCAAAAGTAGTGAGCCTACCTACTAGACCTTTAAGAGTTAGATTAGAACCTGATAGACATCTCAGTTCTTGTATTGCAAAAACTCTAATAGCATAAATGGGTAGAAGTGTTCCCAAAAAATTTCTTAGTATAGTCCCATCATCTATCTTACCAGTAGATCCCCTTATAGCATTAAAAACATTCTTTATCCTATAGTAATATTGAGCAACATTCTCACCTTCTTGCATTCTCATATCATCGAACTTACCTCTAAGACTTTCAAACTTGGCTCTTAGAACATTTAAATTACCTCCATAGATGGTGTGTGAAGAATCTCACATTTTATTTGAACTATCACAACCCATGATATCATTAAACTTGGCATAACTTAGGGTAGAGGCAATCTCCAACATTGTTTGGTTGTGTTCTTTCGTCTTTTTTAGATTTTTAGTAGCTACAGCTCCAATACGATCAACATGCTCATTACCAATGGTAGGTTGTGCATGATCTCTAAGACCTCCCAGGTGTAGCTTCATCAGACTTTTCCATGCAGGAAAGTTGTCTCTATTAAGCTTGAGTACCTCTCTTTTGCTTCTAGTACCTTCAAAATAATCCTCTTAAGAAGATGACTCAGATACCAATTGTTGGAATTGTATAGAATAATTGAGAAGGGGGTGAATCATTAGTTATCCAAGATCCAGATATACAAATAAAACTTTTCATAGCATAGTGAACCCATATCCATAAATCATTTTTTTTCATGCATGCATCCATTAGATCATACAATCACTTAAACTTGTAGGTTACTATCAAATCAACTTTGCAAAAATGTAAACATAAAACATAATAGATTCAATAACACATTTGACATGATGATTTAATGTGGAAATCCAATTTGGGAAAAATTACCAGTAACACGCTACTCATTCTCACTCTTCTGAAGTGATGCCCTCTGAAAGGCCAACCCTGTTAAAGGTTACAATGCACACTGTTAAACGTGACCTAGTTAGAGGATTTCAATCACCTTGTTAGAAGTGAGCCTTGTTAGAGAACTTTAAATCATTCACTTGGAATGTCACTTGGTTAAAGGATTTACAAATGACTATTAGATCAACCTTAATCCAAAGGATTTACCCTAGAATGATACAATAATTAGAAAGTAACAATAAGGCTTAATCTGATAATAACTTATAACTTCATTTTGCAAATTACAAATCTCTAGTTTTAGTCCCCCATTTTGCTTGGCTTTCACACACTTTAGCTCTAATAGCTTTTTCACCCTTTAAGCATCCATACCCTTAAGCCTTCTTGCTTTGTTTACCAATATTAGTCTCTTCTCTTAGGTCACTGAATGAAGCAATACCCTAGACTCCTTGTCTTCCTTAGGTTCTTGCTTATGACAACACTTGCTTCTAACTAGCCATCTCTATAAATAGAAAATATAAATATTTTTCCATTCAACCTCCATCATCCATTTTAGGGTTAGGTTGGTTTAGGTAGGATTCAATGAATTTGTCCATTTCATTTTATTCCCTTCTAAAAACTTCTCCTTCAATCCTCTTTGAATTTGTATCAAAATGGTTCATCTTGAATTCCATGCCACCAACTCATCAAGCTTATTTTTCACACAGTTCCAACAATCCAAGAAATCAAACTTATCAGCTCAGATTTATTGAATTCACAATCTTTCTCATAATGCTAACACTTGGCATTAACTTGCTTATGATGCTCAACACATACTGCATTGCTCGGCATCCACTATCAAAACACTCAACACTAACTAAAGTTTACTGGTGCTCGACATCAACTAAACTTTACTTGGCTTACACTGTATTACCTGACATCCATTAAAATTTGACTTTGCTGGCTCCAACTAATTTTCTACTGGGCTTACACTAAATTTTCTCAACACCTATATTTAGATTGTTAAGCTTGGTGGACACAATTCATTCAACTTGTTCTTCTAAACTTAATGAGTGTATCCATCCTTTGCAACCTTAAGTAGATTATCAATACATTATAATATCACTATCTTAACTGATCCGTGTACTCCTTTTCCATATCACAACTCAACCTTTCCTCTAGGTTCTATTGTTACCTCATTTGATCAAATCCTCTTCATCAATTAAACAAATGATAGTACTAAAATCATCTAAGCAATTATCTTACCAACAAGTAGCAGACTTTTTACATTAGTGACAAAATAATGATTGAAACACATTTTCATAATTGTATCAATCTATTTTCAATATCATCTATCGAAGTTGGAATACAATCAACTAAATTGCCAAGGTAATGTTTATCTAGATGATTTTTGTTTGAAATTTATATTTTGAAATTGTCTTTTATTTAGTAATGATGTAATTAATGCTTTTGAAGGTAGTCAAAACATCATTGAACAACTTCTTAGAAGAATAAAAAGTTGTCCTACTCAATTTAGTAGGTTACCGTACTACAAGAATCTCCCAATTGTGCATTTTTTTAATGCTATACATATTGGAAAGAATGTAACAAACACTATGAAAAATATTGGATGGAAGGCATGACAAAGAAAAAATTGCTAAAATTTGTAATGGCATTCATGAATACAATCATGTACTAAAAACTTTCATTGAATCAAATAGCAATGGATATCACATAAATACAAGTGCTCTTCCTTGATTATTAACGGAGCAACAAAGTGATGCATTAAAACAAGTCATAAAAATAAAAATTCTCACATGATTTGTTGCAAATATAAACAATCTTGTATCAAAGAAAGGTGATTTTGGGCTAGGGTTGAAAACATATGATTGGCATCCCTTTGTCAAGGTAAGTCATGTTCTATATTTATAATATATTTGTATAAATAATTGAAAAGATCATTTTAAAATTATTGCAATACATCCTACCTCTATCTCTCCCACACCAGTTTGACAACAATTTTAAATAAGTTATATATGATCTTGAAAAATATATGAGGTTAGAAGTGTCATTTTTTAGATTTGTTGTATAGATATTATATTTACAACTTGCTTTACTTTTTCTGTAGTTGATTGTATTTTTGTTTGTAGAATCTTGTTTATATGTTCTTGTGAGTTGAATCTCTTTTAGGTGGTTATCATCTAAAAAAATTGATGAAAAATATATATAAAATATTGGAAGAGAGCAATACCCTTCTTGATGTAGGAGCATCTTGGGTGTAAGAGCAATCTTACATCACCCAAAATAAAATTATTTTCAGCCTTTTCTATTTTAATAAGGACTAGTAGACAGGGGGGTTACTATATCTAGGAACTTGCTATTTTTAGTAAGTTTGTCATACAAGCTTGGAATGTTCTAATTTTCTACATGAAGGTTAATTTTAGAATTATAAGTCTACCACAAAAATCTCATTGCTCCAACTTAAGTATCAGAGAAGTTATTGCCAATTTTTGTGAAAATTTTTGGAGAAGAAACTTTGAACTCAATTTTGAAGGCATTAGAGGCCTTGGATGAGGTCCGAAAACTTGACAGAAGGGCGCTTATGCAATTCTGAGCCTATAGACCAGGAGTTGGCATTTCCAAAAAAGTGGTTATAATAGCCAATCAGAGAAATAGTTTAAGAGTTATGGTTGACTATGAGGCAATTCATACCAGGACCATGGTTTGGGCTAAGCATGTAGAGATTGCCAATTGTGAGGTAGTTTGCACTAAGGTTTCAGTGAAAGAGAAAAAATGCCTCCACAAAGAGAACGTGGTGGAAGAGTTGTAGGTGTTACATCTAAAGATTTTAGATCCCTCCAAAGACAAATACAAGCATTGGAAGAAGAAATGCACAAAGGAATAAATCTTATTGTAAGAGATGAAAGCAAGGATGAGGATGAAGAAGAAGAAAATGCCAAAACAGAGGCATTTCTAAACTCCAAGGAAGAGAGGCTTTTTAAAGCCATCTCAAAGATTGGAAAAAGACATAAGTTTGAAGTTCCCAAATTTTTGAGAAATCCTAACTTAGTGGAGTTGATCGATTAGATCAATGAATTGGAGGAGTACTTTAAGTATGAAGATATTAAGAATCCTAATAGGATCAAGTTTTTGAAGATGAAACTAGAGGGACATGCAAAGATATGGTGGTAGGAGGTTTAGTTGGAGAAAAATAAAAAGAAAAAGGACAAAATCACTAATGGGATTGGATGATAGTTAAATGAAGCAAAATTTCATTCTCGTGGATTATGAGCTTGATCTATTGAAGAAAATGCAAGGGTTGAAGCAAGCGATTTTTTTTGTTCAAGAGTATACCGAAGAGATCCACCGAGTTCTTATTAGAACCGACCATGTAGAAGTTGATGAGGAGGAAGTAGCCCATTATCTTTATGGGTTAAGGTCAAGTATTCAAGATGATGCAAGTTTGGTTTAAATGAATAGCATTGAGGAGGCATACTTATTATTTCTAAAAGTTGAGGAGAAACTAAGCAAGAAGTTTGACAACAAGAATAGTGGAAGAGGTCATGGTGGAAGATCTAATAGATGATCTTATGGAGTACGTAATGATGATCAAAAGAATAAGGATGAGGCTGGAAGTAGCACTCAAAACCAAAGGGAAAACATTTCCAATCATTTCTATGATCAGAACAATAGAGATCAGAGAGGAAGAGGTAGAGGACAAGGATTTGAAAGAAGAGGCTTCTATGGAAAATGTTTTCACTATGGAGAAGAAGGGCATAGAGTATTTGAATGTTCCTAGTGCTAAGGAAGGATAGATCAAAGAACAAAAGGCTAGGCCAGAGTTTCACATGTTGATGAAGATGTCAAATCATCACATTCTGAAGATGCCAAAAGAGGAGAAGTCCTAGTTAATAGAAGAGTCCTATTGAGTGGTGAGAATGAATTTGATCAAAGAATGATCTTGTTTCACACATGGTGAAAATGTGAAGATAAGTGTTGTGATGTGATCATTGATGGAGGAAGTACTAACAATCTGGTGTCAGAAATGATGGTCACAAAATTAAGTTGAAGGGACATAAACACCCACATCCATACTATATTGCTTGAGGGCAAGATGACCACAAGGTCATGGTCAATGAGTAATGCTTAGTGAAGTTCAAGATTGAAAGTTACCAAGATGAGATACTATGTGATATCATACCTATGGACATATGTCATATGTTTCTAGGTAGGTCATGGTAGTTTGATAGGCATGTTTTACACGATGGGCAAGCAAATACCTACACTCTAACCAAGGATAGAGTGAAGCATAAGTTGAAGCCATTAAAGGAGAAGGAAGAAAAAGTATGTAGTGCTACCAGAATATGTTTTGTTGATGGAAAAGAGTTTCTCAAAGGTATGAAATGTGAGCATGTGTGTTTTCTATAATTCTAGAAGATAGTAAAGAAGTAGAGGAGGTGCTTGTAGAAGTTGTAGATATGTTGGGAGATTTTTCTGATATTTTATCAGATAATGTACATAATGAATTTCCCTCAATGAAGAAGATTAGTCACCAAATGGATTTGGTTCCAGGAGCCAGTTTCTCAAACAAAGCAATGCACAAAATGACACCAACAAAAAGTAAAGAGTTGAACAAACAAGTACATGAGTTATTGCAGAAGGGGTTGATTCAAGAGAGGCTGATTCCATGTGTTGTACCATCCATATTAGCACCAAAGAAGAATGGAGAATGGGGGATGTGCTTGAAATGTACTAGTAGACAGTGGGGTTACTATTTCTGGAAACTTTCTATTTTTAGTAAGTTTTTCATATGAGCTTGAAATGTTCTAATTTTCTACATGAAGGTTCAATTTTAGAATTTTAAGCCTACCATAAAAATCTCATTGCTCCAACTTAAGTAATAGAGAAGTTATTACAGATTTTCGGTGGAAAATTTTGGAGAAAAATCTTTGAACTCAATTTTGAAGGCCTTAGAGGCCCTGGATGAGGTCTAAAAATTTGACAAAAGGGCACTTGTATAGTTTTGAGCCTGTAGATCAGGAGCTAGCATTTCTAAAAAGTGGTTATAATAGCCAATCAAAGCAATGGTTTGAGAATTATGACCTTCTGAAGTTGGGCTACCCAAAATTCCTATAATAAATGTCAAAAATGTATTTGGCTGACTCTATATGTATTGTGAGTGTCTGTCAGCCCTAGGTATTAAGTTTGAATGCTTATAACTTCTCGAGTGACATAAAATTGCTTATTTAAGAAAGACCTGAACATTGTCTAGAATAGCTTTGGGTGGTAGTTTGCAATATTGTCTTTTAGATTACTATAATGAAGGTGCCCATGTGGGTTAGCATATTGTACTTGTGCATTCTATAATTTCACATTTGCGGCAATAATAAAAAGTCCTTATTTTGTTCTTGCATTTTTCGTTGTTTTTTTGTTTCTGTTATGTGTTTATGGTATTAAGGGGAGCACCCTTCATCACTTCTTATGTGTGAAATGCAAAAGTGTGTACCTCCAACTTTTTTCAATTCTCAAGAACACTACCTCATACATCAAGTTAAGGAGATTAATTTTTTTGGACCTGTACAAACTAGATCAATGTGGATGGTTGAGAGACACTTGAAATTTATAAAGGGCTTGGTTCAACAAAGAGCACATCATGTGGGTTCTATGGTGGATGGATATATGGTATACCAGACCATGGTGTACATTACTGAATATTTTCCCAAGTTTGTAGCAAATATCCATGTAGATCACATTTGAAATCCCAACTCTATGGCTAACTTTGAAGGGGAGTACTTGATGGGGAAAGGTAGATTGACGAAAGTGAGAGGTAATTATACAATGTTATTGTAGTTTATTAATTCTTATGAATCTTCAATATAAGTTTTTTTAAGTGATTTTTTTTTTCTTTACAGTTGGTTGTGAGTTGGATGCACTACATTCATATATTACAAAAAATCTTGATTGGATGATGGTATGGATTAACAATCTCAAGAAAATGGTCACTCATTAACATGGGATGGTGTTGCATCATTGGCTAAAGAAACTCATCATAATGGAGATCCCAATGTTACACCAATGGTACTTGATCTTAGGGTAAAAGTACAAAGTTGTGTCACCTTTCAAGCTGACTTATCATAATAATGAATTTGAGTATTTCTATCTAAAAATCAATTTTGTTCAAAAATATGATCTTGATAAATTTATTATAGGTAAGTTATATATGGTCTCACACTTTTCCAATTGAAAATGTCTATTAAATGCATGTTTTATACTAGTTAGCATCCAATTACTAAAGAAGTAAAATTATTTTAGAAAACTAATATTTCAATAACTCTTACTATTTCTAATGATATTTTTTAATAACATATAAATATGTTAGTACCCAAGGTGGTCTCAATTTTTAAACTTTCAGTTTCAGAGGTTGAACCTCTTTGAACCACTTCGAACTAAAGTTCGAAGTAGTTCAAAGTAGTTTGATGGTTCAAAGTAATTCAATGGTTCGGGTTCAGAGTTTCAAAGATTTTAAATTTAGTTCAAAGCAGTTCAAATGGGTTCAAAATACAAAAGGTTAATTCATGGAGACTCAGATCAAGGCTCAAATTGCTAGATTCAATGGTTCAGTGCAAAAATTTAGAGATCTTAGTTTTGAGATACTCCTCAACCAAAGAATAAAATGCCATCATAATGGACCTTTAGAATTCTTTTCATTGGTTCAAAATGGTTCGATAGCTCGAAGCAGTTCAAAATGCAGATTGGCAAGCTCAGAAAAGCTTAGAATTCTATCTGAATTCATTATTCACGTTCAGAAATGCAGTTTGCAATTCCCAATTCAGGGCTATTTCGAGTTTTCAAGCTCAGTCCTGATTAAATGGTTGGGATTCAAAGGTTTATTTCTGACTCACCTGAGTTCAACAATCTGCGGTTCAAGTCACATTTCATTGCTTTAGAGGGACATTTCAATTTGGGTTCAGAATGACTTGATGAGTTTCTCCCAAGGTCAAACCAGTTCGGGTATCTCATTAAAGTTAATCATGGTCTTCATAGATTAAGATTAGAAAATTGTGATGACGGCAGTATTAAATGCATTATCAAGCCATGATAGACAAAAGTGCAAGGCATTCATTGAACCCGATGTATAAAATATGCATGAAAATGATTAGTCAAGTTGTTCTGTCAGTAAAGGGTACAAATCTGATGATGCCACAAGTCATAGAAGTCACAGATTGGTGTTTCACGCATGTGTCCAGTTGGAGCACTCAAACAGGCAATGTCATTGTAACAGATGTAATGGTGACAAGAAGTCGAGCTCACTTTTAATGAATATCAGGTTACTCTCATAATAGCCCACCAACTTTTTTGTAGGTGATAACATTATGATAAGCTTGAAAGGCTGCAGGTGGAAGTAGAAATAAATATAATGGCCACGCAGTCATGAGGGGTGATCTTATAAATCATGGAAAATTTGAGGGAAATTGATAAGTTATGTTGCTCACCAATGGTTGAAGGAAAGAGACTTAGCTCTTTGAAGATTCCAAAGATATCAAGAGACTCAGTTTATATGGTCTTTTCTGATAATGGAAAAGGTACAAATTTTACCAAATAGATTTGGGAAATACAGCTTGGTCGTATCTGCCTGTTAAGTTCAGGCTTGTTTCGAAGAACATATACGACAAAGCTCAGTTTCTTAAGTATATTCCTATTACTCCAAATGTATATCGGGTTGAAGAAAGATATCATAGGCTGAGCAATGTGCTTGCATTAAAATTGATAATAAAAATAGAGCATCTTCAAAAGGTAAGAGAGTTTGATCCTATTACCCGAGCACCAAAGGCCAATAATTATCATTATTGGAACATCGTCAGATCATGAGATGTAAATTTATCGATTACAAAGGTCACCAAATTGGGAAATTATTAATCAAGATCTGAAGAGCCATTCGACAGGTGTCGTGGATAGAAATTTAGAAAGAAGCAAAAAATATTATAATGTTTTATAAAAATTATATCATCATTAGTGGGGAATGATACTTAAATATCATATGATGATGGGAAAAGCCGATGACAATCAGGTAGTAAAAAGGGAGCAATTTCAAGAATTAGTTTCGAATAACTAAAGATGATTTGACCTTGCAGAGATAAAAGTTGAGAAATCATCGGAGTAGTGGGAAAAACATAAAATTTAAATAAAGTTTATCAAGGAAAACTGATGGAAGGAAAATAAATTCTTTGGGAATATGAAAAGAGGATTTTAAAAAAAGAATCAGTTATGCAAAAACGAAAAGGGGAATCGACCACAGGAAAGGATAAAAGGAGCAAAGAAAGACAAGACAGGGGGTTCCAAATTCTTCCAACTTCCAAAACTGTAGACTTTGGGCTTCAGGCAAGGAAGGAGGAAATTTTGACAAAACAGTTTCATCTTCTTGAGGGACAGAGAGATACAGAGCATGAGCTTTTCTGCCTCTTTTTCAGAACTTTGTAGCTGAGAGAGGGTTACAGTCTTTTGATGTTTGATGTAATATGGTAGAAGAATTTTTGTTTGGTTTAAATGATGGTTGGATTGTAATGTGTGAAAGAAGCTTCTGATCTTTACAGTCGGGGAAGGGAGATTGGAGGTGAAATGCATTTAACTTTGATTACAATGTGTTTTTCCTTCCACTGAATTCGAACTTTGAGTCATTTTCAATTTTCTCTGAAAATTACAATCTGATGTCATTGTTCTTTTATTATGTTGTCATTTCTTAATATCTTACAAGGCTCTAATTTTAATTATTTCAAGAAGATGAAAGACATAGTTCATCCTTGTTACATGATACAGTGTACAACAAATTAACTTTGTGTAATCTGTTGTATTCTGTTTTCTTTCTTTTCTATCCTTAAGTTTCGCATCTATTCTATATTTATAGATAGATGCTTGGTATCCTTTCGTGCTTTCTAGTAAAAGCATCCACATTTAATTCATCGTAAATCTTGCATGGGGAGCTGTACCCGATAAAAATTCAGAGGAAGGTTACCAATCCATGATAACCTATCCAACTATTGGTGCTAGTTTGTCCTCTCACTTGGGCATTCAGGGTCGGATTTCCACATATTCTCTTGAAGGAAAATCTGTTCACTAACAAATTTTTGGTGACTTTTTTGGGGAGGAAACGAAGATCATTGCCTAACATTTGTTTCCTCATTTTTATGGTTATCTCTACATGCAGGAGATTGGCGACTCTACGTTACAAACTTGTTGAGTCCTTGATTTTGGAGTTTCAACCTGTACTATGGCAGCAGTTGTAGCTCAGCCATGGGGTGCTCAAATTGGACCATTTTCCTTGGCCCAATATTCAACCTTACCAAAAAGGTCATCATAATTTCTTCCCAAGTTTCATGGAAATAGAACACAAGATTTGGCTGATCATATCAAAGTGTTTATTGTTGCATGTGGGATTCTTGACGTACAGGAAGAAGATGTGTTCATCAGATTGTTTGTTCAAAGCCTTGTGGGAAAAGCTGCAGAATGGTTTCAACATTTGCAAGATGGATGTATTACAACTTGGGATGATCTTAAGTAGAGATTTTTGGAAAGATTTCAGCCCACAGTCAATTCTCATCAATTATTGGTGAATCTTCTTCAAATTCAAATGAAAGAGGATGAATCTGTAAGGGAGTTCATTGATAGATTTAATCGAACTGTTGGTGAAATTCCTCTAGCCAACCAACCAAATGAAAGAAATCAAGTATGCTTCTTTATTGCTGCTATGGATGTTGAAGTCAAGTTTTGGTTACAACGCCTTGGAATGCAAAATTTGGTAAATGTGCAAAAAGAAGCAATCAGGTTAGATGATGCTTTAATCCTTAGTAGTATAAAATCTATAAAGACTCCCCCAATGAAAGAATATCTTTGTGGATAGCAACATTACACTAATAAGAAAGTTACAAAAAAGAAGTGTGTTCTAGAAGGACCTAGACCTACTTCCACTCTTTCCCATTTTCAGAATCTAACAGTTTTTAATGATGGAGACTTTAAAAAACCTTTGTTGGCTGAAGATGGTGCTTTAAAGATGTTAGGATTCTGCTATGTGCATATTGAAAATGATAAAGAGGAGCAAAGAAATGCTAAAGAGCTCACAGATTTAGGTAACAAGATTTTGCCACAATCTTTCTTCAACCCAGAGACTAGATCTCCCAAATCCACAGTAAGATGGGAGAACAAGAATACTCAAGTTGAAAATGAGAATCCTAGCACCAATGATCCAAAGGGTGAAGAAAAGGCTGAAAATCAGGAAGGAAAAATTGTCTGGAGTAACCTCAATCCACTTTTCATACCAATGGGGTTTGATAAGAATACTGCTATCATAGAAAATCCTCTTTTCCAATTTCAAGATTCACACTTGAAAAATGAAAATCTATTCAATAGTCCCTAGCCAGGTGAAAACTCTGTTGAAACACCATGTGAAAATCTCATCTATGAAGAAGAAGAAGCTATGGGTATGTCTCTACCATCACTTAAGCTGGATCATTTTCCTGATCATACCTTAGGTGACTGTTCAAATCAGTTCCAGAATGAAGAATTTATTGAAAACTTCCCTTCCCATTCATCTATGCATAATGTTGTTGGTTTGGAATGTAAAAGAAATGTTGAGATATGTGTTGACAGTTGGTTCCTTGAAAGAGGTGGAGGAGATATATATCTAAGAGCTGATCCTATGCTGAAGGAGGCATCATTATGGCTACAAACTGGTCATGGCCATGCACAGAAGTTGAACTTGCATGACAATATTTCTGAAGATTACACATCATCTTTTGGTGAGCCTTTTCCATTTCATATTTTTCAGCCTGAGGTGGAATCAGATCCTGCCAATGTGAAGGATCAATTCTTCAATGGAGGTGAGTAGTATGATGAGTCACAGCTTTTTGGAAAAGAGAATTGGTTCAGCATATGCATGCATCTTTTCATTTTGAAGTTTGGTATTAAAAGAGTCGTCATCAAGCAATGGTTTGGAGCTGTTCCATTGAGGAACGCTTTGCTGATTAGAAAAGGCTCCTATTTCTCTCAACCGGTAAATGGATTCACTTAATTTCTTCTTTCTTCTAGTATTTATGGTAGGTTTCTTTTCCTACCTTTGTAAATATTGTAAATAAGTTTTTGTTGTGCATAGTGTAGTTTGGAATAATGCGCAAGCTTCAGGCTTGCTGGTAGTTTTGGTTTGTTGTTGATTTTGGTTTGTTGGTGTTGCCCTTCTCCCCTCCACCCTCTCTGCAAGAAGCTCATGGTCTTCTTTTGCTGACTCTATTTGCCCAATGGATAATGCACTATTCTTTTCCCAGAGATTACTGGAGTTCTCTGATTTTGCATCAAAATCAGTCCCACAGTTAGAGCCCCTGTTAGTACCTAAGGTGGTCTCAATTTTTAAACTTTCAATTTCAGAGGTTGAACCTCTTTGAACCACTTCGAACTGAAGTTCGAAGTAGTTCAAAGTAGTTTGACAGTTCAAAGTAATTCAATGGTTCGAGTTCAGAGTTTCAAAGATTTGAAATTTAGTTCAAAGCAGTTCAAATGGGTTCAAAATACAGAAGGTTAATTCATGGAGATTCAGGTCAAGGCTCGAATTGCTAGATTCAATGGTTCAGTGCAAAAATTTAGAGATCTTAGTTTTGAGATGCTCCTCAACCAAAGAATAAAATTCCATCATAATGGACCTTTAGAATTCTTTTCATTGGTTCAAAATGGTTTGATAGCTCAAAGCAGTTCAAAATGCAGATTGGCAAGCTCAAAAAAGCTTAGAATTCTATCTGAATTCATTATTCACGTTCAAAAATGCAGTTTGCAATTCCCAATTCAGGGCTATTTTGAGTTTTCAAGCTCAGTCTTGATTAAATGGTTCAGATTCAAAGGTTTATTTCTGACTCACCTGAGTTCAACAATCCGCGGTTCAAGTCACATTTCATTGCTTTAGAGGGACATTTCAATTTGGGTTTAGAATGACTTGATGAGTTTCTCCCAAGGTCAAACCAGTTCGGGTATCTCATTAAAGTTAATCATGGTCTTCATAGATTAAGATTAGAAAATTGTGATGACAACAGTATTAAATGCATTATCAAGCCATGATAGACAAAAGTGCAAGGCATTCATTGAACCCGATGTATAAAATATGCATGAAAATGATTAGTCAAGTTGTTCAATCAGTAAAGGGTACAAATCTGATGATGCCACAAGTCATAGAAGTCGCAGATTGGTGTTTCACGCATGTGTCCGGTTGAAGCACTCAAACACCCAATGCCATTGTAACAGATGTAATGGTGACAGGAAGCCAAGCTCACTTTTAATGAATATCGGGTTACTCTCATAATAGCCCACCAGCTTTTTTGCAGGTGATAACATTATGATAAGCTTGAAAGGTTGCAGGTGGAAGTAGAAATAAATATAATGGCCATGCAGTCATGAGGGGTGATCTTATAAATCATGGAAAATTTGAGGGAAATTGATAAGTTATGTTGCTCACCAATGGTTGAAGGAAAGAGACTTAGCTCTTTGAAGATTCCAAAGATATCAAGAGACTCAGTTTATATGGTCTTTTCTGATAATGGAAAAGGTACAGATTTTACCAAATCGATTTGGGAAATACAGCTTGGTCGTATCTGCCTGTTAAGTTCAAGCTTGTTTGAAAGAACATATACGGCAAAGCTCAGTTTCTTAAGTATATTCTTGTTACTCCAAATGTATATCGGGTTGAAGAAAGATATCATAGGCTGAGCAATGTGCTTGCATTAAAATTGATAATAAAAATAGAGCATCTTTAGAAGGTAAGAGAGTTTGATCCTGTTACCCGAGCACCAAAGGCCGATAATTATCATTATTGGAACATCGTCAGATCATGAGATGTAAATTTATCTATTACAAAGGTCATGAAATTGGGAAATTGTTAATCAAGATCTGAAGAGCCATTTGACAGGTGTCGTGGATAGAAATTTAGAAAGAAGCGAACAATATTATAATGTTTTATAAAAATTATATCATCATTAGTGGGGAATGATACTTAAATATCATATGATGATGGGAAAAGCCGATGACAATCAGCTAGTAAAAAGGGAGCAATTTCAAGAATTAGTTTCGAATAACTAAAGATGATTTGACCTTGCGGAGATAAAAGTTGAGAAATCATCGGAGTAGTGGAAAAAACATAAAATTTAAATAAAGTTTATCAAGGAAAACTGATGGAAGGAAAATAAATTCTTTGGGAATATGAAAAAAGGATTTTAAAAAAAGAATCAGTTATGCAAAAATGGAAAGGGGAATCGACCACAGGAAAGGATAAAAGGAGCAAAGAAAGACAAGACAGGGGGTTCCAAATTCTTCCAACTTCCAAAACTGCAGACTTTGGGCTTCAATCAAGGAAGGAGGAAATTTTGACAGAACAATTTCATCTTCTTGAGGGACAGAGAGATACAGAGCATGAGCTTTTCTGCCTCTTTTTCAGAACTTTGTAGCTGAGAGAGGGTTACAGTCTTTTGATGTTTGATGTAATATGGTAGAAGAATTTTTGTTTGGTTTAAACGATGGTTGGATTGTAATGTGTGAAAGAAGCTTTGTGATCTTTACAGTTGGGGAAGGGAGACTGGAGGTGAAATGCATTTAACTTTGATTACAATGTGTTTTTCCTTCCACTGAATTTGAACTTTGAGTCATTTTCAGTTTTCTCTAAAAATTACAGTCTGATGTCATTGTTCTTTTATTATGTTGTCATTTCTTAATATCTTACAAGGCTCTGGTTTTAATTATTTCAAGAAGATGAAAGACACCATTCATCCTTGTTACATGATATAGTGTACAACAAATTAACTTTGTGTAATCTATTGTATTCTGTTTCCTTTCTTTTCAATCCTTAAGTTTCGCATCTATTCTGTATTTACAAATAGATGCTTGGTATCCTTTCGTGCTTTTACGCAAAAGCATCCACATTTAATTCATCGTAAATCTTGCACGGGGAGCTGTACTTGATAAAAATTCAGAGGAAGGTTACCAATCCATGATAATCTATCCAACTGTTGGTGCTAGTTTGTCCTCTCACTTGGGCATTCAGGGTCGGATTTCCACATATTCTCTTGAAGGACAATCTGTTCACTAAGAAAATACTATTTTATAGAGCTCAAAGTCAATAATATTCTCATATAAATTTCATAGTGTTTGAATTAGATATAGTATATTATAATTAAAAAATTCTATAAGTACGTATTTTAACACTCGAGAAGATGTTGATTTTGAGAAAGAAAAAATATTAAATCATATTTAAAAATAAATAAATTATATGACGTTCTAGAGGAGAGAGTCCTCTTCCAAAATCTATAATTTTTCTTTTGGTTGGAATACATTTATTTTTAAAAATGTGGTGGGAGATGAAAACTATCTATTTGAAAAAGTTGAAATTTGAATCATTATAAAAGAGAAAATATAGGTCTAAAGTGTTTTTTTTTTTTTAAAAAAATTATTCTAACTACATATGTTATCTATAACATAATATGAGATCAAAGGGAAATAAGTTTATTTTCATGTAGTTTTGTGGTGGGAACTAGATCCCCATTTTCCAACATTTTTCAGTAACTAAAAAGTTATCTTTAAAAAATAGGAAAATATATCATTTCTTATTCCAAATAATTATTAAAAATTATGATTCTAAACTTCATCCATTTCCACACATTTCATTAGTTTACTTCATTTTCAAATTCTAAATAATAATACCATTTTTATGTCATTAAAGGTGAACAATCATACCGTTGTTAGCCTTTTCCTTTGTAAAAGGGTGACCTAGGTTTGTGCTTTTACACCTAACATATGGTTTAAGAGGTAGAAATTTATGTATAAGTTTACTAACCATGACCCATAAGTTTAATATAAACTCATGGATCGATGCAAACAATATTTACATGCTTGCATAATTGCATATCAAACACCGCAAAGCTATGTACTACCATGATTTGCATTAAAAAGTTAGACAACACAAAGAAAACTTGTGATTTTGGGATAAGTGCATTCTTTGAGGTCACTTATATTTCATTTAGAAATGATTTACATCCATAACAATCTAAAAATTGATACTATGAAATTTTGGATGATATACTTAAGTGCGACTTTAATTCATTCAAATTAGTTTTATTTGTCGTAAACTGGTATAGGCTATGACTAATTCAAAATGATCCTAATATGACTATTATTGAATATGATAGTAGATTTAAAATGATTAATACAAGGTTATTTGAGCCAGTTAGAGATGAGCCCTATGTTCTTCTAAGCCAATGTGAGCAAATGTTTTACTTTGGTGTTTCACATAAACTGGGCTGGTCAATTTTTGTTAGACATGATCCAAGAGGAAGGCCAGTAAAGTATAATGTGATGGAAGAAGAAGATATTGAAGAATTAGAAGATGAAGTAAATGATGATCACAAATGACTATTACAAAATGAAGAAGAAGAAGAAGAAGAAGAAGAAGAAAATGATGATGATTCTGGTGATGCTAACAATGATAGCAATGATGATGGCAATCATGATCATGGTGATGAAGTTGATGTTGATCAAGATGATGATGGTCATGATAATGATGATGAATATGATGAAGATGGTGATGAAGATGGTAGTGGTGGTGGCCATGATGATTATGATGATGATGATGATCAAGGTGACAAGTACAATGATGGTGGTGATGATGATGTGGATGAAGAGGATGATCAATAACATGATCAATGAAATGTATGTCAAGGTATGATTAATGCTACATATGAGGTAATGATTTATTCATTTTTTTTTTTGAATTGTATGTTTCTATAATTAAGTTATTATGTGTTGAACTCTAATGTCATGGAGTATATACACATAATTTTGCATCATGTAAATTTTATCTTATATGCAATGTGTAGCTTATAACATATCATGTAAATCTTGGCTAAATTAAGATAAATGATTTACATATGTAGGAAATTTAACACCTTTTACTAGGATCATGCCTAATGACATGGATGGACAGGTATAATTCAATAGACCCTTTAGATATAATTTATTATTTGTGTGTCTTCTATTTACTGACCACATCAACTTTAGTCAGACATCAAATTAATTATTTGGTTTCCTTATTTTTAGTTAGAAAAATATGTAGATCTCACTATGTCTCTTATTTGATGGATTACAAGCATCACGAAATAGGTATTTGTCTGATCTATCTTCCTCAAGTGAGGAAAATGCAAGAATAGAAGACAAAAGTGAGACATCTAGTAGGTCTAAAATAGGGAGATCAACTAGAGGTCAAAAGATTAGAAGAAAATAGAATAAACGAATGCAATTTTTCCTTGTTGAGGGGGGGTTCTATTCTTATGATAATGGGACTAAAGGTGATAGGAAGGTTCCCTTAAGGTACATGCATCTTCATAAAGAATGGGTACCCAAGGAACTACCTCCACTTAACACTGATTTTCTTATTAATGAAAGGATATATCACATAGCTTCATCTTCATTACATGGTTTGGGCTTATTTTCCATGAATGGCATAAAGGCCAATTATAATAAAGTTTTTTAATTGATGTTGTATGTAGGACCTTGTTATAATTACAATAATTGGATGTGGATTGTGTGATAAAAAAAAAAGTATGCGTAGATGTGCATTGTTAGCAAATTATATACAATGCAAAGAAAATGATCAAAGTAAAAGACTCGTTCTGTATATTAATGGAAGGCCAAAATCAATAGGGAATATTGTAGGTTTTATAAATATTTCTTGACCTATGTCAACTAATAAGGGACCAAATTGTATATTTGAGGCACACAAGGGAAATTGTGTTTTTGTATGTGCGATAAAATCAACAAGTGCATGTGAAGAGATTCAGATAGATTATAATTTGAATTGTGTAGATTAAAAAAATCACTATTATGGGACTGGTAAGTATAACATATTTTAAACTAATTGCCTCCAATATACAATCTAGTGTTTTATTAATAATTTTTTTGGGTAAGTCTATTACTTTGATTTCATTGTTGATTGCTAAGAATCACTAACCATTTTTCACAAGGTGGCATGGATCCACCACAAGGCACAGGCTAACATTACTTTGCAAAAAGAACATGAAAAGAGAATGTTTGATGTGGACAAGAAAATCAACAAAGTTCTTTGGCCAACATATGAGATTATTATGCTAAGAAAGTGGATATGTTCAAGATTTACGTTTGACTTGGGTAAAGAATTTGCCCATGGTTCTCACTCATGGTAATTTAATCTATCATTGGTTTCCAATTTTGAACTTGTGTATAGATTAGATCTATGAATTAATGGTAGAAAGTATGAGTCTTACCAGTAATGCGGGGTTATAATGATGAATTTCCAGTATGTTGACCTCATTGCTCTTGGTTGTGACATTGTAGTATGGCTTGGGATGTATGTAATGCAAATTCATGCTCCTGGATTTCAATTATAATGATCTTGTGTTGCTCATGGTTATAACATTGTAGTATGGTCATTGATGTATGGCTAAGTTGTTGTTGATTTTTTTAAATTATATCTAGGTGGAAATCATATGTTTAAGGCATGAGTTGGAGGTAGATCAACTCCATAAATCCAATGGTTCAAGCTCTCCTTGTACTCTTGATAGAGCACTAATACTTTGAATATATTGGAACTACATTTTTGAATAAGATATTATTGTGTCCTTTGGAGATTGATTTTTCCCCAAAAAGGCTTCCCAAAATAGATCTTATGATGTGTTTTTATATTGTGTAAGTTTAGATCCATAAATTTTTTGCATTGCTTCTGTCTTGGGATAAATGTAAGAAGTGCTTAGTTTTCCTTTTGCAAGTTTGATTTCCTTTCATTTGGTACTAGATCTTACTTTCAATTTTCAAATACTAGTGAAGTTAGGGGGAAAGTGGTTGGTGTTTGGAGTCAAAGTGATGGTTTTTGACGAAGGAGAGTTTTCTCTTTGTGATATTATAACTATTTTTCCTCTAGCAACATTCCCTTTGATGTCCACATAAACATGGATTAGTGTTTGATTGTTGAGCCTTATCAACTCAAAATAAAAATAAACATTTACTCTATGAAAACCATGGGATGTTGCACATTGTAATTGTATTATTGAATTAGGAAATGCCAAAAGCTATCTTAGAAACTATCATGACACTTGAGTTGATACACTGAACCTACTAATTAGTAGACATGGTTTGTCAAAGATTTGATGTGAGTTGCATCTGAAGAGGTTGTTCATGTGGCATTGAATATCACTATGAAATCGTGCATTAATGATGGAATCATTTATCACTACACTTCTTCTTGCCCTCATTATTGCTTAGCATGGATAATGTCCAATCCGTATCATGATCTCTAATGTGTTGCAAACTAAGCTATGTCATCGATGGGATGTTGACATCGATATTTTTGATGGTGCAAATAAATTTTCTTTGTATCTGTGAAGTGATTTACTAAGAAATGCTTCTAGTCATTGTGCCCAAATATCCAATATTTTTATTTTACCTTGAAAGTCAAAATATCCAAATTGACATCTACCTTGAAAGGATTTTTTCTTGTGTGGTCACAATTTATTTAGTGTATTGTACTACAAAGCTAAGTTGAGTCATGAAATTCCAAAATTTGTAGCACTATGCTTCCAAAGCTTTATTGATCATGCATTGAATGTTGGAAGACATTTTTGACAAGTTCTTTGCATCTTCCATATTACAACTGCTACATTTATGTATATAGTAGCTTGAAGATGAAGCAATAAAATAACATTACCTCTTCTATTGTATATGTTTGTACTAGCATGCAAGAACATTGCTTTCATATCAAGGACTATTGTTGAGCCTAGGAGATGCATGGAGGAAAAATCACACTTATGAAGGATGAGTTTTATCTATTATGCTAAAAGAAAACAAGAACAATAAACCATTCACACAATTGAAGCAATTGATATTAGAAAATATGTTGTAAACATTTTCACCAACAAATGAATATGGTACAGTCTTTTCATAGAGTTTGGAAGCTAAGAATGAAAATTCCTATGAACTAGAAGATGGAAACACACCTATTGTTGTCCACTAACAATTTTCTTAATGGAACCATTATGAACCATTATGGAACCATTATAGTTTTTTGTAATGGAACCATTATGAACCATTATCTATACAATGTCCACTAACAACTTTCTTAATGTGAGAGATACATTGATGTAAATAGAGTACAATATGGTTACAAAACAAGAAAGAAAAATTGTAATGATCCATTTATGAGCTGCCCACATTCTACAGCCTTGTTAGTTGCACTTCCTGATAGTTTACATTATGTGATGTGGCCAAGATGTGTCCATGTATAACATTGTTGAATTATCCAAGCATCCTGTGTAAGTTTATTCTTTCTTATGCATGGGAATGTGTGATTATCATGTTGCATTTCTCACTTGATAACATTGTCTTGTGTGTGGTGGTATCTGATGACAATGAAAGTTATGGGTTGCAAATGCTAAAAAGATGAGTGCAGAAGATTTTGTGTGCACAAAGGTTCTAATGTCTTGTGTGGCTATGCTTTAATTGCTCACTTAAAAGTTCCACACAAAATGAAGAATTTTTATATTAGATATATCTTCAAGATTTATCCCCCTATTAGGTAATATACGATGGGTATAAATATTATAAGGTATTGCTTACTATTATAGCAAATGAAAAAATCAAGTTTCCTTTTTATAAGAAAAATTATACAAATGTTTGGTATCTTGTTCATATTTATTATGATAATTATAATTATAATGTGGGACATTGTAATACATAGTTGCAGTTTGTTTTGAAGGAAGTCTCATCATTGAAACTGGTTTTAATTTTGCTTGTAGTCATTACTAGAATTCATATTTACAAATGAGGTAGGTCTAGATATGCTAGAAACTACATTTGGATGTTTACAAGATCTTAGGTGGGAATAGACTCTAGATGACACTCCACTTGAACATTCTTTAATATAATGCCAAAAGTGATAGAGGTAGAAATATGTCGCATATCTTGAACAATGTCAAGAATGAACTCTGCATGGCATCTATGACCTTTTTCCAATCATTAAAATCAAAAAATAGTTTTGAATATGACGTTGACACTTAATGTACTCCAGGGATCAGTACCTCACATAATACCATATTTGCAAGAGTCTAAGCTCATCAAATATATGTAGTAACAAAATACACAACCATATATATATTAATGCAAAGTAACACCTAAAGATAAATATCCAGAGTAATCATCAATGACATCCTATTCATTGATGATCACTCTGGATATTTATCTTTAGGTGTTACTTTTTTTGAAAATTCCATATTAGTCAAGATTTTGATGCAGCTTGGTCGAAACCCTCACCAAGGTCGGTCAAAATTTTGACCATTATTTGTCAAAATTTTGACATTTGTATCAACATAGTTGGCATTGTGGGTTTGACATCCTGGTTAGATGGGCCAAATATTTTGACCAACATTAGTCAATTATCCATGGATGCAATGGCCAAAAGCAAATGCCAATTTCAACCAAGATTAGCGTAGAAATTTTGAAGACAAGGAAAACTAGTCATACCTCTCAATAGGTATCATCCAATTCTCATCCTTAGCCTATAAAATCACTGAAGACATGACTAAGGAAACATAGTTATCTTATTAATGTTTAAAACCATTCCCAAAAGTTTATTAAGTTATCACTTAGTGAGTCAACTTACAATGAGTTACCTCGACATACACTTAAGGCCTCGATCCCTCTTTCAAGATATTCCCATAGGATGCACCTAGACTACCTTCCTAAAGCTCACAAACCATTATTGTGTCTCATACCACAAAAATAATGATAATCAATTTGGTTTCATGACAGAAAACTAAAAATGATACTAATTCTCAAAACTAAAGTGATTATAACTGCTCATCAAAATAAATCTCATAAACATTAACTTCAATTTAAACCATAAATTCCTCCCCACATCTAGTAAAATAAATCATCATGAAGGTAAATTTTACAAGCCTCTGGTGCATATCCTAGTTTGGCCAACTAAACAACCCAAACAAAACCATCAACAAGTAAATATCACAAGAGTCCAAATGAAGCATAAAGAAAACCTAGGTTTTCAATCATATGTTTTAATTTAATCATTTGACTAATATTCTTGTTTAAATGAGTAAGTATTTAAATGTAAAATATCTTTATGCATATAAAATATCATGTAATATTATGATATTAATAAGCACCCTCATTTTGTGTGGAAAAATATCTGTGTTCCTCCTTTTCCAAAGAAACCATAAGATTCCCATGGTGAGAACAAATAAAAATTTATTCAAACTCGTAAAGAGAACATCAAAAACAAAAAGAATTTCATTCCCAGAGATACCATCATTATTGTTCCAAAGGATATTTACTAAGAAAAATAAAATAGACTTCATAAGAAAATTAGCATTCAAAAAATAAGTGTTCAAAAGCTTCAAGTTGATTACAAAAAGAGCATAGCCTAGATTGAAGACCTAGAGAGAATATCCAACTAAAACAATTTTTTGGGGTCATTAGGATAATGCTAGAACTAGTCAAGGATAAGGTGCCACCTAGAGAGTGCCCAATCACAATTCCAACTATGGTTATTGTTCAAAATGCAGTCATTATCTTTCCATATATTATAAACATTCTTAGTAGAACCATTCACAAATAAATTATCATCCTTCCTTTTAAGCCAATTCATGAACTATTTGGAGTTAAGTATTTTTTTTAGGAGATAAAGGACCAAGAGCTTTACACATAAGAGTACAAGTCTTCTTCTAATTATTAGGAAGATTGAACTTATTCTTTATAACTTTATGTTCTCCAATCTAGTTGTCAACTAATACCTATCTTCAATATTCTGAATGCCTTTCTCATACCAAGATTTTACAAAACAAGATTGTGATGGGGACACGACCCAAGCACAGAATGGACACAATAAGAAAGGGAAAATTTTATTAACTGTAAAAATAGGCTAGTACACTTAGTACAGAGAAATAGACTCCAAAACAGGCCCTATGGGCTTACAATAGCATAAAATTGGAGATAAATTCTTCTCCCAGTACCTTCTCTCAAACTCCACTCCAAACTGCCTTTTACAATGCCAGAAATGTTCTTAAATAGACCTCGAAGGGTTAAGGATTAGGAATACATTCTAGAAAGTGCTAGTTGGCATCCACCGACCAAATAGAAGGCTCTAGAAGTCACATTAGAAGTCAGAACAAAATTTAAAAGAATCTAGAAATGGTAACCGAACTTTCGGAAGGCATAACTTTTGAACCATAGCTCCGATTGACGAACCGTTTACATTTTTGAAAAGCTCTCGAAGCGCTCTATAGCCCTATGGACCAGCTCCACTTGTCCCCCATTTTTTGACCCTATTTGAAGTCATTTAATAGGCCTAACTTGACTTTGAAGCATTCTTAAGATGTCTCCAAAAATTGAAAAATTGCGATAACTTTCAAATCGTGGGGCCTTTTGACTTGATTCTTTTTTTGGAATGCTCTAAATTACAATGACAATCATCTAACCAATTTACACCTTCTAGTTCACCAAAATGATGGCTCAATTTCATACTCCTATTTTTTTGGCATTTACACGTATCCCAAGGTGTTCAAATACTCTATCCTAGAACACTGATAGTGGAACTGTGAGAGTTGGAACCTTTATTTGACCCAAATGGGTATCCAAAAATGAAAACACATGAAACAGAAACTAAGTCTAAGTACTTTTTTCTGGGTGACACAGGATTGCCCTTATACCTTTGGATGCTCCTGCATCAGATTGTGTTAGAGCAAGAGGTTTAGGGTTAAGATGTACACCCTGTGTGCTAAAATGTTGTCACACTTCTATGAATCATTACATGTAAGAAAACTCAAGAATGAGCCCTCACAAATCGATCCATAGCTCTCTACTCATAGAGTGCAAGGGTTTGCAATGGAGGCCCTCAGTTTGACCTATTTTTGTGCCCATGCAAGTACACCATGAGATGAGAGATTCAAAGACGAAAAGAAAGAATGCTAGTCTCCATGATCTTCAAATATGCATGAAAATAAGATCTAATCTATGAAATCAAAATCTAATCTATAAATGCAAGATCTAAGCTAAAAGCCCATGAGGGGTGCAAGAGAGAAAAAGACAAGAAAATAGAAGTTCTCCACAAAAAGCTTTTGTATTCAAAATCCTTCAAAAATTGGTCTTCAAACCTGCAGCATAACGATAGCATAATCATGGGTCCCTAACATGAGGAGAGGGCTCTCCCTTATAAAGGAAATTATGGAGGTGAGAAGCTTCTCACAACCAATATGGGATAATAGAGCTTGATCCATGTGAGACAAAATTCCACCAATGAGAAAAGAGGAGTGGTTGAGAAGAAAGTGGTGATCCATGTGAGACAAGATTCCACCAATTAGAAAAGAGGAGTGGTTGAGGAGAAAGTGGAAATATAAATCCCACTTAGATCACATTTTTAAGTGTAGAGAAATTAAATAAAAAGAATTTATTTTATTTCCTTTTTTCATCAAAAGAGATATTTAAGTGGGATTTTTATTTAATTAAAAGGGAGCAAGTTCTTTTTAATTAAATAGAAGATATTTAATTAAATTAAAAGAGAGGTTTTTCTCTTAATTAATTAAATGTGGATGAACTGTTTAATTAAAAGAGAGGTTTTCTTTTAATTAAATGGGGATTTTATTTTATTTAATTAAAAGAGAAGATTTTCTTTTAATTAAATAAGACTTGGAATAAAATGATCAATCTTAGAAATGAAATAAATCGAATTTGATCAAGGAAATTGATTTGAATTGATTTAATAAAATATTACAAACCATTGATTCAAAAAAATTGATAAATTGATAAATTGAATAATGGGGGCCCATAGTCTAGGCGACCATTTTTGGGTGCATCCATTTGGCCCTTTTTGACTAATGTGTGATCGATTCGGGAACACATGTAGTCAAAGAAAGAAATTGAAGTGTGAGGTCAATTTGGGATCACAAAACAACCCAGATGTGTGGTCGACTCAGGAACACATCAGGACAAAGAATACAAATAAATTTTAATTTGAAAAAGTCAAAGATAAAATTGATAAAACTGAATCAAGGATTGAAATTGATAATTACTGCCCCCTCGTGATCGAAATCGAAATGAGATAGAGGAGAAACAAAAAATTGATAAATTTGATCAAATCGAACAAAAGATAAGGTTCTTGATGTAAGATGAAAGATATAAGAATCATAGAACCAAGGTAGATCATCAAGCATGAAATATTATGCCCCAAAGGTGATTTAGAAGAAAAGAAGTGGGGAAAAAGAAAATGGAAGATAGAAGTTTGAAAGATATGGAAAGAAATAGAAATAAGAAAAGAAAATGCTCCCAAAAATCAATCAACTGTTTAAGATAGAAATTTCGATTGAGATCACGAAAGAAAATAAGGAAATGAAGATCAAAATGTGACCGCAATTGATTAAATGTCTACAATAAAGATGAAAGGAGAACCCTCTCAAACTCATAATGCAACCTAAAAATGCAAACTAACATGAAGTCTAATAATGCAAGCTACGTGAAATGCAATGGTGTACTTGCAAAAGAGCAACTGTAACATAGGATTTTGTGTTCATCATTCATTAGAGAATGTAAAAGAACTTATTTTCATCATTGGGCCATTATTAACGGACATCGAAAAATCACACAATCATCACTAGTTACAAATGCAACTATGAAGATATGAATGCGATTTATATTGGATTGAAATGTGGAAAGATTCTAACATAAGCATCAAAGACATAAAGGTCAAGATGACTTCGATGTTAGCTTACCCAATTTAATATAGAAAAACTATGCTCGCATCAAGGCATAGATGCCAAGATGACTATAAGAATGGTTGTGCAAAAACAATCAAGGATGATGTCTCAAATCTCCTAAGTGTTTCAAGGGGACAACAAAAGACACTCTAGAGTTCAAGACCACACCCACAAGCAAAAAAAAAAAAAATAAAAACATGTCTCATGCCCCAAGTCTTCTAGCGATGCATCATGGAGAGACTTATCAGAAAAAGACACTCAACAAAAATCAATAACAGTTAGTACACAGAGAAAAAAAAAATCATGACATAAGTCAAGCATTAAGTGTTGCATTAAAAAATTTAAGTGTGTTAACTGATACTGAGTTCTGAGGACAAAGATCAAATGCTTGCAGGAAGGTAAGATCACATGATGATACTGGTTAAGACCAAACCAATAAGTGTTGAAAAACACTCGATGTCAATGGGTGTTGAAAAACACCATTTGCGAGGTGTCCTAAAGACTCACACATCTAAGAAACCAAAGCTAACATAGTTATGCCCCCTAGACAAAGACCAATTCCAAACCAAGGTAACAAGGACAAGGCATGATGGAGAAAGGCTAAGTGTCGAGGACATGTGCTAAGAAAAAGGGGTGCAAAGGCCTCAAGTTTTGCCCGTTTCCAGGTTTTCACCACTTGGATTTTTTTAAAAAATTTTTTAAGGACTTTTTATAATTTTTTTGAATTTTTGGAATATATAATTTTTTTGAAGATACATCAAAGTGCCTTTTGCTAGGTTGTCACTAAGATGATCATTTTTTCAGGACATTTTTCAATTTTTAGATTTTTTTGCAATATATCATTTTTTTGGATTTTTTAAAATATATCAATTTTTTGGGATTTTTTTCAGGATCAATAAATATGTACAAAGATACCCCTAGACAGAATGGGCATTAAACTCTTAAGAAAGATCACATCGTGCAGTCCTAATGTCTAACAAGGTGGAGGACATGATGAAGCAATAAGCTAATGGATATTATGGATAAGCAAGGAGTGTATGAAGCAAGTGAAAGTGATCTTCAAAGGTTGACTCCTCAAGAGTACCCAAGCTAGGGAAAATTTTTCATGTAAAGAACATTTGGACAAGAAATGAAAGGCCAGCATATGATAATTCAAGAAAGCATAATGTAAAAGTGGGAAAGATGCAATCCAAAGTAGACATGTCAAGAGACTTTATAGCATCATATTTTACTCTATTTTATTAGATCAAGACCAAAGGGGTAAATGGGAAAAGGGTAGCAAAAGACTAGAATGAATGGAGGAAAATAGATATGAAGGCTAAACATGAAAGGAATGAAAACAAGATCATCATAAGATATCTCACAAGATAGCCAAATGTTTGTCTATAGGTCAACATTGTCAAGATCAAAGAGAGAAGACGAAATGAATGAAAGATGTAGAAGAACTACGCATGATGCCTATTTGTTAGGTTTTCATCATGGTACTTATCCAAGGCACCACAAGGGAGTGGTTTTCACCATAGGATGAATTTATTTCTCTTTACTTTTGCTACCAAGGTGCCTGATTACCAGGTTTTCACCAAGGCACATTTTCAAATTTTTCATTTTTTTTTTCTTTCTTTTTTTTTTTCAATCTTTTTCAATTTTTTTTTTTTTTTTTTTTGGAAGAAGTCAAGATTTTTAGATAATGCTCCTTGAAAGTTTAAACCATGATATAAAAAGGATTTGAAATGATGTTCTCAAAGATGCTAATAGGGAAAGGAAGATGGGATACAAAAAAATGGAGGATATGGCTTTATGCAAAGCAAGTGAGATTGGAAGATAGAAATGAAGGCAAGATCAACGTCAACACACACCTTGAAGGGTGGCGAAAGGATGGAGAAAATGTGAATGAAGGAATATGTGAAGGAATATGGTGAGTGGATAGAAAAGGTTACAGTTTAGGCACATGGAATGGAAGAATGCTTTTGGAAGAAGATGAAGCGGAATTCTTTGGAAGCTTGAATGTCAAATTTAATTGTTGTTCAACATTAGACTCTCTTAAGAGAGATTTTGGAATCCATATAGCCTTAGGCTTCTTTTCATTTATTTTTGATGATTTAGAGATAATATCTTCAATGATGGATTTTGGAACCCATACTTGTCTTGTAATTTTTTTCTTAGATATCTCTTTTGACTTAATGCCCCCATGTCGATTAGAAGAGACATGGTGGTCTTCTTTTTTATATGGATTCTTGAATTGCTTCTTTTTCTTGTATTGAACATTCAAGTTACTTCCAAAAGACTTGGGACTTGTGGAAGAAGAAGGATGATATGACTGGTTTAGGTGAGTGGGTGGATGAAAAGGATTTAAGGATATGCATCTACGTTGATCTTGAGGAAAGATAGGAGAGGGAGGGACATAAGGACCCAAAATGGATGAAGAACTAGGAGAATTGGGAGGGGAAAGTGAAGGGACATAAGGACCCAAGATGGAAGGAAAATGTGAAGGATTTAGTATTGGTGGGGGAGGTCCAAGGATGGACGCGGAAGATGCAAAAGGATAATCAATAAGTTCATCAACATCTATATCACAATCAAGGACATCAGCATCTTTAGAGTGAGCATCAAGATTTTCAATAGGAACATAAACATCTTTAATAGGAGCAACTTCTTTGATAGGATTACTTAAAGCTTGACAAGACTTAGGAAGAGTAGAAAGTGGAAGGGAACATGGAGTGGTAGAACAAGAAGATGGAATACTTTGATCTTGACAAGGATCTTTGGATAGCATAAGTGTAGAGTTTCTCTCTTGATTTTCAATAGGCTCAACAATGGAAGTAACAACACTATTTTTAATAACCTTAATGGAAGTATCATCTTTGGAAGGCGCAACTACATTAAGGTCATTTTGATTGTCAATAAGCTCAGTAGTGTAAGTAGTATCTTGATCTTGCTTAGGAGAAGACTTAAGACATGGTGGAATGAATGAGAAAGGGTGTAAGGGATTAAAAGAACCATGAAATGTATCAAAAACATTGTGAAAAGGATTGGATGACATGGAAGGTTCTTGATCTTGATCTTTTTTTATATTCTTTTCTTTATCATTTTTAGAGTCCTCTTGACATGAAGCCAGTGCTAAGGAGAAGGAAGCATGTTGGAATTGTATGGAAGACTTTGGAATAGATGATGAAGGACTAGCTAAAGTAGGCATTATAGTGCATGAAGGCTTAGGCTCTTTAGGTTTAGCATTGTCAAAGGTATTTATAGCCAAGTGAAGGTTAGCTTGAGTTTCTTTAAGAGGTAGCCCTTGAGGATAACTATAGGGAACTGCATGAAAAGCATTAGGATCTTTGTTGGATGAATGATTGGTAGAAGATTTGAGAGTCTCAGAATCTTTAGGGAATGAATGTATGGATAGTGGAGGAAGTAGAAGATGGAAGGGGAGCATCAGAAGACAAAGATATCCAAGATCCATGGTTCTAGAAGAAGAAGAATCAAGTATGGAAGAAGAGAAAGAATGAATAGAAGAAGGTAGACTATATGATAATAGGAGGAAAAGAATCAAGAAGACATGAAGAAGAGGAATAATGGAAATGAGAGACTAGAAAGACATGGAAGATGAAGAAGAAAGAAGACCAAGAGTCATTTTGGGAAATTTGATACCATTTGAGATCATTTGAATGTTGAGAAACATGTAATAGCACTTGTAATCAACATGAAAGAAAAGGTACTAGTTGATAGGATAACCTTAAGAAACGTTGGTACCAAACTAGGATAGTAAAAGCTCTCACTTGTCCAAAAGAGATGTGATAAGATAGAATTTTGCAATAGGTGTAAACCAACACTGCCACAGAGGTGGCCACAACTTTGGGTGAATACCCTAGCACATATGGACCAGGAGGATGATTGACCCAAATTATAAATAATTAAAATTGAACTTTGATGAAAGTGAATGGACAAGAGATTACTAAGACTCTCCAAGTGTAATATCAAAGGATCCAAGTGTGTATCTTTCTCAATAAGGATAGTTTCTAACTTACCAACTCCAAACAAGGTCTCTTGTGAAATCAATGATTACTAATTCAAGAGGTCAAAGCACAATAACCCATGGTGCAAAAAGGCTTTTAACAATGAGAAAAGTAGCCTAATCCAAATAGAACCAACCTAGGGAGACTCAAAATAATGGGACAACAAAGTTATTTGATCGTGAAGTCTCAACTCAGGAACCCATATTTGTTTTAAAAGATCAAGTAAGCACATCAATAGGTTTTCATCATTGAATAGGCACATAAGACAGCAATCAAGGAGTTCAAGCAAGCAGTCTTCAAACAATGAACAAGGGGCAAAGCAGCCTTGCGCATGAGCAATCAAGTGACTTAGTTTATGCTAATCCCTAGGAGAGCTAATTGTGTATGTTCTCAAAGAGTTTATGCTAATCCCTAGGAGAGCTAATTGTGTATGTTCTCAAAGATTTTCACAATCATTGCATACATCCCTAGAAAATAAAAGTTGGCCTCTCTAAGGTTTTTAGTAATGTTTTGACTCTGCAACTTTTATGATTCACAGGGGTGACCTCCAATCCTGGCGCACCGAGGTTTTGACACAGTTTGAGAACTTAATCTTCAAGAGCTGCTAGGGAGATCTGACAACCCACAATGAACCATACCCCATGGAGATTTCTTCCACGAGGACATTTATATAGCGATTGTTGCAACCACGGCAGAAGTGGCTATTACCGCTTGAGGTTCCGTCCACAGTTTGCCTTGTATAGGGATTGTCTGTTATGGTTAACCCTCTCTAAAGGTGATTGACTCACAATAGTGGACCACAAGGGGACTTAGCTTTCAGATCCAAGGTTTTGATGCCTTTTCACTTTTAGCCCAATCAAAGCAAGCAGATTAATTTGACACGCTAACTAAGATTATCTCAAGATCTATGATATCAACCCCTAGTGATCTATCAACCTCTCTGGAGAAAGGATGCCTCAATCAACAAGTCAAAGATCCATCTATCTAAGAGATTCTCAAAGTATCCTCCCCACCTACAAGGAATCCGTCTTTGAGAGGAGTTTCACTAGGAACTCACTCCCTCAAGATCCACAAATAGTATTCATGGGGCGTAATTACTATGTGTGTACATATGTTAATTCCCCAAAAGCAAATCTATCCAAGAATAATCAAAAAGCACAAGGTGGTACACTTAACGCTTTAACTAATGCAAGGTGAGTCCAAAGATGTGGAACACTTAACCCCTCACACAAGCCAAAACGAGTCCACAACTCAAAAATTAGTGAGTTCTAGAAAGCACAAGAGGGTTGCCAAGTGGAGAACTTAATGCTTCTATCCTGTAGACCCCTCCCCTTTAATGTGGTGCTGATCTTGCAACCACGGGGTGGAATGAGGGGCCGGCGGATTCAGCGAGTCCAATAACCCAATATAGCTATCTAAATCTATCACTAATAATCAAGCTTGCTAAATAAAAACCAATGGAGATTACAACCTAGTATCAATTATGCATGTGTTTGAAAAATAAAAGCATAAGCAAAACACACAAGCTAGACACATGAGAGGTTCATTTTAAGGTTCCAAATCAAAGTGTATCAGCCAAAGAAGAATACCTGAAGTCCTCGTAACGCGCTTAGTAGATCTTACCTATTTTTAACAACTTTAGCACGTTTTTCCAATGAAATCACAACTTGCTGCTATGTTGTTCCAAAAAAATCAAAAAAACACAGAAAAACCCAAAACAGTGAGCAGTTAGCAAAAAAAACCAGAAAAACACGAAAATCCCTACAAAAAAAATACGAATAACCTAGTCAACATGATTAGACCTTTTTTTTTGCTATGATTTCGAACCCAAAAATAGAAATGAAAAGAAGAGACCCCTGCTAAAAACTAAAGAGATTTCCAAAAATGTAAGAAATTCAAAAGAATCTCTTCATTTGTGCCCTAGGGACCCAATTTTTCAAAATAGGCTAGATTCATCAAATCAAGTTTTTGATCCTTAATACGGCCTCAAAATTCAAAACACAAAGAAATAACCCCCATTGAAATTCAAAAAAAATTCTTAAAATGTAAACTTTTCCGAAAAATACGCTGATTTGCGATCAGAAATGGCTTTTTATGAAAAATAAAGAGAAATTCATAACTCGCGCAAATCATGTCAAAATGCTCTGAAAATCGAATTGGGACATGTTGGACACATACCCAACTCACAAAAACAATTTTAGAACCAAACTCTAAGTGGTTTAAAAGATATGATTGAATCTTTAAACCAACTAGATTTTTTGCCTGCAAACCAATCTATATATGGGTTGGCCTTAAAACCAAAGTGAAAAATTTACAAGAGAACTTGATTAGATCCAATATGCTGCTGTAAAAAATCAGAGATGAAAAATAAAAGCAAATGGAGCTAGAAACTTGATTCAGGCCCCACGGTGGGCGCCAAAAATGTGTGCTAAAATGTTGTCACACTTCTATGAATCATTAAATGTAAGAAAACTCAAGAATGAGCCCTCACAAATCGATCCATAGCTCTCTACTCATAGAGTGCAAGGGTTTGCAATGGAGGCCCTCAGTTTGACCTATTTTTGTGCCCATGCAAGTACACCATGAGATGAGAGATTCAAAGAGGAAAAGCAAGAATGCTAATCTCCATGATCTTCAAATATGCATGAAAATAAGATCTAATCTATGAAATCAAAATCTAATCTATAAATGCAAGATCTAAGCTAAAAGCCCATGAGGGGTGCAAGAGAGAAAAAGACAAGAAAATAGAAGTTCTCCACAAAAAGATTTTGTATTCAAACTCCTTCAAAAATTGGTCTTCAAACCTGCAGCATAACAATAGCATAATCATGGGTCCCTAACATGAGGAGAGGGCTCTCCCTTATAAAGGAAATTATGGAGGTGAGAAGCTTCTCACAACCAATATGGGATAATAGAGCTTGATCCATGTGAGACAAAATTCCACCAATGAGAAAAGAGGAGTGGTTGAGAAGAAAGTGGTGATCCATGTGAGACAAGATTCCACCAATTAGAAAAGAGGAGTGGTTGAGGAGAAAGTGGAAAGATAAATCCCACTTAGATCACATTTTTAAGTGTAGAGAAATTAAATAAAAAGAATTTATTTTATTTCCTTTTTTCATCAAAAGAGATATTTAAGTGGGATTTTTATTTAATTAAAAGGGAGCAAGTTCTTTTTAATTAAATAGAAGATATTTAATTAAATTAAAAGAGAGGTTTTTCTCTTAATTAATTAAATGTGGATGAACTGTTTAATTAAAAGAGAGGTTTTCTTTTAATTAAATGGAGATTTTATTTTATTTAATTAAAAGAGAAGATTTTCTTTTAATTAAATAAGACTTGGAATAAAATGATCAATCTTAGAAATGAAATAAATCGAATTTGATCAAGGAAATTGATTTGAATTGATTTAATAAAATATTACAAACCATTGATTCAAAAAAATTGATAACTTGATAAATTGAATAATGGGGGCCCATAGTCTAGGCGACCATTTTTGGGTGCATACACACCCCACCAAATATACCTATCAAAAATAGAGAAGAAAGGGGGTACTCCTATAGCATCTTTAGAGTAGATAAGGTGGTGAACCTGGGACCAAGACTTCCATAGACTAATAAAAATATTAGACCTAAACACCTTCAAAGCAAATTTCCCAAACATTAAGTCACAAAGTGAGATGTATCTCCAATATTTTCCTTTTTTAATTATGGATTTGATAATTTTATTATGAATGATAACCTTCCAAGGTTCATTACCATTTGATCACTTATGAATGCACTTTTCTACAAGGGATACACCTTGATCCTTTAAATATCTGATACCAAGGCCCCCTAGTTTTTTAGGTGTAGAACACCACTTCCAACTAGCATAGTGCCTTTGACTATTTCCTAACCCATTAGACCATAAAAAGTATCTGAAAATCCTTTCAAGGTTTTTTAAATTGATGATTATAAAATAGATAGGAAGAAGAGTATAGATAATAAGGGAGGCAAGAGCCTTATAAACAACCTAAACTCTTCTAGCTAGTGAGAGCATACGAGTTTTCCATTTCAATTTTTTTTTGTTTGGTTTTAGAATTGACCCATTGCCACATATCTTTACCAAATGGCTCAATCAAAAAAGGGATACCCACATACCTCATAATGTTCCAAGGGTTCATTACAAATCCATCTATTTTGAGATATCCAACTAGGGGGTTAATCTAAATAACTAATAAATACTAGTTTTATGGGGGAAATCTTGGAGCTAGAGGAAGGGCATCACAACTAAAGCCTTTGGATAAAATTTTCAAAATTAGATTTATCAAGTTCAAGAAATAGGGTTGTATCATCTAAAAATTGATAATTAAGAAGAAATTCATTGTTAGGAAGAGTGATACCTTTAATAGGGACACCCATTTCTTGAGCTCTAAGAATATAAAATATAGCATTAATAGCAATAACAGAGAGATAATGAGTGATTGGACATCCTTGTGTGATTTATCTCTGAAGAAGAATAAGGTATGAAAATTCACCATTAACATCAATCATAGTAGAAGAGTCTTGAAATAGAAAAGACATTGATCTACAAAAGAAGGGAGGAAAACCAAAAGCTTCAATAATTCCCAACACAAATGGCCATTCAATTCTATCATATTCTTTTTGAAAATTCAAAATTATCATGCCAACATTTTGACTAGACCATTTTTCACAATGAAGAGCTTCCCAGGAAGTGTGATTAGGTCTCAAGGATGTATTTATCTTTGATGAATCCAGTATGGATAACATAGATCATTCTACTAATAATTTTTGATATTATATTGCCAAGCACTTTGGCAATAACCTTGCAAGATAGGTTTGACAGGGCGATATGATTTCAATTTTTAACCAATATCTTATCACCATTATTAGGTAAGAGTTTGATGAGGCTCCCATTGATCATTTCTCTTAATGTTTCACCTAAAACATTTTCCTCATAGACACATAGTATCTCTTCATAAATAAAATTTATGATTTTCTTGTAGAATTCAGTAGGTAGACCATCAAGCCTAGGAGACTTCTCATTTTCCATCATGTTAATGGAATTCTCAATTTCACTCATTTTTATCTTAACATTAAGATTCTTGGTTTTTGTGGGAGAATTTTTTTTGGAATTAGTTTAAGACAAAATCAAGGGAGTTTTCATTGTTGCTTGTATGCTTTGAAGAGAGTAGATCTTTATACAAGATACAGAATCTATTCTAGATGACATTATTATCTTTTGTGATCTAACTATTAGTCATGATCTCATCTCTCAGTTATCTCTTATTATTTTTCTTTTAAGATATTGAAAAAATATTTAGTCCATGTACCACCTTCTTTGAGCCAAATTATTCTAGCCCTAGTCTTTTTCCCTTAAATCTTGTAGCTTTTTTCTTTCCAACAATCTAAAAGAGATCTTTCCAATTAAAAGTGTTTTTATTCTACACATCAATTGGTAAGAGGCATTGGCATTTGAAATCCATGATGAACATTATAACCATTTGAGTAGAATCATTAAAATCCATGTCTTTCAATAGAGAAACATTTATCTTGAAAGGATTAATTTTTCTAGGTATAGCTAAATCATCTTTATTGTCAATAGAGGAGATTTCAATTGAGATTGGAGAGTGATTCAAGATACTAGTTGGGGTGACAGTAACAGGGTAGTAGCTAGAATAATGTTTCACAAAGAATGAAGCAGAGTCCAAGTAGCACCTATCTAGCCCACAATAAACTACCTTCTTCCTTGATTGGTTATTGCACCAAATATACTAGATCCCCCCTTTATCTCTCTTTTTCTTAGCCATATGATCAATCAAAATTGAACTTCCTTTTGAAATTATTCTAGAAAAAAACATTTCATTACTTTTCCACCCATGAGCTATACCCCTATATTTATCATCCTTACTTTCAATCATATTGAAATCACCAATAAATATCCAATTAGCTTTAGAAAGGTTAGCTAAAATACAATCCCAAAAAAATGCTCTACTCTTGTATTCATTGGCAACATAGAGGTTGCAAATTCCAAAATATTTATTAGCATGTTTAACCAAAACCAATTGATCCCTTTGATAGGGAGATGCACCATCACCAATAATTCTATCAGTTCACACATGATTAATGAGAAAGGCAGTGCACCATTTCTGATCAAAACACAGTCTAGGAAGATGCAAAGGATGTTGGTACAAGCAAAAATGGGAAAATATTGAAATCCATTTTTTTGGTATTTTCTATGTTCTAGTATTTTACATTTTCAAAGGTCTCTAGGGCATTTCTAGGCTTAAGACTTTGGACAATAAATATAGAACTCTAGAATATCTTTCAAGAAATTCTGATGGTTCATGATTTCAAGCTACGAGTAGAAAGTTATGACTTCTACAAGTAGACATAAATTTTATTATAGTTTTTATAGTTATTAGAGTTTATTTTGTAATTAATTAGCTTGTACTTTTCATTTTCATATCCAAGGGATAATGGTGACCCTTAGGATCCATCAAACTTGTATAAAATCTATTTTTCAAAATGGATGGATCACTTTTTGGCTTGCAGAACATCTGTTGTTGCATTTTAACTGTTTTTAATTTAGTCATAATACCGTAGGTTCTACACCAGGTATTGTAACCTAAATTCATAATTTAGATCACTCTCTACCTACTATTATTAGTACACAAGTAGGTGGCCTTGTCCCAAATAAATTTTAAGGTACTGTATGCATGGTACCCAACCACCTTAATCTCCTAAAGATATATCAAACCCTTTTTAAAAATTTCATTGCACCATTTTATAACAATATAATTCCTATCTAGAATTTCTAAACCCCAAACTTTCCAACTATGGACATTATTCATGATAATAGTTAACTGGAACTTTTTTTTTCTTATAAAGTCTATTAAAACAATTTGGCAATTTAGAATGGGAATGATTGTTGCTTCCTTTTTGATTAGAAATAGAAGGTCTTTCATTATATTTTACATTCCTAATATCTCTTTTACTAAGAACTTTTGTAAAAGGGTCCTCTAGATTCTTCATTCTTATCATTGTCAACAATGTCAACATCATTTTGATAAACCCCATCATTTTTTACAATAGGCATACTCTTAGAGAGGTCACCCTCCTACTCAAAAAATGCCATGGAGAACTTATTATTTAATTTTGCTCTATTTTTTATGCTATTAATGGCTTTCTGCTGAGCATTCATTCTGGGAGACATTTGATCATCATTAAGACCTACTAATTGACAACTAGAGGAGGCATTAATATTTGTATCACTTTTTGCATAAGCAACTTTAATATCATCATCAAAGAGTGGATTAGATAGAGAAACAAATTTATTACTCAAATCTTCACCTATATATATTTTAATCTTGATAGTTAATTTCCTCTAGAACATTATTATTCACTTCCTTAACAATGTTGGATGGAGTAATAAGACTTGAAGGCTAGAGGGGAATATCATTAGCTTTGTTAGGATTTTCAGTATTTGCCTCATTAAAGGATCTGTTAATATTTTTCAAGGATGGGAAGTCCTTACAAGCGTATCCAAATAATTTACAATAAAAGAAGGTACCTAGGTTACCAAGAAGAAAAATGTTCCATGAATAAAAGTATCCTTTTGCATCAACAAAAATCATGTTAGGAAAATCCACTTGTGATTCAAGAGCAATAAGGACATGTTTATTGAGGTGTGGAAGAGTGATTTTGGATTATTTTACTTGTAGAATTGAGCCTAAAGGGTTAAGGATTTGAGGAATAAATGACTAGAACTTAGGTTCCAGATTACACATTTCAACCCACTGCAGTGAGGACCTAACAAGAAATTGATCAAATTTTCCTTTGGGATACCAAAGAAAAGCTTTACATAGAGCTTGAATAACATTCCTGAAGACTTTCTCCATCAAACATTCTTACATATTCTTGTTTCTAAAGAAAATAACAAATAGGCCTTTCTGAATCATATGACAAAAACTTACAATAATACCCACTTTGTTTTTCCAAAAAGTGTATTAATCCAATCATCCAAGAATTTCTAGAAGGTAAAAATTTATTATCCATGTAGACAAAAAAATGGCAACATTCTTTATCCAAGATTTCTTACTTTTGATGGCTCTTACCATGTATTGTTTGGGGAAAGCAAGACAATTTTCAACCCAGAAAGAGGAGGCATACCCAATTTGGTTCCCTAGGCTTGAAAATCTTCGTGGTTGTACCACCTCCTTGTCTACTTCCATCAGCTCTGGCTCAACTCTAGTCTTTGATGCATGATAAAGGGAACATACAAATTCTCCATTAAAACAAGAAGAGTCAAGACATACAAATTGACACTATCTTTAGCAACCCATGATTTATAAGATGGATTTTGAATGACACCCTCTCTATTTCCTATCTTACCTATTTTTACCCCATTACTTTCAAAGATAAAGGGTTTCTCCTTCGGCCCATCATTGTTGTGATGCACAGAACCCATAGAAATAAAAGAACACACAATAGGAAAATGATGAAATCAAAACCCTAAAGGAAATAAAAATCCTTAAATAGTATGGGCATACCCAAAATGGTGCCAAAAAACAACATACACATCAAACAAGGGCCAGAAAAGGAAAAACAAGACAAGAAAAATTAACAAGCAAGCCAAGAACAAAGACACATTAAAAAAAATGGGGAAAGTAAAAATCCAAGCAAGATATATTTTTAATAAGGTATAATTACTAACCAAATTTAATACCAATTTAATTTCTTTGATCCCCAAAAAAAGGATATTATCTCTATGTAGGGTTTCATATCCATAAACTTATGAAATATTGTTCACAAGATTCTTCCTATGATAGTTGTCAATAGGAAAGTAATTTGTTCTCTACAAAGTTATATATTTAGAATATCCCTTAAGTTGGTGTCCCAAAATTCCTATAAGAAAATGAGGGAATCCATTCAAGCATGGTGCTTTGTTATCTCCAAAGAAAAAGATCTCATCCTCACTTCTTCTAAAGACACATTTTAACATCTCCTTTAGGTTTGATTCATTAGCCAACTCTAGCATAACTGCCTAGAAAGATCCATTTTTTTCTTATCATTCTCCACATGTCTTTGAAGGTTAGGAAAAAAAAGAAACAACTTCTACTATATCTTCCTCTTTAGTCAAGATAGTGCTATCCTCCTTGACTATATTTGTGATCTCGTTCTTGCATCCATGTTTCATGGTGGGTTGCTAAATTTATTTTATGTTTTTATCGCCTTTGGTAAGCCACACAACCATTATTATTTTATTCTTGAACACCTCTTCCTCCTTAGAGATCTTATCCATTTGGGCCTATATATTTCTTTATTATAAATCTCTACATCCCTTATACCAAGCTCTATTTGGTCCTAGAAAAAAATAAGGTCTAAGGATAGAGACTTATTTCTTGGAAAGATGTTACCAAAGGAAATTGTATTCCATCATTTAAAGTTTCTTTAACCCTCTTTAGCTTCTAGGAGATAAATTATGTAGGGGGCACAATGATAAGGTATATTAGACCAATTCTCCACAAGTTTTATGAAGTATAGATATAGTGTCCATATAATTTCACATCTAAGTGGGAAGGGGGCCTTTGTAAGTTGTTGGACTCTCTAAACATAATTATGGCACTATGGCCTAATTTAGATCTATGGACAGTCATAACGGATGAAGAAGGGAGAATGTTACAATTGGATGAGATAAAAATCAATCCATCTTGTCCCAAATAAGATGCCCCCCTTATATTAGACCAATTCTCCACAAGTTTTATGAAGTATAGATGTAGAGTCCACATAATTTCACATCTAAGAGGGAAGGGGCCCTTTGTAAGTTGTTGGACTCTCTAAACATAAGTATGGCACTATGGCCTAATTTAGATTTATGGAGAGTCATAATGGATGAAGAAGGGAGGATGTTACAATTGGATGAGATAAAAATCAATCCATCTTGTCCCAAATAAGATGACCCCCTTACCTCCTATTACTCCAAGTGCACCTAGTACCACTTGGTTCAATATCCAAAAAATCCCATGAAAGTAAAAATGTTACAAGATCAACCATACTATTAGAAAAGTATTCATGGTCTCTCATGTTATTTGAAGGATTAAGAGGACACCTAAAATATTATCTTAGCTCCCAAAGGTCCATTTGATTTTTTGAAGTAATATTGGCCATGTAATTCGACAACTTTTATCTTCTAATTTTTGAAGTAGGAGCATAGATATTGATCAAATTCCTTTGTTCAACTGAGAGAAAATTTTCCATAATTACAATAAGACTATTTCTACATAATGAATAGATGAATCCTTTTAACCTAACCAAATTCTACATGGTGACAAGACCTTTGAAGGACAAATCTATATCACTAACCAAGCATTTAGTTGAAGGGAAACTATCCTTAAGATTTTTTCAAAGATATTAACCTTCATCTCTATTTCTTAGATCATTATGAAATTCACTTTAATTTTATCTAGAAGATATCACTTAAGAAAATGATATTTATATGGGTTCTTAAAACCCCTTAAATTCCAACACAAAATGTTCATTATGAATGAAACAAACATATTGTATCCATTGGATACTGAGGTTAGGCCAAAGAGTTCTATTTCTCTTTGTTGTTAGCCCCTCATAAAATATCTAGGGCACATTTCCTTCTAGTAGGCATGCCTCTTATTGTATCTTTAGCTCGTGTCATTTTGGGAGACATCCTTATTTAATCTTTGTTCCCACATCTTTTCTTTTTCTTTTTCTTAAAAAAAAATTCCTCCTATTTGAGTCTATTCCACTTCTTGATGCATGCCCTTATTAGTAGAACCAGATCCTATGAGAGCTAGGGATTCCTTTAACTCCTTACTTTCATAATGTGTTAATATTACATAGATTTCCTCCTTAGTCCTATCTACAATATTTAGATTTTTTTAAAAACTTTATGGGAGAGGAGTAATTCCCCTTCTACCACCCCTTGCAAAGATCAAATCTCAACATGTTATTTCCAAGATTCTAAGGGAGCATTTACTTCACCTATATGAATAGAGAAAACCCTAACCTCTAAAAATATCTCACTCCCTATCACCATTAATGAGTTTTCAAATGTTAATGTGAGTTACTTATAGGGCGACCAAGTCCATGCTATGGATATTTGCTTTGAGAGAGGGGAGAGAAAATCAAAAAATGATGTCGAATGTGAGTGATATAGTAGATATATAGGTGTAATTATTCTTAGCATTTTCACCCATTTTCTTTAAGATTATCCTAAAATCTTTTGACCTATTATGGTCTTGTTCCCTTGACCTAGTTTTGGAGGCAATATACTTCTTTTCTAGATAGTCCCCTTTTATTTGTCTTTCTTCAAGCCAATTATCAATACCTTTGGAAGAAATAGGGTTGCAATCAAGAACCCTAGTATCCTACTAAGGAAATTGCACTAGCCTCCCCAAAATCACCACATTATGTCCTTTGTTTGGATATTTAAAAGCAATACTTAAATGGCCAAAGTTGTTATTCATACTCCAAAGACTGAATCCATCATCCAAAATTATATTTCGAAGTAATGGATATGGGGAGAACAAAGTTAACTACCATGTAACCATATTCACACAAATTATAGAGAAAAAAACACATGATTTCTTTTTATTAACCCTATTAACCAATAGAAGGGTTACTAAGGAATTGGTCATTCCCCTATAAATATTGTTAATCCAAAACTCATGAAGAAGACTTGGGAGCGATCCAAGTGGAGCAACAAAACCTAGGTCAATTAGAGGATTAAAGTTTGGCCACTTGTAGAGAGACATGAAGTTTTCTAAACATACATCAAAATTTCATGGCCCCCATTTAAGAATCCTATTAACATCTTCTTGGTTGGCAAAACTGAAAAGGAACAAACTATTTTCCATAGTTAAAATGGTAGCAATATCTTTTATCTTCCATATTGCATCTTCCTGATTTCTAACTTGGTCAACTTTAGGGTGAAAAGCAACTTACCTATTAGCGATAGCTTATATTCCTCAATTTGACTGTTCATGTATTCATTTGAGATGATCACTTCTGAATCTTCAGTCATGCATGTCACTTAGCCTTATTTATCTAACTTCGAGTCTTTTCACTTCGGGTTTTTTTTTTTGCAACCAAATCTTCTACAAATGATGTAGGGTCTTCATTTTCAACTAATGAATCCAATCCCAAAGACAATGAAGGAAAAGTCTAGGAGAACTAATAGAGATTTGAAAAACCAAAGAGTGAGAAGTTGTAGAGCAATTTCCTATTTAGTAATCTTGATCCAAAACGTGAAAATTGTTAGAAAATCAAGGAAGCATATTTTCTTAAGACATTCTTGAAATTCCTGAATCTATAAGTTACTAATGTTCCTTTTGTTTCAAGGGTCATACCTTAGAAGTCTTAGTGTTGCACCCTTTTACAAGAAAGTAAAGCCCACCATGCAAGAGATTAAAAATATGTTTAAATATAGATAAACCATAAATTTTAATTCACTACAAGAATAGTATGTGACATTTGACATTCCAATATAGTAAATACTAATAGTTTTTGGACGGTTAATTAATGAAATCAAAAGTATTAACCAATTAAGACATAATAATGCACTTTATCAAAATTTACTTCACTTCAAGATTAAGAATGTGACATTTCCACATTTCATACTAATGAACAATAATATATTTTCTACAATTAATAAATTGATATATCAAAATTAACGAACACATTAAAATGCACTCTTCCCCTCTCCCATAATTATTATCAATTCATTAAGTATTTTGATCTGATAAATAAGATGACCCACCAATCAAAGCCTTTAGATATAATTGCTTCCATAACCCCACCATGGCCAAATCATTGATCCTTGTCTGTGCTAAATTAATGAGTTCCCCACTTCCATATGACCCATGTAATTCAACACCCAAAAACAGGTACAACGGGCGGCCCATATGTACTCCAGGCATACCGGAACAAACTCACACCGTCTATTTGCCATCCCTATGCCTGGTCATATCACCAAACTCAAGCTTCTAGAAGGACTTCCATTTTTCCTTCCCTGGGTTTCTAGATAGACTTCATTTTTCCTCTTTTTATGAGTTTCTAGAAAGACTCGAGCCTATCGGTTCCAAAACCAAACAATTTTCCCATTCCGAATGAACGCATGACCTCAACTAATTCAGCAATCTACCATTGATGCTTAGAAACACGCCTCCATTAAAGTTAACTAACATCCAGTCCAGCTTTTCAATTCCTTATGAGCACCTAACATTCAAGGAGTGGATGGATGCACATGCACTCACACCCAAAAGTGGGTAGCTCATAGAGATCAATTCCCTCCACCAAACCACTTAATTCCTCCATCTCTCCTTTAAATACCCATTTCTTCATTCCACACTTCCCAACTTACCCAACAGTTGTGTCAATAGGCCTACCCATTTCTTTCAAAACCATTCCTTCGTTCCACTTTCCCACTTAATTCCTCCATTCTTGTTGAGTGAAAAAAATGGCACCGGCAGTAGCCTCAGGTGGAGAAGAAGGGAGACCAGAGACATTACCAGTGGGGGATTCAAAGGAATTGCAAGGGATGTTTGTGAGAGATGAAGATGAGAGGCCGAGGGTGGCGTATAATGAGTTCAGCAAGGAGATCCCCATTGTTTCGTTGGAAGGGATGGAAGGGGGAGAGAGGGAGCGTGTGAGGGAGGAGGTGAGCAGGGCATGCCGGGAGTGGGGAATCTTTCAGGTGGTCAATCATGGGGTGCCTTTGGAGCTCGTCAAGTCCATGGCTCAGTTTTCTAGGGACTTCTTTGCTCTTCCTGCCGAGGAGAAGTTGAAGTTTGATATGAGAGGGGGAAAGCGTGGAGGATTTGTGGTCAGCAGCCATCTTCAGGGGGAGGCTGTTCTTGATTGGAGAGAAATCTTTACTTACTTCTCTCATCCCCTGCGCCAGAGGGATTACACTCGCTGGCCTCACAACCCCCATGGCTGGAGGTATGAATGGATGAATCATGGTGTCTACTTATTCTTGATTTGGATGTTAATGAATGAATGGACTGTTTTTACCCCCCACCTTTTTGTTTTCAATAAATGTGAACACATTAATCTGGAGTTATGAATCTATGAGATTACAAATAATGAGATTTGAATTTTGATAGCAGAAACAACACACTAACAATTTAACCATCACAGTTGTTTTGATTTGGTTGATGGCATTTAATTTTATACTTTGCTTGAGGAGTTGCTAGTTTTCTCCTTGACCAAGCAGTCAATGACATTTGAGAATGGAAACAACTCAGTACTTCAAAGTGGCCCAACCTATAAACTCCGTACTTCATTTTTGACCCAACCTACAAACCCCATACTTCATTTTTGATTGTATACGATTACTTTTCGGATCATGGTTCTTCTACTATGGATTTTGATCAAATTAATCAATTCAATCTTCTTTGAGCAAAATACTAGAGATTCAATTTTTGAGGTATTAGCATATTTGATCTAACGTCTTTAAGATGGATTAAGAATTGAACTATTAGCATTTTAGTTTTCCATTTAATACTTTTTTCTTTATAGCGCTTACAATATCCACTAATTACTCTTGTCTGTTATGCAGAGAGATTGTAGACAAGTATAGTGAGGCTTTGATGAGTCTAGCAAGCAAGTTATTGGAGATACTTTCTGAGTCGCTAGGACTAGACCCAGAGGCAGTAACAAAAGCTTGTGTGGAGATGGACCAAAAAGTGGTGATCAATTACTACCCCAAATGCCCACAACCAGACATGACACTAGGGTTAAAGAGGCACACTGATCCAGGCACCATAACTCTACTCCTCCAAGACAGTGTGGGGGGTCTCCAAGCCACCAAAGATGATGGTCTCACTTGGATCACTGTTGAGCCAATCGAGGGCGCATTCGTTGTCAATCTTGGAGATCACATGCATGTGAGTAATAATACTTTGTGATTGAAAATCTCACATGGAAAAGAACTTAATGATAACTTAAATCTATGATTCTCTATTCCTAGAACTACTTTGTTTGGTAAATATCACTAAAATCATTAATTTATTAGACCCTTTCCTCTTTGCCTTTGATAGTGATTTAGAGTTATATGTTTGATTTTGTTTGTTGAACCTAACAATTTTATGTCTTCTAGTTATCAATTTGACTGTGCTTGTTGAACGTAAGTACAATATATCTGATTGTACATGTGGAACCTAATTGTAGTATTTGAGCAATGGGAAGTTCAAGAGTGCGGATCATCAAGCGGTGGTAAACTCGAACAGTAGTAGGCTATCAATAGCAACGTTTCAAAATCCAGCACAAGAGGGAGTAGTATACCCATTGAAGTTGGAGGAGGGAGAGGAGAGCATGATGGAAGAACCCATCACCTTTGCCCAAATGTACTCTCGCAAGATGAGTCGTGATATTGAGCTTGCCTTGCAAAAGAAGCTAGCCAAGCTTAACCCACCTCCCTCATCTACCCCTCAATGCCAAGACAAACCCATTCCCATTTCTTCTCATTAAACATGAAAATTTTCCTTCATACAATGAGGTTCATTCCTTCTTTCTATCCTTCATTTGAGTTTTCTAAATAATATTAACAGTGTGTCCTATCCAAGATTATATCTATCTTCTTACAGAGGATTATAAGTCATCTTTTGTTTTGTTGTGAATCCTTGATTTAATGCAAATATTACTTGTCTTGCGAGTTTTGTTCTTACAAGCTTTATTCACAAGTTAGATTAACAACGATATAAGCCTAAAATTGGCCTATAAAAGGAGGCAACATATTGATGATGTTTATCAATTAATTAAAATTCAAAATATAATATTCTTGTTAATATCTAAAGTGTTTGAGTTAATTGGTATAGTGGAGTCTTATGTTGTGATTATTGGTCTTCTATTATTGGTGAATTGGTTTACAAATAAAAGTGGATTTCTAAGAAGTGACTCTTGATCTTCTATTTGTGATTTCTTCTTTGTCTGTATTCATAAGGAACTTGTAATAATCTCATTTGATGCTTAAATGAACAAGATCTTTGGAATTGATATGCAATTCAAAAAATATCATTATGGATTTGGTCTAGTATGCATTAACCTAAAATTTGGCAACGTCTATTCACATATTTGACTGTATTTATTAATTAATTGAATTTCAAAAGATAGTGACATTATAAATTTTCTTAAGACTCCATTTGAATGTTGGTTAAATAATATGTTAAAACATAGACCAATTTTTTAAGAAGCAAAAGCTTATGTATTTGAACAAATTTATTCAATACATAGTTTAAAGTGCATTATATGAAGGTTGACTATGTCCACATCATCTCATACAAATATTTGTGAAAAATAATGTATAGTTTGAAACAAATCTTTTTTGTAACCTAACCTTAAAGATACAATCACACATCTTATGTTACACAAATAGTAACAAAGAATAACATTGAAGGAAGGAGATACTATAATTGTAATGAGAATAAAATATAAATGTATAAAATAGTTAATTAGGCATAAATTATTTAGATAATAGAGATGAGATTGATAATTGTATGGAAATCAAATGTGAGGGATAAGAATATTACACTCTAGAATTGAAAATACATTAAAAAATATTGATTTGATGTTGTTAAATATTTCTTAGAATTCTCATTTTTTCTTTTGCACATAGTTTTACAAATAAGCCATGGTTTTTAGTTATGACTTATCCTAGACTTATAAAAATAAAATTTACAACAAATGTCCTTTATCTAATCATATATCAATATAACACCAAGTTATCAAGGCAATGTATAATTCAACTAGTCATTTATAGAAACTCAATATGTAGTATTAAGGACCTAGATATAGTTCTTAAAATTGTTTGATCATATAGAAGGATATAATCTTACATCTAATAAAACATTATTATTTCTTAACATAATCAGATTTCCACAATCACATTTCATATTCTGTTGCTCTCTCATCCTGATGATGGATCATGTAGTATGATCCGAAACGTTGATGCTAAAAAAAAAACTCACACAATCTAATCCAGAAACATTGCTCACATTATTATTATTTCTTCTGTTCCATTATAAATATATCTTCCAAAATATTTCTTGTTAGACTAAGTCTCAAAGCATAATGGTGTCTTGGACTTAAACACTCTTAAAAAAAAGTCTTATTGAATTCACATGGTTTTGAGTGCATTATGTGGAGCTTGACTATATCCACATCATTACATACACTATTTCTAAAGAAAATTTGCAGAATTTTGAACATTTCTTTTATTATGCCAACCTTAATAGATACAATTACATCTCTATCATAACACAAATAGTAACAAACATTAATATTGAAAGAAGGGGATTGTATAAGTATAATGAGAATAATATAAAAATATTGATTGATTGATTAAGTGTCATTTATTTAGATAGTAGAGCTAGGATAAATAAATGTAATCAATATATGAAAATTAAATGTGAGAGATAGGAATATTTAAGTCTAAACTTGAAGATATGTAAAAAATATTGATAGTATATTGTTAAATATTTCTTATGATTCTCAATTTCCCTTTTATGCATAGTTCTACTAGATATGCTTATGTTTTTATTTGACTTGTTCTAACTCTATAATATTAATGTTTTTGACAAATCTCTCTTATCTTAATCATATAGAATATACCATCATGCTCTAAAAGTCATGGCATTGTTCAATTAGGCATCACTAGAAGTGTATTTTTGTAGTTTGTTAAAGAGTTCTATAATTATTAAGATTGTTTGATTATACGAAAGGAATTTCTCTTACATTTGATAACACATTATCACATCCCCTCCCCTTCTTTAAATATATCTCTTCCCAAAACGTTCAAAAGGAAAAAAGACAAGATGATGTACTATAAAATAAAAAAATCCTATAAATTAAGTCTACAAAGTTTTTTTTAACACTCACCATTATACATCATGTCCTTAAATTCTTGACCATTTAATTTTTATAATTGATATTTATATTGAATATGAAAAATGTCATTATTGATAGCTTGATAATACTAAAAAAGGTACACATGATTGAGTGTTTACCCTTCAATAGAATTTTATTCATTACAACAAATAAACTTGGTAGTGAATGGTTTAAGCATAGATCTTATTGAATTTTAGATTGATAGGTTATAAACAAATAGAAAAGATATATTGGAATATTTTTACCTTTAGTTTCTTGACAAATAACTAAAATAATTAAAAGGAATCCATCATAAGGTTAGAACTTAGGGATTCCCAATTCCAACATATAAGTCTTATGTCTAGTAACATTAAAAGGTTTCACAACCTAACATGATCATTACTAGATTTTATAGCTTATTCAAATACTTCGGTATGAATTATCATAGTCTATAGGTTATGCACTTTAATTTTGTTAAAATATTATTTTATATCTTAAATAGGTCTCTATTAGATCCTCTATCATGTTGTTTCAAGATTAGTTGCATCAAATATGAGTTCGATGATCACATTATTTTTAGACTTAAGTAAGGTTGGCTGATTTCTATTTTTAAAATTTATTTTATTATCAATTATTTTAAGGAAGAACAACATTATTTTCCCTTATAGCTAATCGATATGCCAATTTTGTTTCTTGAAGATTGTAGATAAGTTGACCCATTATGAACGTGGGATAAAAGGAACTTGTTTTACTATATTTTTTCATCCACAATACTAAAATGTTCGGATATATTTTCAATTTTTAATCACAAAGAGAAAGAATCCCTTAAACATCGTTATTAATTTTAGGAATTTTTACTAATAAATTTGGCAAATTGCTATGGTAAAAACTTGTTCACTTAGTATCAAAATTAGAATTGGCAGCTATAGCATAATGTTATTAATAATAATTTAAAAATGTGACAAAGTTTAAATCAACATCATATGATATTAAAACATTACTCTATCCACTTTTAGGTGAGTTGGTCTGTGCCTTGAGGTTTACTTCCTTAAGGTCATAGGTTTGACTCCCGTTCGTAGTGGAGAAGGGTTCTAGGCCAGTTTCTCGTACAAGACTTTATGCCAAGTACTTGCTTTGCTTGCGTGGGGTATAGGACTAGACTTTTCCCCCAAAGTTTTTAAAGATGGGAGTTGGAGCGGGCAATTCCGGAGGGGTGAGTGGAAACGATGGAATTCAAAATTCAAATGGGACCAGGATTGGTGTAGGTCCATTAGGAGAGGGAGGTCAAGGAGAGAATACTGTGGATGTAGGATAGGTTAGGAAGGAACTCGATGGAGGTGGGACACTTGGGGATCCAAGGGGGACCCAGGTCTGTGATCACTATCAAGATTGCTACCAAAAAATGGTCAAGTTTGTTTGGCATCAAGATGACTAGTAAGTCTTCCTTTCCCCTAGTCAAGAATGTTTCTATTACCGAGAAAGGCTTGATTATCTTGGAAATCCCAAATCAAATCATAGATATGAAGATTTCTAGAATGTATCATACCTTTGTGGGGAGGTTCTTGGGATCCTGTTTAAAAGGGGATGGGCTTTGAAGGGAGGGGTTGATATTGCTGCAATGTTAAAAGGTTTCTTATCCTTTTGATTTTCTTGTTATGAGGACTGGAAACACATCTTGTACATTGGACTGTGGATTATTGGTAAGCATACAATGATTTTACAAAAATGGTCCCGTAACCTAAATTCTCATAATGAATCGGTGATGGAAGCTCCTATCTAGGTCAAACTTCTAGGAGTGCCTCTTGAGTTCTAGGTAAATTTTTTCCAAGAAATAGCTAATACCTTTAGAGAAATCTTATCTATGGACCCAGTGACAATTTCAAGAAGGAGATTAACCTATGCTATAATTTGTGTGGGGGTTATTCAAGGGGTTGATATGTCAGATTCCATCATGCTCCAATCTGAATTGGGAGTCTAGCAGTAGAATATTGAATATGAATCCATCCCTTTTCCTTGTTTCCATTGTAAAAAATCAAGCCATTGGGTGAAGAAATTCCCTAATAAGGTTAGCATACCGAAGAAATTTTTTTAAAAATGGATTAAAAAATGCATCGAGGATGCTAAGCTAGTGGAATAAAATTAGGTTGAGAAGGAGGCAAAAGAGGATAATAACTTTGCTCAGGCGGAGCCTATTCAGATGATAATAGTTAATGAGAATGGGAACTTGAAAAAGAACTCAATAATTCCCATTAACATTTAGAGATTAAGGATATCTCTGATGATGAAGGTCAAAGTAGAAGGGTGGAAGTGGTAGAGGCCAAGGAGCCAGTTGAAAAAGAAATATCGAGTGATAGTAGAAAGAATATTGCTAACAGAAAAGATTCAGATTATCAAGAGGCACAAGAATGCATTATTCTAGGAACTGAGTTTATATGAATGCTCTTAGTTGAACACCAAGGATAGTAGGAGTTTATCACACAGGGAAGGACCAATAGAGGACAGTTCACCCAAGTGGGGGGATGCAAAAGATATTAATAGAGTTTTTTTGGGAGAGGATGAAATTTTTGGAGAAGATTGGATAGATGTGGAGCATAAGAAGAAATTTAGAACTATGAAAAAGGAGGAAATTAGCTTTAAAAAAATAAAGAAAATCATTTTCTTAACAAAAAAAATAAGGAATAACAAATCAGGGGATGCTAGTCATTCCCTTAGCCTAGCAGGGAAGAGTAACAAAATAGGGGATCTAAAGAGTAATAAAGCAGGGGATGTTAGTCATTCCCTTACCTTAGTAGAGAGGAGTAACAAAACATGGTAGTCAAAGGACTATCTTAGAGTCAAAATAATTCCACAAGAAATGAAGACTATCTCATGGAATATCAGAGGATTAAATAATCATCATAAGAAAGACACTGTTAGGGACACAATTAGAGATAATAAACTGGATATAGTACTTCTTTAGGAAACTAAGATGCTAAAGGATAAAGTAGAAAGTCTATTTTTATTCAAAGTGGTAAGATCTTAGGGGGCAATGTTGATGGGGCTGTAGGACAAGAAAATAGGCTAATATCTAACATACTATGAGAAAATCACAAAACTCAATAAAAGTATGATAATACCCTCTATTCTACCATGAAAGCCAACTAAAACAAAGAAAGAAACATAAAGTAAAAACCTCCTCTTTAATTATAGCTCCCAATACCTTCTTTCTTCTCCATATTATGTAGCTCAATTTTCCTATAATGCACACAATTGAAAAGAAAAAGTCTATGATATGATAGTGATATGAGAGTACTAGAAGAGCAATTTTGAGTTTAAGGGATCAAGGGCTCAAGGATCAAGGACTTGAATGTTCAAGACTTAGGAGCAGAAAAGGCAACAAGAAGACTCATTTTATAGCCAACACACAAGAGGAAAGCATTGAACTTGTCACCTTGAATGTGTAACTTGGCAAGAGATTTCTTTTGGAGATCTATGACACATATGGCACAAGCTGCCAAATGTAAGATTCTATGACATGCATGAAATTCAACATGACTAATAATGGATGGGAATCTATGATGTGCATATGACATCCTAATGCCACTTGTAGTCAAGAATCTATGACAATGGAAGCTTATTATAGCCATGTGTAAGGAATCAAATATATCCAATATGACATATCTAGCCAAGTGTAAATGGAGAATCTATGATGTATCATGCCCATGTGTAACGATGATGTCAAGGTTATGTTAAATTATTATGTAGAATATTTGAATTAAAAAATCATTATTCCACACAAATGGAAATTAGTAATTTGGAAATTAGAGGTGGAAAATATGAGTTAGGAAATTGAGAATTGCCATGGTTTGTGAATGACGAATCAATTAATTAATGATATTGATCAATTGAGGATGCTTGGATAGTGAGAACAATTGGTAATGCATGGCGAAGACAATTGGGATGCCATAGGATTAAATTATGGGTTATTTAATCCTATAGAGAAAATTAGTAGATGATTGGCCAATTTGATTAGGTTAATGTAGGATGAAATGTGATGATTATGTAGATAGACTAGGACAATGGTGGATAGATCAAAGCCATGATCAAATTGATTGATTGATTAAAATTGATAACATGCCAAGGACACATGACATGGATCAAGGGCATGTAACATTTATGTGACATTTTAAATGCTACAGGATTGAGATTGATTGGTAGGGTTGATCATAATAACATCGACAAACACTGTCAATGTTATTAAATTGATTTGATAATACCACGATATGAAACTGAGAGACTCGAAAATGTCAAAGTTTGGATGATGTGAATGAGAATTTGACCTAACACCGAGAAACATGACAATGCTAAGGTTGGAATTGATTAGTTTGATAGGTTTTGATAGGTTTCCAAGACATTGAGAGACACAACAATGCCTAGGATTGGACAAATGATGATGGATTTGGGATGTTTGACATGTTCTGGGTTGATTATGATTGATTTGGGGTGATTCCAAGTTGATTTGATATGATTCTGGGTTGATTTGTAAATGATGTGAATGATGAATGACATTAACAAAGCTTGCCCCAAAGATATTCAAGTTTGGCCAAAAGATCAAAATTAGTGAAATGAGAAAATGGGATGAATTAGTATGAAAATGTGATCAAACTGTATATAAAAACCATTTTTGAGCATCTAAATTTTGCCCCTCTTTGATACAATGTTATTTAGAGTATTGTGTCAAAGAACCCTGACGAAAAAGTAGTAAAAGCATGCCCTAGTAAGGGTGGTACATATGGGCGCCCCTTGATAAATTGACCAATATGAACATATGATAGGTCAATTTTTTGACAATGATAAGAAAAATTCATAGCAACTGACAGATCACAAATCGGAACTCAAATGTGAAAGTTATGGGGTTCAAAGTGCAAAATGGGGATCACTCGAGGGCCCAGGAGCAGTTTCGTGGGTTACCACTCAATAAAGTGAGAAAATAATGAAAATTATAGGCCAATTTTTTCACCAAAAATATAAAAATCCAACACAACTGACGGATTGTGAATCGAAGTTGAAACTCAAAAGTTATGAGCTCTAGAGTGAAAGACAAGGGTCAATTAGGGCTCTGTGAGTAGTTCTAGGCATCTAACCACCCCAAGTGCACCCAAAATGCACCCAAGTGTGCCTAGGGTGCACTTGGTAATGCCAAGTGTGCTATGGCAGAACAAAGTGCTCCCTAAGTGCACTTGGGAAGCCCATCTGCACTCTAAAAGTGTAGATTGGGCCCCAGAAGGCTCCAGGGGCCAAAATCAGCTTGACTGGATTGAGAATGACCTAAAAATTTGTGTGCATGCCAAAAATCATAGAGATAGGTCAAAACATGGGAACAATTAATCAAAAATGGTCAAATGTGGTCAAATTAAGGATAGACTTGGTGAAGAGCCATAGAAGGTTGACAAACAATGTAGTATGATGCAATAATGCAAGAATGTAAGATAAGGATGATTTGGTGTATCAGAGTACATGATCATGGTGGTGGATGAAGAGGTGAATGATAGAAGATTGAGGAGATGAGATGAGGACTAGTTAGAATGAGGTTAGGAGTTTTTCTTTCATAAAATGCACTATATGTCAATGGAGCTTTATTTGATATGGTAGATGGAATGCAACACATCATGGCATAACGGGCCAAAGCGCAAATGCAAACCTTGTGCATAAACAAGTATGATGAAGATAGAAAATGACCTTGTCCTTCCTAAGGCATATATACATGTCGTAGACTCCTAAAGGTACATTTTAATAGATAGAAAAAAAAAACATGACCATGAACCATCCCGACCACTCTCATAGATCAGTTTATACCATCGAGTGGCATAGGAACATGATTGAAGAAAAAAAATAAATAAATAAATCACTCACTAAACAACATGAGCCAACAACTATTCTTGTCCATTATTACTTTCTTTCTAGTGTTTTAGGTTTGCAAATAGTGTTTGATAGGTTGATCATGTGATAGGCCTATTTGTGTGTTGATTTAGTTGATAGGTTCATAGTGACATGTTGGATTGACTATTGGTTCACATTGCTCAGATAATGTGATTGTCATTCAAGTGCAATGCTTTGAGTTTCAGTCTACGAAAGTGTGAATGTTTATACAAAAAAGGTGATTATCCATAGTGACTATTTACAAGGTTTATTACAAGTTTGTGGTTAGTTTTGTGATTTTTATGGTTTTTTTAGGATATTTGATGTTTTTGTGTGACTCATTTCTTTAGGACATTTTATGAATTTTAGGGTTTATTTCAAATGTTTTATGAGGTTTAGTGGTTTTCTCATGACATTTAATGATTTTTATTAATTTTTTAAGGAAATTTTATGATTTTTATGAATTTGTTCAGGATGTTTTATGCTTTTTATGGATTTGTTCAAGACATTTTATGATTTTTATGAATTTGTCCATGATCTTTTATGATTTTTTTGTTGGTTTTTTTTTTTCAGGACATTACCTAATTTTAAAGATTTTTTTAGGATCATATCTGAATTTTGTAGGAGTTTTTCAAGATCATTTTTGAATTTTTTAGGATTTTTCAGGATCGTATTTGGATTTTTTAAGGATCGTAGAGGATTCACAAGTGTTAGCTCCAACTCGATATTTGATAAATCTAATGGATAAGATGTGCTTAGGGACATGCCCTTAGTTCAAGTTCAAACTCATACACTATGTAGGTGATGTGCCCCCAGATAAGACACCAACTATGTACAATGACCAAAGACAAAGTATGTACAAACTGGTGATGCTTGGGTAAGATAACAATGGATATCAACTAGTTCATGAGCCATGATCAAGTACAAGAAATGTCTTTCAATATGAAGGATATGATTAGGGAATGACAAAAGGGGTAAAAACACATATGGAATCCTGATAGATGGAGGAACAACAACGAATTACACATGGTGCTTGTTTGCCAAGTTTTCATAATGTACTTTCCCAAAGTGCCTATTTGCCAAGTTTTCACTTTTGTACAAAATTTTTCTCTTGACTCAAAATTTTGTGCCAAGATATCTGTTTACTAGGTTTTTATCAAGGAATCCATTTTTTTTATGACTTTTTGCTATTTTTTGATTTTTTTTTTAGGAATGTTTTGCCATTTAAATTTTTTTTTTTTGTAGGACTTTTAGATAGAATCATGAATGTTGTTGATGAATGATGAGAATAAATCTATTATTGGTGCTTCTAGCTGATAATATCAAGATCCATGACCGACCATAACTATTTAGGATTCATTTTGAGTGTGTAGCTAAAATCAAACCACTAGAAAGGCCTTGAGATATACCATTGTGTACCGTATGTAAGATAGTGTCTGCCTCTCGTGAATCAAGGCATATGAGGATAATTTGATCAAAAGATTTGTTGTATAGGATATCACTGATGATGACATATTCAAAAGATCATTGGGTAGAGGTTTTATTTTGGGTAGTAGACAAATTAGGTAGCTGGATTTGGGGATAAACAACTGGATATAAGGAAAGATTGGGAGGATTGAGACCAATGAATTTCCACATGAAGATTGATTGAGAGAGCTCAAAAAGACTTCGTGGCATGTTGAACACTAGAACAATGATATTCATGGCATCATCTTGTTCATCTTTTATCCTTGGGAGTTTCCTAGCTTTTTTTTTATGGTCTAATGGTGCCTTTTAGTTTTCACCAAGATACATATGCTTGTTATCTTTTCCTTTGCTTCCATTTTTGTAATTGGAAGATGGATTTGCCTCCCAAAAATATGCCAATGTGTTCAATTTAGGAGGAATTCATTCTTTATGACCTTCAATTGTAATGCCTTTATAAACTTCAAATACATTTATAACAACATCATCTTTGTCAAATTGATCGAAGATCAGTGGTCCACGTTGGTCCCAATCTAATAGTTCAGGATAAATTGAGGGGATGTCATCATTAGTGTGGAATGGGCTCTAGTTGAAGATATATATGGATATTAGATTTAGTTGTATTATTGGGGTCAAAAAAGATATGGTCAAGTCCATAAGGAGTAACAAGATTATCGGTTTCATGTTGGGTATCCTTAGATGCCTTTTTATCATTCAAAACATTCAATCTCACATGTAGGTATCTTAGTAATAGAAGGATCTATTCATGATGGTTAAAATCCAAGTCCCAAATTAGGAGTTCATCCTTTTGTAGTGATAATTTTAGTAATTCCTTGTTTTTGAGAACCAAGACCACTATGTCCATCATAGCCTTGTTTCTACATGATAGTAAACCCAAGTCCATACTTGTTAGGAGATATCAAAGTGGGTTCTTGTTCTACTTCTTCTTTCTCAATATAGACATATTTAGTCTTATAGACATGTTCTTTATGTAGTCCACTGCTACTAATGAAATTGATAGAAGTGGCATTTTGTGTACTGATCTTAGAATGTTGTGCTTGCAATAGTTGTGATTTACCATAAGATTGGGGAGAAAGTGGTGACTCCCTAATGTGGAATACTTGAGACATAAAGTATTCTTTACACCCTTTGTCTTCAATCTTCAAATTTTCCTTAGCCTTACTGAGGAGTCTATCAACATGCACATATTTAGAGGAATCAATGGGTTGTGCTTCATTGTTTGTTGGGACTTGGTATGCAGCAGCATCTTTAAGACTAGCACAGAATTGGAATGGGTCTGGATCACTAGAGATGATAACCTCTATATTGTTATAGAAAAATTTGAAGCATTGATGGTATTCAGAACGAACGACTTCCATAGTACAAATCCAAGGGCATCCTAGTATCATGTTGAATTCATTTGAATATCTAAGACCTGGAACAATGTATTCTCAGTAGCTGAACCAAGTCTGATGGGTAACATGATGACACCCTTGTAGAAGCATTCACCATCATCATAGGCCTTTATTTTGATCTTGTAGGAAGGATCTACATCTTCTTCAAAGTAACTTAGATCCTTGACAAATTTAAGGGTACAGATGTTCAGTCTTGCTCCTTCATCTATCAAGACATGTTTGACCTTGGCATTACGGATAAAGACTTCAAGATGAAGGGGTCATTGTGGTTGGTTCTATCCTTAGGAATATCTTGAGGGGAAAAGGTGATATGTTGTGAGTCAGATAAGTTCCCAACCATGGCCTGGAACTCATAAACATTGAAACATTAATGTTATCTGGGACTACTAACTCTTTGAGGGTTTGATGGTTAGGCTTTTGTGGATACATGCTCAATGTGTCCATAAGTAAAGGTTGTGGGACTTTTGTATGATTTTTGTCAAGTGTTTGTTGGGATTTCTTGCCCTTCTTTGGTCTTGGATGAGGTTTTGGTCATGTTTGTACCTCAGAAAATAAGGGTTGATATAACTCTTCAGGTCTCTAAGATGATTGTGTCCTTGTAAGTGCTGGTATGATACCTAAAGATGTAGTTGCAATGGAGAAAAACCTATCTCAGAGCTTGTGTGAGGTATGACGGAGCATATCTCAGAGCTTGTGTGAGGTATGGATGTGATTCTAGGTGCTATAGGACCATGTTGTAGAGACCTACAATAACTTCTCTCTCTTTCTAAAGCTCTTACTTCATTTTCATTTTGCAATGCCATCTTGGGTTATGTCGAAACCTATAGTGTTGGCTAGTACAAAGTTGCCAACTACCAAATCTCCCGCTCTATTCATTGTGGGATCGAACTATCTATTTTGTTAGCACTGGGTGGCTAGGTAAACCCTAGCACCAAGCTTGTACCATCTTGTTTAACACTCGAACATTCTTGAGCATGCCGAACTAAAACGTCCCTAAGAGTCACTAAATGTCATAGGGCAGCGATCTTTGATGGGGAATATCTCGCAGCTCATGCAAGGTATGGATGCAATTTCAGGTGCTATAGGACTATGTTGCAAAGACCTAATATAAACTCTCTCTCTTTTTGTAGATCTTACTCTATTTTGATTTTGCGATGCCATCTTGGGTGATACTGAAACTTGTAGTGTTGGCTAGTACAAAGTTGCCAACTGCCAAATCTCCCTCTCCATGCATCATGGGATCAAACTGTCTATTCTATTAGTTGTAGGTGGCTAGCTCCTAGCCCCAAGCTCAATCCATCTTGTTGAGTGCTTGAATGTTCTTAGGTATGCCAAACTGAAATGTCCCTAAGAGTCACTAAATGCCATAGGGCAGCAATCTTTGATGAAGAATATCTCGGTACTCGTGTGAGGTATGGATACAATTTTGGGTACTATAGGACTGTGTTATAGAGACCTACAATAACCTCTCTCTCTTTTTGGAGATCTTACTCTATTTTAATTTTGCGATGCCATCTTGGGTGATGTTGAAACTTGTAGTGTTGGCCAGTACAAAGTTGTCAATTGGCAAATCTCCCTCACCGTTCATCGTGGGATCAAACTGTCTATTTTGTTAGCTCTGGGTGGCTAGGTAAACCCTATGCCCAAGCTCATCCCATCCCATTGAGCACTTGAACATTCTTGGGTATGCTGAACCAAAACGTCCCTAAGAGTCACTAAATGCCATAGGGTAGTGATATCTGACGAGGCATATCTCAAAGCTCGTGTGAGATATGGCCTCAATTTTAGGTGCTATTGGACTGTGTTGTGAAGACCTACAATAACCTCTCTCACTTTTTTGAGATCTTGCTTCATTTTGATTTTGCGATGCCATCTTGGGTGATGTTGAAACTTGTAGTATTGGCTAGTACAAAGTTGCCAACTACCAAATCTCCCTCACCATTCATTGTGGGATCAAACTATCTATTATATTAGCTCTGGGTGGCTAGATAAACCCTATCCCCAAGCTCAGCCTATCCCGTTGAGTGCTCAAACATTCTCAAGCATGCAAAACCAAAACCTCCCTAAGAGTCACTAAATGCATAGGGTAGTGATATTTGACTAGGCATATCTTAGAGTTCGTGTGAGGCATGGATGTAATTCTAGGTGCTATAGGAATTTGTTGTAGAGACCTACAATAACCTCTCTCACTTTTTGGATATCTTACTCCGTTTTGATTTTGTGATGCCATCTTGGGTGATGCTGAAACTTGTAGTGTTGGCCAGTACAAAGTTGCCAACTACCAAATCTCCCTCACCATTCATCGTGGGATCAAACTATCTATTATGTTAGCTCTAGGAAACTAGGTAAACCCCATCCCCAAGCTCATCCCATCCCATTGAGTGCTCAAACATTCTCAAGCACACTGAACTGAAACGTCCCTAAGAGTCACTAAATGCCATAGGGTAGTGATCTTTGATGGGGCATATCTTAGAGGTCGTGTGAGGTATTTTTTTTTAGGTGCTGTAGGATCATGTTGTGGAGACCTACAATAACCTCTCTCTCTATTTGGTAATCTTACTATGTTTTAATTTTGCAATGCCATCTTGGGTGATGTTGAAACTTGTAGTGTTGGCCAGTACAAAGTTTCCAATTGCCAAACCTCCCTCACTGTTCATCATGGGATCATATTGTCTATTCTATTAGCTTTAAGTGGATGGGAAAACCCTATCACCAAGCTCATCCCATTTTGTTGAGTGCTCGAACATTCTCGAGCATGCCGAACTGAAACGTTCCTAAGAGTCACTAAATGCCATAGGGCAGCGATCTATGACAGGGCATATCTCAGAGCTCGTGCAAGCTATGGATGTGATTTTAGATGCTATAGGACCATTTTTCATAGACCTAAAATAACCTCTCTCACTTTTTAAAGATATTACTCTTTTTTGATTTTGCAATGCCATCTTGGATGATGCTGAAACTTGTAGTATTGTCCAGTACAAAGTTGCCAACTACCATATCTCCCTCATCGTTCATCATGAGATTGAATTATTTTTTCTATTAGCATCGAGTGGCTAGGTAAACCCTATTCCCAAGCTCATTCCATCTCGTTAAGTGCTTGAACATTCTCAAACATGCCAAATTGAAACGTCCCTAGGAGTCACTAAATGTCATAGGGCAGCGATTTTTAACGGGGCATATCTTAGAGCTCATACGAGGTATGGATGCAATTTTAGGTGTTATAGGACTATGTTGTAGAGACCTACAATAACCTCTATCACTTACTAGAGATCTTACTACATTTTGATTTTGTGATGCCATCGGTGATGCTGAAACTTGTAGTGTTGGCCAGTACAAAGTTGCCAACTACCAAACCTCCCTCATTATTTTTCGTGGGATTAAACTATGTATTTCGTTAGCTCCAAGTGGTTGGGTTAGCCTAGTTCCAAGCTCATCCCATCTTGTTGAGCACTCAAATGTTCTTAGGCATGCTGAACCAAAACATCCCTAAGAGTCACTAAATGTATAGGGCAATGATCTTTGACAGGGCATATCTCAGAGCATGTGAGATGTATGGATGTGATTCTAGGTGTTATAAAATTGTGTTGTAGAGACCTATAATAAACTCTCTCACTTTTTGGAGATCTTAATCCATTTTGATTTTGTGATGCCATCTTAGGTGATGCTAAAACTTGTAGTGTTGGCTAGTACAAAGTTGCCAATTGCCAAATCTCCATTACCGTTAGTCATGGGATCAAATTGTCTATTTTGATAGGTCCAGGTTGCTGCGTAAACCCTAGCCCAAGCTTGTCCCATCCCATTGAGCACTTGAAAGTTCTCAGGCATGCTAAACCCAAACGTCCGTAAGAGTCACTAAATGCCATAGGGTAGCAATCTTTGACGGGGCATATCTCGGAGCTCATGTGAGGTATGGATGTAATTTTAGGTGCTATAGGACTGTGTCATAGAGACCTACAATAACCTCTCTTTCTTTTTGGAGATCTTACTCCATTTTGATTTTGCAATGCCATCTCGAGTGATGCTGAAACTTGTAGTGTTGGCGAGTACAAAGTTGCCAATTGCCAAATCTCCCTCACCATTCGTTATGGGATCAAACTGTCTATTCTATTAGCTCTAGATGGTTGGGTAAACTCTAGCCCCAAGTTCATCTCATCCTGTTGAGCGTTCAAACATTCTTAGGTACACCAAACCAAAATGTCCCTAAGAGTCACTAAATGCCATAGGGTAGCGATCTTTGACAAGGAATATCTCAGAGCTTGTGCAAGGTATGGAAGTGATTTTGGGTGCTATAGGACTATGTTTCAGAGACCTACAATAAAGTCTCTTGCTTTCTAGAGATTTTACTCCATTTTAATTTTGTGATGCCATCTCGGGTGATGTTGAAACTCATAGTGTTGGCCAGTACAAAGTTGCCAATTGCCAAATCTCCCTCACCATTCATCATGGGATCAAACTGTCTATTCCATTAGCTCTGGGTGTCTGGGTAAGCCCTAGCCCCCAACTCATCCCATCCCATTGAGTTCTCAAACCTTCTCGAGAATGTCGAACTAAATCATCCCTAAGAGTCACTAAATGCCATAGGGAAACAATCTTTGATGAGGCATATCTCAGAGCTCGTCCGAGCTATGGACGTGATTCCAAGTGCTATAGGACTGTGTTGCAGAGACCTCCAATAATCTCTCTTTATTTTTGGTGAGCTTACTCCTTTTTTATTTTTCAATTCCATCTCGAGTGATGCTAAAACTTGTAGTGTTGGCCAATACAAAGTTGTCAACTGCCAAATCTCTCTCACCTTTTGTTATGGGATTGAACTATCTATTTTGTTAGCTTTGGGTGGCTAGGTAAACACTAGCCCCAAGCTCCTCCCATCCTGTTGAGTTATCAAATGTTCTCAGACATGCTGAACTAAATTGTCCCTAAGAGTCACTAAATGCCATAGGGCAACAATCTTGGATTGTGGCAACTGGATATGTCATCTCATCCAATGATAGAGACTCGTGATAGAAGGTAAAGGGGTGAACATACACATCATTTTCAACATGTTATTTTTTTATGGTAATAAGGTAATCCTTGTTTGTAAGGTCAAGGAACTTGAGGTCACCTATAAATCCAAATTGCCTTAGTCTTAACGATTTTTCTTTTTCTATTGTTTTTGTTAATAAGTTGACTCAATAAGTGTTTAAAGAGTCATTACACCTTATATATCTACATGTTATCACTGAATGGAGTTAATGGAAGATGTTAATGATCTTCTTGATTTTCTTAATAGTCATTTTATGGGTTTGAAAAATAATCACTTCCCTTTGTGAAGAGTTGTCCGAAAATCAACAAATTACATGTTGTTGCAAAGAAAATAGAGTCATAGGATGTTGGAAGATTTTTTTCACTCATAGGATGTTGAAAAATCTCTTGGAAGGATGGAATAGATGACATACTAAAGTTTGTGAGATAGTTATTAGGTGTTCCTTCAAGTGTCTAAGATGTTAGTTTGAAGCAAGAAGTTGATTATGATCCATTTCTCAAATTTGCTCATTTTTCCCTTATTGCTTCCCAAGTTTTGAATAGGAAAAGTGATCAAGTAGTTTTGTGATGTTGGGTAGAAGTTTGTTCAATATTGTAAACAAATTGGAAAGAGTCTTTGAAGACACTTACAAAGGTGGGAAAGGTAGTTTGCCTTAAAAGTGTTCTTGCTAGGAATCCACTAGCTTTTGGTGTGAGCACTCTGCATCATTTTGAAATGTATTTAAAATGAAAAAAATAAAAACAAGATATATATTATGATAACCAATAATTTCATACATGAACTAACTTATAATATATTATGATAACCAATAATGTCATACATGAAGGAACATATAATATATTATGATAACCAATAATGTCATAAATGAACAAACATATAATATAAAATGATAACCAATAATTTCATACATTAAAAAATACATAATATATTATGATAACCAATAATTTCATACATGAACAAACATATCATATATTAACCAATAATGTCATAAGTCTAATAATGTCATGCATCAAATATATGTCATACATCAAATGTATATCAAGTATGTCCACTGACATAAAATCCAACATATATGTCCACTAATGCCTACACATGTGTGTCTATCAACTATATCTTCTCCTTCCCATGATGGGAAGGAAACAAATCCCTAGAGGTATTCGGTCATTGTGTAGAGGGAGATGATGGGGATGATGGGGTCTTCCTCACACGCTTGCTCATCCTTTTATGTAGGCTCTTCTCTAACTTGAGCTGATACAAACAAAGTAGATATGAATCAATAATTATTATACATTGAAATCAAATATATGTACACACAAAATTAATTATTTTCTTACCGCCATCAAATAGTCACTCTATACGTCCACCTCAAAGGCTTGCAAATGATCGGGTGTAACAAAGCCCTACAACAATTCAATCAATATAATCACTTATAAATAACATTATAAATCTTGATACTAACTATTATAAACAACAACTAAAATCAAGAAAATTCTTCCATACCTCAGTCAATGGCTCTGAACTAGCCATCATTACAGCAACTCCATGATCAATGAACTAGCAAAGATGAGGAGTCTCAGATGTCAAGAGCTGCATGTCATAAAATACAAGTTACATGTAACATGAAACAAATGTACCTCTACGAAGCTTGTATCACACCTACGCTCAGAGTCCCTAGTGAATGTTGATGGTCTTGTAGAGAACTGATGCACATGCATAAATTTTTTTGTCAATCCTTCATATGATTACTTAATAAATATTCGTATTAATTTAAATGATTAAATCAATACATACCTTTGGACTTGTTGACGGGACAAAAAATAGGGTTGTGGGATCTCTACTAGGGCTAGCAACACTCTTACCCTAAATTTTGAACAATTTCAATACATGCTAATTAATTAGTCATTCACTATACATATGAAATGTGATCAAATTAGTTTATTATAATTGTAATTTACCTATGTGTTAATGCCAAATGTCTGACTCAGGAACTGATCAATGACTAGCCCATCATCCATACTATCTCCAGCATGACTGCCAAATATGCATAAGGATCCACATGATGTGCACATGTGATCGCAATGCACAGAAGGCTCCTCCTCAACTAATGGACTCGTGCAATCAACGAGGGTCTACGTAAAACATTAATAGTCCCTAGTGTGTTGGTCTCTACATGTTCTTTCACAATTGAAGGAATACTCACATGCTCACCTTGTGGCTTGACAACTAGTCACAATGTGCCCCCGACCTCTCAAATGATGACCCCCCACCTCTACCCTGAGATTCTAATACATCAAAAAAATTAGGGATCTCCCCGAAGACAAATTCACAATACAATTTCTTTAAGAAATACATTGGAACCTCATGATTATTGCAGGGAGGGGCATCAAAGACCATCCACCATCTCTCCCAAAGGTTATTTATAATACCATCATGTATGCACCAATGGATGGGGAATCTTTTAGTTGTAGTTCTAACGGTATTTTGTTCACCAGGATTTTTAAACAATGCACAAATGCTACCTTTTTCTATTTCTTTTTTTTTTAACATCTTGATAAGCATAATATCTTCTTTGTTCATCCCTCTTAACCTACCAAATATCCAATTGACCACTAATAGAAGCTACATGGGTCATAATGGATTTGAGGGAGGATGCCAATTGTGCTCTCATTAGATTGGTTTGTCCACAAGCTTTCAACCTACCAATGATTGCTTCTAATTCATTTTCCCCTCTTTCTATTTCATTTATTATGTTGTCTTGTGTGCCAGGAGGAGGTCTTCCAATTGGTGCAGGTTGCAAATTTTCTTGCTCTTGTTGTGGAGGGTTTTTGTTTTAATCTTATTGATCAGGCTAGGGATTTAGTGGCTCATTATTCACATTTCCTAATAAGAAACCAATTGCAATCTAAATAAATAAAAAAATTTAAAGAAAAATTGAAAAAAACCTACAAAATAATGCAAAAACAAGAGTAGAAAAAATACGTCATGATCTTGATCTCAAACTTCAGTGACAAGGAAGAATTTTGAGGAGGTGGGTGACAAAAGTCTTCAATTTCTTCAACTCGCGTACACACTGTGAGGAGGAAATACAAGAAAAATAAAATGGGCCGTGGGTTGTAAAATTTCTTAGTTTTTAAAAGTGTATACGTGCTATAGCGCGTATGCGCTTTTTAAAATTTAAATTTTTTTTGGGGTGTCATGTTTTTGGCACCACAACTTGGTGCACACACCCATAAATTCTCCTAAGAAAGTTGTTCAATTTTAATGATTCAAAAACTTGTCTAATTAGAACTAGATAATGATATCAATATAATAAAATAATATTGATAAAATAATGATAATAATATCCTTTCTTTCTCCATCTTTTCTTTCTACAATTACAAATGCTTGATCCTAAAATACCTCAATCCTCCTTGTAAAGCAATATCTAAGCTAGAGTTAAATAAGATTGAAATATTCACATTGCAACTATAAATCAATATCAACACTAAGGGAAGTTGAGATCTAGTCTAGAAAAATATCCACTTTTCATATCATCAATGCTTTCATTTATTGTTTTAAATGGAAAGTTTTCTGTGAATGCATGTTTATTAGTACTTCACATGGATTGTGGGTATTATTTGGACTTTCAAAATGCAAGATGCTGATCATTACCTCACATTTTTTTTGAGCATTTTCAGTCACATTCTGTAGAGTGGTGTTCTTTATGCAAATATGGGTAGGGAAGCGAAAAATTTGGAACCCAAGAAGTGCCATTATTGGAAAAAGAAGATGGAAGTTTGACATCAACTTGAGAAAGGAAATGTTACCAATTACATAGAAAAACTTCATGGTTATAAACCTCATGTGACAAATAGTTTCTACAAAGCCTGGGATGGTGATACGACTATTCTCTATGGTAGACAACTCACCATTAATGCTAATTTCATTGCTAAGATGACCAGGCTACCAAATGAAGGAATGAGATTTTTCAAGTAGAAAAAAGCTTCAAAAGAGGTTGTTAAGCATTCTCCCAAAAATGATTAGGAGGAAGTGAGACTAGTAAAGGTTGGTAACTTCTATGATCTTGCTCAAATTAAGGATATCTGGTAGGAGGGTCTCACTTGTGTGTGGTTATATTTCATTCTAGATGGTAGGGTTTCTAGGGAGCATCAATACCACTTTGTTTTACTAAATAAGTTATGTTACAAGAAAAAAATATCCTTCCCTTGCTTCTTGGCAAATTCTCTCCTAACTGGACTTAAAGCCCATAAGCATAAGGGGTCTAGACCTATCATCCATGAGGGTCTCATCCTTCTTATCACTTAGTTTTGTCGAGATAGTACCCTTGCTTACTCTGTTTCTACCAATAAACGAAAAAGGTTTGTGGAAGGTACACCTAGTAGCAAGGAAAATGTTGGTGAATCTTTGAGAAAAAACAAAGGTAGCAACAAGTGGGCTCTAGCAATGGAAACAAACTCTGATTAGAGCTTTGATAATTTGGAGGTTGTTCATGCTCCCCTGGATGATGTCATTGCTTAGACTTCAAGTGATGGTTTTTCTTTTGAGAATAAGGATATTGCTCTTAGCCTAGATGATATCTCAGCCCATGACTCTCCACTTTCCTCACCTAGTACTGTCAATAAGAGAGCTAAGCATTCTTCCATTAAGGTTAATGTTATAGATAATGTCCCTTCCTCTAAATGTAAAAGAATAAAATGAAACAACTTTATTCCAGCGGTGAAGGACGTTACCACCAAAGATGATAGTAGAAAGATGGTGAATGAGGTTGTCTTACAAGATAAGGAGACCAACAACAATTAAAGAGATGGGATTTTAAGCCCGAATACCCATTCATTGGACTTGGTGCATGCTCAGATCTCCTTTGTTAACACTATCCTTTCCCATGATCTTGTGACCACTATTGATTCTCGGGCCAAATGTGACCATGGTGACATTGATCTTGGGATAGATAATGAGCCAAAGACCACAAACCAGGACTAGAAGGATAATCGTCAACAGACTGTGGAGTCTGAGGATACCTAGGATTTAAAGGGTGATGATAAAGTCTTGGAATATCTGAATAAAGCTAATTATAGGGATACTATTGGGTTGGAGATGAGCAATCAGATGTATAATGAAATAAAAAAACTACACTTGTCTATTTCTTCTTTGTAGGAAAAGTTCCATTTATTATAGGTGAAGCTAGATGAGGAATTTAAGAAGAGGGAGGGAGTTGGATTCTTCGGTTGGATTCTCTAGTTGGCAAGGATTGTCTTTGCCTTTAGCATAGGGAAAATAAGTTGGAAACTTCTCTTATGATGCCAGTTGTTCTTCTGAATAAATGTCATAGCTGCATCAACATTACGAAAGGATATAATTCCATTTTTCACCTCTTCTACAGGTGAATCCTCTTGATTTTTCCAACCATCCCACCAGCATACATGTTGTTCATTTTTGACCTTCACATACACAACACCTCTTTCTAAATTATCAAGAAACCCATCGATGACAGAATCAACTTCATCTTCTTCCATCTTTACTCAAGCTAATGACACTCAGTTACCAATTGTAAATATTAAAATGAATAAAGAAACTGAATTAAGTGTAAATGAAGAAGATAGAATACAAGAACACAATATCTGATATTTATTATGGTTGGGCAAAACTTGTCTACGTGCACACTCCAACAGAGAATTATTTGTATTAATCAACCAAACATTACATTGGCTACACACAACCATTATATAAAACCCTATGAATAGGAAGACTCAAGAAAGAAAATGAAGATTCATATCCCAACACATATAACCATTTGAATCTCAGTGAAGTAAATTTTTTGGCTCTTCAATGCATAATCAATTGCATCAATGAATTAAGAGTTGTTGGAAAAGAATATTATTCTCCTAGATTAGTTCACACTTCAGTGTGAATACTATTTTCATTATCTGCCCATGGTAGAATACTATGAATACTATGACATTCCGTAGGTTGATGAATGTGTGTACCTACCAACAAATCAGAAGCAAGAATTTTCCTATTTGCAAAACAACTATTTATATTCTTGAAGTCAAGATGCAAGAAATGAGATACTCGGGTGAATTGATTTCCCTATCTAGTGAGTTTCATAAGACTGTAAAGCATTGCTCTCTTCATTCACATTAATTGGTGCACATGTTAAGTTTATATAGAAGAGCTCAAACACAAGATACAATGTTTTATCTCATTAAAGAATGCATGTAGCAAATATAATATTTCAGGGTAATTGTCAATTAGGACCGGTTCTTATTATTTGCATTAAATTTTAACGTATACAGATTATACAGTTGATAGCAATATTATTTCACTTGTGAAAAATATCTTCCTATTATTTTACTAGTCATAATATAATAGTTTTATATCAAAATTATCATTGTACTGATAGTCACAAAGAAAAACTATATGGTTCAAAACATTTATTTTTTATGAGCTTAATTATACTTTTTTGAAATTTAAGATTATTTTTGTCATATTTTCTTAATCTCATTATAATAATTGGCAATCAGGTGGCTGGATCATCAACTACGAAGACATGAATTTGATTTCTAACTTGTAATTTGTATAAATATGGAAGCCTTTTTTTTAATTAATCCATTTTATACAAAACAATAATTCTTAACAAATCATATATTACATCACTCAACAATACAATATTGTACGTTATTCAGATTTGATCAAGATTTTCTATTTGTTCTCTTTTTATTAAATTTTATATAATACATAAGTCAAAGTTACACAGATTTCAGATTGCCAGCATGTAGAGGCAAAATAGAAGGTAAACTTCATTGCTTAATAATACTTATTTAAAAGTGACAAAACAAAAGGTTTCCATTTCATTCCATTCTTGGACATGGCTTGCCGACAATATCACCGCAGAGGTCAAGATTGCCTTTAAAACTTTAATCGCGCAACATAACATGCAAAGATGCAAAGCCAATTAATCCAGGTCAAGTCCATGTTAGATTATTATAGCTTTAGTTACCAGAAACCTTGAGATAAAAATGAAGAGATTGTCTCACCTATCATATCCATACAATGAGAACGGTCCTCCCGTAGGAATGGGACCTCTGAGTTGGTTGCTTGAGAGATCTCTGAAAACATAGTAAAAAAGGAAATTAATGTTTTCAATGTTCAATAATATCACAATGAATGCTCAAAAGAATTTAAGAATGGTGACTTACAGGTAAGAGAGGTGGGAAAGATGGGTGATTGAGGTGGGTATTTTCCTCCTAAACTTGTTGCCATTGAGATCAAGGCTCTCCAACATCTTCAACTTCCCCAAACTTATTGGCAGGTAACCACTCAATGAATTATTGTGTAACCTCCTAGAAACAACCACATGTTTTAAGAATGTTTTACCTTCAAATTAGGATATATGTATCCATATCTAAGTTGCCTATGACAATACACTTATAGATATTCTAAGTATGGAAGACACTTACAGATATTGTAAGTATGGAAGATCATCGGTCCGTGGTGAGAGAGCACCGCTAAGATCTAGACTTTCTAACTCTGTGTAAACATAAATATATAAACATTACATAGTAAGGAAGCTTGGAAAAAAAAAGTCAACTTTGACTATTTAGCTCTTTTGACCTAAGAATGAAGCTTGATATGTGATGTTTAAACAGTGCACAATATATATCATACAAGAGTGAGCAATTTAACATCTACTTTGTTAATTGCTCATCATACAAATCATATAAAAATATATGATTTAGATTTACATACTGACTACATGGCCATTGACACATACTTTTGATAGAAAAACAAGTTAATGCAAACAACCAACATTAAGTTCATAAATGTCAAGGCAGCCATCACACTCTTTCTTTCTCAATACTTATTATATTTCTTTTTCATACTTCAATGATGTGAATTTGTAGAATAGGATTCGAGATGGCAATAGATTGTTTGGATATAAATTTTAAAAAATATATAAACTTTTATCTTCCCCAAAAATTTGGACTTTTTCATTTTTTTAAAATTATTTATAATTTAAAAGTAATATTTATGAACGAAGTTTTTTTAATAACTTACACTTTTTCTTTTTTCATTGCTTTTTGATTTTGACAATTTGTCTTTTCTATTTCTATTTTAAATAAAATCTATCTCCTCTAAATTTTTAGATTTTTTTGTTTTTATACCTTACACTCTTTCCTTTTTAGTAACCTTTCTTAAAAATAAAACCTATCTTTATTTTAAAAATATAATTTTTGTACTTTTTACATCTTATAATTTTTATAATTATTTATTTTTCAAAATTTGATTTTATAAATAAGATTTATCTTCTTAATCCTTTTAAACTTTTTAAAAAAAAATTTATACTTTTTCCTTTTTAAAAAAAGTTTATTTGAGAAATTAACTTTTTATAACTTTATTTTTTTAGAAATTATTTCTATTTTAAAAGTAATATTTGTGGATGAATTTTTTATTTTTTTATTGACTTATACTTTTTCTATTTTATCTTTCAAAAAAAAGGAACTTTTTTTTGACACCTTGTCTTTTTTAAATTAAAACTATTTCTTTTTAGACAATTTTTTTTCTCCTTTGAATTTTTAATTTTTTTAATTTTTATTTTATAACTTACACTCTTTCTTTTTTAGTAACTTATTTTAGAAGTATAATTATCTTTTCAATTTTTAAACTTTTTTTTAACAACTTATCATTTTTATAATTATTTATTTTTAGAAAACTAATTTTATGAATAAGATTTATCTTCTTAAAACTTTTAAACTTTTTATTTTCTATGACGTACATTGTTTCCTTAAAAAATTAAATCTTAACAATCTTATATTTGACTTGTTAATCTCTTTGATTTTTTTTTAACAACTCACTGATAATATAATAAACCTAAATTTTGAAGAAAACATTTACACAATAAAACTAATTGACAATATAGACCTAACATCTGATGTTTAGATTTATATACTAAGACTATGAGAATTTTAGAAAATAGATCATATCATTTAACTACACCTCAAAATTGACTTTCACATAGAGTCATTTGCACTCCAGATTTCACATATACCTCACAATTGACCTCTCCAATTTTTGTGCCATAAAATAACATGAGTCATTCAATCATTGTTCTTTCGAGAAAAATAAGACGTGTCACATAAAAGTTGTGTTCTTTTCGATATCATACCGAGTGTCATCAATGGTTTTGAAAAGGGAAGTCACCATTAAATCGGGTCAATTAGGGAAAATTAGGCATTCAATGACCACAGTGTGTGAATCTGTAGTAACATTTTTGTGATAAATCTTCTGCTCTCCCCCATCATTAATAATAGGTTTCTATCTTTTAATTCATTAATTAATTGTTTACCAAGTTGAAACACAAAATAGATACAATACTGAGACTTGAAGGAATGATTAAATTGATTTTCTCTACCCAATTGATACTATGGGAGCTTCACTGTCACTATTTTCTTCTTGGTGCTAATTGTAAAGATTGTTCTTCTAATGCCACATCATAAAAATTCCAAAAATTATAGGAAGTTGTTCAAAGGACCAAAGGTCAAATGCTCAAATCCACATAATATAAAAAGGTTTAAGATAACGAAGGAATAAGTGGAAAAAATTGACATATCTTGGTGTCCAAGAAAAATGGAGTGTACACCAAGTGTCCAAAGTTCTGTCATGTAAGCACTATAAGAGATATTATAGCACTATAAGAGATATTATATCAAACTAAAAAAAAAGTTTGACCAACTTGTTTAAATTACATCTCAACAAGATATCAACTAACTGTCAATTTTTGTCAATTTTTATAAATGAAAGATAAATATTAATTAATGATGCACGAGCATCTTAGGTGCAAGACGTTGCCCAAAAATATTTATATTTTTTTTTCTATTAAGGGTTGTCTTAGTGCAGAATTATTGTTTCTAGAGGCTTGCTGCTTAGTAAGTTGATCATACGAGCTTAGAATGTCCTAATTTTAGAGGTGGATGTTCATCTTGAATATATTAACTTGCCAGTTGAGGTTTAGTATCATATCATCAGTACTCGTGAAGTTATTATGGATTTTTTGTGAGTGATTTTGTTACAAAAAACTTTAGGCTCAATATTCAAGGCTTTAGAGGCCCTAAATGGTTTTCAAAATTGGGTTGGCTGAAGTTTGCACAAGTTAGGCCTTGTAGATCAAAAGCCGAGGATTACAGAATAGGGTTAAAATAGTAAATCAAAGCAACGGTTTGAAAGTTAAGGCCTTCTAAAGTTGGTCCAATTAAAAATTCCAACATAAATGTCAAAGTTGTATCAGGCTCGCTGTATATCTTATTCTAGGCTTAGCCGATCTCAAAAATTATGGTTTGATGTATAGAAACTTCTTGGATAGTGTAAAAATACCTATATAAGAAATGCATGCACATTACCTAGGACAACTCTAGGTGATTGTTCGCAACTCTGTATTGCAAATTATTATATGGAAGGCGCCCATGTGGATTTCCATATTGTATTTTAAAATTCTACAATTCCACATTTGTGACGATAATAAGAAGCTCATATTTTGTTCTCACAAATTGTTGTTGTTTCATTATTTATTTTATGTATTTTTGGTATCAAGGGGAACACCTTCATCAAGTGGTATCAGAGTGGGAATTCCTAAGTGTGTAAATAGATTGTCAACTATGAGGCAGTTGCCCCAGGATCATAGCCTTGACTAAGCATGTAGATAGATCACCGATTTTGAGGCAATTTGCACTAGGGCTTAAGTAGAAGAGAAAAAATGCCTCCACAAAGAGAGCATGGTAGAAGAGTCATAGCTATTACACCTGAAGGTTTTAGAGCACCCCAAAGAAAAACATAGTCATTGGAATTGAAGAAATATCCAAAGGGATAAATCTTGTTGTAAGAGATGAAAGTGAGGATGAAGGTGAGGAAACAAAAAATGTTATCAAAGAGGTAGTTTTGAACCTTGAAGAAGAAATTATTTTTAGGGCCATATGCAAGATTAGAGAGAAAGAGGAAAAGGGAAAGGATCTAGGAGAGGAGGTTTCCATGGAAAATGTTTTCACTATGGAGAAGAAGGGCATAAAGCATTTTAATGATCCTAACACCTAGGAAGGACTAATAGAATAATGGGTAAGTGCAAGAAGTTGGGTCTCACTTTTGGGCAAAAAGTGGAAGTGTTTTTCCTACTTTTGAATTTTTTTGTCAATTGATGTCAAAATTTGAGGCACTTAGAGATTGAATATAAAAAACTTCAGTAATAAAATTTTTAGTGTTCAGAATTTAGTTTTTGAATATGTAATTTATTTGTGTACCCATATGATAGATTTTGTTTTTGGTATGGATCTTTAAAAACCACTTTTTCAAAATGTCTATTTCAGGACCATACCACACTTGTGTACGAACACCATAATTTGACACAAATAAATGAATTTTCATAAATCCTTTTAAATGGAGTTACCTAATACACCTAAGATTGATGACAACATTTTGCCTTAATTTTTTATTGAATAATTTTATTATTATTAATTATTAATTGGCTATAAAGGTAAATTTTAAAACCTCTCATGTACAGACACCATAATTTGATCAAAATTTCACTTTTTTCAAAAATTCTTTTTTTTAACCTCAAAAGAATTGTATGTAGATTGATGACATATAAATTAATTTAAGAAAATTTATAAAATAAAAAAGTTATTAAAGTTTTAGTGAACTTCACCATTTTACATTTAGGTACCACCTTTCATTAAAAAATAATGTAAAAATAGTAAATAAAATCATAGCACTATAAAATTTATATTTCTAAAATCAAGACAGTGAGAGCTCTAATAAATTTTTGTTTCATAAAAAAATTGATTAGAAAGTCCCTCTAAAAATTATGGCAAGTCATGAATTTGTCAGTTCAATGTCTTAGCTAAATCTTGAGAGGTCAAGGCATAGGCTTGGTCTCACCAAGCCTATCTTGAACCAAAATCCAAGGTGGGAGAAAAAAACTTGCCCAATGTTGTAAGAAACAAGCACCCGTTTTTTAAAATTAAAAAAATGGGCACCTGTTTTAAAAATGTCAAATCGGCATACAAAATCCCCCCAATTTAAATTTTTTTTTTTTTTATAGATGGGTACCCATTTTTTAAAAGTGAAAAATGGGTACCGTTTCTAAAAAATATAATTTTTTTATGTTTTCAATAACGAGTACCCACTTTTTGAAAAGAAAAAATAGGCACCTGATTTTTAAAAAAATGGGTGCTCATTTTTTAAATTTAGGATTGGGTACCCGAGCCTAAAACAGGTACCCATTTCTAAAGGAGCACGATCTCAATCCACGAACTTCTATAGAATTGCGACCCAACTCCTTGCTTCTACCCTAATTGAAGGTTAGGCTAGAGTTACACATGTTAATGAGGATGTCATATCATCACATTTCAAAGATGTTGAAAGAGGAGAAGTCCTAGTTAACAAAAGAGTCCTGCTGAGTGATGAGAATGACCTTGATCAAATGAGGAGTTTGTTTTGCACAAGGTGTAAATGTGAAGATAAGTGTTGTGATCATTGATGGTGGAAGTCCTAAAAATTAGTTGTTAGAACAAATGGTCATGAAGTTAAAACTAAAGAGGTAGAAACACCTACATCCAAACTGTATTGCTTGGGTGCAGGATGACCACAAGGTCATGATCAATGAGAAATTCTTAGTGAAGTTCAAGATTAGAAGCTTCTAGAACGAGGTGTTGTGCAATATCATACTTATGGACATATGTCAAATGTTGTTGGGCAAGTCGTGAAAATTTGATAGACATGTTGTACATGATGGACATGAAAATACATATGCTATCATAAAGGATGGAATGAAACATAAGATGAAGCCATTGATGGATACAAATGAAAAAGTATGTGGTGCTATCAAAGTATGTTTTCTTCTTGGAAAGAATTTCTGAGAGGATATGAGACAATGCAATATGTGTTCTACAATCATTTTGAAAGATGGTAAAGAAGAAGTCAAAGAGGTACCTACAAAAGTTAAAGATTTTTTGGAAGAGTTTCTAGATATTGTCTAAGATATAATATCACTAATGGATAACCACTCTAGTGTAGAAGATTAGTTTACCAAATAGGGTAGCACCAAAAATGACACCAGCAAAAAGTGAGGTGATGAAAAAAATAAGTGCATGAGTTATTGCAAAAGGGGTTGATTAAAGAGAGTCGAAGTCGATGTGATGTACCAGTAGTGTTAGCACCAAAGAGGAATGAAGAGTGAGGGATGTGCAAATAGTTTTGAGCTATCAACAAGATCACAATCAATTATACATTTCCATTATCACAGATGGATGATATTATGGTTTTCTTTAATGGAGATGTGTATTTCACAAAGATAGATTTGAAGAGTGGGTACCATCAGATTCGCATCAGAGAGGGAGGTGAGTGGAAGTCTACCTTCAAGATAAGGGAATGATTATGTGAGTGGTTAGTCATGCCTTATGGGCTAACCAACGCACCAAGCACTTTCATGTAGCTCATGAATGAGGTACTAAATGAGTTTCTAGGTAAGTTTGTTATTATTTATATATATGATATTTTGATTTTTAGTAAGATATTAGAGGAGCATTTGATGCTCATTTGTAAGGTGTTTTATAAGCCAGGGGAAGAAAATTTGTTGATAAATTTGATGAAGTGTACTTTTGTGAAAAAGGAATTGGTGTACATAGGATTTATAGTTTTAGTAGAAGGTCTAAAAATAGACCTTGAAAAAGTGAAGGATATCCTTGAATGGCCTACTCCAAGGAGTGTAACTGAGGTAAGATCTGTTAATGAACTAGCTAGTTTTTACAGAATGTTTATTAGAGGGTTTCATAGTATTTGTGAACCCTTTATTTAAACAATGAGAGAGAATAGAGACGAATTTAAGCGAACTGTAGGAGTACATAAGAGATTTAATTTTTTGAAACAAAATGTTATAGAGAAACTTGCTTTATTAGTTCTAGATTTTAATAAGATGTTTCAAGTAGTGTTTGATACTAGTGGTACTATAATAGGAGCTATTTTGAGCCAAGAAGGTAGACTTGGTACTTATTTTGGTGATAAGTTAAATGATGCCAAAAGAGAATATTTTATTTATGATTACAAATTTTATGCTGTAGTTCAAGTATTGAAGAAGAAGAGAAGTTATCTTCTTCCTAAGGAGTTTTTTTTGTATACTAATTATCAAGCTTTGTGCAATATTTAAATAGTCAAGGAGAATTAAACCAAAGACATTTGAAATGGGTTGAATTTTTGCAAAGTTATACATTTATTTTCAAACAAAGGATTGGGAAGTCTAATAAAGTTACAAACACTCTTAGCAGAAGACAACTTTTGGTGATAGAGATGTAGATTGAGGTGGTGGGGTTTAAGGAACTCAAGAAATTGCATCTAGAGGATCTTGATTTTGGTGAAGCTTGGAAAGCTTGCATAGAACCTGCTATACTTGATAGGATGAAGTGGTTGGATCCATAATCCAAGATGGTATGTTTTTCAATGGAAGTAATTTGTGCATACCAAGAAGTTCTATGTGGGAAAATCTCATCACGGAGAAGCATAATGGAAGATTGGCTAGAAATTTTGGTAGAGATAAAACTATTACTTTGGTTGCTGAGAATTATTATTAGCCAAAATTGTAGTAAAATGTCTAGAAGTTTGTATAGAGTTGTGGAGTATATTAGATGATGAAAAGAGTGAAACAAAATTATACAAGGTTGTATTAGCCATTACCTACCTATACCAAAGAAGTCATCGGAGGATGTTAGCATGGATTTTAATCTTGATTTAACAAGGACTTAGCAATGAAATGATTCAATATTTGTGGTAGTTGACATATTTTCAACGATGAAACATTATATTCCCTACAAGAAAACTAGTGATGTTGCTTATGTGGTGGAGTTGTTTTCTAGAGAAGTGGTGGGACTAAATGGTCTTCCAAAGAGCATAGTTTTAGATTGGGATACCAAGTTTGTTAGGCATTTCTGGCATACATTGTGGAAGAAGTTGAAGACAAATATGAAGTTTAGTTAATCCTATCATCCACAAATCGATGGACAAATAGAGGTGGTGAATAGGAGTTTAGGGAATTTGCTAAGATGTTTGGTTGGAGATAAGCCAATAGCCTAGGATTTTGTTTTTCTATGGGCAAAATTTCCATATTATAATTCTATCAACTAGAATACTAGTAAATTACACTTTCAGGTTGTATATGGGAGAATTCCTAGAAATGCATTTGAATTGAGGTAGTTGGAAAAAGAGAAATAAGTAGTGCTGAAGTGGAAGATTTTGATGAACATTTGTAGAACATATATAAGGAGGTGAGGAAACATATTATTAAGATGAATACATAGTACAAGGCTAAGGAAGATATGAAAATGAGGTATAAGAAATTTCATATTAGAGATGAAGTCATGGTCTATTTGAGAAACAATCATTTTTGAGTGCGTACATATAATAAGGTAAAAATGGAAAAGTTTGGACTGTGTAAGATAGTAAAAAAGCACAATTCTAGAAATGCCCATGAAGTAGAGCTACCTACTAAATTCAATATTTTACCAGTATTTAACATTTTAGATTTGACAATGTATTATAAAGGAGGTGATGTGGATGAAGTTGCAAAAGTCCAATGGAGTATTTCAGTAGCTATATCAACTACAAAGGAGATTGAGGAGATACTTGATAGTCATGTTGGATATTCATCATGGCTAGTAAGGGAGGAGGTTGGTCATCTTGGTTTTCCTCTAAACACTGAAGACGTAATGAGGTCACTTCTCAAATTATCCAGGTGTCTGATGTAGGAGCATCATGGGTGTAAGAGCAATTTTGCATTTCCCAAAAATATCTACTTTTTGCTTTTTCAATAAGGGTTGCCTCAGTGAAGAGTTGTTGTTTCTAGAGGGTTTCTACATAGTAAGTTGGTCATATGAGCTCAGAATGTCCTGATTTTAGAGATGGGTGTTCATCTTGGATATACCAACCTGCCCATTGAGGCTCAATGTCATATCATGAGTACTCGTGAAGTTATTGTGGATTTTTGGTGTGTAATTGGCATAAAAAACTTTAGGCTAAGTGTTGAACCTATTAGAGGCCATGGATGGGTTCCAAAATGGGGTCGAGTAGAGCTTGCACAATTTAGGCCCTATAGATCATAAGTTGAGGATTCTAGAATGGGGTTATAATAGTCAATCAAAGGAATAGTTCAAAATTTATGGCCTTCTAAATTTGGGTTGACCAAAAATTCTAATATAAATATCAAATTTATACCAGGTTGACTCTAGATATTCTTTTTTAGGGTTAGTTAGTATCAAGGATTTGGGTTTGATGTCTAGAAACCTCTCAAATGGTGAAAAATTGCCTATATAAGGAATACATGTACATTGTCTAGGACAACTCTTAGTGATAGTTCACAATTATGCATTGTAAATTATTGTAAGGAAGGCACCCATGTGGGTTTGCATATTATAGTTCAAAATTCTATAATTTCACATTTGTGATGATAATAAGAAGCCCACAATTTGTTCTTGCAAATTGCTGCTATTTCTTTGTTTCTATTATTTGTTTGTGGCATTAAGTGGAGTACCCTTCATCATTCAAAGTATGAATGCATAATCAATGATAAAAATAAATAGACAAAATTAACAATACCACCATGTCAGATATAAATGTAAGAGCCTATGTCACTAAGGACTTTTAAGACCATACTTTTTAGGAGAGTGATTCAACCGTCAAATATTTTTGTCAATTATTAAAACTTGATTCATTAGTTGATTATGTTGCAAACAAGATGTGGTTTTTCTTTAATGAATGGATTATTATTTTCTAGTTAGTAATAAAATTATAAAGGTTCCCTACCGACTTATTTCAATTTGATTATATGATTTCATGCATAATTAATGGGGATCAACTGGTCTTCATAAGGACTTGGTAACCATTTGAACTAACTCATGAAATTATGTGGAAAAGTGTTTGTCATACTTCTCATAGAATGTTAGTCCTTCCATAGGAGGGAATACAATTAGAGATATTAAACTTATGAATAATTTAATTTACATTCTTTCATGAATAAAAACCTTATGGACACCATCTAATTCCAAGGAATTTTAATTACATTATATCAAATACATCCTTAGGCAAGAAATATCGATGTGCCAAGTTCTAACTTTAATTGTGAGTAACTAGGGACAAGATTCACAATTGAGCTCATGAGAATAATTATAGGTCTCTTAAAGTACTTGGATATAATTTACATTGTAAATGGTTACTAATGGAGATATAAAAAAAATTTGAACTTCTTTTTTGGATGAAATGGTGATGTATTTCTAAGACATAGGTTATGATAAAGTATTTCTTTTGGAAGGATTGATAACATTAGATATGATGCATTTTATGCTATTACTAAACTTATGTTGGTATAATCGTGCATATATCTTGATTAGATAACATATTAGATTTTGTGAATAAGTACCTTATCTAATTAGATTTGATTTCAACACGGTAACTAGATATCTTTAGTTATTACAATATAATCAATTAAATTAGATGGATATTGTGTTGCAAAGAATACATCCACATTATGTGATTTATGATTCTAATGTGAATTACATATGTTGTATCTTTGAATATTAAAAAATTGTGAATTGATTTATCCCATTGAAATATGAGATAGAATTATGTTTATGATGTAATTTATTTATAGTGTATATGTGTATGATTATTTCTTCTACTGATGAACACATTGAATTATGCAAAAAAATTATCATGAACTAGGGATAAACTCATGTGTGATAGTTGGGACCATAATGCCTTGTAGCAACATAATTTACTCATGAAAGAGATCCCTTGAAAGATTTCTCAAATGGAAATGAACTAATTTGTAATTATTTAATTATATAATTTCCATAAGATATGCCAAGTGGAAGGTGATGGAACCTCAAAATTTGAATGTTTTTGCTAAATTTTACAGATTTGAGATACAATTTTAAGTAGCATTCTAACTTCATGATTATGGAATGTAAGAAATTCTCAATCTCTGATTTTGCATTTTTAGAACTATGTTCAAGGAAACACTCTAATTTTACAATTTTGGAACTAAGATTTCAGTTGTGCTCCGATTTCATGATTTTGGTGAAGCAGATATCTTTGGTGAGTGATTTTGTGACTTCAATGCTGCTAGTTTTCTAACAATCCGTAATTCTAAAAATCATAAAGAGGCATCAATTTCATTAATTAATTAGCAAAGTAGGTTATGTCAAAAGAAAAAAAAATTTGCCCAATTTTTATTCAACATGACATTAATCAAGGATGGCTTGTGCTAAGGATTTGACTTGAAAATATGGTCATTTAATGCACTCTACCTCACTCATGGATATAAGGACATGTGGTGGGTTTTCTCTTTTCAGGGAAAAAGTTGTTATTGTGCAATTTTATGTGTTGTTTTTGTAGGACAAGAGCTATCATTTTACTAGTATAATCACATGAAAAAAATGAAGTGCTACACCCAATTATGTAACCAAGATTGACACCAACCTAGGAGGATTAGTTTGACATCATTAACACTATGTACATAGTTGCATGTAATTTGCGAACAACATATGCCTTGTATCAGAGTGACTGGCATGAAATTTTAATCAAAGAAGAAACATGAGAAGCCTTGAACATGCCAATAGGAGTGCCAAATGAAGAGGTTATCGAGGGCTTGGAGGAAATTCTCTATTTGATGAAAAACTGTGATCTTCATTTGTTTTCTCTTTGTGATTGTAATTACTCGATAATAAGTTGCATTTAGTTTTTAGTTCATTAGGATGAAGATGCCTGAATGTTTTTTGCACCCTTTAATGTTCTATTAGAAAGGATAGCAAGGCCTTGTATATGATATAGAAATAGATATATGAAAATGATACAAAATTGAAATATTGTGGATATACACATGCATAGCAGTGTTAGATACTACAACTTATTACAACCCCATTTTACTCCATTTTTTATTAATAAAATATATTATGCTCTTCTCCAAAATATAGGGAATTAGTCATTGATTTCACTAAATTAAAATTTTTATTGGATTATTACTATTTGCAAAGTAAAATTGTGATAAGCCTTTGAAAACAAAACTCATGTGCCTATGTATGTTTTGTATAATTGGTCTTCATCCTAAAGTTAAATTCAATTATTTAGGTTAACTTATTGAATTCTCTCAGTTTGTCTTCTCATTAATTTATGGTGGCACACCTATCTCCAAGATATAATATATCTTTAGTATCAAAGTTGACTCTCTTATCTAATTTGGAAGGCACTAGTCTTCTTGTAGTGTGAAAATTGACAATGGCTTTGTGGAAGGCAAAAAATTAGTATCAACCCACTTTCATATACTACAACATATAGTCATACATTTTGTTTGAAATTACCCAATTTTACAAACATTTACTAGTCTAATCAATTTCTCGTTGAGAACTTTTGCCAACTCAAGAGCATTTTTATGTCTGCACATACCACACCATTAATAAAGATACAACCACCTAGGACTTGTAGAGCCTAAAGTGTGGAGGTTGAATTAGTAAAGTTTCAACCTTCTTCATTGACCAAAATTGTGTTGAGTTTCCTAGTATCAAGTAGGAAAACTCATAGGATGTCGACCAACAATTTTGTGCACCAACAAATTGGTCACTCTACTGGGGAGAGTTGCTCACAATTCATATTGTGTAGTTACCAAGAGATTTTAGTTTTATAGACCAAAGAAGAGAAGAAGTAGAATTATTTTATTTGAATTCCAATTTTTTTGGAGGGAGAACTCATAAGACCTAGAAAATAGTGTTTTTCAAATCAAATTAGAATATTTCCATACTTTACTAGAGTATGACATATTGTTTGAAAAAAATTGGTGACTACTATTTTGTATGTATTTATGAATGATCAATTATTTGTTGAATTTTATGTGGGAAGGAGGTATATACATTCTAGAAAACACTTAAATTATACCCCAAAAAAGAGAAGAAGAATGAATAAGCAATCAAAAGATATCTCATTAATTGGATATAAAAAATTCATAGATAGAGAAAAAAAAAACTTATGAAATGATGATCAAATGGACACACAAGAAGAATAAAATCCATTCTTTGATCTAAATTTAGGATGATTCAAAGCTCACCAAGTGGTTGATGAGTCTAATGAAGAAGAAAATGATGAGGAAACAAATGAAGATTCTCAAAAGATTACAAAAGCATTAGAAAATTTGTAGTCCTCAAGAAGGGAAACAAATGCATTAAGAAGAGTTCTAGATTAATTACTAGAAAAGTCTAGTTTGAGAAAAGATTCTATCACTACACCAAAAAATGTTGAAGAAAAGATGAATGGTGATAAAGGTTAGTCATCCAAATACACTCCTCATAAAAATAAAAATTCCTCTTTCATTACTTTGAATAAAAACCCATTATGTACGAATGAAGAAAATAATAATTTTTCTAACCAAAATAAGGACCAGACAAATAGCGCTAGGAATAATTGGAGGAATAACACTATTAATAATCAAAACAATGAGAGGAGGTTCAACTTTAATCAAAAAACCAATGGGTGAGAGCCCCTATAAACATAGAATGATATCCTAATTCTATATCCAATGATCTAAGGAATGCCATACCTAAATTCTTTGGGGAAGGCTCAAATCAATCTATAGAAATGCATGTCATCAATCAGAAAAGTACCGTTGAGGAATTAGAAGAGCATTATGAAGATGCATTCATGAAATTATTTGTTCAATCTCTAACTAATGAAATTGCAGTGTGGTATAGAGGGTTGCCCAAAAATTATATAACAAGTTGGCAAGATTTTGTAGAAATGTTTGTTGACCAATTTGGGAATCATTACCACACATATTTTATATCTCATGAATTAATCAATATAAAGAAGAACTCCATTGAAACTATTTCTAAATTTAATAAAATATTTACTAAAGTTTTGAATATGATACTCCAAGACATTATCCCTATTGATTCCTTTCTCAGTTTTTTTTATTTAAGTTCCTTTGAAAGCAAAACACATTATGAGATAAGGTCTCATGGACCTAATACGCTGCAAGAAGCCTATAAAGTGGCCATGAAAATGGAAAATGATAGAAGAGCTATGGGTAGGATTGGAAAAAGATAAGATCCTAGGTTCTTTGATCCCAAGGCCCCTAAGAAAAATAAGGAGGAAGATAAGATAGAAGAGATCATAGCAATGATTAAGGATTTGCATGTGAAGGGTAAGAACAAAGGAATGAAAAATAACAATCCAGAAAGATATAGAATGCAAGATATGCCTTACACTACATCACAGAAAGATGGTAAACCTATCAAGAATATTGATAGTCCTAATCCTCTAAATAGAGTTAATCATTATGCTAAAAGTGGCCCATGGCATGAAGCATGTAGAATGCCACATTCTCTAGAACAATGCTTTGTTGCTAAGAATATTTTTTTATCACTAGTGACTCTCATTATACATATGAACTAAAAATAAATGCATTATCTACACAACCCTTTTTCAGTGAAGATTCCTCCAAAGATGATTATATGTTTGATGTTAATATGAGAAGAAATAGATACCTAGATTAGAAAGTTTAATTTGATAAGAAGAACCAATAAGAAGAATTGCCACAATTGAAGAAGGAAAAGCTCTCACAATTGTTGTAGTTGAACAAGATAGAACCAATTAGAGATTGAGGAATAGAATGATTAATCTAGACCCTAAAAGAGATGACAAGACTTCTCTACATAAATAGATTGCAATAGATAATCCTCCTCAAAACATCTCCCAAGAAGGCTCAAATGTGGATCAATAGGGTTAAAGTAAGCAATAGGTGAGTACTTCTTTCATCTCAAATGCTTTATCTCAATTAAAAGTTTTTGTTCCATTTTTAGAAATTGTGAAAAGATTTGAATATGGTAAATAAGTTTTAAATATTATATCAGAGACTAATAAGGGTATTGGGAAGAATCATATTAAGGGAATCACACTTGTCATTTATCTAGGGACTAATTGTTGGAATGTTCAAAATGAGAAGAGTACTTTTGAGAGGGGGGTGAATTAGAAGTGCCAAACTTTTAACCTTTTTTTTCTTTAAATCAAATAACTAAAAATAAGATGCATACATGTAAACATATTACGTGAACACAAATCAAACACATGCAGTAAAACATATAACACCAAATTTGGTAACTCAGAAACCCTCCATTTATAAGAAGGTAAAACTGGGGTGGGGATGATACCCACAATAATCACTATAGCAATTATTTGTTTGACCACTTCAGATGGTCTGCCCTATTAAAGGATTTACACTGTGTCAATATTGACCCACTTAGAGGATTTACAAACACTTTACATGATGCGTCACCCTATTAAAGGATTTAGTCACCTCTTCAAAGGATCTACAAAATAGCTGTTAAGCTAACCTATCAACATAGAATTTTCACTATCTAATACAATGGCTAGAAAGTATTAGAAACCTTTGACCTAATTGTTCACAATCTCCAATTGCTAATTTCAGACACTTGATCTACTCATTCTGATCTTGATCCTCTGAGATCTGATATCTAATCATGTCCCTTCCTTTGTTCTGATCAACTAGATATGTAATTGTTGCTTTGTTCCTCTAAGTCTTTCACACTTCACGCTGAATTTCACTATAGTTTCCCCATACACTTCTCTCTTCCACACTTACAATGGAGTTTTCATCCTCCTTTTAAAGATTATAAAGAATTACGGTTAGGTATAAATCTATGATCCATACTGAATCTTAAGTTCTCGCTCATTCCTTGCATTTTTCTCATTGGTTGTATGCCTTCTCCATTTTTTTGATTGGTTGCATGCTGATTGCATAGGAAATGCAAAAGATTCAATCTTATCCTTATCATCCTTCAAAAATCTTCTATGTCAGCTCCAAAAATGGTTTACATCTAATTTTGTGAGGGCACAAAATCATATGTTAATTTTGTGTTACTCGGCACATATTGGACTACTGGTGCTCGGCACATGTTTGATCCTAGATTGCTCGACACCTATTTCATTCTATCTTGCTTGGCACATGTATGACTCTGGATCACTCGACATTCATAGTGTACATCCTATTTTTCTTAGCATCAACTATGACTCGACACCTATATATCACTCAACATCTATTGCTTACTCGGCACCTGAAGTCACTCAGCACCTGTTGAAATACTGGCTCGGCACACACTGTGACTCGACATTCATAGTGTACTCAACTTCAGTGTAAGAAGTGGTTAAGTGTGTTGACACTCAAATGTCAAAACCATTCTAAGGCCAACAATCTCCCCCTTTGACATGAGTGTCAAAAATACTTAATTATGCATTATTGAACTGAACTTATTAGTAAATTTTTCATTCTGCTCAGCATATATGCAAAATTTCAAAATTTGTTCAAAATACCTTATTACTCCCCCTGAGCCGATTGTGCCTTGACATTCTTGAAACCAAAATTCTATGTTGATGTGCCTAATACTCTTTTCCTTTTGTCTTGTATATGTAATCTATACCTGTGCTGATTCATTCATATCTCCCCCAAAGCATTATTTCTCCCCCATACTATTTACACATTATGACTTATCTCCCCCTTAGTCATATCTTCCATATTATTATTTACTCCCCTTAAACATTATATCTTTCTCCCCATTTTTGATACTTATGTCAAAGGGTTCTAAGGAGTAATACCATATTTCACCAAAAAGTTACTATTTACCTCCATTATTGTTTTAAAAGCTGCATCCCAATTCTCCAAAGCAATGTCTAGTGACTTGTGCTGGATGGCAGTCTCTATAGCAAGATGTACAAGTCCATCCAATGTAGAAATATTTAAATCTTTCTTTAAAATAGTTTTAGCATAGACTTGTTCCTTGTGGAGGACCTCCAAATGTGGGGTGATAGAGGATTGAATCTACATTAATTTATCCTTTATATTGGCTTCCTTTGTTGTGAGTACAACTAACTCCATTTGAGTGTGAAGTGATTGTGCAAAATGCTTCTCACTTTGAGCTGGATCTTTTGGCAGTTGCATGCTAGAAATCTTCAAATTTCTTTCCAAGCTCAATATCTTTTGATCTATATCTTGTGTGAAGTTGGAAAAATCACACAACTTTTTGTACAATGAGAAAATTTTCTCAATTATAGCTTTGACCTTGTCAATTTTCTTGGCCAACTCTACCTGTTCAAGTGATATACCACTTGATATCTTCTCATTTACTTTCCCCTAAAATTTTCTCTCAGACCATTCCATAAGTTTAACATTGGTGTCCTAGTCTTCACTAGTCACCTAGTCAACTATATTAGATAGTTGTTCTATTATGGTCTTTGCTTCATCTGATGACTACAAGTTGAATGCATCCATAAAGACATCCTTAATGTCATTCAATGCTTGCTTGTGTTTATACTCTTTTTTGAGTATCTCCTACCTCTTCCTTTTGTCTAAAGCATCTTGCATTTCAGTGATCTGAGCCATGGTGATGGTCTTGGAGTCATATGAAGGTATTACTATGTCTTCATCTAATTCAAGGTCTCCATAGTGAAGTACCCTAGCTACTGTGGTTGAGCTTGAGCCTAGAGTAGAGATTTGCAAGGTTATGGCTTCAAGGCTCAGCTTTTGAAGGGTCTTTGTGGGAGTGCTAGTCTTTGGTAGTTCTACCAATGTTTGTATGGCAGCCTGCTCATCAAATTTTCCTTCCTTTGCACTTGGCTTTTTTAATGTATCACCTACTACTGGAGGTAGTGGAAGCATCAAAATTTTAGTGCTACTAGTAGCTATATAGATGAAAGGTGGTTCTTTTGGTTTCACCTTTTCTCTTTGTGTTTCTGCTACTGCCTTTTTTAGTTCATCTACACTCACCAATACAAGGCTTGTACACAATTGTGCTTGTAAAGTGGATTGGTGAAGGATCTTGGACAGATCCTCTATAGTTAGGGGATTGATTTTCTGAGCTGAATTCTTAGGAACATCCTTAATAGTTATTGTATCTTCAAGTGTGATAGTTATATGAGGAGAGCTAGGAGGTGGCATTTATGTGTCTTGCACACTCTGTTCCTCTTCTTGCTGTTGTTTAGCTATTGCCATAGTTTCTTCCTTTTGTGTTTCTTCCTCCTCACCTTTTTCTTTATCCTGCTCATCTTTCTTATCTTCCTCCTCCTTCTCCTTTTCTTCATCTTCTCTTGTTGTGGCTTCCTTCTCCTTCTCTTCCTCTACTTTCTTCTCTTTTGCTTTCTTTTCCTTGGTACTAGTTTCTACCTTATTTACTTCCTCTTCTTTGTTATTAGTTATTTTGTAAATTCTTTTCCACAATTGTGTGGATTTATTCACTACATCCTCAATCTTGTTTTGAAGGATGCTGAAGGCTCTATACTTAGGTGTAAATTTGCTACCATGTTTCTTATTAGCCTTTGTTATTTTTCCTTTTGTCATATTAGGCTTTACTTGAGCTAGGGTAGATTCTCTGATCTCCCTTTCCATTTTCAAACAATAATGCCATTTATTCTCAACTATCTCATATAGTTCCTTAGGCATGGTATTGTCAAGTTCTAGAGGTGTGTTTTTGAATTCTACCATCATGGCGTACACAGATTCCTCTACTTTAATTTTCTCTTCCCTACTAAGCTTATTAAAATAAATATTCCTTAAGTCATTTAAATCTACATTCCTAATATTTTCACAAAGTTTATAAATTGCAAACTTTGGAGGATGACTTACCACTCTAAATTGGTTGTGGTCCTCTTACTCTGATCTCTCTTCATCATCAGTATCTGGATGTGCCACATACTTCCTTCTTTTCTTTGGCTCTTCAACAGGTTGTTTAGTGGTTTTCTTTTTCTCTTTTGCTTCCTCTTTGGCTTTTTGTGTTGTTTCCCTTGTAGTAGCCCTTGTTGTAGGCTTCTTTGGTTTTGCTTGAGTGGGCTTTGCTGCCATTTTGGCCATTGGTTGAGTTGCAGACTGAGTTTTATCCTTTCTCTTCTTTTTCTTAGCTTGAGTAGGTGCTTCCTCAGCTTCTTCTTCCTCGGCACCTTCCTCCTTGTCTTCTCCTAAGCCTTCTGTAAGTTCCACTGAGTCTTGCCCTTGCTTTTCTTCTTCTTCACTTTCTCCTTCTACTTCTTCTTCTTCTTCTTCACCACCTACTTCTCCTTCAATATTTGCCCCAAGTTTCTTCTTTATCTTCTTTACTAATTTATCTTTCTTCTTGATAATAGAAGTTGTCTTTAAGTTTGTCTCAACTTTTGACTTGACAACATCATATGTGCGACTAAGATTTCAAACACTATGTGTGGCTAAGATTTCAAACACTATTGAATCCAACGATGTAGATGGTCAGGAGTTAGAAGATGTTGAGCCAAATGGAAGGAGGTCCTCCCCTACCCCTTGGTTTCTCGTTGTGTGCTATTGAAAATTGTGGGTAGATTTAGCTACAAAGTGGGGGATTTGGTTATCATTTCCCTATAGGTTCTTTGGGCCAAGGGATGTCATTTTCTCAAGTTCGTTGCTTTGTGGAGGTAGTTCCATCTCGGTGGATTTCCCTCAAGACTTTGGGGATTCTACCTTAGTGGTGACCTCTCTATTTGTGAGCTTGGAACACCCATTTTATGCCTCTCCATAATGCATCCTATGGTGTTGTGTTGCTGGGATATCTAGATTTGGGGTCCTTGCGTTGTTTCATTGATTGACAGTTTTAGGTATCCTCATTCTTATTTTCTAGTGGCTTTCTTGGGATTTTTTGGTGTTCCCTTGGGATCATGAGGATCTGTGTGTGAAGGTATTTTATATTATAGGAAGATTGTTTCTTGCCCCTTCTTTGTTCATCTAGGGGTGTTTCTCTTCTGGGTTTGCTAAATTTGGAGGCTCTTTGGTGGTTTAGTGTTTAGCAATCATGGATCTCTCCACTCTAACTCCTTATCAAGCTTTGGTTCTTCTTTAATAATTTTGTAGGTGCACATTATCCAATTTATCAAGTGAACTCTATTTTTTGGCCTTCCTATTAGCTTCTAGGTGCTTTTTATTTCTATAGAGATGAACTCTCACCTTTGGGTTCAATGACACCTTTAGCTAGCTTTCTTGTTTAAGGACTAGTTCATGTTGCTATCCATTATGTGTACAACTCTCAATGAGGTAGATATATCATCTATTGAGGTGGTGATATATTGTGTGGATGTTGTTGATAGTTGGATGAACAAACCTCCTCATTTTTTTGTGGCTTGGAAGGTGGAGTGGTTTCAGAAGAAGGTTTTCTTGGGGTTTATATTCCTCCTTATTATCATTATTAAGATGGGATTCTTTGTTCTTAAGGTGGAAGGAAGCTATGTTGGGAGGACTACTTCTACTATTCTTCATTTGTGGGTTTGGGGTGTTCCTCCAAAGTGATCGTGGAGTTATATGATTATTTCCTCTATAATATTGACTAGGGGATTGACTCCTATAGAGTTGTCCAGTTCATTCTTTTGTTGTTGATGGTGGAGGTTAGTTTTATTTAAGGGGATGACACTTGGGTGTCCATTATAGATAGTGTTGATGTTTGGGATTTTATCTCCCCCAACATTGGATTTGGGATCTTTCCTCCCCTTGTTGCTATTGATGAGGACCCCTTCACTATTGAGGTGGGAAGAGAGTTTGTGGGGATGGGGGGGATATTTTTGGGAAGGTTGATATGAATTGGTGTTTATGTTGGCTATGGAGATATAGCTATATGGGTAAAAGAAGAACAAGCTACCTATTGGTGGTTTCTAGGCCTTCTAAGGATGACTTGACTCTCCCTTTTTATTTCTTTTCCTCCTTATCCAAGGGGTTTTTAGTTTTAAAGGGCTCACATGGGTCATTTGTTCTTATTATTGGTTAATGAATGTAGCTAGTATGGGGACTTGTCCCATGCTAATCCTTAGCAATGCAGACTATGGTTGGTGAGTTTTATGCATTCAAACCCCTTTTTTTTTTTATAGAGGTAGACCTCTATTGATCTCTCTCTAGATGTCTTGCACTAGGTGTTGTTAATCTTATTTAACCGTATCTTGTGTATTTTGTTTGTTCTGCAGGTCAACACCATTTTCCTTCTTTTTATAATAAAAAATAATATAATTCTGAAAGAAAGTCTTCTCTAATATATTTATCCTTAGAATGCATGTAAAATAAATGATTAGATACAATAGAGATAATTACCTAGACTTCACAAAAATCATGTAGCCAACTTATCAAGTCTGAGGTTTTGGACTTTCTTTCTTTCCAAAGGGCATATAGTCCTAGATCCTAACATTCCATCCATCTTTCTTTGCTATAAGAATTACTTATAATCTATATATCCTTTGAGAAAAAAAGTGGTTGTCTTTTTTCACTACATCTTTTGACTATGGTTTGATAAGCTCCTTTTCCAATTGGCTTTTCTACTATTTGTAGATTTTTTTCTACTATGTCTATCCCTCTACTCAAAGGCCTATGTATGAGCATTGCTAAAATTTCCTAATTTACTGATTCTAGGGTTGTCATCCTATGGGGTGGAATGTCAACCCTACCTTTTTCTTTAAGGAATCTATCTTTACTAGATTGATCATGGGAAGAGGGGCAATCGAACGCTTTGTTCTTATCATTTCAACCTATGGGGATCTTATTGGCTATTGAGATAAAAATGCTAGTCAGTTTCTACTAGGGCTAAGTTTCTTATTAGGTTCTAAATTCTTATTAACCCAAACATTTAGAAACTAAGGGGGTACCTTGTTTTTGAGTTCTAGGATTAGTGATTCCCTTTGCCTTTGTAAAATTGGTTGAATATAAGGAGCTAGTTGACTTTCTAATCCATTTACTACTCGGTTTGTGTACTTTGTTTTTTAGAAGTGGGTTCTTTGCCTCCCCATTGCTTCCTCTATTTGAGCACTTTTCTCTACTAATGAGAAAGTCTTTTTATGATCTAGTTCATGGTTTATAGTAATTGAATCAATCTTCTAGTCAGGATCTTGAGGAATGTGCTTCATATTGGAAACATTATTGTTGACTTGTTTGGTTTTATGGAACTGATGCTGGTTCGATCCAGACGATTTGACAGAGGGTTTAGCTTTTCTTTTGCGAACCATTTCACACCCTTCTTCCAGATTTGGTTGCGAATGTGTCATTCCAAATTGCCTTTTTGTTTCTCTCATTTATCGTGCTTGAAGATTGATTGTTGGTGCACTAGTTGCCTTCCTTTTTCAAGGCCCTAACTAGTTCCTTTCCATTGGCTTCGTGGAGTTTTGCAAGAATTTCAAAGGTGTTATGGTACGCTAAGGGTTGAATAGTCACCTTCTTTGCTTCTAGATTGAACCAAGGGTAATGGTTTAGGCTTTGGGCTTGGTCCTACTGCGGTTATCCCTTTCGAAAGCGCCAATAGTCTGAAAGGGTTTGCAGGAGTGGATTTCGATGTTATTATTACATGTTGCTTTCGTCGCTATTTTCGTAACACTATATATTTATATTTTAATTGTTAATAAATCATGAATGCTACTTCTAATACTTTTTAAAAAGATGACATTATTTTAAAACTTAAGTATAGATACAATACAAACAATAATTTGCTTTCTTCATCTTTAAGTCAAACAATAGATAAAACCCAAACAATTATATATATATACAGAGATTAAGTCAAACCCAACCTTATAGATTTATCTAACCGAGATAGAGATCTTTCAAAATTCTTATAGATAGGTTTACAATTAAATGGAAAAGTCCAATTTTTACATTACTTTTACTCCCAACAAACCCAAAATTTTGAAGATACTCAACGAATAACCCCGACCAAACTATCTGTGAATCGCTTTCAAAGAAATGTTTGGAAACATAGGTAACACCGAAACTTAAAGAAAAAGAAAGGAGAATCATGGATACAACAACACGTGCATGGCACAAAGACAGATATTATTATTATATATTAAAGCAATAGGAGAGACAGAAACGTGTATTAGTTTTCACTATTATATTATTTTATATTTTATTTGTGCTATTTAAGCACCTTTTAGGGGACGCCTTCTGTTATGAGCTTCATTTTATGTGATCTATTATAATTATTATAATTTTCTTTATGTTACCATTTCAGTTATTTGAAGCATGTTTTGTAAAGACATAATAAAATGCAAGCAAAAAACGTCATGAGGCATGGTCGAGTACATTCGTGAAGTCTGATGCTTTTCTCTCGCCAATAAAACACTTTTGTTCTTAACGTTCAATTCTGCTCGCTTTCGTGTGTGTAAATTTAGGTCAAGTGGAGTATAAATCTCTGTGGAACATCATCCTTTTTCCATCATAACAACATTGCATTATTCTTCTTGTTGTTTTTCATAAGTTGTTGAAGCTTGAATTCATGGAGGAGAAAAAAACAAGTGAGTGGGAGCACAAGGAGGAGTTAGGAAGCATTGCTAAAACAAAGGAGAATATCTCAGAGAAAGAGGAGGAGAAATCTGAGCAGCAGCAGCAGCAAGGAAAGAGTGAGAAGAAAAGAGAGGATGAAAACAGCTCTTTCTGTAGTTGTTCTTGTTTTAGTACCTCTTTCTGCTCTTCTTCATGCAGCTCGGTATGTTCTAATATCTGCCTTCTTATTCTTCACCATTCATATATATGTAGATTGTTTAATTTGTTAGCATGGTTCTAACGCCAGTATTTTATATGCAGTCAAGCGATGATGAAGAAGAGGGAGGACGGCGAAGGAGATTCAAGAAAAGGAAGCAGACATCTCATATTAAAAAACCCAAACGCCTGACCTTCCCAAAAAATAAATGATTGTCTCCCATTAATAGAGATAGTACAAATACTGCTACTCAATAATCTACATATACATGTATATAGTCCTTGGGTCAAGCATTAGATGGAATAGCTGACTTCATGAGAACATAATAAATGATATTAGATGTAAATGTTATTATTATCATTCATCTTGACATTAGATGTAAATGTTATTATTATTATTATTATTATTAATCTTATAATTAATATAATGGCGATTATGCTTAAAGTTTGATATATTATAAGTGTTTTTAGGGTATATATGTTTTTCATAAGTTTCAAGTTTTGATTATTTTATACTTTATATTTAGATATGATGCTGGTTGTAAAATTATATTGTCACTTTATAAAGGAGAATAATTGATATCTTTTATTTTTGGTATAATATTTTTTATCACAAACGTTTAAAATGTATAGATATATTGTAAAAATTTAAGAAAGTTATATTAAAAAAATTGTATTCAACTAAACAAACTTTGTTAAAGAAATTGGTGTTGCTTCACAAAGTATATCCATTTACCTATTGTCAAATTCTATTTACCTATTGGTCTAACTTTTCAATAACATTAACTTACTGGTTCGATGATTTGCTAGCATGACAACCATGTTTCAAAATCTTTGTCTAGTGTAGGGGAACCTAGAAGAACAAAAGGCCACATGAAGGCACAAGATATGGAGAAAGACTCCAAGGAATCAATCAAGGTCAATTGGGATATCTTAAGGCCAATCATGGCCACTTGTAATGATCAAACTAATAAAAACACCAAAAGTCTTTTAAAGGTATTAATAAGGACCTCAAGACCAAATTGTTTGTAGGGGGTAGGTTTGGGGAATAGTGCCTAGATGAGATCTAGATAGAATAGGAGGGTCCTAGATAGATTGATGAGATTCTAGGATGAAATTGAATACTATTTTGATAAGTTACAAAGCAAATAAAGCCATTTAATAAAGGTTAGAAGTTTAAATTTTTTTATTCTAATTGTTAGTTTGCTTTAGGAGGGAAACTTTATTTTAGTCCCTTATTGAGTTTGTAATCAAATGTAACCAAATTTGATCAATTGGATCAGTTGGGAGACACCTTCTATTTCCTGGTCAAGGCAGAATGATCACATGGTGAACGATTACATAGTAACATTTCTACAACAAAAGTACATTGGAAGCTAATAAAAACTAACTTATTTTATAATTTCCTTGTTGATTGTTGGTTGATCTTTCATCTCATGTCTTCATAATGGTTTAAGGATACTAATAAACCTTTAAAATAACACTTTATATGATTTGAGACCATATTGTGTTGATATTTGATAACTTGTTATTGACAGTTCCTAAGTTGCTTACAATTCCTTGATAGTTTAAGTATATTGGTGGATTGATGGAAACTCCATGAATATTTCCTCTCTATTTCTCATGAAATGGTCATGGTACAACATGTATGATATGATTCTAACCCAAATTTGAAGATAAGTGTTGGACTTGGGTGATCAATTGGTGAAAGGATCACCAAATTGGATGCAAGTTATAGTAGTAGAGATTTTATCCATTTGAGGGTTATATTTTATGATTGAATCAATTAGAATACATTAAGGAGATAGTGAATGCACTCTTTTTTGGTCAAAATTTATTTGGGAAGGGTGGCATTGTGAAAGAATTGGTTTTGAGGGTTTTAAGAGGGAAAATTGAGGATTTTATATGTAGGATGACAGAGATTCAAATTGATTTAATATTCTTCTAATTGGGACCATAATAACACTCTTTACAAAGTTACATGGATAGGTGTTAGTTCTGTGATAGGTTTCCTTTCTTAAAGTGGCCTTATTTTAGCCTAAAAATCATCATAGTTGACTAGTTGAGGGGATTGGTCCAAAGTAACCCATAGTGAGTTTTTGATATGATATAGAAAATCCAAATTGGTATTTAGATATGCAATTTTTAAAGTCTTATTTCAAATTTTTTTCAGAAAAAGTTTAAATTATGTCATTGGAGGTCGAATTGCCTCCTAGGCCTAGTAGGAAAACAAGTAGAGCTTTGTAATGAAATGGGGAATTGAAACCTCATGAGTATTTTCCATTGATGAATTTGGATAATATGAAGTCCTTGAAACCCTTAGAGGTCACTTGGAATAATGCATCCTTAGTTTGGCCTATTTAAGCCTTTTGGTAACATTTAAAATATTGGGAAATAAAAGTGTTTTATGCATTTGACAAGAGTTTGTAAAGCCCCCAAGTTGCCTCTACATCATCATCAATAACCATAATTAATATTCTCAATCAATAATTTAAATAAAAATATTGTGTTGATTATCGATTGATCAAATTGTCATTCTTCTGAGTATGTTAAAATGTGTTAATGCCAAAGATCTAAATTCTTTTATAATAAAAAGTGCTCAATATATTATTTTCGAACGTATATGTGGAGAATTTGTTTACGCAAAAGTGATATTATCGATCCATTCTCTATTTTTGTCCTTTCACAAATTTTTGTATCATTATTTCTAGTAGTTACTCTTCTTTAACTAAAATTGATGAGATCGCCTCATATTATGTAAATACTACCTTTTGGAGAGGCATGAGAATATTCTAATAAACTCAATTAAACAATGTATTTTTAATAGAATGATTGAACCATTAGGAAAATATAATTACTATGAAATGCCTAATCTTGAGATCTATCATCAAATTATAGGATGACATAAAATTAATGAAGATAAAATATAGTTTGAGACTTCCTATTGTAACAATAGGAGATTTTTTTTTGAAATTGAATAAATCTTCCTAAGAAACTTGTTCAATTTTAATGATTCACAACCTTGTGTAATTAGAACTAGATAATTTTATCAGTATTTACTAGGAAAGCCAGTTAACCCCTTAGAAGCAAACCATAGGGGTGTTTTTCTAGTCGGCTCCTTAGGATTTTTGTCTAGTCGGCTAATAAAGAGGTTTTTTAAAAAAAAGAATTTGTATATAAATATAAGTTTCATTTTTTACAATTTGCATTTATGTGAAATCAAGTTATTGGCTTTTGAATTGGGTAGAAAGAAATATTTGACAAACTTCAACCTATTTTCAAATTTTGGAAGAAGAATTTACGACATGGGCAATAAAGATAAAAGAGCAAGTAAATATGCACGAAGAAGAACTAAGGAACAAGAAGATGAAAATCGTCAAAAAACGCTAGCAAGATACTATCTTAGATCAGGTACACATGCACAATCTTTTTTCCAATGTATTTAATTAGTTTATTTAGTTAGGATTAGGGTTTAAATCCAATTAGGAATATCATATTTATCTTAAATTAGCATTACTAGATTAACTTAATATTAAGATTTTATTTGAAATTATGTTCATATTTAGGCCATTAGGGTTTATCCAATTATGTCCATATTAGTCCTTAGGGTGAATATTACATTATGAATAAATTTAAATTATGAATTTATTTAGCATGGGAATTACCTTGTTTATTCAATTATGTTAATAATTTATAGTCCATTAAGGTTTATTAGATTATGATTAAAATTAAATAAATGAATTTATTTAGGACGTAGTCAACTAGGACAACCTATCGACATTGGAGAAGGTTCATCCCAAGTTCAAACAGGTACATGTGCATCTCTTGCAAGTATATAATATAGATCTTTCTAGAATTCTAGGTCTCTATCAAACTTTATATCTTTAATTTTTAAATTTAGTGAGCGATATTTCCCCTTATAAACTTACTTGATTTTATTTGTTATATCATGCACGTGCAATTCTAGTAGATGATGAAAATGTTGGACATGAGGAAATTGAAGATGAAGCAATGGATATTGAAGAAGGACCATCTGAAGGTTAGATAATTTAATCAAGTACATAATATTTCACTCTTGAGTTAAACATGTATATATGTATACATATATGTCCCCTAAATCTAGATTGTATCTTAAGACTTTGTTTCATTTTTTCTTGTGCAGCCCGAGATCAAACAACAAATGAGAATGTTAATTTAGCTCAAAGATTGAAGAGAAAAATTAATCATAGAAACATAGATCATTTAATTGAAATGGATGTGGAAACATTGAGAGAATATGCTAATCAACCTACACATACTACGAAGAGGAAATTGAATAAAAAGTCTAAAGACATAATTGCACAATTTGAGAATCTATCAACAGTGGAGAAAACTCAACTATTATCAATTTCACTTCTCAAAGATGAATTAAAAGAGCCACTGAGACTATTGGGTATAGATACAAGTATAAAAAAGATGAGGACTTCTAAACTAGAAAAAGATATTGTTGAAAGTGTTAAGGAAGGGTTACATTCCATTGGGAAAAAAACTAGATCTGCAGATAAATCCATTGCACGAAGAGTGATACTAACATCTATTTTAAATAAGAAAACATCCCAAAATAGACAGATCTCTTCATTATCATCTCATTTTGGGTATAGTCAGAAGACAGTACTACATTATCTAAAAAGGAGAAACAATTTGAATGATAGTACATTAGAAGGCAATTGGGCACTAATGTGTAGAGCTCCTCGATCTGACATGATTGGGGAAACAATTAAGAACTTAGTTATTCAATTTTGGATTGATAATACTTGTCCTTCACCAAATAGAAGAGATATCATCAAGCAGAGGATTGGGCCCAAGGAATATATTCAACACGCAAAACATTGGTTGGATGTCACTCAACATGAATTGTATCTCTCATTTTGTAATTTAAATCCTAACATAAAGATTGGACAAACAATGTTTGAAAGATTGAAGCCCTATTTTGTGAAGATAAATAAATCTTTTGAAACATGTTGTCGATATCATGTTGAATTTGATCTGTACTATGAAGGGTTTCGAAAGATGATAGAAGAAAGTGGTGAAACTTCTCAAAATACTTTTCCTAAATGACCGAGTCAATTCATAACATCAATCTTATGTGACAAACCAAATGATTGTGTCCGTGAAATAGATTGCATAAGAGGAACTTGTGAAACATGTGGTAACTTGACTAAATTTCCTTTGAGAGAAGAAGATACTAATATGACAAGGATGGTAAAATGTAAGAGATATAAGTACATAAAGTCAGAAACAAAAGCTGGAAAAGAATCAACAAGGTTAGAATATGTAGAGGATGAGATATTGGCTGGAGAATTTATGTCAAATTTTCATAAATTGATTCAACCATATATACGCCATGCATTTTTTGCTAAGTGGCAAGTAGAACAATTTCAAACACTAAGATAAACTTTCCCACTTGGAACAATTCTATCTGTTGTTGACTTTGCAGAGAATTACTCTTTCGTATCTCAAAAACAACTTCAAGCAGAATACTACTATACAGAGCAGGTTACTGTTATGGTTCAAGTGTCTTATTGACATGCACAAATTGATTTGGATGGTGTGGAAAGTACAAATCAAGCACGAGTCATTAAAAAAGAGTATCACTTTTATATTAGTGATGACAAAGAACATGACACACATTTTGTGGAACATTGTTTTAAGACATTTTTTGAATATTTGAAAAACAAAAACATTAAAATAGAAAAACATTTGGTATGGTCAGATGGATGTGCAGCACAATTTAAATCAGCTAGACCATTTTATGCATTATGTAGATATCATCGATACCTTAATATACCACACATTTGGAGTTTTTTTGAGAGTGGACATGGAAAGGGTGAGCATGATGGTGCAGGAGCTTGTATCAAACGTGCTTTAAGAAAGTATCAAATGGACTATAAAGGATATCACATTAATAATGCTCATGATGTGGTTGAGTGGTGCAAAACACATTTTTCGGTGCCAACAAATATAGATAACACATCATCAGAAGCGGATCGAGTCATACCATGTAGAGTGTTTTGGGAGGTATCAGGTATATATAAATTAATTTGTTCATATTTTTAAATTGAATCTTAAATTTATATTTAATATGTTACCTTAGATGATCTCTAACTAAATTATGGACCTTGTGTACACATTCAGGTGTTGATAGAAGATCAATGCATGCATGCAAGAGGGTAGAGAAGACACGATCTTTGCATTCAGTCATGAGTACAAATAGTAATGTGTGGTCATTGTATACAAGAGAATACTCATGTTTTTGTCCTAATTGTATTGATGAAGACTATGGTGGTTGCATTAATCAAGAACGTGGATATGTGGGTGAATGGACTTTGGTGCCACTAGATGTTATTAATACGAATGAGTTTGAGGACGAAAACTATGATGATATTCCATTGATTTCTAGTGATTATAACCATATTTCAGGATTGATCAGAGTTGGTATGTATGAACTATATATATACCTGGATCATGTACATGTATACATTTTTCATAATTTTGGTTAATTTTTATTATATATATGTACTTATGTAAATGACGTGTATCCAGAATTTTGACATATATAAGTTTGTGTAGGAAATGTTTTTGCAGTCATATGAAATGGCCCGGCAGTTATTGGTTCTTTTAGCACTCACGATTCATACTTCAAGGATTAGTCATTTCGACAAACAATTAACTACCAGATACTGATGGCCCTCTCTATAAGAGTTTAAAGTGTTAACCTTTTATCAAATACTTGCCATGAACCAGACTAATCTTATACAACGAATAATAATATGGGCAAGAATCAGTAAATGATACAGTTGCAAGAGAAACTATAGTATGAACTATCCAGTTTTATGGGTGATCAAATGGAAAAAAAATTACAATAGCGCAATATTAGAAATGGAACCTGTTGATTCGTGCCCCAGATTTGGATTATTCAAGCGTCCATTTTCAGGGACGGTGGGAATATGGGTGCCGTCTTTCCTTTAATATAATCTGCTGTGCGATTTACTTAGGTCAAGATTCGAGGATCTCTTTCCCAGCTAATCGACAGACCACCATTCTCCCGCTGCGCGCATTAACTCCCATCGCCTGTGATTTGGTGACTGGTTCCCTGTCTGCGATCAGGTCGTAACTTGTGGAGGCGCCCGAACTGTCGGCAGCCGACCCCGCTAGTTGCAGGAGTAATTGAAGCTCACAAGCGGTTCCAAATCTGCGTTCCCTCCCTTCAGTAATCCAATCTCAGATTCGGTGATAATTCTGTAATTTGCCCAATCTTGATGCGATCACCCTTCCTGTTGGCTTCCTATCTGCCGTCCAATCTTAATGCATTCTATTGATCACGTAAACTCTAAACTGCTATTTCGGACTGGAAAGAGAGTTCCACATTTCAATTCTGCCAGTACTCAGGATTTCAAATCGTCATCCTCAAAATAATCCGAATGCGCAAATAATCACAACATGAGATGGCTGAAGACCACCTCCAATGTGCAACCCTTCGGAAGATATCCCACCTCCTCAGTTATGCAGATCCCAGGGAGTTCTCGTTCCCAAAGATCTAATGGGAATTTGCAGACTGAAGACCACAAATTGCTCCAATATGATAAATAGAGAAATCCACTAAATTGCTTGCTTCAACGAGAGCCCTATGTCCTCTATTTATTTCTTTGCCGGGAAGTTTCTGGGAATTATCCGGAACCTTCTTGCACTACAAATATTAACTTTACAAAATTAAATAATTGACTTTATAAAGTTAGAATACAACCTTTATTTAATATTCGAATGAGTAGGCCCCGCTTATTTATTTGGAAGACAAAATCGACCCTCTCCCCATAATTATTTGCCTACGAGAGTCAATGATAGGCAAATCCCCTATTATAATTATGTTGCTAAGAGAGGGACATGACAGTCCGCCCTTCCGGATATTGCTTGCCCTCAAGCAATCTCAGAGCTGGATGCTGCAAAATGGTCTCATTCTCCCAAGTAGCATCTTCGACTGGTAGATCCCTCCATTTAACCAAATATTCTCTGATTACTCTTCGGCGGAGCTGTTTTTCCCTGCTTTCTAAAATGAATTCCGGTACCATGACCAATTTCCCTTCATCATCCAGAGGCAGCAAGACTGCAGAAGGTATCACATTCTGTCCCAATGCCTTTTTGAGACGTGATACATGGAACACATTATATACTTTGCTGTCTGATGGAAGCTCAAGTTCATAAGCCAATTCCCCGATTCATCTACTGATCCTGAAAGGTCCATAATACCTGGGTTTAAGCTTTTCTGACCCACTCTTTTTGAGAGTAGATTGTCGAAATGGTTGAAGCCTTAAGTAAACCATGTCACCCACCTCAAAGCTTCTCTCCGTCCTCTTTTGATCTGCATATTGCTTATACTGATTCTGTGCTCGAGCGATGTTATCACGTAGAGAGCTAATGATATCTTTACCTTCTTGCAGTAATTCCCCAGCACGTGGAACTCGAACATCACTCATCAATAAGTCAATGAAACTGGGTGTATCATAGCCGTACAATGCTCGAAAAGGTGTCATTTGGATAGACATGTGGAAAGTGGTGTTATAGCAATATTCACACAAATAAATCCATCTTACCCAAGCCTTTTGCTGATCGGCTACGTAATTCCTCAAGTAGCCTTCCACCCATTTGTTTACTGTCTCCGTCTGTCCATCAGTTTGCGGGTGATAACTAGTACTAGGTGTGAGCTCAGTGCCGCATAATCGAAACACCTCTTGCCAAAAATGACTCAAGAATCTACTATCCCTGTCACTGACAATACTGCGGGGTATCCCATGTAACCTGAAAACCTCCTTGAAGAATACTTCGGCTACCTGTACTGCAGTATAAGTAGTGGTGATGGGAAAGAAATGAGCATATTTTGTTAGCCTATCCACCACCACATAAATGCAATCACGTCCTTGAGCCTTGGGCAATCCGGTAATGAAATCCATGGATATGCATTCCCACTTCTGACACGGAATGGGAAGTGGCTGTAAAAGCCCTGCTGGAAAGGTGTGCTCCTGTTTATTCTGTTGGCAAACGGAACACTCACGAACATACTGCAAAATATCCTTCTTAAGTCCCTTCCATGTAAACCGTTCTCGCACCTGTCTATATGTTTTAAAGTATCCGGGGTGACCAGCTATAGGTGAATCATGAAGAGCTCGCATAATGAACTATTTCACCTTCGATCCTGGGACTAAAAATATCCTACTCTTGTAAATAATCAATTCATCCACAAGTGTGTACTTGGTATCAACAAGGGTCCCATCAACTATCCTTGATGCCCATGAATCTCGGGCATATTCTGCAATAATCAGATGCTTCCAATCCTCAGAGATTTCAATCATTGAACTAAGATGTGGCTTGCATGACAAGGCATCTGCTACCACATTCTGTGTGCCCTTAACATAAGATATATCGAAGTCATATGCCTGTAACTTACTGACCCATTTCTGCTGCCTATCATTGAGATCCCTTTGCTCGAGGAAGTATCTTAAACTGTTGTGGTCAGTTTTTATGCAGAATTTGCCACCTACTAAATACTGCCTGAACTTAGCTAGTGCATGCATGATGGCTAACATCTCTTTGTCGTAAATGCTGAATGATCTCTCTGGCCCACAGAGTTTCCTGCTTTCATATGCAATTGGGTGTTTATCCTGCATTAAAACAGCCCCAATACCATCTCCTGAGGCATCACACTGGAGTTCAAATGGTTTCGAGAAATCAGGCAACGCTAGTACCGGACATGAAGTCATGATCTCCTTGAACCTGTCAAAACAAGCCTGTGCCTTTGCTGTCCAAATGAAAGCTCCCCTCTTAAGCAAATCGGTTATAGGAGTCGCGTGTCGTGAATATCCGCAAACAAATCTGCGGTAGAATCCACATAATCCAAGGAATCCCCTTAACTGTGTTAGGTTCTCAGGAGTAGGCCACTCTACAATAGCACGAATTTTATTAGGATCCATCCGTACACCTTCTCGGCTGATAATATGACCTAAGTATAATAACTCAATCATTCCCAAATCGCATTTGGATTCTTTGGCATACAAGGATTCTTCTTGCAAAGTCTTCAATACTGTTTCTAGATGTGCCATGTGCTCCTGCCATGTTCGACTGTATACCAAGATATCATCAAAGAATACCAACACGAATTTCCTCAGCTGATGATGGAAGACCTTGTTCATGGTAGACTGGAAAGTAGCTGGTGCATTGGTCAATCCAAATGGCATCACTACAAACTCAAAATGCCCACAGTGGCATCTGAATGCCGTCTTCTCAATGTCCTGTTCTCTGACTCTAATCTGGTGGTAACCTGATCTCAAATCAATTTTACTAAAGTAGCATGCCCCATGTAATTCATCTATTAGTTCATCAATCCGTGGAATGGGATATCTATTCTTAATGGTTTTCTTATTCAGCATCCTGTAATCTATACACATCCGTAACGAACCATCTTTCTTCTTAACCAAAACTACTGAGGAAGCAAAAGGAGACTTACTAGGTCTGATGTGTCCCATTGCGAGTAGCTCCTTGATGGTTTTCTCTATCTCATCTTTAAGCCTTTTGGGATGCCTGTATGGAGTAATCATGACTGGTTTAGCACCTTCTTCCAATTCGATGATGTGCTCAATCCCTCTATCAGGTGGTGTTCTAGGTGGAATATCGCTGAATACCTTACTGTACTTTTCCCTCAATATCTGTATGTCAGAATGATATTCTGTCTTAGGTTGTTCCTCCTATGTAGGCATGAGAGTACACATGGCTGCCCATTCAAGATCCTCATGTCTCACCAATCTTTCCAATCGTCTAAGAGAGATTGTTCGGATATCACTATTCCGAATAGCTCTCAATACGTGCTGCCTCCCATCTACTTCGAACTTAATCTCCATGTCCCTGAGTCAGAAAGTAACTTCACCCAATAGACGTAACCATGTCATTCCCAAAACGATATCCAAATCACCCATATTGACCACGTGGTAATCCGCTTTGAACTCATAATTATTCAGGCGTAAAGGCATGTCTCTGACTATCTTGTTACACTTAAGAGTGTATCCGTCAGCAACCTGTACACGAAGACCTTCGAATTCTTCTGTCTTAATACCACGACGCTCGACCAATCTTGCATCAATGAAGTTATGTGTAGCTCCGGTATCAACTAATGTAATCACCTTCTGTCCTGCTAGGACACCACGTAACCTGAAAGATCCTTCATGTTGAATGCTAGACAAACGCCCTTGCTGTAGATGCAATTCAGGTTCTTCTCTCTGCTCTGACTTTTCTTCCTCAGATTCTGAACCAGTATGTTCATCCTCTTTTGCCGTACCGTCAGAATCTGATCCCTCGTAATATGCCCACATAACTCTGTTGGCTTTCCCCTTTGGTCGCAAGGGACAATCATGATCCCTGTCATATGGACCTTTACAATAGAAGCACAGTTTCTTCCTTCGCAAGTCATTTAATGCTTCGGTATCTAGGGATGTGGTAGATTTCCCTTTGGTTTCAATGCCTTTCCCTTTATTTTTATCAAACCTCCTATTGTCTTTGAAAGAGGTAGTACTTCTGGGAGGGAACCGGCTAGAAGGGGCTGTAAGTTCCATACTTCGTGCTTTCCTCATGGCTTCCTGCAGTGTTGGTGGATCAAATGCCTTAATCCATCCCTTGAGGGGTTCAGACAATCCTTCTGTAAATAAGATAACTAACCTCCTCTCCGATACATCTGGTACCATGACTGACAACCTCTGAAATTCACTAATATAAATCTTGATATTGCCAGTCTATTTTAATTGTGCAAGGTCGCGAAAATAAATTTCTGGATCCTTCTTATCAAAACGTTCAACTAATCTATCCACGAAGTCCTGGTATGATGTTACCTGATTGTGCTGCAAGGTAACCATTCCATGTGACCACCAGTCATGAGCTGCGCCTTCCAGATGCAAGGTAGCATATCTGATGGCATCTATTTCAGACATAGGCCTTAATGCTAGAAAGGTGTCCAACTTATGAATCCAAGCTTGTGCCGTCATCTGACCACTCCCATCGAAGAAAGGCAAAGTAAGTTTACTGACAGCTCGTTGTAACTCACTTTCATGACTCCCTCTAGGTCTTCGATTCTGGCGACTATTCCTCATATGTTCTCTTCTTTGGTTTAGATATCGATCAAATTTTAATAACTCACGCACATGCGGGGGTAATGCTTGCCATTCTGCTGTAGCAGCCCTAAGATCATCCTGAAAATCTTCTGGCGCATCATCTTCTCCTATCTCCTGAGCCTCTTCCCTTAGGAAGGTGGGACGAGTAGGCCTATTTGCTGTCCATGATCTGCGCCTAGGAGCACCTTGTGATCCTGCCACACTCCTATCATCGTGATCAGATGTGCCTCTTCCTTGATCTTGAATTCTGGGCTGAATAACTCTTTCCATTATGGTAGTCAAAGCCTGCAGTGTCTGAGTTATTTCTTGTTGTCCGTTAGTCATGGCTCTGTAAAATTCTCTGGTTTCATCATCGTCGACTCTGGGAAATCTTGGCGGACTTTGTCTTTCACCCATATCCCTGTCCTTGAATATAACTCCGGCAATTAAAGTACTTTTACCCAATCAGGATGGCAGGACTACTGCTCTGATACCACTGAAATGGCCCAGCAGTTATTGGTTCTTTTAGCACTCACGATTCATACTTCAAGGATTAGTCATTTCGACAAACAATTAACTACCAGATACTGATGGCCCTCTCTATAAGAGTTTAAAGTGTTAACCTTTTATCAAATACTTGCCATGAACCAGACTAATCTTATACAACGAATAATAATATGGGCAAGAATCAGTAAATGATACAGTTGCAAGAGAAACTATAGTATGAACTATCCAGTTTTATGGGTGATCAAATGGAAAAAAAATTACAATAGCGCAATATTAGAAATGGAACCTATTGATTCGTGCCCCAGATTTGGATTATTCAAGCGTCCATTTTCAGGGACGATGGGAATATGGGTGCCGTCTTTCCTTTAATATAATCTGCTGTGCGATTTACTTAGGTCAAGATTCGAGGATCTCTTTCCCAGCTAATCGACAGACCACCATTCTCCCGCTGCGTGCATTAACTCCCATCGCCTGTGATTTGGTGACTGGTTCCCTGTCTGCGATCAGGTCGTAACTTGTGGAGGCACCCAAACTGTCGGCAGCCGACCCCGCTGGTTGCAGGAGTAATTGAAGCTCACAAGCGGTTCCAAATCCGCGTTCCCTCCCTTCAGTAATCCAATCTCAGATTCGGTGATAATTCTGTAATTTTCCCAATCTTGATGCGATCACCCTTCCTGTTGGCTTCCTATCTGCCGTCCAATCTTAATGCATTCTATTGATCACGTAAACTCTAAACTGCTGTTTCGGACTGGAAAGAGAGTTCCACATTTCAATTCTGCCAGTACTCAGGATTTCAAATCGTCATCCTCAAAATAATCCGAATGCGCAAATAATCACAACATGAGATGGCTGAAGACCACCTCCAATGTGCAACCCTTCGGAAGATATCCCACCTCCTCAGTTATGCAGATCCCAAGGAGTTCTCGTTCCCAAAGATCTAATGGGAATTTGCAGACTGAAGACCACAAATTGCTCCAATATGATAAATAGAGAAATCCATTAAATTGCTTGCTTCAACGAGAGCCCTATGTCCTCTATTTATTTCTTTGCTGGGAAGTTTCTGGGAATTATCCGGAACCTTCTTGCACTACAAATATTAACTTTACAAAATTAAATAATTGACTTTATAAAGTTAGAATACAACCTTTATTTAATATTCAAATGAGTAGGCCCCGCTTATTTATTTGGAAGACAAAATCGACCCTCTCCCCATAATTATTTGCCTACGAGAGTCAATGATAGGAAAATCCCCTGTTATAATTATGTTGCTAAGAGAGGGACATGACATCATAGCAGAATCGGAAAATGTAGAAGGTGCTAGCTATTATTTATTACGTTGCACCATGGAAAGAGAGAAGCTAACAAAGACTGAAATAAGTGATGAAATTATTTTTCCCACAGGTTAGTATATAGTTGAATTATGTATATATGTATGTCAAGTATCTATATTTTTAATGAATTCAAATTCTTTGACTTAAATTCAAGATTGATGTATTTTTTAAATGTGTACATGTGTAGGTTCTGTTGTTGTACAAGGAACATATTTGAAGCAAATAAAAGTACTTAAAAGTGGGATTCATTTCACCGATTATCAACCTAACAATAAGGTATATCAATATAGTAACCATGTTATTGCCACTGGTCTAACTCTTCATCCAGTCAAAGGACCTGGAATACGTAAGTGGAGGCTCCATATTGATGATCTTGAGAAAATATTAAATGTTATCCAAGAATGAGTTGATCCACTTGATATGAGATAGAAACAACTCATAATTTGAAATGTAACTCAAGAACAATTGAAATTTGGTTCAAACTATTTGAAATTTGGTTGAACAATCATTTGATCAATTTGAAATTTTGTGGAATAACTAATTTTCTAAATTGAACTTTTACTCTTTCATTTTGAATTTTCTAAAGTAACTAATTATAGAAATTATGAACTTATATGTACATGTGTGTACACTAATTACCTGACATGTGCACCTTGAGGGAAAGAAATTCGAACACCACTTTTCTTAAGAGGATGAAATTAGAAGTTTGTAAAATTAATTATATTGAACTTTCTATTTCACTTAACTTGTCAATTTTTGGACACATGTATGCTTTCAATTTAACTAATTAGGACATGTGCTTTCAATTTTAGGACATGCAAGCTTTCAATTTAACTAATTACCTGACATGTGAGCTTTCAATTTTAGGACATGTGAGCTTTCAAGTTCAAATTGCAATTTGTTTAACTAAATTTTGAACATGTACATGTTTTAAGTTGGACTTGAATTAGAACATTGGGCTTAAGGGGATAAAATCCTAGGATACATGTGTGCACTTGAATTAAAATTTCACTATGATTAAAATTTGAAATGTAACTCAAGAACAATTTGAAATTTGGTTCAAACTATTTCAAATTGTGTTGAACAACTTGAAATTTGGTTTCCAATAACTAATTTTCTAAATTGAACGTTTACTATTTCATTTTTAACTCAATGCAAGAATTCATTTAACTTTCTAAATTATATTGAACTTTCTATTTCATTTAACTTGTCAATTTTAGAACACATGTACACTTTCAATTTAACTAATTAGGACATGTGCTTTCAATTTTAGGACATGTGAGCTTTCGATTTAACTAATTACTTGACATGTGAGCTTTCAAGTTCAAATTGCAATTTGTTTAAACTAAATTTTGAACATGTACATGTTTTAAGTTGGACTTGAATTTTACAACATCAATAAGGGGATAAAATTCTAGGATATGTGTACAAATAAAAGGGATGAGTTCTATAGATTTACTCGAGTTAGGAATTATGTACAACTAATTACCTGATACTTTAACATTTAATACATGTTCAATATATTACCAAACATTTAAATTACATGAACTATATATATATATATATATATATCTAAATTTAATCAATATATTAAACATGCACGTACATATCTAAATAAATTACTTACATATCTTAGATAGAAACAATTTATAATATACTAGATCTAGATCTAGTATGTACATTAGATTACACAACATAATGCAACATGTATCAATCATCTCGAGAACAAATAACAAAAACATGTATCTATCTAGAGATCTATCATAAGATAATATCAAATATAAATATAGTGTGCACACATGTAGACATGTAAATCCAGGTACATCTATATCAAATCAAATATAAATATAACATGCATCATGTGTGTATATAAAGTGTCTATCTAACATATATGAATGTCTCTCTGGATGAAAGTCTACAAGAAATCATCTAGATAAAAAAAACTATAGATCATCACGTGCAGGACTATCATCGCCACGCCTCCTCACAACGCGCTCTGAAGACTGACTAGTATCAAGGTGCTCACTAGGATGTGCTGACCCCTATATATAAATTCAAGAGAAAGTGATATCAATACATACATACATTTAATCAAGAGAAAGTGATATTGAAATACATGTACATGTATGTAATCAAAACATAAATAAACATTACCTCTCCACTACTGACATCATCCAATGAGTCTCCACGACGTACACGATCTGGCATCAAAGCTGGAGTAAAAATAGGCACGTCCCCCTACATTGTACACGTGCACGGGCAACACATCAAATTAAAATTTCTCTACATGATTACATTTGAATCTACGTGCATGATATACATGTACATGTGCACACATGCACATGTCTAAATTAAATTAGTTTGAAATGATTGAAATTTTAACATGAACTTGAAATTTTTTTTACCTATGTAGATGGTGGCATCTGATAATAGTCGGATTGCCTAGCATCGATCGTGTCCACTAATGCATCCAGATTTCATTGCATCGCATCAAGCTCAATCTCTGCATCTACGTGGGCCCCATGGCTGGTGACTGGCACATGTCCTAATAATGACGAGCCAAGTGGACTATGTACATGAGATGGCATAGAAGTAGAATCATCACGTGTCAACAAGTCCATCCACCCTGTGGTCGACAAGCTCAAATCAACATCATCAAGGCCCACATCTGAACTCTGAGCCTGCACTGTAACACTGGTTGAAGGGTCTATGGTATGTATATGTCTCTATGGAGCAAAAGAGTGGTCAATAGATGGATCATCATGTGCACTACCACCATGACCACTACTTGATCGATGAGAGGAATATGGCTGAGGATGTGTCTTAGTACTACCATGGACATGACCTCGAACATCTGATATGGGTATGCCAAGATGCTCTAATAAAAATCTATATGTATCTAATAAATCCTCAGCCAAACCAATCATAGTATCTCATGCCAACACTCCAGTGAGACCCTCTAAGCTAGCCACTGAAGGGATGCCTGCTGCACTGTACAAGTTTCCTGAAGATGAAGCATAGGATGATGATCTAGAACGCTGATGAGACATCAAATACTAACCAACCTCATCACTCGAAATAGATCTAACAGCTGCTACAATCTCTCCAAATCCTTGAAGGACCCCACGTAACTAAGTGGTACGCATGGCCTCATCAGCTGATGGACCTAACACAGGGGAAATAGCAGGTGCCCTCTCTCCGAAAATCGATCTATGTGCCAATGGGGGACGACCTGGCTGCCTATCAGCCAATCTACCACGCCCCTATCCTAAATGTCCTGGTAAATCTGTGTAGTTCACCGCCCTGCGTAAGCGAACCTCTGCATAAAGCTGTCGGGAAAAATAGAGTGGAATTTGGTCGTTATTTGGATAACGACCATGGGCAGCAAGGAAGCATGGGTATATCAATGCATCCATCTGTGGATCTGTACACTTAAGGGGAGAACACCCCTTCACATACTTTTGTCAAAGATAATGAGGGAAACATTCCCTCTTCAAGACATCTTTGGGCACCAAGCCCTGCACCTCCTGGAGTGAAAGACTAGAGGAGACCTCTCGTCTCTTACTGTCAAGGACAGCCTATATAGTATGTGTAGAATATGGGGCAGCGCCATGAATCTCATCTTGAATAAATGTTAGGCTACGTAAGATAGTCTGGCATGTACCACTATAAACACTGGAGGATGTGCCACTAGTCAGGGATTCCTGGAGTCTATGAATCTCCTGGTTAGTGCGATCATAGAGCTCCTGAGGTGGGATAGGTAGCTAATCATGGCAGACATGATGCTTCTCAGGGGGGACAGGCTGCTGCTCAGGGCCTGGGATAGGCTGCTCGGTCCCGGGTATTGGCTGTTGCTCAGGGCCCAGGATAGGCTGCTCGGGCCCAGGTATAGGCTGCTCGAGGGGGACAGGCTGCTCGGGGGGGATAGAAGGTTGTTGATCAGCCATGTCAATGTATGTAGGTGCGCGTATAATGTGTAAACCTGAAAATTAAAATTAAAATGTATGACATTTAATAAACTTGAAATTTATATTAACATATATGTATGTACAATTTGACAAAATTTAAAAACTTTTATCTAAATTGTTTTAATAAAATTAAACATGCACGTACATGTCTACATATATATAAAAGTCCTAAAACTTAAATGAACATATACCTTAAAAGAAAACTAAATTTTAAAACACATATGTTGTTATATATATAATGTTTGTAACTCAGGGACCTTTTAAGAACTACATGTCTGCAAGTAATATATCTATCTAAGTTAGATTGAATGTTCAAAGGTTTTAGACATATGTGTGCACATAAACTTGTTAGATCTATTTGCATATATAGATCTATTTGTGTACATATATATAACATTGATGTATCATTTTGAGACCTTGATATCAATGTTTAATTAGTTTTAGGATTAGGGTTCAATTTGGTTTGTACTATTTGATTAGGTTTACATGCTTAGGTTTCAATTAGGACAAGAGTTAATAAATTGAATTAACATTTGAATTCAATCTTAGGGTAACGGTTCAATTTTGTTAATGGTTGGGGAAAGGATTTAAGGTTAAATTCAAGGTTTCTACTATTAACTTGGGATATATAATTACCTATTTATGATCATGGTTTAATTCAATTTGTTTTATAAGTATAATATTAATTAGTTAAGGGCCAGGGTTACCTTTCAATCTAGTTTGATATATTCAATTTGGTTTAAGGTCAAGACCCAGGGGTTAGTTTATTTTAGTGTTAAATATTAAGATATAATGCTAAATTATGATATCATTCATTTTTTGATATTTTGATATGATGGACATGTCATAAATGACATTTCTATATGATTCTTTTGATATGATATGCATGGATTATATATATATAATCTTATGATTTAGCTCGTAAATTATCATTTATAATATAAGGGTTTAGAAATTAAATTTTAAGATCTTGAGGTTAGGGTTTGGATAATTAAATTTTAGTTTTAGGTTTACCTAGTTAGAGTTAGAATTATGGTTAGGGCTATGATTTAGGATTGAGACCATGATTAAAGGGTTAGGATCATGTGGTCGGAGGTCCCAAGTACCTGAGTAGAAATTATAGGCTAGATCAATTAGGGTTAGTAAAGTAGGCAAGTTAGCATTTAGGATTTAGGGTTATAGTTATGATTCTAGGGTTAGGGTACATTGGGTTTACATTTCTATTAGTACTATTTATAGGGTTAGGATATGGGTTGACATTGGTATTAGTATTATTTTTAGGGTTATGGTTTGTACATCAGGGTTTAAATTTATGGATCTAGGATTATGATTAGGGCTTATAATTTAGGATAAGGGTTGGGACTTATCATCTAGTATAAGGGAACTTACCATTATAATTTATGAAATAGGGTTAGAATAATGGTTTAGTACTTAAATTAGTTTATATCTAGCTAGCTTTTAAAATTAGAGTTTAGCATTTAAATTTAACAAATTTTAGGATCTTAGTGTACACATACATCTGATTCTAGGGTTTAGTATAATTTAGGGTCATGGTTTAACATTTATTCAATTATAGCTTATAGGTTTGTACATGATCATTGCTAGAAGTATGGTTAGAGGGTTAGGGTATGGGTTTACATCATGTTGAACTAGAAGTATGATTCTGAGGGTTAGGATTTGTATTAGCAATAAAAATTTTGATTATGGTTTTAACACATAGTTTAAATAAATTTATATAATTAAAGTTAGGATCAAGTATTAATATGATTTACTATTTAATTAAAGTTAGGATCAAGTATTAATATGATTTACTATTTAATGTTGGGGTTTATCATTTAGACCTCTACGGTTCAAATTGAGATTTAGAAAAGTTTTATGGTTTCAAGTGTGCATCTAAGATTAGGGGTTATAATTTATGATTAAAGGGTTTTACAGTTAGGATTATGACCAGGTTTAGTATAATTTAGGGCTACTATTTAGCATTAAGGAACTTAAGACTTAAAATTTAAGTTAAATATATTTAATCTTTACATGAACATTAGATTATATGATGTACATTTTTTTATGTAACTTGTATATTATTTAATCAAGTTATGTTCTTATAATTAACTTTTATTAATTAAAGGTTGTAACATGTATTCTTTAGGTCATACACATTCTAAGTTATATATGTTTCAAGTATGTATGTATATGTATGTTATATTCTTACCTAGATGCAAATTAATCTCTGACATTCTTATATATGTATTTAATTTAGGATCTAGACCCAAGTTAAGACATGTGATTGAATTATAATATAGTTAATTATATACTTAGATTATTTTTAAATTCAATTTACAAACTGACATTATAGTTAATTCTAAATGAGGCCTAGCCAAGGGATCCAAAGAACTAATCAAAAGTTTTACTAAGCAAACAATAACATACATACAATAATTTACAATTATAAAAAACATAAGAGATTGCAAATTCCTTAATGAGCACATTTACATTTCATTTTTAAATAATTATAAGTACTAAAAGTAAAATAAATAACACATCCACATGAAATAATATTAACTAGACTTCAGTTCAATCCATTTAAATAATTTATATACATTTGTTCCGAATGCCACTTGGCAAATTAATTCGGAATGCACAATCATCCACTGTACATGTCACAGGGTATGAAAGGCTGAAAGAATATACATTTATAAAATAGTTTACATCATCCATTTTTGATCCATGAAACAAAGTACAATACAATTTAAGTAAAATTATTTTAAATAGTATTAGAAGTTTTTTGTTTTGATCCCTTGGCGAGTTGTTATGTGATTAAGTACTTACTTATATATGTTTAGGATTTTATTGTACATAACTATATGGTTAGGTCATGATTATAGTTTAAATAATGAATTTAGGTCGAGGTTATATGGTTTTAGGTCAAGGTTATATGGTTCTAGGTCAAGGTTATATGGTTCTAAGTCAAAATTATATTTATTTGTAAAATTACATGTAACTTGAACCATAAATTTACATCTAATCTAATCATTCAACATTGTAATAAATACATAAACTAAATACATTTTAGAACATCTAAAATAATAAATTTTTAAATAAATTTTAAATTAAAAGATAATATTATATACTTAGATCTAATTTAGAGATTCATAATAACATTAGAGGCTTAAGCATGAATAGTAAAATAAAATATACAAAGAAACATATATAAAAAACAATAAAATATACAAAAAAACATATAAATTTTAACTAAAACAATAGAAAAAATGAAAAAACAAATGTTTCATACCTTTTTCAGACGGTCGATAAAGCGGATGCCAAGCTCTCTCCAACTTTCGATCGAAATAATGAGGAGAGAATTCGACCGTGTCGCTATTTATGCTAGCGGGTTTCATAGTTTCGATCGAAACTTAAGTAAAGTTTCGATCAAAACTTTTAAACCGCGGGGAAACCCGCGTTCAAAGTTTTGATCGAAACTTTTAAACCACGGGGAAACCCGCGTTCAAAGTTTCGATCGAAACTTTACTTAAGTTTTGATCGAAACTATGAACGTGGGTTAGTTTTGATCGACAGTTACTTTCTATCGAAAGTAACTAGTTTCGATCGAAACTTTGAAAAAGAGTTTCTATCGAAACTATACGGGTAATTTTTTCGATCTGCGCTTGTTTGGAGGAATTTCTTCCTCTGAAAAAGTGTAACCCACTATTGTGGGTTCACCCTGCTACGATTATATTTGATAAAATAATCATAATAATATCCTTTCTTTCTTTCTTTTTTACTTGATAAAAATATCATTTCTTTCTCCTTTTACAAATCTTTGATCCTAGAAAACCTATATCCTCCTTGTAAAGTAGTATGTGAGCTAAACACAAATAAGATTGAAAGATTCACATTGTAAGTATCAATCGATATGAACACAAGAGTTAGTATTAAAAAAAGAAGTTAAATATGTAGCAACTAAAATCTAAGATAAAACCAATGCAAAGAACAAATATATGATAAATCTTATAAACTACAGCATCACTATTTTAGATTAAGGTAAAAACAAGTTTTGAAGGGACCTAAAACCCTTTAAAAAAAACTAAAGATAAACATTAAGCACCACCAGGTTTTACAAGGACCTGAAACCTAAAGTTTTAAACAAAGAAAATAGGTTTTACAAGGACCTAAAACCAAAAGTTTAAACCATAAAAAGAAAACCACGTTTTACAAGGACCTAGAACCTAGGTTTTTAAACAAGCTAGAAAACAAAAAGAAAAACTAGTAAAACTACATAGAGAAACAACTAGCACACTAGCTCCCATGACCAACACCTACAACATCTCTTTGATGATATCCACCACGTTAAAACAAGAGCCTCAAGAGCTGTAGTAACCTTTTTCTTTGTGCTTTTCCTAGTTCTCTTACTAGGTCCTCCTGGACTCCTCATCCCAACATTACCTGGAGACATTATCTCCTCATTGCTCTTCTTACCTAGACTAGAACTGACCTATTCCATTCTTTGACCACTTTCCTTAATTAAGTAATAGATCTCCTATTCATATTCCTTGAGCTTACCAGAGATGTTACCAATTTGTATTTTCATCTAAGCTCTCATGGTATGTTCATAATCTAGCTCCTTCTCCATAACCTCTATTTTCTTCTTAAGTACCATGATTTCATTGTAAAGCCAAGAATTGCACTAAAGGGAAGCCTCCACTTTAAGCTTAGCAATGTGAAGAAAGGATTTTTCTTCATGAGAATCTTCCCTATGATCTGCAATGAGCCTATTCTCAAAGTTAATAGTAGTAGTTATTGTATTGATCTAGATATTAGTATTGATATCCTACTTCTTCGTCCTTTCCTCTTTTTCCTCTTTACTTGGGCTATTGTCCTTAGTAGCAAGGCCTTTATCCTCAATTTACTTACTAGTATCCTCCTCCATTTTCTCCTTGTTGTCACTCATCTTCAAATGGGAAGGGTGAGCACTCTATTTTTTCTCATCGTCCCCAAGGGCTTCTGACCCAAAATTTGAGTCATTAATTTTTTCCTTGCTACCCTCCACATTATCTTTACCAGTGGACACCTTTTTGCTTCCAAAATATCCATCTAGGTTGGAACTAAGTTCCTCCATTGCTGTCTTATCATCATTGTCAGAATTCTCAGATTCTGTGATTTTCTCCATGTTTTTCATATTCCTCCACCATTTGAAAACATTTATTTATACTCTTGCTATCACTTGTTCCCTCCTCGCTTTAACCTTAATTCTCTTAGAATGAGGTTCACCACCAGATACTTTCCTCTTCTCCAAAAGTGGAGAGGGCTTAATGGCCTCACTTTTACAAAAATATTCTATAAGTAATATTAAACCTTCATGAAGCATAAGCTAGGAATCTTTCTTCCTATGAGCATATAGACTTTGAAGAAAAGAGTACCCTAGATAAAATAGAAAGGAGATGTTATCTCTATGCCTAAAATGATTTAGGAAAATAAAGTGAAATTTATGGACTCTCTTTGCCCTACCATCAAGAATAAAATATTGACTGATACATGACAACACGTCCCTCTAGATGAACTTAATTTGTTTCAAGTCATAGAAGTCATCATTTTTCTCCAAATTTTTCTCTTCATCTTCCATCTTCAAGAATTTCTTAAAAGGTGTGTTCGAGATACTAGTTTCCTTACTAAATTTTATCCCTTCCATAGGAGGCCCCATAAGATTAGAAATGAATTCTTCAGTGAAGTTCATTGTGACCCCATGCAAAGTGACCCTTTCTTCAAAGCAATTTTTGAAGAAGATCTTTGTAATGTGATGTTTATACCCATGGAGTCTCTCAGTGTACATCATAACTTTCCCCTTCTACAAAATCTCCCACACAAAAGCATTTTCCTTCCATTCCTTGCAATTGCTCAATTCTTTCTTTTTAGATTCCCCTCCCATCTCGAAATCTTGCTTTCACCTACAATTCACATAAGAAATAGAAACCAGAAAAAAGTGTAATTTTTTTATGATTACTGAGGAGATATTAACCTTACATAAGTGTCAAACACAACTCATAATAGAACCTAAGTACTTCTTAAGGAAACTCATACTATCCTCCGTAAACCCATCACTCCCCTTAATAAATTTTCCAATCTTAGGAAATCTTTCCTTCTCTAGCATGTGGCTTGTCATAATTAACTATCATTGTTAGCTCAACTTCCTTACATAGGTTAGATTACCACCTCAACTTACTTTCCCTATAGACAACATGGTTTGCAATCCAATCAACAACTGAATTACCCTCCTGAAAAATATGAGAAAATAAAACATTATCAAATTTATTAATAAGGTTTTTAATTTCCATTATAATTCCCTCAATAGTCCAAGTAACTAGGCTCTTACGATTAAGCACATTAATAATGTTGAGTGGATCTCCTTCCAACCAAAGACTTTGATAACCAGAATTCACTGCCAACCTCATAGTTTACAAAGCATTCATAGCCTCTGCTTTATTGCTAGTAGATATCCCTATAAGAATGGTAATAGCATCAGTAATTCTACTAATATGGTCCCTCAAAAAACCTCCACAACCAACTTTACTAGGATTTCCTTTAGCAGCACCACCAAAATTACCTTTAATCCAACCCATAGGTGGAGAATCCCATTTAAGATTCTGTCTCTAATCATCAAGTTTGGTTTTATAGCCTTTAGTCTTCATAGGATTATTAATTTGGATTTCATCACTCAATTTTCTTTGAGGTTTGAAGTTTTCCTTGATTTCTCTGATAATATTGTGATTGAGAACCTACTTAGGAATTTCTCTGTCTCTAAAAAAACTATTATTTATTTCTTTCCAAATTCCCCACCAAAGATGGGGTAGAGAAATTTTCCACAAAAAACCAATATCAACACCCTTTGAAGGATAGATCCAATTGTTGAAACATCGATCAATATTATTATGTTGAACCCAATTTAAGTTCCAATAAATAAGGATATAACTCCAAACTTTTTGATTGGATCTGCAATTTAAGAAAAGGTGATTCCTATCTTCAAATTCCATTTTACATTGACAACATCTGTTGAGCACATAAACCCCTCTTTTTTGTAGATTTTCCAAAGTTAAGATTTTTTTTTGAAGCAAGATCCAAAATAAAAATATTAATTTTAGGAGTGAGACCTTCAATCCAAGCTTTAACCCATAAAGGTATAGTTCCCTTTTCCTCAAATCTAAAAATAGAAGAAATTTTAAAACAACCTCTTGTTTCAGTCCCCCAAATCCTTTTATCTTCAATATGAGGATAAAGGCAAAAAAATTCAAAATTAACTAGATACTGGTAAAAACCATATTACTTTCAGCAAGATTAACCCATTCACTATTAATCCAATAATTCTCCACTAAAATACCAAAACTCTATTTGCATATATCAACAAGTGTTCTATCCTAAAAATCCTCAATCAAAGGATGATTCAAAAGCTACACGTCATCCCAAAACTTGATCTTATGCCCATTGCCCACTTTCCAAATGTATCCCTTGATTAAAATATGCCTAGTTCCCTGAACAACACCCCAAATAGTAGAAGAAGATTGGACAATTGAATAAGATAGAAAATCAAGCAACGAAGTAGCAACAAAGAGATATTTATGTTTCCAAATAGAACTCCACTCCTTGTTGTCATGGTAAAATCTCCAACCCTACTTAGCAAGTAAAGCTTTATTCATTCTCCTAATAGACCTGATTCCCAATCCACCATCCAATTTAGGCTTAAAATTTTTCTCCCAAGCAATTAAAGCCATTCTCTTCTTCTCCTCAAATCCTGACCAAAGGAAATTCCTTTGGATTTTGTCAATAGTATCATCATATTTAGTTGGAATCTTGAAGAGACTCAAAGCATAAGTAGGGATACTTTGGAGGCATGCCCTAAGAAGAGTGGCTTTACCAACTCAACTCAGAAAATTACCCTTCTGTCCTACTAATTTCTTGTTGAATTTCTTAACAAGAGCCTCCCAAAAATAATTTGAAGGATTAGGTCCCAAAGGGAGACCTAGGTAAATACAAGGAAAAGATCTGATAGAACAACGAAGGATATTAGCAATCTTACCCTATCTAGAAGCAAGAGTATTAATAAAATACAAAGAGCTCTTATTCCAATTAATCAATTGACCATAAGTAGAAGAATAGAGATTATTTTAAAGGGCTACAGATTAATTTAATAGAATATAAAATTATGTAATTTTAGATTTTCAAACAAATTACTTTTTGACAAAATTTAAAATGAGATTTTTTGAATTGTTTTACCTAATCTTGAAACTAAATTTTTGGTTGAAAATTTCTCAAAAAGGATTTCTAGTAAATCATAAAGTGGCTCAAAAGAGTAAAAACCAAAACATATTTTTCTTGAAAGAGAAAATGATGAATAAAGCCAAAAAATTAGTCCTCTCAAAAAAGTAGAACTTAAGAAAAGTGCTAAATATCATCCCCAAATGAGCATTCTCAATCATCCTCATAACCCTAATCTAGCCTCAAAACCAAAATCACATAAATCAGTGGTATCTAGCTTATTCAATACGAAGAATAGTTTTGATGCTCTATCTTCGAAACAAAAAGGAAGATGATTCATCAAACTTGAAGCAAAATCAAATGGATTCAAAACCCTAGTTCAACTCCATGAAATGTGAAATATAGAAATTTCCATTAACCAAAAGAATAATGAAGATCAAAATGGAGGCATTTGTAGCATGTAGCAAATCAGAAAATCAAGAGACCAAGCTCTACCCAAATTACATCAAAATCAAGCCCTATTGGAGAAAAAGAATCAACGTGACTTAAGAACCAAATTTTTTTCATTAACCAAACTAAATATACTAAAATTAGAGAAAGCTAGGTAAAGACTGTCCCACAAGGAAATATCCGTAGACCATCTTTGATTTTTGTAATATTCCATGCCCTACAAATGTTTTAGTAGTGATTAGTGTTCCATTATGCATTTCAAAACCTAACCACCCCAGATTGTAGACCATGTCAAAGGGATGAACAAATTACCTTCTAGCTCCACCAAACCCCCATCCTACATTCCACCTCATCGAAAAAGGTAGTTAAACCTATGCAAGCTGGAAGAAATCCAGATTTTTTGTCCCAAAGAAATCAACCCTGATGATAGAAAAGACACTATTATTAGCAATGAAACTAGTGAGAAAAACTAATAGGAATGCTCCATGCTAGGAGTATATGCATTTTGGAATGATCTACAAAATCACAAATCAAAATTGGTATGGAATTTAACAAAGATTTGTAGCACCCATATAAGTATCATCACCAATTATAATAAGCATTCTTTGTTTATTCAATGTCTAAATTTTAGAATCAAGAATGAATTTAGGAATATCTAATTGTTTTTATAAAGGATATCTAGTTAAATTCATAACATGGATGCCAAATTTTAATGAAAACAACAATCAGAAACAATTAATAGCTAAATGGATAGAATGTGAAAATTTCCCTCCAGAATTAAATGATTTTGTCATCCTAAATAGGATGGGGCAATCACTAGGAAATCTAATAGGAGTTGAAGAAAATTTTAAAACTTCAAATAAAATCAAATTCTTAGTCAATACTAAGTTAGGTCAAACTATAGTTAAATCTAGAGAAAAAAAAACTAATAGATCAATCTATAATTTAAGATTCACGTATTTCAAAGGGGAAATTAATGGAATAGTAGGAACACATTTCAAAATGGATAATAACAAGAAAAATCTAAAAGAATCCTTAAAGAGCATCAACAACTGGAAGAAAAAGGAAAATGACAAACATAAGGAAGGAAGTTGAATTAATAAGGAAAACCCAAAAATACAGACAAAGGGGATTAAAGTAGTAGAACAATAAGATCAAAGGGTAAAAATAAAGAAAACAAAGGAAATGAAAAGAGAATTGAAGAAAATTATGGAAAATTAACATAAACTATCAAAATTCAAAAAATGTAAAGAATGCAAAGAAGAAAATGAAAGTCTAGAAGAGATGGAACTCAATATGAAAAAATTGAACAAATTGACTCGCAAGGTCCTGCTCCTTCAAAATGACCTAGAGGATCAAATAATAGTAGCAAACTAAAAGCACATGGAGTAGAAAGGGAAAAAAAACATAAGGATAAAGAAACAAAAAAGACTTTAGAAGAAGTAAGAGAAGAAATAGTAAAATTGGTCGAAGAAATATTTATTAAGGAACACGGTATTCCAGGAAGTAACCATGATCTAGAAGAAGACAAGAACAACAATTAGGAAATAGAAAGACATATAAGATAGAGGGAAAGAGTCAAATAGATTGAGAAAAAGAAAACACAGCTAGAAAAATAGAGCTCACAACCATTCTAATTAGATTGAGAAAAAGAAAACACAAATAGACAAATAGATTAATACTAATTAGATGGGTTGCAGAGTCTCATGTCTAAGCAACAACTTCCGGATCATACTAATAAATGTATATGGTCCCACCCAAACAACAAACAAAGTTCTAGTATGGAATGAGATCAACTTCTTCCTAGAGAGTTATCATAATGAAAATATTATCATTGGAGGAGATTTTAATACAACACTTAAAAGAGGAGAAAAATATGGGGGACTATAAACAACTTCACGAGTGATAGTGGACTTTAGAGAATGGGCAGAAAAAACACATTAATAGATATTCCAACCAAAAATGGAATATTTACATAGAATAATAGGAGGAAAGACTTCAACTACATAGCAAAGAGATTGGACAGATTCTTCATTAAAGGAGATCTAAGCAATATTGAAGATATGGAGATCAAACTAAATATTTTTTCCACTTGCAAGCTCGGATCATTTTCCAGTAACATTAGATTTTGTTGAACCTACAAAATCTATGAGAAACCCTTTTAAATGTTAAAAAAATATGGTTCCTAGATAAGAATTTCATGGGAAATATGAAAAATTGGTGTTAAGAAGGACAAGTCCAAGGGTCAAAAATATTTTTCTTTATTTCCAAATTAAAAATGGTCAAAGAAAAAAAACCCTAAAATGGAACAAATCACAATTCAACAACATATTTAAAGAAAACCTTAATATAGAAGAAAAATGAACAAACTAAATCAAGAAGAAATTAAAAATGGAATGGACAATGAGAAATATATACAAGAAAAAGAACTACTGTCAAAATAGGAAGATCTTTTAGCAAAGGAGGAAATGTTCTAGAAACAAAAATTAAGGGAGAAATGGTTGGCAGAAGGAGATCAAAATACTAAATAATTTCATACTAGTACTCTACATCATAGGACAATAAACAAAATCATGAATATTAAAAACAAAGAGGGTAATATGGAAGATTGTCCCATCAAAATATCAAAGGTATTTGTAGATTATTTTGAGAATATCCTAAATAACTTTGAATTTTCAAATCGAGTAGCTCAAGATGAGATGCCGAAAGAAATCCCATGAATTATCTCAGAAGAAGATAATAAGTCTCTCAATAAATGTTTCCCACTTACAAAAATTAAAACAACTCTTTTTACTATTAATCTTGATAAATCACCAGGACCAAATGGATTCCAGGAATTCTTTTTTCAAAAATGCTAGGAAGTTATAGGGGAAGATCTATGGAAAGCAATCGAAGCCACAAAAAATGAAGGATCACTATTAACAGAAATTAATCACACATTCCTAATTCTAATACCTAAAAAATGTAATGCTAAGCAGCCAGGAGGTTTTAGACCGATAGCTCTCTGTAATACTACTTATAAGATTTTATCTAAATCTTAAGAAAACCATTTAAAATTTTATCTTCACAAACTTATCTCTGAAGATAAAATAGGGTTGGTGCTAGGTAGATCCATTTTAGATGTTATATCATTTATCCAAGAAACTATTCATTCAACATCAAAGAGTAAGGAGGCAATTATGTTAGTGACATTGGATATACAAAAAGCATACAATAAGGTGGATTGGAGATTCTTAAATGCAAAAATCTAGAAGCATTTGGATTCTCGCATCAATATGTCAATATCATCTTTCAATGTATCTCAACACCAAAAATATCTCTACTAATCAATGGTACACCGGAAAGTTTCTTTAGTATCTCTAGGGGAATATGACATGGAGACCCTATCTCACCCTTCCTCTTCATGGTGGAAACCTTGAGGAGAACCATCAAAATAGCTCAAACTGATAAAAATATTAAATGCATAATGATCACCGAGAACATCTCTAACATCATCCATCAAGAGTTTGCATATGACACAATCCTAACAGCAATAAGCTCTAAAGAAGAGGCAGATAATTTTAAATTTTTTTAATAGAAAACTACACTAAAGCTTTAGGACCAAAAATTAATGCTAAAAAATTAGAAATCTTCTTCCTCAAAACTTCACTAGAAGGGGAAGACTATATCTACAATAAATTAGGGTATAATAAAGGAACTTACCCATATAAGTATTTCAAAATCTATTTGGGAAAAGGGGCAAAGAAGAACCAGGGCTAGGAAAAAAGAATAGAAAGAATAGACAATCATATAGATGCATGGAAAGGAAAATGGCTAAACAAAGCTGGTAGAAAAACTAAAATCAAAGTAGTTCTTTCAGCAATACCCACTCATCAATTTTCATTTTTTCAATTACCTAAGAACATCAATAAAAAAGTAGAAGCAAAACTGAGGGACTTCTAGAAAGGAAAATAAGATAAGAAGAAAGAAGCTATAATCTGATGGGACAAGATCTGCAAGCCAAAAGAAGCAGGGGGATTAGGAATCAAAAACATTGATTGGAAAAATGAAGCACTAGGAGCCAAACAAGTCTGGCAAATGTATCAAGAAAGAGATAGCAAATGGGCTAGAATACTATATAGAAAAAACCTGAATGCAACTAACAAATCATCTCTCTTGAGAACTAGGAACCCTCCCAAAGGATCAAAAGCTTGGAATTTCATGCAAAATTGTCACCCATTGATCTCTAACTGTGTACTTTGGATATAGGAAGAGGTGATGAAGCCTTATTCGGGGAAGATTCTTGGAATGGACAGCCCCCACTAGATAAATTGAATTTATCAATCAACACTAAAAATCTACAAACTTCTCTATAGGGGGGCAAGGTAGCTGATGATATCCAAAATACTCCATCCAATGAAGAAGTAACTTGTAGATGAAAATCCCTCTAGACAATTTGGGACTTTAACCAGAAGAACAAGAGAAACTAGAGGCTATTCTAAGAGACCACCCAATCAATCACTATGATAGGGAAGATAAACTTATTTGGGAGGCCTCTAATGATGGAATATACAAGGTAAAGGAAGGATACAATTTAATAATCAATTCAAAAAGATGGGGAGCCATAAATATGCCCCTTAATCTTTGTTGGGACCAAACATAACTACCAAAGGTGGGCATATTCCTTTGGGAAACTTTACAAAATTGAATCCTAACAGCTAATAGATTTATGAAAATGAGATTTAAAGGCCCCTCAAGATGCAATCTATGTAAAGGAAACTCTAAAATAGTAGAGAATCTATTTTATCAATGCAATTATGACAAGGAGTGTTGGGATTGGCTAAAAAAGAAACTCAACTAGACCACTCCCCTTATGGGGGCCTTGCAAGACTACTTATCTTGTTGGCCCAAAGATTCCAACTACAAAGTGTATGGAAAACTATGGAATATCACCCCCACTATTCTAGTATGGGAAATATGTAAAGAAAGGAATAGAAAAATTTTCAACAACATAGAACTTAGTGCTTCCTCTCTCCTTAACAAAATTGAAGAAAGTATAACAGAAGTAATGAATAGTGAACTAAGAAAGACAACAAAATAAGAAGGATCATTCTCAAAATGGGATGCAGAGATAAAAATAATTGACAACACTTAATCAACCCTCCTCTTACATACAAAAAAAAAAGAATAGTAAAGCTAGAAGTGAATGTAGGTGGAAACCTCCACCAAAAGGATGGTTGAAATTTAATTTTATGGAGCCTCAAGAAGAAACCCAGGGAAATTAGGAATTGGTTGTATAATAATGGAAAATTCTAGAAATTAGATCATGAAAAGAGATAAACCCCTAGGTATAGAAACTAAAAAAATAGTGGAACTAGAAGCTCTCCATGAAGGGTTAAAACGATTTTTTAGATTAAAAATCAAAAAAATCATAATAGAATGAGATTATCAAATTATTTCAAACACACTTAGAAAATGGAAAACACCTAATTGGGTTGTGAACTCTAAACTAGAGAAAATCCTCAACCTTATGGATAAGTTTGAAGAAGTAAGACTTAATCACATTTATGTGGAAGGTATCTCACAAGTAGACCAACTGGCTAATAAAGGAATGGATGGAGAGAATACATTACAATTTTCCACTAAAACAGTTAATATTGAAACATCTTAGTTCTAATTGAATTTTTATATGACACCCCCCCCCCCCCCCCCCCTCCCTGCCCGCCTTTTTGTATCTCTCATCAGATATAGTGATATCATGATTTCATGGAAAATTAATAACACTTTAAACACTCAACACAAAGAGTACTAATTAGCATTGAGAATAAGAGAAATATATTGTAATCATATAAAATTCACCTAGTTTTACTCACGTCCTATATAATAACCATAGATGACGTTATCTCTCACACCTTTCTAGATCTTTCTTGAGCCTCGAAAAGAGTATTTATTACTCAGCTTTGTGTATTTATTACTCAGCTTTGTGTCTTTTTCAAATTGCTTTTTTTTTTATAGATTAGGCATTGTCTATCTTGGGTTTAGGATGGATTCAAAAATTTGTATGTATCATTATTTAGAGGTCTATACTATGGCATTTAGAGGAAACATTAAACCAAAAAGATGGAACAAGATACTCAATCCGGTAGACAATATGTCTAGGGTAGAAATTATCCGAGTGCTAGGTGAAGGGGTCTTTAACTATGACTATACCTAGAGAACAAACAACATTATTGTAGGAATGTTTGTTGGGTTCTTGGCAAGGGATAAAATTGGGAAATGGGAGATCATCCTACTCTACTATAATTTATTTGACCTAGTATGGTTGGAGGGCTTAGCATAGACAAAAAACTAAGGGCCTCCTTCCTTAATTTTATATGTCTCATCCTCTCAAGAGTCTTGAGTTAATAGTTATGCCTAGGTCTCCATCCCTGGTCACATGGGAAAACATTCAATTTTTCCAAGAATGGCTAAAAATGGAGGCCAACATTCACTTCCTTCTTTAGTGTAGAGGAATCTGAGAAGACACTAACAAGGACTGGTTCCTGCATTACCTTCAAATTTTTAATGCATACACCCAATCGAGGGTTGAATTCAAAGACCTTGATGCCTTGGAAGTCTACCTTTCAAACTTATATAAATCTAGCAAGGAAAGGGATGCATATGAGTTCCCTCCAAGATCCAAGGCCAAAAAATTGAATGAGGGTGCTGAAATATAATGGTGTCCTAGAAGATGGAAGGGGAAACCTAACTCAAGAGCACTCTTGGTATGGCTTTTTTGGGGGTATCTTGTCTTGGCTTCTAGTTTTGCACTCCAAGGCTACTAGCTTGGAGATTTTTGTTGTTTTCTTTAGCATTTTCTCGATGGACATATGGACTTTATTCAAGTCCTCTAGTTTTTTTCTACTATGGTATCCCTTCTTAATATTTATTAGGTTTTATTTTAGGCTTTTTTGCATTTAAGTTAGCACCTATTTGAAGAGAATATAGCCCAATGTCAATATTTGAATTCTAGGCAGATGTAATTTTTGTTCTCTGTGTAGATTTTGTGGATATTTTAGTTATTAGGTTCTATAATTTGGTAGCCTTCCTCTACTTACAATATCCTAGTGCTAGTTTTGGTGTTCAAGGGTTTGACCTATATTATCTGGAAAGGGTATAATTTTGATTTATATTAACTAATATGCATAAAATTTCTAAAGTTATTCATTATGATTCTCTATTTTATTTTTCTTTTAGAACTAATTTTTAGCAAATCCCCTATTCATTGAAGCATTCATCCAAAAGTTAGTAATTGCTATAGTCCATATTATTTATTAATAATAAGGATGCTAAATCTTATAGAAACATTGTAAGAACTAATGTGTTCTATAGTTTGTAAGTAGGCATCATATCTGGTCAATCTTTAAGGTGAAATTCCATTGATAACTAATAAGTATGGACAACAATTTCCTGCACTTCTGCAATTCTCTTATCAACTATCCTTTCTTAGACTCATTGTCTTCATAGTAAATTAACCTTAGAGATTGAAATCTTAACTAATTTTAATAGAAGCAAATAAAAAAAATTATATAGATGATAGTAATCGACAAACTGAATAAAGTGATCTTACATGCAACAAAATAAACCTAATAAATTTTAAATTGTAATCAGTGTTGAGAAATAGTAGGTACTGCCATTAATATATCCAAATAAGACTAAAACTAGATAGATTGATATTTGGTTAACAAAGTGATTACATAATTTTAGCACTAAGAATTAATGTGGAGTATGAAGTGTGGTAAATATAGAATAGAAGAATATGATATCAACCAAACATGATTATGTCATTTCAAGAAGTTTCTTCCTTATCCTATCCTTGATAAACTGGAGTGCTCCATCCCTTATCAATATAGTTATTCATTCCCTCCATACCAACATGAGAATATTTTGGTTCTAATCCTCAAATATATTCAGACATATAAATTATCAATGTTTATAATTGGAAATATTTGACCATGGTCAAAGTTTTAGAAACTAGGGTATGCCCCTTTTACAATTGTATTTTGAAAAGGACTTCAGTCCCAAGCAATACTGGAGGTTTTCTTGTTCGTTCTTTCCTACCAGTGCCTATTTGAATGGAGATTCATGCAAAAATTAATTCATTAATATAAATCATTAGGCCTTGGCCATTTAAGGATCAAAAAAAAATCAACAAGTGGCTCAAGGAAAAATAAGTTAAACAATCTTTTAAGACAAGATAAAATATGACAATTAGGTTTGCAACTATTATGTGTATACCTTCAATTTTGGAGGTCTCAAATTAGCACATTTGAAAAACATAGTGAAATATTTTCTATAATTAGACATTTGATCAAAAAGTTAAATGGGCAAAAATATAGAAGTTACTCAAATAATATTTTAAGATGAGTGTGGGTTGACAATTTGTTTTCCTTTATTTCTATGTAGAAATTGACTCCAAGGGTGGGAAGATAAAAAGTCACCAATAGATAATTGAAAAGCATTTTTGGTCTCCTACTTTAAATTCCCTCAAAATTTCAGAGGTACAACTCCCTCCTAGTTGATATGCAAGAATTTTTTTTTTTTATGTTACTAATGCTAATTGGGGATATGCTCTTAACCTGAGAGCAGGAGAGGCTTAAACTGGATTTTTTTCAACCATAGAAAACCTAGGCAAGATAAAATATTTGTAGTCCCACCACCCAAACGAGCGTGAAGATAACATAACCACCTTTCAATCACCTCAACTAACCTCTAATCCTACTCCTAAATGCAACACAACAAGAAAATGAATATTTTAGAACCCGAGTGGCTCTCTGATCAGTCAAGACCAGCACCAAAACATTGTTGAAGTAAGTGATTCCCTGACTCATTCACACCCACATTCTCTAAACAGACAAAGACAATACAATTCCGCAAGCTAGAGGAAAATGAATTAAAGAAAAGTGACCATCTCATCACCAAAACTATCCATCCCAACCACCATTAAGATCCAATAATTCTCAATTTTAAACACAAATAAAATTCTCCATTCAACACAAATTTTTGATTCTCACTCAATAACCACTATTATAGGGGGAAATCTTACACTAAATTTGTTGATCCTTTATTGATTTTCAAAATTTTTACAAGATGATTGCATTTTAGAAGAAGGTGAAGAGACAGAGTTGAAGATAGAAAATGGAGTGATAAATGTCATTTGTTATAAATTTATGAGAGCTAATTAGGAGTAGTAGTAGTTGTGATCCCACTATCTTTGGCCTTAGCAACATCCTAGCTAGATTTGTGGTATTTCATGATTGCTATAATGACCGCTAGTTTATTTGATCTCAGACATGACACATTGTTTGATCTTACTAGCCAATAGTTGTGCTCTCCAACCAATGCTTCCATAGTGTCAAATTTTCCCTGCAACTTTCCTAACACCCTTTCTAACATGTCATCAATGTTATTTAGAGCGTGCAATTTTGATGATTGGAATTTGTTAGGGCAAGCAAGCTTATCAATGAATTTATGATACATGCCCTTCAAGAGATTAGCATCTACCACTTGTCTGCCACTATTGATGTGTGAATCTATGTGCAGCTCCTTGAGGTATGTATAGATGATATCGTCCACCTTCTTTAGTTCTTCATAGACCTTCTTTTTTTGTTTCATGTTCTTAACTATGCTTTCCTTTTTAAATTCTAAGGACATCATCCAATAAGAAAGTGGTTCTCTCCCATCCTTCAAACTATCAACAATCATGGCATTTTCCTTCTTCATGTTGATGACTTCATATAATAGGACCGCAAAATCTTTGTATTTGTTAATGTTTGTCTTCATTGAGGCTATATTTTTATCCATAATGCCTTTCAATTCATCCACTCTAATACATAGAGTGATCATCTTAATCAATTAGGGGAAATCGCCTTGTCTTTATGTCCTTGATCTGCCCTCTACCAATTTTCTCAAAATGGTGCTCTTATTGTAACTTAGTTAGTAGGGCCTTGATTTTTGATGTAGTGGGGTCAAAGATTTGGGACTATGAGGATTCCTATGCTCTAGAGGCCAATAGATTCCTTATGTAATCTGCCAACTCCTTATTGTTCTATTGGAGTTGTGCCTTAGTCATTTTGAGCTCAACCATCTTGCCACAGATCTCTTTGTTGAAGAACTCCCAAAAATACCTCTTTGTATCATGTTGTGGGGGACCCATGTCACACTACTATATGGAAATATTTGATGGAGAAAGCTTCACCAAAATTCCCTCTTTCTGAGCTCAGGTGACCCCTTGGATGTTATTTCCCAACACTATATCATATCCCACTACTGCTAGCATTAGGATCTTCTTCATCTTCTTCATGGATGAGGACTACTTCATTGTTTTAGAGATAAGATCCTTGAGTGATGCACTCTCTTTTACTCTTTTCCTCTCTAATCTAAGGTGTCCTACAACCAAGACATAGATTGCAACACATTTAGGGAAGACTAAAGTTTTTTTTAAACAAATAATTTTTTCACGACTAGAGGAGTGCTTGTGTTCATGCTAGAGAAAGGAAATACAAGTATTTTAGAAGAAGAAACAACTACAAGAATATTACCTTGTGTTGGAGCCTGAGGTGTCTATTGTGACGGGGCATGAGGTGTTTTTACATGGTAGGGATTATCCATAATGTCTTCCATTTCTATTGGATTCATACAAATTAATCATAGGGACTGAAGAGTTCAGATTCTTAAAATCTTCCTTCTCCCCCCACATCATTCCCTCATCTCCTTCTTTCTATGATTCTTTGATAGAGCCAATGACAAGGGAAATCCCACGACCACAAGTTGGAGGGACACATTATTTTATGTTTGATCTCCATCACCACCATATCCTCCAATGATCTAGGAAAGTCCCACTAATGTGTTCATGGTCAATGCTACTCTAGTTGTCGAGTTTCTAGGAGTTGATTATACAGGCTGAGGACCTAATGGAAAATAGTGTATTCTCTTTCATCAGACCTAGGTCCATTTGACCCACTTATCTATTCTCTTGATAACCCTAGTTCTTATAATATCCAAATTACTAATCATTGGGCTGAGGGAGTAGTAGAATCAATAGGTGTGTTTTTCACTTTGTTCAGGTAGGTGGTGTACACTAGAAATGTGTCACACTCTAAATCCTTCTATCCGAGGTTCTCCATAGATTAGAAAGCTCGAATGCCGACTTAGAGCTCCCTAGTCATGGAGTGCAAGGGGCATACAAATGAGCATATAAGAGCTCTCAGCTGAGCCTTAGAAACACAACCCTTGCTAGTAAACCACAAAATGGGCGATTCTTTAGACAAGAGCAAGAGTGCTAGTGTCAAAGAACTCTTGGATCATGCAATGCAAAAATGAAACTATATTAGGATGAGATGCACAATGCACACTATGCTAAAATGAGATGGGAATGTTACAAATCCAACTATTAAGCTATGTGATCTAACTATTTGCAAAGAAACTACACTAACATGCAATATGATCTTAAGACTAATATGAAGGAAATGAGAGAATGAGACAAGAAATGAGAAGTTCTCCACAAAGCTCCAAAGAAACCTGTTAGAAAACCTACAGCATAACAATATTCAAAATGAGGATTCGATTGAGGGGGAAAGCTCTCTCCCTTTTAAAGGCGTACGGATGGTAGAGATCAAGATGAAGATGGTGGATGATCAATGGTGGAATTTGAAAAGAGGAGTGATCCATGTGCACACACAAGTCAACCAATAGAATATAAGTTGACTTGTCACATAAGACAAAAGTCACAAAGCTTTTTCTTTTAATTGCAAAATAGAAAAAGGACTTTATGTGTGCACTTTAAGTGGGTTAGAAGAATGGGGTCTTTTATTTAATTAAAAGGGGACGTGTTCTTTTAATCAAATAATGAACTTAGGATAGCATAGTCAAACTATAGGTTATAATCAAACAAATTGATTATTAGCAATTTGGCTTAGATAAATGATTAAATTAATTTAGCCAAAATGCTGAGAAGGGGGCTAATAGTCTAGATGACCATTTTTAGGTGATTACAGGTGGAAGATTGCATGAATTTTCCATCATCATCTATTCCTTCCACATTGACATTTATGCCATAGAGCCTCACTTGATCCATCATCATTTTGGAAAAGGACATCTCCTGGCTCTCTATTTCATCCATATAGTTGCCCAGTAGTCTCCCAATGCTAGAACATGCTTATATGATGGGCCTAACTATAGGTTGTTCTTAATGTAGTTAACAAGATCAAATTTCAATCTAATTACCTCATAAGAGGTTTTCTAATAGTTATCTTCATAATTCTTCATTATATCCTTGGAATTTGACCTCAATGCACAGGAATATGATCCAACTATTATCAAGAAAGGGATTCTCACTTTCTTCATGGCTGAACAGAGCTCATTAACCTCTGAAATCTACCTACACATTTCAAAAAACACTATGTGATCATCTGAATATCTAGCCGACTTCCATGGAAATCCATCAAAACCTACTACTATTATGTATGAAAATGGTTGGAATTGGATGAAGAAACTCCCAAATTACAACATTTTTGATGTGGCCTCTAGAGAGAAATGACACTAAGGGCACTCATGCATCATCCTACTGATTCTCATGGCAAAATCATTGTTCACTTTTAAAAAATTGTATAGCTTCTATGCAACTAGAGACATGGATAGAAATCATATAGCAGGGTGGTCTCATCAAATTCTTGAATATGTGGTAGTCCTTACCATAGCTTAATAGTTAGCAAGGTTTAAATTAAATATGAAGACATGAAGAACCTTTTCTAGGCCTTGGAACTCTAGAGCCAACTAGAAAGACTATTAGAGAGAATCTCACCCCAATCTATGCACTCACCTTCTGCACAAATAGTTTGCACCATGTAGAAGAAATGCTTCATAAATTTCAGAGAATAATTTCATGTTGAGAAGGCATAATTCTTACTCAATAATCTCCCACTTCATATTCATGCCATATAATGTCTTTCACACTTTTCTCTTTCTTCTTTAGGGGATCTGGAATGAGGTAGTCATTGCGTAAGCCCTACAAAGTGTCTTCTTCTCATTTAAAATTGAGGTTGAGTTCTAGAAATCCATGTGAGTGTATACATCCCTTGTCAACAGTCTAAAACTATTCTACAATGTGTTATGATTGAGGGTTAGCAGAACCTCATTTTGTGGAATTTTGATTTCCTTGGTGTCTAGGTCAAAATGAGCTATGTACTTGTAAATCAGCTCTGATGCTTGCACTATAACAAGAAAACCATCTGCATCAACTAAATCACATTTCTTTAGCCTTTGTGTGAGAGGGTGAATTGGGTCCATATTTAGCCTCTGATGTAAATCAGCCACATCATAAAATCTCAATGAGGTGTTACTTAAATTATTTAGTGTTCGATCAATTCCATTGAGACTGCCATTAAGCATCAACCTCACAACCGTGTCTTTTATAACATTATGAGAAACTAACTTACAAATTTTAAAATTGGTCGTTAGGGAGAAGGAATGATATCTTTTTCTAGGTAAAACTTTTTTTAAAAATTTCATTTTTTGATCATTGGCTAAAGATCTTGGGAACTAGATTTTCATTAAATTCTGACATGCTTGAAGCCTTCAACAATCACATTTGCATTAACTTATGGTTTAATAGGTAGAATTTTTTTCATCCACCCTTTTTGTACAACCCATTAATGAAAAAAAAATCTTTTAAAAATATGTGAACCTAAAAAGGAGTAGCAAGAATTATGCCTTCCCAACATAAAATTGGACTAAGACATGTAAATCAAGTTAGGATTTGGATTTTTGGATTTTGATGGGAATTGGTTCTCTTTTGGCTTTGGAGAACTTCTCCCTCATCTTTTTTGAACTTCTTCATACTTAGGCTATTTTCACCTTTCAAAAATCTTCCAACAATGATTCTCCTATTATAAACAATTCGCTCAATCCTTTACCTTTGGACATTATTGGAAAGTGGAACTTTGCAAAAAAAACTTTGTGGACATAGTCATTTTTTTTCTTTCAAACACTTAAGAGTTGTAGCTGCTAAAATTTGGGGTATCTTAAAAACAATTTTTTTCTAAACATTCATTGTACTTTTATTTTTCTTCCTTCGGTGAACTTTAGAAACTTCTCATTGAACACCTCTCCTCAAGACCTCCACTTGATATTTCTTTAAACTTGGAATCTCCTTAGAATTTTGAGAACTCCTTGATAATGCTTTTCTTCTGGGTGGAGGAGAAGTGGAGTAGGTGAAACTTCAAGCTTTGAATTCCTTCAAAGAAAATGGGACTTGGGAAAAATCTTCTCATCAGGAGGAAGCCTAGACACTTTTAAGGGGGAACAACACTTACAAAACCCAAAAATTGGTAAGCACACTAAACTAAGGTATTTTTGGCTTAAGGCTAGTGGATGAAACATTAGTATAGTGATATCCTAAAAAACTAACAAAAGGAAAGAAGAGACTATCAATGAGAAGCAACTAGCCAAAACTAACCTAAGACTTAGAAATTTTTTAGCATGGGTTTGGAAATTAAGGGAAAAACTTGAAAAGGGGATGACCAAAAATGGGGAAACAACTGGCTCTAATTGGGGATCTAGGCATGCAAGTTCCTTGTCTTCTAATTTGACAGAATTTGAACAGCCTTTTAGATGATAAAAAAACCTAGGAATTAGCTAGAGAACATGTTGGGCATTTTTGAAATACAAAATAAAAGGACCAACTAACAAAGCTCTGATGTCTTCTCCACTTTGAATTCTGCAAGATTCCAATAGGTATACTAGGAATTCACTCTTTACTTTGTTAAAACTTCAAACTCAACATGAATTCCAAAATAACAAATGGTTTAGCCCTAATTCTATGACAATAAAAGAGATGATAAATGGCTATCTTATCAAACCCTAGAACTTCATGAATGAAGTGTAGGATGATGTTTCATCAATTCAACAATAGAAAATTAAAAGATTGATTTATATAAAAAATTGCATAGTATGAGATATTCCAATTAGATCAACTTCAGAGGAAGACCAATGCCTTATCTATTGGGCTATAAAATCACAAGAATTACACATTTACTTCTGGACCTTATCTTAACACTTAGTGCATATTAGTATTCATTTCTAGATCTTAGACTTATCAAAATCTTCAATAAAAACCATAAAGTTTTTTCAATTTACATTAAAAAATTACATTACCTATTAGATTATTAGAAAAAGAAAATTGACATATAATTCAAAGCTAATTACAACTAAAATTTAATTAACTTTGTCATTAAATCTCAGAGAGCATAATAGAAATAAAAGAAGAGAAAAGATCTAGGATGACAAATTATCTTTCTACATTTTTATTAACTTCTTTGAAATTGTATACATTCAATGACCATCCCTATTAGAAAAATAACTCAAATAGACCAACAACTATTAACTTTAGACATGAACACAACTTAGTTCAGCAAAAATGAATCTCAGACTTCTCATCTAGCCTTGGGAACTCACTTATATAGCATGAGTTGTAAAAAGATTCAAGTCTATAGGGAAAAGGATAGATGTTCTTTGAAAAAAATATTGCAGACAAGAAAAAAATTCACTTTTCTCATTGCATGAGAAAAATGAAAACATTCATGGCCTTTTGCTTGGAAACAAAATGGATTTTTCATTCACTAATCTGTGGTAGGGTATGTTCTATTTTGTCTATTTCTTATTTCTCCACAACACCTAATGATTGGTCTTTGTCCTCTTTCTTTTCCTCAGGTAGTGGTACCACCTTTTCTTCTTTAGTTATTCTTTGATCTAATACTTTAATATATGTAGCAAGCAACTGATTATCATTTTCCTCAACCACATCTAGTACTATGTCTTCAATTCCTTGAGACACTTGTGAATTCAATATTTTTACTTTTACATTAGTTGTTTCAATAGATTTGTCAATGAGCTTCAATGCTTTAGTAGCTGTTGATTTGACTAAAAAGTCATCCTCGGTTGCCACCTTTAATTGTGAGGCTTAAGAATACTCTACCATCCAATTGTTGACAATAGTGTCATCTAGCCAGTTGAAACTAAGAATTTTTATTTATCTCCTCAAAATATCCTTCCCAACTTCTTTATCTCTTCAAAATATTTTTGGGAGGAATCAAATAATATTTGGACCTAAACAACATCCTCAATAGTTCTTGCAAACCATATATAATTTTCTTTATTAACCACATCATTCATTTTGATACTCATTATTTCTTTTAATTCATTTTCCTACTCCTCCTTATCTTTTATATGCCTAGTCCTTTTAGCACATTAGGGAATAAATCAAAATTCCTACTGAGATATCTAGAGAAACATATTCTCAACTTCCTTTGTAACATATCTTTCTTTTTTATCAAAATTTAGCAGGTCATTTTCTTGGTCATATGTTTTCTCAATTTGATCATCAACCTTATCAATGATAGTAAAACATAAAGCAGTGATACAATCTTCCCTACTTATCCACTTATTCAGATTTCCGTAGTATCATTATTTTCTAATTCTCTCCAAATATCTACTACTCTTGACCAGGGTATAATATAGTGGCAAATTTTCATATTTGGGTGAATTTGACGTTTTACCAATGTTATTTTTGGTGATTTTTGAGCCCTTCCATGGTTTCTTGGTCGCCAAGCTTTGTTGGGTTTACCTGGTTGCCTAGCATTGTAATTGCCAAGGCAAATCTTACGTTTGAGTTTTTCCCTGGTGATATCGCCTTTCACGCAGCCGACCAAGTAACACTTATCATGGAATGTTCATCGGGTTTCAAGTTTCCATTTCATGCAGTATGGGAGAATTCGCCATCCCAGTTTCATTTTACCGTGGAGGAGTCGGCTCATTTCGCCAACACTCTTTCATTTTTTCGTGGAGGAGTCCGCTCATTTGGCATGGTAAATTGGTAATTGTATTGATTTGTAATATGTATAAATCCAAATTCACCCAAGCAATGAGACATTCACTAAATACCGCTGGCACTCCATCAAATTTCTGGTAGCGCAGAACACATCGTAGGCACGACTCAGACTCCAGAGGTAGCTTCCACAAGTGGTGGTACATTGGTATGTGCAGCTGTGCTATAAAATACTCTCCTTGAGCTTATGTAGTTTAATTTAATCAGAAGCTTATCTACAGTTTCCTTTCTTATCTCATTTTCATTAGAAATTTTTCAAAAAGTGGACGCAATGCTGAAAGTTGCTGGCGACGTTAATGGTTTTTAAAGCTTGCATGCATGGATTTGTGAAAATGTGAACTCTATTTCCTACCAACTTTCAAGTGAGATTCGTGAAAGATTCCCTCGAAGTCTTTTCCCTTTAACCTCTGTGAATATGCAAAATCCTTGCCATCACAGTCTCGTGGCTGCTGGAAGTCTTTTCCCTTTAACCACTGCGAACATGCGAAATCCTTGCCATCGCGGTCTCGCAACTGCTGAAGTCTTTCCTTTAAACTGTTGTGAACATGCAAAATCCTTGCCATCATGGTCTCGCGGTTGCTGGAAGTCTTTCCCTTTAACCGCTGCGAACATGCAAAATCTTTGCCATCATGGTCTCGCGGCTACTGGAAGTCTTTTCCCTTTAACCGCTGCGAAGTGCGAACATCTGATGGTGTGATCTCCCTTTTTCGTGACATAAAAGTTCACCATCATTTAAATCAGCGATGATGTGATCTCTATCCTCCTCGCGGTTTTGAAACACAATCTCCTTTATCTTTTCAACCGGCGATGATTGGATCTCTACCCTCCTTGCGGTTTTGCAACACACAAACTATTAACTCTCACTTTGATAGCGACATTGCGATAGACCTGTTAAAGCCTTTCTCATGGTTTTGTAACTTCCAAGTTGCCAACTTCAAATTGATAAAACTATCATACCACTCCTTTGTACCAATTCCCTAGCCCTTCCATGGTATGTTTTTTTTAACCTTGAATACAATGAAATGATTCGCCCAAAAAATTAAAATTTTACTATGATTATTATTTTTTGTTTGCCAATGTATAAATATTTTGTGGTTTTAAACGGATACTGAAAGTAATATTGCTTATTCTCAAGGAAGTAAAGTTTAAATAGATTATCAATGGATTGAGATGTCAGGGGAGGGTGAGTCTGTAACTAATATTGCTCAATCTCAGGGAAGTGACAAGGGAAAGACCCCCAAGGGCAGTGAAGGGATTAATCTTACATCAAAATGCCAAAAACTTAGAGATACTACCATAAAGGCTTTCTTTGGAATTGACAATGTTTCTGGCCTACAAACTTTGGCAAGTACAAGTGCAGAAGGAAATCATAACACCTCACCACCACTAGAAGAGCAGGTTGTTATTCAATTAAATCAAAATGCATCAAACAAGGATAACAATGTTCGAACAATAGAAGATGTTGTAACAAAATATAATATTGATGTTGGTAGGAAGAAAAGAAAAAGGAATGTAAAAATGGGGCGGGAGTGGGAAATGAAAAGGACTTTCCAGGTTGATTGGGTAGCAAAGTACTGGTTTATTGAACCAGTCACAAACAATGATGAACCACCAACAGAATGCAAGTGTACAATTTGTACTTGGAAAAATAAAAGAGAGAAAAAGTTGCAGTTAAAGCTCGACACTATAGAAAAACATATTGGTAAGGTTTATGAAAAACAAATCATAGATGGAAAGGAAGTAGCGGCAGTGAGATGGAAATCAAAGGAAGAATGCCTTCATGTTAAGTATGCCATAGAATATGAAGAGCATTTCAAGAAAATAGCGGTAATTGGTAGTGACAGTAGTGGTAATCCAATCAAGGATGGGCTTCAACATGCAACCAATGATGCAAACTTGGCAAAGATCATTCAGATGAGTGTTATTTTTCATATTCTATCTAGAGGCATCCTATGAGAGACTTTTCAGAATATGGTAATTTATTATCTTTTTTGAGAGTTCCTCACTATCCTATGTCACATTGGTCAATATACGCTAGATGGGAAATGGCAAGCTGTCTTGCTGAGGTGGAAAAGCAAAATGTACAGGAGAGAGTAAGATAATCCAAGTTCATTTCATTATCCTTAGATGAAGTCACTGCAGTAGATAACACTGCTTGGGTTTGTATGCATGTATATACTATAAAAGATCATGTCTGTCAAGCTAATCTACTTTGTGTTTGTAAAATGAGGGCCAATTCGACTGCAAAAAATTTATATTTAGAAGTTAAGAAAGCTTTGAATGAAATTGCTAGTATGGATGACTTGACAATTGCAAAGAAGTTAGTGTGTATCGGAGCTAATGGAGCTGCAGTAATGCAAGGGCAAAGGACTGGTCTTTGTGCAAGATTACAAACTAGTATTGCACCTTATATGCTTGGAATACACTGCATGGCCCACCGAATGAATTTAGCATATAAGATTGTAAGTACTTTTCCTACAGTGTCAAAAGTTGAAGATCTAATTCGTGAGCTCCACTCGTACTTTTGCAGAAGTCCTAAATGCTTTGCAGAACTTAAGATTTTTTCTAAGGGAGTAACAACAGGAAATAAGATTCTCAAGGATGTTGAGACCAGATGGATATCTTTGCATGGACCAGCAGAACGAGTTCTAGCAGAATATCAATCCTTGATTGGAGTTCTATATGAGCAATGCCTTACAGTGGATAGAGCTCCTAATTTGTTAAATAAGTTAAGTGATATAGAGAACCTATTAACTTTAGCCAGTCTTCTCCCCGTGCTGGATTTAATGAACAAACTTGTTAAGAAAGCCCAAGACAGAACTATGTATATTCATGAGTATTCTGATTTACGTAAAATGACATGCATGGCTCTGGATTCTTTGTATTCAGATCTCTCAAGTCATAGCCCAATTTTTTCAAGGTGGGAGATAATTACAGATTTGAATCATGCTGAGATTTTTTTACAATTCAATGGGAAAAATGAGCTATGTGTGTTTGTGAAAGGATTTCAAATACCAATGCACCAATCTAAAACAACCAAGAGAGGCAGAGTACTACCAGTTAGAAAGGATGATTTTGACAAGATTGTTAAATATGTTAGTGAAAATGTGAAGTCTATTTCCTACCAACTTTCAAGTGATATTCGTGAAAGATTCCCTCAAGAAGAAATTCTTGAAGCCATGAGTTGTGTGTTTCCTCAATTTTGGAAACACTTTGGACATAATCCAACTAATGCAAAGTTGTTTCATAATAAACTTGACGAATTGATAACACAGTTTTCAAAGCATACAGATTGCAATGGACAACTAATACAAGGAATCTTAGATTCAAATAATCTTAAAAATCAATGTAAACTTTTTGCATTGTGTATGAAAAACCAGATGGAAAACTTTGAGAATCCATTCGATCCTGGTGCAATAACAAGGCTCTAGAAAAGGATAAGTCAGAGTGAAGTATTACGTACTTCAATATTAGAATATTTCAAACTTGCTGATTTATGTCAAACAATGATATTAGGGTCGGTGGAAGATGAGAGAGTTTTCAGTGCATTGGGGTTTTTGAAATCAAATGTCAAAAAAAAACTAGACAAAAATTTGGAAACTTGTTTGAGGTTGTTTGTTACTCAATACAATGTTAGAGATTTTCCTTATGATAGGTCATTGGCCATTTGGAATTCCACATGTGAAAGATGAGGCCTTTGCAACACTTTAAAAGATGGCGGTTCTACTTCTACTGCTGACTCCAACATAAATGATGAATTTAGGTCTCAAAGTCAAAATGAAGATGAAGATTTTACGGATTTTGAATACCCGATTCAGAATGAAGAGGAACCTATTAGTACTAGTCAGACTTCAGTTTCATATTTAAGACTGAGTCAATGAAGTGAATTGTGATTTAGTAATGTAGCATTTAGTTCTAAGAAATTTATAGGTCTGCTTCAGTTCTTCCATATTCATTATTCAGTCATATTGCAATTACAATTTACAAAAATTGAGTTCAAGATTTTTGTTACTCTATTGTTGACATAATGTTATTTTTGTACCTTTCTCTTGATTTGAGTTCAAGATTTTTGTTACTTGTTACTCTATTCATATTGTTGAGACAATGTTATTTTTGTATCTTTCTCTTGATTTAGTTGTTTGATAATAAAGAAAGAGATAATAGAGACGTGTGCAAAGCCCATAACATCACAGAGAACTACTGACTACAAAACATAATGGAAAATTGAAATACATAGAGTTGGAACAATATCTGCTCTTAAAGAAAATTATACTTAAGTCTTAATTTGAAAAATAACAACAGATCAAACCATTTCTAAGCCTTGGGAACTCATATTTATATCACTTGAGTTGCAACAAGCTTCAGGCTTACAAAGGTTACATAATGATTCATTACAAAAGACAAAAGATAACAAAAATTAAGATAATCATTACAATTTGTTGAAACCTTTTGTGACATATTTTAATAGAAAAAGGGGAAACAATTACAAAATGTGACAAGTGGCAAGTGATCATTAAGCCTGTCTTCTAGTTCTAACTGCAACATTACCCATAGTGGATGTACCGCAAAGGTAAGGTAATCTGTTATGATGAACAACTTCTCTTTGATATTCTACTGCAACACTTGTCCTCCAATTAATTCCCTGGGGCCACCATCTTTTGTGCTAATCATCTTCTACTGAAGGGATTGCTTTGATATCTACTATAATGTTGAAACCTTTTGTGACATATTTTAACAGAAAAAGGGGAAACAATTACAAAATGTGACAAGTGGCAAGTGATCATTAAGCCCGTCTTCCAGTTCTAACTATAGCATTACCCACAGTGGATGTATCGCAAAGGTAAGGTAATCTGTTATGATGAACAGCTTCTCTTTGATATTCTTCTGCAACACTTGTCCTCCAATTGATTCCCTGGGGCCACCATCTTTTGTGCTAATCATCTTCTACTAAAGAGATTGCTTTGATATCTGCTATAACCTCCCAGATGGCAATATCTGTATCCACAACAGGCCATGCTGTATTTCTAACTGCCTCTAATTCACTGATGTTTTTAGTCTATTTTGCATCTGTGATGGCTTTACCCTCTCCAGTAATTTTGTTCATATTTGCTTCAATTTTGTATGTCATATCAATCATATCATATACAACTTGATCACTTGATTCACCTCTTGAAAATGCTATAAATCTTGGATGGTCTAATATTAGATCAAAAGATTCAGACCACTCTTGCCAAGATTTGACATACCCTTCATTGTTCAAAATTGTTGGAATGAAATATGGGGTACCCAATGCTATGATTTTCAATTTTCCCCTTATTGCTTCGATCTTACCAATGAAGAATGAATTCAATTCTTTAACTTGATGTATCATTTTCCTTATAGGAACAATGATCTCCTTAGGTAGTTCCTTTTTCTGTGTGAGTAAAGGAACTAACCTATCAAAGAATTGAATGTATGGCCCCACTGGGCAAACAATAGAGATAATAGTGATAAAGCCTCAGAGCATTGGTATTCATTACTCTGCAGAGTAATGTACATACTATGTACATTTATAGAGGCTCTCTTTAAAGCAGTGATTCTATGAATCAAAAACTATTTCATTGTCCTGATCTTTACATCATTGCTAATCTCAAACTCATCCACATCCATATGTGTTACTGGATGTGGTTCTTCTGCTATCTGGTCAGTTTGAATATTCTAGTCTTGTACCTCCCTTACTCTTAGTGACCTTTCTTCTCTTTTCAAATCTTCATTCTCCTTTTTTGATTCCTCCAAAGCGTGTTGTAGCACATATTTTTTTCTCATTTCCTCTTCATACTTCTTCCTGGCATCAAGGTACTTTTCATATGTCTGCACCAGTTGTTCTTGAAGAATATCAATCTTGTTCTTGCCTAGCATAGCAATAGTGTTTTGGAGGTTGTAAATTTGATATGAAGAAGTTGAATGTGCATTCCAAAAAATTGCATTACCTGCCGGTGTCTCTTTAATTTCCATCAGGGTAGGCTTCTGTGATTCTAGAGCTACACTCCAAATAGCCATTGTCTTAGTATCTATATTAAATCCTACCCCCTGCAATTCACCAAATGGATTAATCTCCTCATAAGAGATTGATTTTTCTTGTCTCCTCATTTGATCAAGCAGGAATGATGAACTAATATCCCATCCTAGGAAAACTATCATACCACTCCTTTGTACCAATTCCCTAGCCTCCTCTACAGTGAGGCTTTCAGTGTTAGGATCATAGGCTTGGAGCTTCTGCACCATTTTAGTCACTTTTTCATCTGTGTCTCTAGGTTTTACATGCAAAGAAAGTTCATTCTGTTTGAGTTTATACAAAAAACTTTTGAATTCTTCACTCTTTATAGAATCATCATCCTTCATGAATTCTTGAGCCTGTATAATTCTGTCATCCAACATCATGGACTGCAGTTCTAAACTACTAGGTCTCCTCTCCTCTTTAGTAGCTTGATCAATTAAGAAGTTTTTTCTGGCATCATCAAAATACCTAGTTCCTTTTGGAAGCACTTGTAAGGCTTTCTCTCTAGCCTTTTCTAGAACCTCAATAATTTTTTGTTTCTTCTTGCCCCCTTTATCCTAGTCTGAAGGGCCAGGCTGATCTTCTTCGTCACTAATTTCCAATACAACATTTGCCTCTGGAGAAGAAGGGTTTACCCTATCTCTAGCATTTTGAGGAACTTGAGCCATAATGTTATCAAACTCCTCAATACACTTATCAATTTGTTTAAAATAGGGTAAATCAGAATAGAAGCCCTGGAAATTAGGATCTACTTTCTTCATTTCTTCCTCTTCTGAGAGGATTTATCTCCACTTTCGCATCCTATCAGCACAAAAATCTTCATACAATACATCCCTAATGACATCCTCTTCCCAAATTTTCCTTCGAATGACGACATTATAACCCCTCATTTGTTTAAGAGCACTTGTAACAATGTTATATGGGTCATAAACCCTAGTGGGGGCAGTGGGGAAATTTAACTCTCTTAGGAAGGCATCAACTTCCTCAATGGCCTCTTTACCAATTTCAAAATCCCCTACTTTGAAATTTCTACACACAAAAGACCCCTTTTTAATGGTTGGCCCTAGATATTCTATATTCATGGATAATAACTGCCAAAAAATTTCCACTACACCCACCCTCTCTGGTACATATCTTGGCAAGAAATGAGGGGGTTGGGAACAACCAAAAATTCTAATCACTGTATAGTTTGCTAACAAAAAGGCACTGCCCCAATCATGATCAATTGGTCCCTCATCATCAAAACACAAAGTTGGTCTAACAATCTTCCTGATTAACCTAGGTAATCTTTCCAATTTTGAACCTAACATCCTATGAATAGTTGCAACAAAATCATTATAAAAAGAGAGGGAATTAGAAAAAGAGTAGAACCTTTGCCATAATCTTGTCCATCTTTGAACAGGCAATGCCTCTCCGAAATTGTCCAAACCTTCAATGAAACTAGAATCCACATGGCCCACATTGTAGAAGAGGATGAGATGCATAAGCACTGAGTAATGTAGAAATTTGAAATTGTCAAGATCACCTTGTTGAGCTGTCACCATCTGCGAATGAATACTATCAGCAATGAATGTTCCAAAATCATAACCCACATTAGTATGTGGGTCCTAAATGTCTAGAGCTATCACATACAATGCTGGGGAGGCATCCATGGATCCATCTACTCCCAATAGTTTGTTCAATCTGAAAATTGTTTTCTGAAAGTATGCACACAAATATGACAAGGGTATAAAATCAGTAACCATTTTCGAGAATTCTCCTTTCATCTTGTTTTGATTTTCCCTCGGGATATGTCACAACATTGCATGTGTTGTATAGAAATCTCTCTATTTCTCAAATGTTGCTGCCAATTTTTCCAGGTTAATAGGAACTGACATGGGACCCTGCAAATCAAATGCTTCAACAAAAGCATCCTTACTTAACGTACAGAGAACGCTCATATCCTTTCTATGGAAGGACCGAGTGCTTGGATTATATGCATTTACCAGTCCCTTGATAAGGTCAACATCAATGTATACCTCTGGCATTATCAACTTTCCCAGGTTCCTTGTCCATGGATTTAAGATGGGAACCTTCTGCACCTTATTCTTGTAAAAGTACAAGAACAATTCAGTTCCATTGGTGTACGGTACTTGAGCATCTCTACAAAAGATGTAAGCATCTCTAAACGCGTGGACACTAGCACTTTGAGCATTGGAAGATTTAGGGAGAATCTTCAACCATTCTTCTACAAATTTGGCAGACAATGAAACCTTGCTGCCCTCTCCAGTGCCCTTCTTTACTGATGATTCTGCTTCTGCCATTTTGATCTTACTGCAAATTCTTGAATCTTTTTGCTCTGTTAGCTGTAGATACCTGAGAATTCTAGTTTTTTGCAACTTCCTGATGGGCCACAACGTTAAATTGTTAAATTTTAATGGCTTTAAAGTTTAAAAGCTTGCACGTGCATGGATATCTATTATCGATCACTACCAGTAGTAACTACTACCTTTATTTCATTTGCCTTAGAATGTCAACTCATTAGTTGTCCAGAATCAGATAATAGATTTGAAAACCTATTCTTTTGTACTTTCAATGTTTCAAGCTTCAAAAATACATTATACTTATACAATCTTATGAGTTTCGAAACCCTTCGTTCTACGCTCTATCACAATCGATTCAACTTAACCTTGAAATCTTTTCACGAAATTGCGAAACCCTTCTTTTTCTTTTCTCAGGCTATCACAATAGTTAAATCAAATATTTTCTTTATCCTTGCAACCCTGCGATAAGCCTTATATCATTTTCTAATGAGATTCCCCTTTTGTCACAGTTTCAGAACTTAAACGTTTCAAATCGTGTTGTCGTAGTTGTGAAAACCCATTTCCTTCTAACCGGTGCAAAGTGGCGAACACTGCTTCATCTTAACCTTTCGCGACTTCGCAAGATGACATATCTTTCCCCTTTCACCATTGCGAACATGCAAAAACTACTTGAATTAACATTTCACGGTCTCGCAACCAACAGACTAACTGCCTGCATAAAACCTCCGATGATGCAATCTCCCCTTTCGTGACTGCCAGAAGTCCTTTGCCTTTAACTGTTGCGAACATGCAAAAACTACTTGAATTAACATTTTGCAGTCTCGCAACCAATAGACTAACTACCTGCATAAAACCTCTGATGATGCAATCTCTCTTTTCACTACTACCGAAAGTCCTTTCCCTTTAATCGCTATGAACATGCGAAAACTGCTTGAATTCACATTTTGCAGTCTCACAACCAACAGACTAACTGGCTGACTAAAACCTCCGATGATGCGATCTCCTTTTCATGACTTCGTAACATAAAAGTTCAAACTGATGAAACCCTTTGCGAACCTCCGATGCCATTGAATTCGCATATGTTTTTTTTAACCTTGAATACAATGAAATGATTCGCCCAAAAAATTCAAATTTTAATGTGATTATTATTTTTTGTTCGCCAATGTATAATTTTTTTGTGGTTTTAAAATAACACAATTCACCCAGATTTTACACATTGTTTGAGAGACTATGAATGATTCGCCAATGGAGATTATTATTTTTCCTTTGTAAACTATTTTTTTCGCCACAAAAAATAAAATTTTTTGTCCAGGGTTTTACACCTTTCGCCAATTTTTTACACCTTTTCTAAAGGAGGGGTTTCTTAAAGTATACCCTGCCCTTGACATCCCTAAATAGAAAAGAGGCCAATTTATTTTGTCTATTAGAAAAAAAATTGTATCTCTAACTGTATCTTCATACTGAATTTGTAGCTCCACCTATGTTGTTCTAAGCTTAACTTTCTCCTTTTTCAATTCATCTATAGTGTAAAATTATGGATGTTGAGGTGTACCAGGGACTTCCACAATAGGCCCAGTAGGAGGTGGTGGAGCAGGGGAGGTTGCAATTAGAAACTGGTTGGGTTCTTCCCCCACCTTTCTATTACCTTGTTTCTTTTGTAAGTTTGAGATGATTTTCTCCATTTCACTTATTTTTCTTTCACTCTCGTCATATGCTTCTAATACTTTCTCAAATTTATCATTCAACTAAAAAAAAATATTTTTATCTTTCATAGCTACCTCTAAACCAAAATCAGCTACCTCCTTATTCATTCGGGAAACATTTTCACTATCCACATCCCTCACTCTATATACAACCAAGCTTCGTGTGTGTTCTAAATCTAAATCTCCTTTGAGTCTTGACTTATCCTTCTTTTGGATAGATCATGTCACTAGGTTCTTGTGGTCATTTCCATATTTGACCCCTTTATGGGCTCCTTTAACTTCTTCTATATTTTAGACTTGGTTTCTTTTAACTTCCTTATGGTATCAAAAACCATTGCATTAGCAATGCCCCACTCTGGAAGTATAAGCACACCTAAATCTTTCAGCAATTACCTTCCCCCTTTAGGGGTTATATGACTGAAATTTTGCATTAACTCAACTTTTATCTCTTCCTCTATCTCAAAGTCATTTTTATTAGGTTGTTCTACCTTTTCCTTTTGAAAATTTGCCTCAAATTTTGATATATTACACCTCCACAAAAATTGGATAAAGGCCATAAATTTTGCAAAATCAACATCATCCAAAAATCTCTTGGCAACCTATTCTATAACAAGATCCATCTCTTTCCCTTTAAAGTCTTCAACAGTGAGGGCTAAGATTGGCATTGGAGGTTCTTTAGGCATTCCCTCCTCTACTTATAATGTTGTTATCATCTTGACCCCCTATCTATTTCAATTTCTCCCTCAAGGAGTCTTCATTGTCAAAATGGATAGGGGTCTAGGATATAGAATACTCTTCTACTTTGGACAAGGATCATTCCTCCCATTTTTGTCTTTTTGTAGTTGGCACTGAGGGTGGGCTCTCTAAATGTTGTCTTGTATAAACTGGCATAATATGTGCCCCCACATTCCTGGAAACTACATGCCTAGCCTTTCTCTAGAGAGTATACTACCCAAGACTAATAACAATCCTATTTTCCATTCTCCTCTCAGGCTCCTTGGCCTGATCTAGGTACACTTATTTCAATACTTCCTTCTTTTCATTTAAAGTTTGCATGATCCTAGTAACATGTGTCATTAGTTTATTCACCTTATCCCCCAAAAACTTTATATCAACTAGAGGGTCATACTCTCTATCTGACATATTAACAAACTCTAAAACCCTACTATAAACCCTCCATTTCTCTTTCTTTAAACTTCATGTTCATGTAGAGAAAAATCATTTCTAATCACATCTTCAAGAAAGTAAAATACTTGTCCATAGGATTTGGCTTTGGTTCTTTCTCTGAATGTTTCATAAAAAATATTCTAAATTAATAAAATGAGAATGAGATCAGACCATTTGATACTTGTCAAGAAACTCACCCAAATGTCTTTATCCTCCTTTGGTTAGCACAAAATTGTGGATGACTATAAAACTTGGGAAGATTACTCCCCTTGATCACCCCACCAATTCCCTCCCTTCAAGTCCTCCAACTTGCCATAAGAACTCAAAAATCCCTACTTTCAAAGGCACTTGGTATTGAAAGACATGAGGTTTCCCTTGGAAACCATATACTCTAAATACAATTGAAACTAAATAAGGGATAATGTCTCCCCAATTATGGCTAACCTTAAGACCCCTAGCATGATCCTTAGGCCCGATGAGCTCCAGTAAGGTTTGAGGAATTTGAGGGTTGTCTCCACACAACAACATCCTCATATTTGATGCAAAATACTTATTGATCAAACCTGACAAACTAGCATCTGTGACTTCCCAAGTCATATCTGTATTCTAGTACTCAAGTAGCTTCTCTCCATCCTTCTCTCTCTCTAGTTTCATGTCTTTAGTAATGACAAAAAATTCCTTTTATAGGCATATATACCTCAAAACATAATACAAACAAAAGAGTTTATCTACCTCACTCTTGCTGATGCCAATTAGTCCATTGTGTATCTCTTCAGTTAAGTGAGATGCAAAAAACAATGGAACTCATTCCATAGTGCAAGGTTTGAGCAATCATAAAAGTTATAGATCCCAAGATGTGATCTTGCTCATCCATACCACAATTTTTGCAAAGGAAAATATAGAGGGTTTGTTCCCTAGCATTGAAATACTTCTTTAACAAGGGCTCTAGGGTTGAAGGAGTTACAAGTATTAGATGCCCTACTTTTTCAAAATGATCTTGCAATGGTCCTCCTTGAAGGTAGATTCTCTAAGCATCATACCTCAACTACAAATCATCTAAATTGATCTTTTCATACAAAGCAAGGTTAGGTTTTAGCATAAAAACCTCTCTAATCACCTCAATAGTTACCCTAAACAAGTTATCTCTAGCATGGTTCTTCAACACTTGCAATACAAGGTCATACCTTTTTTCCAATAATGTCACTAGGGACTACCAACTTCCCAATGTGGAGCTCCCAAATATTTCTCAGTGTTGTATCATGGTTTCTTTATCAAAACCAATTCTTGAATAACTTAAAACCACTGACTGATGTCTCCACATCTATCAACCAATTCCCCTTGTCGTAGAAACCCTCATAAATTCTCAGTCTAGGGTTCTTGGGGACCAATTCCTTTCTTTTCATTGTTTCATGAGTAGAATGGGGTAATTGTTTGAGGAAATCATGATGTATACTTCTATGTTGGTAATCCATCTTTTTGGAAAAATCTCTTTCGGGAGGCATCTTATTAATTTAGAAAATATTTGAAATTGAAAACTTTTCACAACAATGTCAAGGCACTTACTCACAAATCTTCTGATCTTAGCAAGACAATTTGTTCACCACCATTAGCAATATGGAGGCTGAAAATCTGAGCTCTATCTACTCTGATTTAGTTATGTTTTACTTTGTACTACATTATGGAATAAATTTTAGGATTTATGCAAAATTGGGTCGCATGAGGTCGTATTGAAACACCATTGATGCTCTAACAGTCAAACTTTACATGTTGCGTGAGGAATTTGAAAGATGACCATTCATTTGGGTGAATTCTGATGGCTATGTTTCAAACCTAGTACAACATCATTTTTTACTTAGTGGTACACATGTCATGTTCTCGTGTTGTCACTTTGGTTAAAAAGTGAACACTTTCATTTTGTGAGATCATAACAACCCTCGATCCATTATGCATCTGATGATCAAGAAAATACATGTACTCTTAACATTCTTCTTAGGAAATGGGCCCACTGAGACACATGCCATTCCCTCACATTCTTGCTTTGGCTAAACATACTATACCTTCAAATTGCAAGAACATGAGAACCGTAGATCCTCTGATACTGGATGGTTAAGATCTCTACATGTTGATGTAATAATAGGATGGCCCACATGGACAATTTGTGATTCCTCACATTCTCACTTTGGTTAAACTTCAAACAGCTTTATTTTGCAAGGATGCGAGAATAATTGATCTTCTTTTGATGTAATAAATGGAAAAAGATATTAACCATTGTTATACATAATACTTAGGGAAAATCAAAACATGTCATTTGATTCTTTATGCTGATATCATCCATTTTGCAAGTCATGACACAAACTACACCCATAACTCCATGTATCATTTCCTTGCATTCTCGCTTTAGTTAAACAACCTTCATGTTTCCTTTGTGAGAATATGACCACCATTGACCTCGATTCAAATCTATGGCTAAGAAAAATGCTCATTCTTCAGATTGATTAATGTAATGCGGGCCCACTAGGATACTTGTCAGTTTCTCATATTGTCACATTTTTAAAGTAGCTTACACCTTCATTATGTGATAACATGAGGATCATTGATCTGCCTCTTGATCAATGATTGTGATAATTGTCTATTGTTCCATCCTTTGGGGATCCACAATGACATGTGGCATCCCCTCACATTCTCACTTTTCTTAAACATTGATCATTTTCTTCTTGCTAGGATGTCAGAGTCATTGATCTTCATCTAAATCTACAATCAGGGAATAATTGGGAGAGACAACTCAACTTGACTTGAGAACCAATCATGGAATGAGAACCAACACATGGTACTAGAGCATTTGAAGTAATTTAATACGGGCCCACACTGTACATGCGTCAAACTCTTTTTATGTCAAATTAACTAAACTTTGAACAACTTTATTTTGCGAGGAAATGAGAATCATTGATCTTGGCAAGCTCTGAGGGCTATTGTTAAACTGGTGATATTTGTGTTTCTTTGGTCCCATAAGATAGGTGTCAGCTCCTTGCATCCTCACTTTGGTTAAACACACAACATCTTTGAATTACGAGAATGTGATGGCCGTAGATCTTGATGAAGATCAATGATTATAAAAATAACTCACCACTTGGGCTAAAAAATGGTGATTTAGGTGGGATACGAGCCAACCACGATGAAATTATAGGTCGAGCAGTGACATGATTCAGAGAAATAACCCTATTCTGTGAAAGACTTTAAAAATAACAAAGAAAAAAACTCTGTCATAGGTTGAGCACATACATGATTCCAAGAAATAACCCTATTTTATTGGACATACCAAATGAATTATGGAAAATTGATGTCTCCAATGAGGTCGAATATTATAGATGGGTGGAGATAAGACTCCTTCACATACTAACATCATAATTCTCACTCCTTACTCATTGCTTGGTCTACACATTAGCATTGCAACATAATCTACTCAATTTTTTTTTTGATGAATAGACCTTTTTCCACTAATTATTATTTGAAGATACATATTCACAAAAAAAAGGGCTAGAGGATACAAGATCACCCAGTGAGCTCAAACGAAACAAGGTCGGATTAACAAATATTCATTAAAAAAATATATATATATAAAAAGAAACAAAAATCCCTTAGGCTGCAAGAGCAGTACTAGCCGAAGGATCTTTATCATCAGAACCCTAGAAGTCCTTGGGATTGGGGTTGATGGTTGGCTCAGGGAAAGCCTTCAGAATAATTTTATCCTTGATTTGCACCTGATGATTTAATCGAACAAAATTTGTATGCATCTAAAAATAGTGTGTTAATGGTTATCAAGTGTTTTTTTTTAAGAAATATAATAATGCAGTCCACAAATTTTGTCGGCGTGAAGATTCATCCCTTACAACAAGCTCAAAATTATGATAGTTATGTCGAAGGCATTCCCCTATATGAGAATGAGGAGCTTATTAGGTCCATCTAAGGGTTGAGAGCGTTTAAAAACTATCGACGACCATCATATACGTCCTGGTCGTTCATTCCATAGACACTTCTTTACTTGTTATGAACACACAAAAGTCACTGACAGCTGCGGGCTGAGATTTGTCAAAACATTGACAGGATTTGACAGAGTGGAGATATCCTTTCCCTAGCAAAGCATTCTAGAAACTTTCCACCTCGCAGCCCTCCTGCATGCACACCAAGCCAGTCGCAGAATTGATGGAGGGCTCTCGATTATTTCAAGCCTACTACTTCTCTGACTGAAAGCACACGTGTAACTCGGGTGACCCAAGAACATGTTATTAGACCCTTGAAAGCCACGTTCTTGGCTATAGCTTAAAGAGAGAAGTCGTGTCGTACAATGTGAAACTCCCAATGTTGTCTTCCTAGTTTTGTGTAAACAACATACTTGTTTTGCAACAATTAGATCGATAGTTTGTTGAAAGCCAAATCCTTATATTTCAGGTAAAATAGAGTACATGACTAGCTAGATTAATCATCGTTGGCCCAACAAAGACCATCTTGTGGATAATATCGATGGAAAATAATTCTCTCCATACGTCGATGCTAAGAGTTCCGCTAAGTTTTGTGGTGAATGATGGATTGTTTATCGTGAAAGGTAAGAGGATCAAACGTTGATTTGGGTCTGATTACACACATGGAAAAAGAATCACCCAAACAAATTGTTCGTCTACAAGATAGAATGTTGGGTTCGCCAAATCCAATATGCAAGAGAAAATAACTGGGCAGATTAGAAGAATAGTTAAAAAACACAAAACTGACGTCATGTAGCATAAGCATGAATCAATACCTTGTAAATGGATGTGGCTATCTTCCCTACAAATTGCACTATTGAGTAAATTTCAAAAAAAATTGAAAACACAATGATTTTTTTTGAATTTTCACTATTTGATCTTCATGATCTGTATATTTAGTGGTAAAAAATAACAAAAATGTTCAGAAAATTTCGCTGTGTTTTTGTGAATCTGAAAAAGGATCATGTTTGACTTTTTTTGTCTTTGGTTCATTTTGTCTAGAGATTAGCCAATGCCATAGTAAATGTCCATAATCAACTTTTCAACCTCTAGAAACAAAATATTTGTTTCTCAAATTCTATGAAAATGACCGAATGAAATCAATTGGTTGGTCGTTCATGTCTAGGGAGAAATATACACCCTTGATTGAATCAATAGCAACAATTGCATAGAATGGGAGTTGGAAGAAGACAACCAAGTCCACATTTCTAAAGTTATCAATCAAATGTTGTTTCAAGTCCTGATATCATCCTTCCCTAAAATAAAACCATGATAAAACCATAGGTTGAGCAAAGACGTGATTCAAAGAAATAACCCTATTCTATGAAAGACTTAAAAAATAACAAAGAAAAAAACTCTACCAAAGAAATATTAAAGTATTCTTAAAAACTCTACCCATCTAATTTATCCAAGATCTTCCTAGTAGGATATTGTATGACAATGGTAAATCTAGCATCTGACAGATTGCATCTCTCTCCACAGGTCTTAACTCTAATAGGTAACACAATAAGTCCATTTGATGACCTCTCTTCCTCATCACAAACTTTGATTATAATTTTCTTGTGAGGGTCAATATCATGTTCAAAAAAACTTAATTGTGTGATCAGTTCATATGAACAAATATTAAGTCCATCTCCTCCATCTATTAATCCACGTTTGACACATGACTTATGGATCATGACCTCAATATGTAATTCTTGATTATGTAGGTGAATCAAAGAGTTATTATATTCTTCACAAAAGGGAAGGTAATGTAGTGAGGCTAAATGACCACCCATAGATTGAAACTAATCCAAGTTTAAGTCTTTGGAAATGTTTTTCCCAGTGAGGGATTTATCCAAGATTTCCTTGTGTGAAGGTGAGAGTTTTAGTAGTTCAAAGATTTTTTATGAGCATTGGTACATTATAGTCATTCTAGAATACTCTGAACGGTTCCATTGGAAGAGGATTATTTTTTTGAAGTTTTAGTTATAGTCATAGGAGTCAGTTTGTCTTTGGATGATTGATCATTCGATGAAAGTTCAACCCCTTTAAGAATAATTTTAGCTCTTGATCTATTTATAATATTTTTTGTTCCATAATTTTTGTCTTGCCCTTTAAGAATGACCACATTGCAAGATTTTGTATCAACAATTTTTAGCAAGTTAATCACATTGTCATTATTGGAGTACATGTAGTTCACTTTAGTGTAATTCTTAGATTTGGATTATTCCCCTTTGTCATACTTGGGAATAGTTTTTTGAAAGATTTATGATCAAAGTTGGTATTATGTTCTTCTACTACCGTATATCCTAATTCTATGATATCTTGGTTGGTGTGTTTGAGTTTTATGTAGTTTCTCATCTTATGACCTTTGTTTTGATGAAAATCATAGTACAAGTTATCATTTGGGTATGTGCAAGATCATGGTGTGTCAAAAAGTGGCAATCAGGAACATTGTAGTTCTAAAATGCCTCAAAGCATTTCAAAATGTATTCCAACCTTTTTCCCACCCATCCTAATACCAAACCAAAAAATTAATACATTTATAAGGCCTATTATATCTTTGGATACCAACCCTACATGATCAACTCTAAAGAGGTTCTTCCATGGGTATGAATTTTTGTTTAGGCCTTGGTACCCATGGTCTAGCTTTGAAAGTGTTCCTATTAGTTTTAGTTCTTGATGCATTCTTTTTAGCAACATTTCTAGCTTGCATTTTACTCATCAAATTGAAAATTGTTTTAGTTGCCTTAGGAGTCACATTGTCCTCTACTTCATTTACAATATCACATTTCATATTCCAATACTTTCTTTTGTTTTTGTTAGAGCTAGATCTGTGTTTAGTTTCTTTGTGTAAGGATATCTCTCCCTTCTTGATCATGAAGTCCTCAATCATGTCATCAAATGAAGAAGGTCCTTGTACTTGTATTTTATAGCTTAACTTAGGTATGAGGTTATCCATGAATATTTCCAATCTCTCATCCTTTGGGATCTTCTGGGAGTACTTTGAAATATATGCCCATGTATCTCTAAAGGAATTTTAGGAATGGTTCTCTCATTCTCTATTTATGGTTACAAAGATCTTTCATAGTAATTGGATGATGTATTTTGTATGAGTACTATTGCACAAATAGATTTGAAATTTCATCAAAAAAATTAATTTCAGAATGTAATTTGGAAAACCATTCTATAACTTGTCTACCATAAGCTCTATTGCAAAAAGTGCATAAGGTAAGTTTTATCATGCAAAAAAATTATTACATAGGGCACCAAACTCTCTCAAATGATCTTGGGGGTCAAATGTACCCAATTATTTATCATATTTTGGTGTTTCTACTCCTTTAGGGAAAGGAGGCATGCACATTTTCTTGTCAAAAGGGAATGGACAAATGGTGTCCAATGAGTATTTCATAATAGGCTTGTCTTTCTATTTCTTCATTAGTTCCATTTTTACTTGCATAGCTTGCATCTGTTTAGTGGGAATAGACATAGGATTTTCTTCCTTGGTGACAATAGTTTCAACATCAAAGTGTTTAGGTAGTTTATCTCCTCCAAAGAAAGTTCAAGGAAATATTTTTCCTTATCTCATTTCATCAACTAGTCCATTTTATGGAAATATTTGTCATTGTGGAATTTTATATTTCTCTGGGATCAATCTTAGAATTACCCAAGCCTCTAGAGATATTGTTGTCATCATGATCCCATCATGTTCTTCATTATGTTCAAGCATGTTTTCAATGTTTTTTGTACCAGTATGTCAGTGTTTGTGCTAATTGGCGTAGGTGTTTTTCTCATGGTGATATACTCAAGTTAAAGAGATGAATTGTCAAATATCTTATCAGCATATCACTCTTGAAACAATGGATCAATCTTTCTAGAGAAATTTTATTTAATGTAAGAGTGTTTCTATGGTGATGGAGATCTATCTAACTCACTAGAGAATGTCAAAATATGAAAAGGATTATTAACCTTCCTAGATCATTCAATGAATAGTTTGTTATCACTTATAGTTTCAATAGACTTCAAGATGTGTGATAGAAGCATTACGATAAGTTTAGATCTAGATCACATTTCAAATTCTTTTGAGTTTTAGGTGTAGGTAATAGTGGGGTGAAGTACACCAAGGTATGATCTATCAAAGCAATGGATAAAAAAATAAGTTGGTGACTCTCAAAGCAACATGTGTGATGATATATTATAGAACAACCTACGTAATAAGATATGATACTAGCTAACCAAGTTTTAGTTAAATTTTCCAGATTCATATGCAACTATTGAAGATATAAGACAACATAGATAACTACTAGAAAGTGATCATATTAGGAAGATGACCAAATTGGTGAATTTTAACTCTCTATTTTTGTAATTTTCTAATAGTCTCATACAAGGAAATACTTTTCTAGAGGATATTTTTCTAGACTCATATGAGGAGATGCAACAACATACAAGTAGATGCAATTTTAGATGATAGCTTAAAAAAAGCTTGATGGTAATTTGATAATTTCTCATAAAAAAAAAAAGGGGTCTCTAGAAAATAGTTAGGTTGTTTTCAAACAACAAAAGAGCAACAACAATTTCTAAAATCCTAACTCATACAATAATTCTCAATAGACCAAGTGAATAAACAACAAAATTTATAGACTTTGATATTTTTTCTATGAAAAATCTTTACATATGTAATGACATAATTTGGGTTCTCATATGTCTTAGGAAAGGTTTGACAATAGTATAGTGAACAAGATAGTAGTCATAAAAAATTGCACAAGAGACAAAATAATCTCATGGAATGAAAATATGGGGAGTCTAACTCAAGGACTAATATTTGACTATTTATATTCTCAAACATTTCTATAAGTAGACAACATCAAAGATTCTTGAAGCATAGATCTACCTAAGGATAATTTGACATAGTCTCAACACCTTTTCTCACACTAAATATCTCATAAATACTGGCATTTTGGGGGATGAGTGAACCTCACATTCAAAAAAAACCTAATGCATGTTTATGTACCATGGAGTACATATGGTGAATGTAAAAAATCTTTGGAGAATCCAGGTAATTTATTGGATCCTTCCAATATGTAGATTATGAGACTTACAGATGTGTTCCAGTTAGCTTTTATCTTAGAGTTCTTAATTAAGATTTTGTTTGCGACAATTTTATGTGGGCTTGCAAGAATTTTAGGGCTTTTCACACCCCCCCACCCCACGCCCACACAAGAACTCAAATATTAAGTGGTCCCATAAATGAGATTTAGTGTTCTAGCCCCCGTCCAAATATCGGTTTATTCCACCATATTTTTATGAGTACAAGGATGACAGTGGTCCCACAACCAAGATTATAGCCTGAAGGCCCCACACATTCATCAGAGTAAAACAAAACAAAATAATAATGTCACCCAAGGCTTTAGTTTCAAGAGTGATTTTATTGATTATAGAGGGTCAGAATAGTCAGGTTTTCTTATTCTCGTTGGGGTCATTCTTGCGAGACTTATCTAAAGAGACGCACAAGACTAGAAAAGGATATAGGATTTGGATTTATGATTGGACCAAGAAGGCCAAGAACATACTCTTCTATCATTAGACTTTTTTTAAAACACACCAAATAAATCTAGTAATTCAAGAATAAACCCCATTGTACAAGAACTCCCAATTCACTGCTTTTTGGTTTTTGATTGGACTACTTGATGGACAAGAGTATACTTGCCTAACAATGAGTTAAATGAGCCTACAAGGTATTACAATTCTAGAAATGAAAAGCAAGTAAGAACATAAAATATTTTCTTGAATTTCTAGGAAACCTACCAAACAATTTGTTAGTACATCTATTTATGAGCATCTTTGACAATAAGTCTTGTAAAAAAGCATTTAAGATGTTAAAAAATTAAGTCATCATAGAGAAATAGTCCACAATTACCATTAAAAATAATAAAAATTTGAATTCAAAACCCTAGAAAGTTCTCATTATCTAAAAAAAAAATAGAGAGAGATTGACATGAAATCTTGTGTGACAATTCATTATTACCAAACAATAAAACTCACACTTGTATGAATAGGATTTGATGCTAAACAATAATTCCAAGAATTTAATTACTTGTATGACCCAAGATTTGTTATAGAAAAACATAACTCAAGAAGTACTTTCTCCTACAAGCCCAGATCTGATGCCAGATGATATTTCACCACAATGTACATAGTTTAGTTTTTAAAAAATACAAAGAATTAATGTATATGGAGCTGAAAATTCTGATTTTATGGCCCTATGTTGGGTGTTAGAGATGTGTGTGTGAAAATTGGTTCATGTAGGTACAACACAACACTTCAATAATTCATTAGTTCATGGTTATTAAAATCAGATAATCAAATTATATGAAAGAAACCATGATAAATAAACCTATTTACTTCTATTCAATATGGGTATGATGCTCTAAGATTTTTCAATATTTTTAGTGACTATATATTATATTGAAATGAATGATTTAGTATGAATGCAATCAATATATTGTTTCAAATTTTGTATGCAATAATAAGAATGATAAATCTAGATGATAAAAATAACAATGCAAGTAATGTATACAATAAAGAAATGATTCTCAATAACAATGATGCACAATACCGCTAGAGAAAACTCAACATGGTAACTTAAATCTTCAATTGCACATAAGAAGCAAGGGTTTGAAGCTCTAAATTTATAGGTCCCAAGAATGAGTTCAAGTTGAGTTCAATCCATACACCTCCTACTAATCATATACCATAGGAGGTAGAAGTACAGTTCACTTTCTTGATTTGGAGTGTAAGATAGTTAACTAATCCATTTGATCTAGATAAATTAGTCAATTGGTTCTCTTTTCACAACAATGATGTAAAGGTTCACTTAACTTGCCTTTCTAATTTGTGCATAGTCAACTCCTTTATTTACTTTTTGATTTCATATTTTAGATTTGAACTCAACTTTATTTTTGAATTGTTTTTATCTATTCTAGAATTTTGGAGAAGATAAATGAAGAAAATTGAATATTTATCTCATTTAATTGAATTCTCTCAATTTATGAATATTTAATTCAATATTAAGTATTTTTAGAGATTTAATTCAATTTAATTATTTTTATTCATTTTTCATGTGTAACTGGAAAATGGTTTCTATTTAATTGATTTGCTAGGATATTAAATTAAATTAATTGATTTTGGAAGATTTAATTGCCAATTAATATTGATAAATTTAGGAACTAATAGATTTATCAAGATTATTGCAAGTTATGGATTTTATGCAATTTGAAACTCAAACTAGATAAATGATAGAAATAGACATGCCTTTTGTTAGGGCTTTTGACGAGTTTTGATCGATAATTAGGATTAGGGGATTAGGAGACCATTTTTGGGTGATTACAATAATGTATCCAATTTACATTATTACCTTCTACTTGCCATGTAAGTAAGGGCATGGAGTTCATTACATATTATTTAGACCAATAAAATGTTTGTGTAGTTTGGGTGTTAACTAGTGGTCCTGGTTATATTATATTTTAATATATTTTGATTGATATTATTAAATGTTAATTATTTAATTGCCAAAAAATTGTGCCTTGGACATAATCTATTACTAGAATTGAATTATTTATCCTCTGGGTTTTTGGAAATTTGATTTGAGTTTTATGTGACTTAATTTTTTTGAATAATTTATCTTGGGAAGATTAACCTTTTGAAAAGGTCTTTCTAATATTGAAGTGGAGTTCTTTTATTTACTTCCCTATTTTGGGGATTTTATGAATTTGTTCCATCCTCTTTGAAAAAAATCACTTTTTACTTGTTGGGTTTGATTTGTGTGTCCAAGTTTTATGGATAGCAAACCATTAGAATTGTGGTGGGAATTTTGTGGTTTGCCAAGTACTTTATCCAAATGCATTGAGTATCAATTTTTATCTCTTCATTTTGGGTTTTCACTAGTTTATCATGTAGGGCCTCTTATTTCTAATCCAATTCTTCATTTTTTCAGTTGTATATTGTTTAAATTCATGTATCAAGATGATTATCTATTTTTTCCTTGTATTTTATATTAGATTTAATGCACGACTGTGCTTTTATGTTTTTAGAATTTGAGAAATGGAAATGTATTGTCATTAAGCTATTAGTTTTCTCTCACAATGTTAGAATCTAAATTTTATTGTATTTTGGAGTTATTGGGATGACAAGAAATAATGGGTTTTAATGTTGTTGCAATATTTGGAGTTTGAGTTTTGGATTTTTTTGTGTGTGCCTCATTTTGCATGATCTCCTAATTGAGATTGCATCATGTTGATAGCTTTTGTAGATTAACCTATGAAGTACCCTGGAATTGTAGTTAAAATATTTGGTAGGAATGAATAGAGGTCATTCTACTTACTTAATATCATGATTTGAACTTTGGCTTTAGATTGGTTTTCTAGTTAGTGTGCCTCGTCAGTAATTGCCAAAAATGGTTACTCTTTGTGTTTGTTTTTTAATTTTGTGCTTCTTCTTTTCTTGTTGAATGTGAGATAGATCTTGGGATATTTAGGGTTATTATTATCCCTTGTGTATTTTGTGTTGGATTTCCTTCAAATTTTTGCTCTTGGTGATGAGGCCAATAGAGTGCATCTATACCCTCTGTTATTACTTTTTTTCTCAGCCTTATTTATGCTTTCTTGGATTTTCTTTGGATTGATGTGTGGATTTGAGGCTACATCCTTGAGAATAGATGAGCTATGGGCAAGAGACCACATGTAACATGTCATTAACCAAAAATAACAAACTTGGAAATTCACAAGAATAAGTATTGGAGGAGCCTACATGTGGTATTGAAAACTTACTATCAAGGGGTTATTAAATCTTTATAAATATTATTTATTTTGGTGAGAAACTTTATATTACTTTCCAAATGTTGAAAAATAATCCAAAGCTTACACAACTATTCACCCAATAATGCTCTCAAACTAGTTGAGTATATTTTCTTAATAAATTCTTCTAAAATTTTAATGACACTAAAAAAAAAAGCTTAAAATATTCTTTGTATGTTGCAAGGGGTTTCAAGTCCCCTCAAAACCTATTTTTACCTTAATCTAAAACAATTTAAAATATTCCCAAAACTATAATATCAATTTTAACTTTCACCGTGGACTAACACCCATAACTAACTAACAAACAATTGAATTAAACTAAAAAGTTTCATTTTTCATATTAATCAAATATTGCAATATTGCTTGGGGGATCTCTTACATTAGTTTTATTAGAGGTGGTCAAACTAATAATATTCAAAGTTAGGATTATCATTGTAGTGGTGGGGTCCTTCCCCCTAAGTTGATATTTATTTATCAAAATTTAGTGTTTATTGAGAACTAGATTTGATCTCCTCAATTGAAACTTCTCTAACATCTTATAACTATTGCTTATTTTAATATTGTAGTTAGATTTGACTTATTGTGTTTCTTGTCATAAATTTTTTTTAAAAATTCCATGAAGACCACTATTTTGGATTCCTGCTATGAACTTTTAGATCTTTCTCATATGCATTCATTTCATTGAACTTGTTTACTAATGATTTAATTTTGAGTTCCTTAAATTTTCCACTAAACCAGGAGAGCAAGTCATATACATGAAAGTGATTCAACTAATTTTGGCATAGTAGTAGCAATCTCTTCATTTCCTACAATATTGTTTTGCTGTATAGATTTTTGTTTGAGGATTTCTTAGCCTTAACTAATGCTTTTATAGATGACTTCATATTATCTAATAATTTTGTTACTTATTATACAATTATAACTTTAATTAATTCCCTTCCAAAATATTTAATATTTTGAATAATGTTTTATTAAAATTCTTTTATTTTATTTCTTTAGATAGATAATATCTATTTGTCATATAAAACTGTATGTTCAATGAACTAAAAAATAATTATACTATTTTCATGCTTTAATACTATTAATCTATATAAATTTATAAATACTTTTTCGATTATACATGACATCCACAACCCATAGTCAGACATAAGACATTTTATCTAGGATGCGGCTATTCTCCATCCAAACTGTACAGTTGACCAATTTTCAAAAAATCGAAAACACTATAGATTTTTCTAAAAATTTCAGCATTTGATCTTCATGATCCGCATAGTTTTTAGTCAAAAACAACAAAAAAAAGAGAAAAAATCACTACATTTTTGTGAATCTAGAAAAAAAAAAAAGTTTGACTTTGTTTTGTCTTAGTACATTTTGGATGGAGATTAGCCTATTCCTTTTAGACACACGCCTTTTAGACATTTTAAAAACATGTTTACTTCCACATTTTGCAAAAATGTCTCCTTGAAAAATAAAATATTATATCTACTTCTAATCACACTGATATTTTAAAAGAAAAAATATATTCTTGAAATTTTAAAAAGCTAAAATTTAGAATCATGAAACTGTCAAATAACTCCTGAAACCATTGTTTCAAACAGTTAAAAACGTCATTTCAAAAGTTTACATATTTTGTATGCACGTATACAAGGAAGATACAATCACCGCATGTTAAAAAACGATCTTTTTTAGAGTCCAAGGTGGATATTTATACCCCGGTCTCAGAGCTACAGTTTTTGCACAGGCTTGGACGATACTGGCAAAGGTTTTGGAGTCAAGGCATCCGCTCAAACAGTTCATGCACATTTTGCATACACGTTTAGGCAGAGTAATCCCAACTGTAACACATGAATTGATTACAGAAAGGTACATGGTTGCTTTTGAGCAACTAATTCTCCATGGTTTATTCATGTTATTCTCTAATGGAATTTTTGTACCTATTCAGGCAGAAGATGTGAGAACGTTACTGTTTTGAAATTTCATTAAACAATTTGATGTGTGATAGTGCATTGGAATCAACTATTTATGCCTACGTGCCATTTTGTTCTGTGAAAAAAACATTGTTGGGCTTTGCTGTTGGCTAAGAAAACTGAGGTATAGGTAAGGGATATATCCAAATATGGCTCTCTCTGAGCGAGTATCTTGTATTTTTTTTTATAAAATTAAATAGCTGAACCATGTTAACAAGTTATCGATATTTGAAAATAGTTAGCACTAAGGTATTGGAGGTACTGGAAAAAGTTAAAGTTGAGTTTGTGGAGAGCATGGGTGGTAGGCAAGATATGACATGCAAGTATCTTGAAAGTCCACGAAATGTTTTCCAATCGGCCACCCTTTGGTCGACCCACAATGCATCAGATTGCTAGTGTTCTTAAGTCAATGATGCAGGCTTTTTGTAGTCGAATATTCCAAAGGTACCAGGAAGCACAGTTTCACTCAAGTGAAAGATGGGATGTGGTCTTCTAGAAAAAATGCGACCCAAGGTACTAGCTCTATCTGTGGACAAACCAACTTTCAACGAAACAGCGATTTCCTTTGTCAAAACCTCAACTTTTTTGTGTGGTAATCCATAGCACAAACTAATCGAAAGTTTTTTTTGTGTTGTATCCTATCCTGCAACCATTTTATTATATTATGCAACATCTCTTTCAGGTATTATATCAAATAGTTTGGTGCATTGTGTATGCTGTAAATTAATTCAAAATATCCATTTTGTGCATATCGTAACAGAATGGCATTTTACGAAATCACATACTTTGACACGGCATGTCTAACAGTTTAGTGCCTTGTCTATCTTGTTAAATAGGCCACTCGAAGTGTAAACACTAGGTCTAAAATGCGATTGGATTTAACATCAATTTGTTTATTTCGCTTCCTGTAATTTATTCCATTAAAAATTATAAAGAAAAGTTGCACAGAAATGGACAAGATATTAGTTGCTCTACTATTTCTATAAATTTAAGAAAATAAAAATTCCCTCATACACGTTCAGATTTGATTGCTTTTCTAATCACATTTAGCAGTAATTCGGATTACCCTGTAAGCAGTGGACTTTGGATGCTGTGTTGTATTTGTTCCATTGTAGACTTTCAATCTTCCTCTTCTTACGATGTGTCACGGCTGCAGCAATTGCCACGACTTACTTTAATCAAGCAGTGATGACTTGAAAGTTCCTTTGTTTTTTCTGTTCATATTTCATTATTTAACATTCATCATGATTATTTGCTCACTTGTATCTCAACTAGATACAATCATTTTAAGAATTATGTTTGATTCTATAAATTGGTCGAGATGTAAATCCAGAGTAAAAAGTTCAAAACAATATAACAATGGGCGAGAATGTCATTTTGTTCATTTTTTTATTAAAACAAACAAAAACGTAACTGGAAAATGCAGGTGATGATGAAATCACTTCAATGAAAGCAAGTGAATAATGACATGTAATAGGGTAGAGGTGTTATGGCTATGAACAAAATACCCTCCAAAGGAAACCCTTAAACCATCTTTGAGAAAACCTAGAAATCGGGTGATGGAGAAGATTAATTTGATGTATTCTAATGGTTGTGTTTGTTTGCCGCACAGTCCCTACACATTGTAAACGAAAAGAGAATTGTTGAAAATATATAGATTCTTTTTTGCAGTCTTAATGAATATTGGGACACCATTTCAAAGTGATAATTTTTTTGTGGTCCACGGTGTAGCTTTTGTGCTAATTGGGTTCAGGTTATGATTTATCCTTGTCTATTTTTCTAAAATATTAGTTGAGAAATTATCATCTCTTCCCTCTTCTAAAAATCTCATCCTCCCATACAAGGTTTGAAACCTGTAATTTATAATAATATGTCAATAATGGTGAAATATTGAATGCAGATAGATGTTTGCCTCTGGAGTCAAATGCCCATCTACCACCTAACGTCCTGCAGAATGGTCAAAAATATTAATGCACAATAGGTGAGTTTATCAAACCTAGAAAAGAGGGGGAAAACATTTTGAAGAGAGACAAAAAGGAATGTATCAGACTCATTCAAAAAGATCAGAGTGAAGAGATCAGAGAAGAAGAGTTGCAGAGCAGAGAAGGAAGAGAAGGAAATCAATAAGTAGATCAAGTCAGTGTTTAGAAGACAGAAGAGTTACAGTTTCATGTTGCACATGTTCTATCATTCTATAAGTTCTTATTATTTCGACCTGTGAAGTAGTGATTGCTCCAGGCATTGTTGTATGCAACCATTAGAGCTATAAGTTTAAAGTTTGAAGTTTGAAATTTTATTAGGTTGAAGATTTTAGGGTTTCTAGTTGAAATTGAATGCTCCCAGATTTTGTAATAGTTTTATAATATTTAAATAGAAAGCAAGCAAGCAAATAGGCATAGAAATCCTTAGTGTTCCCTTCTTCTATTCTTCATTGCATAATAATTTTGCATTGATAAGTTTATATTTGAAAGCTTCTTCCTTTGGCTCTCTGTGTTCTAATAGCAATTTGATATACTGCTCACTCAGTCTAGTCTTTTAACCAAGTTTTGTCTTTGCAGTCTGTATTGAGCTCACTTGGAATCTACACTGTCAAATTCACTTGACATACTCTTACTGAGTTGCCCTTGTGTGTTGAGTTCACTTGGCTTCCTCTTGTGCCGAACAAAATTTTAGGGCTGTGATTTTTTTTTTTACATGGTATTAAAGCTTTGAGGCCCCACATCCATAGTGACTTAGGGCATTTTTTTCTCTGAGATATTTGACATAGCAGAAGATACATGAAAGATATGACAGTAACCATCGTCCTTTAATGGACAAAATGATGACACATGGGCAAATAAAATGAAAACTATAATTGTTGCAAATGATTTGTGAGAGTTTGTGATTAATGGGTTCAATGATGTGACAAACCCAACTCAGTATACTGCTCTCACAAATCCACAAAAGACTCAGTTGAAAGAGAAAAGGAGAAAGGATGCTAAGGCATAAAGTCTGATTGAGGTAGCCATGGTAGAGACAGTCTTTCCCAAGATTGCAGCAACAAATTATGCAAAGGAAGCATGGGAAATCCTTGAGATGAACTTCAAGGGGACTGATAAGGTCAGAGTAGTGAAGCTACAAATGATTAGAAGAGAGTTTGAGAACCTTTAGATGAGGGACAATGAACCTATTGCAGAGTTCAAGTCACGAATCACCACTTTGATAAACCAACTCAAATCAAATGGAGAAGACTATGATGAGAAGAAGATTGCAGAGAAGATATTGAGGAGTTTACCTCAGAAATATGACAACTTTTTGATGACCATAGAGGAAGAAAAAGGCTTCACCACATTGACCATGGATGAGTTGATGGGAACTCTTGAAACCCATGAGCACTAGATAAATAGATCAACAACAACTTCCCAAGAGCAGTCTTTCAAGGCTCAAGAGAATACAAGAGGTAGGGGGAGAGGAAGAAATGGATCTGGTAGAGGTTCAAGAAGTAGAGGTCGTGGAAGGAATGGTCAAAGGAATGCTAGTGCAGAATGCTCAGGACGAGCAACCAACTAAGAGGGAGCAAGCACCTCTCAAAACAACTCTAGAGGAGGTAAGAAGAATTACAACTCCAATAAGGGCAATATTCAATGCCACTACTATCATAAGTATGGGCATTATGCAAGTGAATACTAGAAGAAATAGGGTGATCAATTAAAGTAGAATGCTAATGTGGTTGATGTGAACATGAGAAATGCAAACGATCCCACTGCCTTCATCATGTGTAACATTGGTGAAGAAGCAAGCCTTGAGGTGTGGTACCTAGACAGTAGTTGTAGCAACCACATGAGTGGTAATGAAAGTTTATTTTCTTTCATTGGTAAGACTTTTAAGTCTGAAATTAAGATGGGAAATAATGGAACCATTCCCACAGTGAGCAAAGGATCTATTATGGTCTATACCAAGCAAGGTGAAAAGAAGGAGATATAGAATGTGTATTTTTCTCCTAGTATGAAGTACAACTTGATGAGTGTTGGACAACTCAATCAAAATGGATATAAAGTTCTGATGGAAAATGACAAGTGTGTCATTTATGAGAAGGATGGGAGTAATAGATTACTTGCAATAGTCCAAATGACAAAGAACAAGATGTTCCTGTTGAAAATAGAGACATGTTTCTCTTCTTAAGTCAGTGCAACACCTCCCAAGCATGCATGTACAATAGTAGACCAGCAATCAGCTCTTAGGAGTGTAATTGAAGACTCCTCCAAGCTTTGGCATCTCAAGTATAGACATCTTGACTTCGCTGGTTTAAATTTTTTGTCTAAGAAAAGAATGGTAGATGGTTTGCCAAGCATTGCAGATTCATATGACAAGTGTGAGGCTTGCAAATTGGGTAAGCAACATAGGCTTCCCTTTAATTCTAAAAATTTCAGAAGGGCTAGAGCACCATTAGAATTAGTGCATTCTGATTTGGTAGGCCCTATGAAAACTACTTCTATTGGGGGTGTACTTATTTTATGACATTCATAGATGATTTTAGTCGTAGGACATTGTTGTATTTTTTAAAGAATAAATCTAAAGCATTTGATAAATTTGTTGAATTTAAAGCCCTCGCTGAAAAAGAATGTGGACACTATGTAAAGGTCCTCAAATCAAATAGAGGAGGGGAGTATACCTCCAATATGTTTGTAAATTTTAACAGGTGGAATGGCATCAAGAAAGAGTTAATAACCAGTTATACTCCACAACAAAATGGAGTGGTTGAGAGAGAAAACAACATCATTATTGAAATGGCAAGAAGCATGATGAAAGCAAAAGAAATCCCAACCAAATATTTGGGAGAGGTTATAGCAACAATAGTATATTTGATTAATACTAGGAGTTTTACAAAGTTAGTTCATGACAAGATTCCTCTTGAGGAATGGTTAATTAACAGATGAACAGTTCAACACTTGAGAGTGTTTGGATGTGTAGCATATACACATGTGCCTAAAGAACAAAGGCAAAAGTTGGATGAAAAAGGTGTGACGTGCATCTTCACAAGGTATGAATTAGAATCAAATGCCTATAGACCATATGATCCAATTGACAAGAAGAGATCATCATTTCAAGATATGTGGAGTTTCTTAAAAATCAGTCATGGGATGGCTTGGTAGATGAATCCTCAAGCACTTCAAGTAAAGTGCCTACTAATGAAGAGGAAGAAGATGACATTGGAAATTAGCAAGAAGATGGAACAACAAACATAGATTGAAAACAAAGGAAAAATGGCAAGTAGCCCTTAACATGCCAAGCAATAGCTCCAAGCACATCAAGACAGCTACGAGTTAGTGTGCAAAATACTAGCAACAACAATACTAAAAATTTAGATCCCACTCTCCCCTCCCTACTACCAAGAAATACTAAGAGTATAAGGGAGATATACCAAGAAGAAAGGTATGATGAAGATTATGATGAGTGTAAATTTTGCATTATTTTCTCATAGTGATCCAATTTATTTTAAGGAAGCTATGAATGAGGATAAATGGTGTAATGTCATGGATGAGGAGATAGATACCATTGAAAGAATTGAGACATGGGAGTTAACTACTTTGCCTCCCAAGAAACAAGTAATTGGAGTGAAATGGGCATACAAGACCAAGTGCAATGCTGAAGGAAAAATAGATAGGCATAAGGTATGTATAGTGGTCAAGGGGTACAAGCAACAATATGGTAGAGATTATGATGAGACATATGCCCCAGTTGCAAGAATGGAAACCATGCATGTTTTCATAGCAATTGCAACCCAAAAAAAATGGAAGGTATATCAAATGGATGTGAAGTCTACCTTCTTGAATGGTGTTTTGAAGAAGAAGTTTATGTGGATCACCCACCTAGTTATGAAGTTATAGGTGAAGAACATAAAGTGTATAGATTGAAGAGAGCTCTTTATGGGCTCAAGCAAACTCCGTGAGCATGGTATAGTAGGATTGACTCATATTTGATGAGAAATGACTTTAGTAAAAGTGATGGTGAGGTTGATTGTTGTCTTGTATGTAGATGATTTAATTTTTATTGGAAATGATAATTTTCTAATTAGTGAGTTCAAACATGCCATGAAAAATGAATTTGAAATGACAGACCTAGGTCTCTTGAAGTCTTTTTTAGGAAACAAATGCATGATGGTATCTTCATCTCTCAAAAAAAATATTCAAGGTAGATCTTGGAAAGATTCAAAATGTAGAATCATAAGGAAGCCCAACACCAACAACAATAGGTCTAAAGTTAAGTAAGAAAGATTGTAGCAAAAGTGTGAATCCAACACTATACAAGAGTGTGGTTGGAAGTTTGATGTATTTGACTGCAACTCAGCTAGAAATGATGTATGTAGTAAGTTTGATTTTCAAATTTATGGAAACACAAAAGGATTCTCATTGGCAAGTGGGAAAGAGGATCCTAAAGTATGTGAAAGGTACCAAGGGATTTGTAATTTTGTATACTACAGAAAATGATTTCAAGTTGGTTGGTTACACAGATAGTGATTGGGATGGAAGTTTAGATGATAGGAAAAGCACTTTTGGATACATGTTCCATATGGGATTGGGTGCAATTTCATGGGCATCCAAGAAGCAAACTATTGTTTCTCAATCTACAACAGAGGTTGAATACATAGAAGCAAATGTAGCAGCATATCAAGCTATTTGGTTAAGGAGGATCCTGACAGATTTGAATAAAAAGAAAGAGGAAGGAACCACAATTTATTGTGACAACATCTCCTAAATTGCATTGTCCAAGAATCCAATCTTCTATGGGAGAAGAAAACACATAGAGATCAAATATCACTTCATTAGAGAGTTGGTGGAGAATGGGGATATCAAAATGAAATTTTGCAAGTCTGAGCAACAACTAGCAAACATATTTACTAAGAAATTAGGCATTGGAACATTTGTACACCTAAGAGAGTGTCTTGATGTAGTTGATTTGGATCAAGAATAATCCTTTTTTGTTTGGCTTAGGACAAAGGGGGAGTGATAAAATATTAAATGCAGATAGATGTTTTCCCCTAGAGCCAAACGCCCACCTACCATGTGACAGCCTACAGAATGGTTAGAAATATTAATGCATGGTAGGTGAGGTTTTCAAACATGGAAAAGAGGGGGAAAACATTTTAGAGATAGACAAAAATGAATGTATTAGGCTCATTCAAAAGGATCAGAGTGAAGAGATCAGAGAAGAAGAGTTACAAAGCAAAGAAAGAAGAGAAGGAAATTGATTAGCAGATCAAGTCAATGTTCAGAAGACAAAAGAGTTCTAGTTTCACGTTGCACATGCTGGATCTTTTGTCATTCTATAAGTTCTTATTATTTCAACCTATGAAGTAGTGATTGCTCCAAGCATTGCTGTATGCAGCCATTAGAGCTATAAGTTTAAAGTTTTATTAGGTTGAAGATTTTAGGGTTTTCTAGTTGAAGTCGAATGCTCCCAAATTTTGTAATAGTTTTATAATATTTAAGTAGAAAGCAAGCAAGCAGGCAAGCATACAAATCCTTGGTGTTCCTTTCTTCTATTCTTCATTGCATAGTATTTTTGTATTTGATAACTTTATATTTGAAAGCTTCATCATTTGGCTCTCTGCATTTTAATGACAGTTTGGTATACTACTCACTCGGTCTAGTATTTGACCAAGTTCTATCTCTGTAGTTTGTACTAAGCTTATGACATCCACACTACCGAGATGACTCAGTATACTCTTGTTGAGTTGCCCTTGTGTGCCCAATTCACTCAACTTCCTCTTGTGATGAGTTCACTCAACACCCACTACCTATCACGTGACATCCATTGGTGCTAAGCAAAATTGACAATCATCATCTTCATGTGCCAAGCAAAATTTTAGGGTTGTGATTTATTTTTCAAAAATAAATCCAATCAATGAGCACTTATAAATTGTGTGGGTGAGTGTACAAATCTTAACAAGCACTTTATTTTTCAATGTGTCTAATTTATTTGTATAAGTTGTGTTATGCATATGCATGAATTTATGTCCATTATAGAGTTTAAATGAGTGTCTAAGAATTCTGAAAACCCTATAGCTATTCTTGTCAAAATAACTTAGAATACTCTTTGAAATGAGGTGCATCAAATAAAAAATTGGAAAAAATAGTAAATTAGTTAAAACTTATAAATGTTTTTTTTAAAGATAATTCAGAACAGTTTATCTATTCATCTCCTATCTGCAATGATCCCAAATAGAAGGATGCATTAAGAGTAAAGTATTGGAATCTTGATCTTTAAGCAGGGCTTAAACATATAGAATTTTTCTTCTGCATCAAGATGTCATTGGTTATTTACAAAAAAGAGTTTGAATGAATCACCGCCCTACTAGGATTGGAATGAGAGACCTCAAATTATATAACCTTTTCTTCAATTGTTCTAGCAAAATGTTTGAATGCACTTGGAAGTGTGGAGTTCCAAAAGAAAATGACCAGTTTAGAATAGGAAAGAATCTAAATTTTCTTTAATGTATCACTCGAAAAGTCTCCTCTCTTCAATTATGGAAAATAGAAAATAGGCAAAATAGGGAAGTATGTAAATTTTCAGCTTTTAGCAAAGCTTACATAGATAGCAATTTGATTCTACATTAAGATCTTAGTGATTTCACTTCAAAGAGTAATGATGGGGAGGGCATATGATGCACTTATATTCTAGTAGACTAAAAATTCATTTTCTTAATAAGTAGAAGATGAATAAACAGACAACAATTCATCAATGAAAATGAAAAAGTTAGCTACAATATGATGCATTCATAATACATTTTTTGAATCATATCACTATAGGGTATGGGAGGTTGGTATGGAAGGCTAGCATCAAGAAGATAATTTTAAATATTAAATACATTGAGAAATGTATAAAATGTATAGAATGTTTTTTTCTTTCCAATTAACAAATTATTCTACTTGCCCCTTCATATTCTTGTCTAGCTCACATTAAGTCTTGAAGTGAAACTAAATGTGACGATTCGTTGAAGAGGATAGGTTGGAGATTGAAAATTTAGTGCTAATTCATCAAATTATATTTTTCTTTTTTTATTTATGCAAAGCAAGAATAAAAATGAAAATCTAAAATTTTGACCAATCAAATATTTTTTTCTCTATATAAGGCCTAGTAGTTTAGAAACTAAATTCAATTTTCTACAAATTCTTTTTTCATAACTTTTTTGATATAAATTCCATAACTACTTTAAAATTACATGACAAATTAACATAACCCTTATTTTTTGGTTTTTCACTGCCACTTAAGGCCATAGTTTTGTTGACCATAATCCTACACATACCCTTGTATTAAATTTTCATAAATTTTCTATGACTCAAAACAATCCATAATGGAATCAAACTAATATAACTCTATCTTTTCTCCATTAACGAGTGATTCAAAAGTAAAAAATACAGTGTTTGCGACGACAAAAAATGTAGATATTATATTAAGCAAAATAAAATTTGGACCCCTCATCCTAGTCTTGGAAATCCTTTTATAGACAAATATTGCAACAAGCTTCAAATAAGGGAGAGCAACATAAGTTACATTTTAAAATGGTCCTAAATTTTTTTTACATATGAGACAAAATAATAGAAAAGAAGAATTGGAGACAGTTCCCAAAATTAAATAGTTGGCAACTTGGATCTTCAAGATCAGTCCTTGGTTTGTAATGTAGTCATATCCATAGAAGGTAAACCACAAAAGTAAGATATCCTATTATGATAGACTATCTTCTCTCTATTGTTTCCTCAGAAGTTGTTCCAAGTTTGTTCACTGACTGACTCTAGAACATAGAGCTTCTACTCCTCCCACAACTTCTCAAACAATAATATCTCTTTCTTCATCAGGCCAAGTAGCATCTCTAACTATCTTTAGTTCATTCAAGACTTTATTCCACATGGCATCATTGATAGCCTTTGAGTCAACAACAAATTTGTTCATGTCCACCTCAACTTTATATAATGCATCAATGATTTCATAAAAAGATGGCACATCAATTTCCCCATTAAAATATGAGATAACCTTTTCATTATCCACAACTTGGTTAAAATACATGGACCATTCCTATTATTCCTTTAATTTTTCTTAGTGTCCATGATAGGAGCAATAAAATCATGAACACCATCAATAATATTTTTTAACTTATTCTGCCTTCTCATTTTCATTCTTGTTGCAACCTTTTAACTAGATCCAAAATCAACCACAAACCACTACAATGTAGCACTTACCATAATCTTTATCACTTTTGGTTGGAACTTCATTATCCCTAACTGCATCAACATATATTCCTTTGTTAAGTTTCACTCTTAAGAGAATCTCACTTCACTACCGTTAACCTCAAACCTTGTATGAGAGTTGTGAATTCGTGCTTAGCACATTTTCATTCTATTCACAGCCTCACAACCTTTTGTTTTGAGTATTAAGTTTAACTGGTGAAGTCACGCTTTCTTTGAATCGCAAGATCGAAACCCTTCTATCATTGTTATGCTTATTATCCATTTACACTTTACCTTTTAGATCCTTACTCACAACTTTTTGGCTGTTAATAGGCTATGGCATACTATTCTAGAGATCTTGCGCTAGGCATTTATATAGTTGATTGTGGCTTTGAAAATCTAAAACTTAAATGTTTACAAAATTCTATGAATACCCACGGTGACCATATAAGATGACACACACACTTCGATGAGCACTAATATCTGTTGCTGATTTGTAATTAATTTCCTGATCTGATCCATCTACTTGGCAAAAAACCTCCCCATACATCATCCTAACAAGTTACATCAAACACATATTCATAGTATCATAACACATTAAGCTTCTTTTACATAGACCTCAATGAAGTAGCACTCATAGTCTTATCTATTTCATTGCAGCTCTACAGCTTCTAACCTTGTTGGAACACTATCCGCAAAGAAGTTATACCAACCACCAATGGTACATATCTCAACCTTGTAATAGTTTGATATTTTATTTACTTCATGGCTGAGAGGTTACATATCTCAACCACAATCACAACTTTGCAGTTTTATATCCATAAAAGCATAACCTGCTAAAAAGTCACATACACTTTAAATTGCAAGTTTGCAATCTAAGACTTAGACAAGTGGAAATGGTAAGAGATGTTATGAACTAAAAGGCATCGTCACTTTGCAACTCTTTTAATACATGTAACTTATGCAACATGCAAAGTTGTGAACATGAATAAAATGAATATTACTATAGAATGGGTTAAAATTGCATAAACTTTTAAGAAATAACATGAACAACAAAATAGACCTAGGGTTTTATACTTATACAAAATCCATAACAAGGAAAAATGAATGTAGAAAACCTTCTTAGCAATCACATTGAGCACTTCTATGGCATAAATAAAACTTTTCTAACCTATTGAAAAATAGGACTAACACAGTCAACAAATATTTTTTGGAAAGAGATAAATTTCAAGTGCTATCTCAAAATAACTCAATGGGTTTCTGATTAACTAGGTTAAAAACATTTTTAAAGCTTTACAGCCATTTTCGCTTGTAACAAAATTCAATGTACAACATAGATCATACTCATTCCTCCTAAAACCTAATAAAATAATTAAGCTTTGGGCTTTCGACAATGAATTTGTCATAGAATAAAAGTAGCATCCTAATCAACTATTTACGTGACTTTCGACTGTAAATATATAAAATGAGAAAAGAAATGGAATAAATTAGTAAACCAAAAAGATGAACAAAACAATGTTTATCATGGTTCACCATAATATTTGGCTATGTTCACACTCTAGTAGAGAACTATTATATTAATCTCAACCTGCAATACAGTTATAATACATGACTACAGATGTGAATTTATAAATTCACATATAGCCTTCAATAGAAGAGCCATGAGAAAATGAACAGTCAATGTGGACTTCATTGACTATTCAGCTTCTCATGGCTCTTTGGTTGAAGGTATAAGTGAATGTATAAATTGACTTATGTGGTCATGTACTATAATTTTATTGGAGATTGAGATTAATATTATAGTTCTCTACTAGAGTGTGGACATAGAAACAATTTGTAATGAACAACAGCAAAAATTGCATTTATCTTCTTGATTTACTAATTTATTCCATTTATTTGTTCATTTTACATTTATATCAACTGCTACAATGAGATCACGAAACAAAGGCATAGCTGAAACCCTAAGGTATAAAATATGCTATAAAGTGCTAGTTTTGATTAAAGAATGAACACAATGATAATTAAAACCAAGATTACACATATGAATACTACTCAATTATTGGCATGAGTTATCCCCATTTATGTAGCATCCAAAACTCATTTTTGTGTCCAAAACATCTATATAAAAATATTCAAATTTTAATCAAAATCATTCTTTTGAACTATACATCCGATTTCGATAAAAAATAAGTGATCATACAAAAAAAAGATATAAATCAATTCATTATTGAGGAATGAGAAAATCAAGACCCTATACACAAAAGAATAGTTGCAACTAGCCACTAGTTATTTAGTTATGAAGATATACCACCATAAAATTAAACCCTTTTAACACTTTTCTAGTGAGTGCTAATTCAATTATGGCACCCTTATTAGGCTTCAATTTATAATCTAAATAACAAAGTATAATTAGTTATACTAAAATTTTTATAGAACAACTATGAATTAAATCAAGAACTAGCATTTGTTGTTAGAGTGTTCTATAACTTATTAGGTTACCCTTTTCGAGTTTCAGTCTCCTTTTATAAGGATTGATCTCTTTGTATTTCATTATCTCTGCATCATCTAAATATACAATTTGCATGTTTTCATAGTAAACCATTGCCTCTTCTTGTCTTTTTCTTCTCCATGACAAGTTTTCTGCATGTAGCTATTCGAGGGCTTTGTGGACTTGATTTGCATATTTTTTCAAATCCTTCATGTTCTACCACTGACCTCCTCACCTTTATGACAAGTCTATCTTTGATTCAAATGTGACTCAATTTCCAATAAATCAAAATTACTAGCTCTGAAAAGCATAAAATATCAAGGGAGCCCAAAGGCTACAGAGGCTACATACATTAATCTTGACAAGTAAACTAAAATAAATCATTGAACCAATTATTTTATTATAAAAAAAGAAATCCCAACATAAAACTTTTGGATTGAATCTAAAACTAAAATTTGAATAGAGAACTTGAGTATGATAATTTTGGGTGTAGCTGTTGAAGCTGGGTATAAATAGAGGAGAAATGCATGCTATTTATAACTAGTAGAATAGGGATATGCACTTACTAACCTATAGTATAAACAAATTCAATTTATATCTATGATAGTGGTCTATGTTTGACTTGTAAAATAAATAAAATAGTTAAAATAGATGCATTTCTTTGTTGTGGGCATGAATGCATCAGAGTGTGGTTGCTAGATGTTCTCAGAATCCAACTTTCTCTTCACTTTTCAACAATTCCATTTGTAAGATCCCAATAATAAATATACTACAAAAATATGTCAAACATCTTAAACATGCATACCAATTCTTGAGATTCTATGGATATTGGTCAATGGGTATTGTAATTTCTTCTCTATTTTAAAGTTGTAATTATTCAATAGGGTCTCCTAAAGCTTCATTAGCATGTATATTGTATAGGGTGTCTCTTTACATGATTCTTGTATTTAGTTGCAATGATTCAATTGGGTCTCCTCACTATGGATCTACATTACTTTCACTAATTCTAAATGGAAGAGGGTTTGTATCATCATACATCTAGTTTTATTTCTTAAACTTAGAATGCACTATTATGATTTCTATATTTGCAAAGCACCATTTGATATTTGCATCTTATTAGTTGATAGGTTTACTTGCAAGATTACTCACATATGGACAACTAAAATCTTATCTCACACCCTGAAAAGCTATTTTGTGCTCTAAAACCACCAAATACCCTATTTCTTGCTACAAAAGTGGTAAATAGGCTAGTGTGAAATAATGTTCAAATAGACTATGGTGGCTACAAATTTTTCTATCAACTTCCATGATCACAAATACTTGATTGAGTATAGATTTATAGACCTCTCGATGCCAAAAATCTCCTCCCAATCTAACAACCCATGTAGTCTATTTATATCACACCATACACAATTAGTTAAACGCATTCCATTTTTTGAATTTGATATAAAAAATGACTAATGGAGGAGTTGTTTAAACACCTCTCCTACATTTCTATTGTTCTCACATTTCTAGTGAGTTGGTAAATTGATTTGTCACTATAAAATTATCTTTGAAACTGACCCTATTTTTCCTATTCTTTATAATTTCTAAGAAAATATAACCCTTAAACCTTTACACATAATACGAAATCATAATTTATTCAAAATTTCTCTCAATATTTCTATAGAGTTTCCCCTTTGCAAAATTTCTCCCTGTTTACATTACAAATTGCCTTATATTTATAGGCTTCACATAATAACTACCTAAATTCCTAGATTAATAGCTAATACATTTTTATGCTTTTTGAAGAAGTTAATTAGCCTCAAAAGTTCACACAATAATGATCAACTTCTTAATCTTGACCAAAAGTTACAATAGTAAAAAAACAAAAATTATTGAAGCCCATAACATAAAATAGAAAGATGTCGACTTTGCTGAAACAGATTTGCATCTTCATCTACTCAATCTTTGGTGCTCTTCATGTAACTATTTTTCCATCTATCCATTATAAACTTGGATCCTTGTTCATGTAAAGATTGCCTCTGCAAAACCAATGCCACATTAGCCATCTCCATAAAATGTGAAAAATTCAACGAGAGTCAAAGTCTTTTGAATATTGACCAGTCAACATTAGTTGATTAACTATTATTAACTTTAACAACAATAATATAGATACATATATGCTCAAATCTAAAAGAAACAATAATTTTTTTGCTAGAATAATGAGATGTATTGATTATATCAACCATGTTGACAGAAGCTCAAGAACATGTCTATGAACACAAGGGCGAGAATAATATGGGAGTTCTTTACCACCCTATCACCAAGCTATAAAGCTTCCCCAGAATCTTGCTGGACATTAAAGATACCCATCTCAGCATCAAGGATATTCTAAAAAATAAAAACTAGGAGAAGAGTAATGGAATATGTGGCAATAGGTGTTAGAATGCACAAGTAAATTGAAAAACATAGTTTGAAAATATAACATGAATAATGTTTCCTTAGTTATCATCCTCTTTTCATGTTCAAGCACAATAAAATATACATGACGTATTCAAATGAGGAGTTTTATTATATTTTGTATGCATACCCATCACCATACAATAGATAAGAACCCTAATAACCATTAGCTTACATCAATCACTCATATCAGTGAACTAGAACTTCTTTACATCTAGCATCCTTCTAATACCAACAAAAGCAAAAGAAAGTAATTTCATTGGCCAATATTCTATGTGAACTAATAAGCACAGAAACATCAATTAATTCCATATTCTCAAGGAGTTTAGTTATTCATAAGGAGATAGGAACAAACCATAATACATATTGCATCTATGAAAATAAAATTTGATATCCATTTTAACATAGGATTGACTTTAGACAATTCATTATATAGTAGTTTTGGCAAAACTTAGGACACACCTTAGTGCATTCCATGAAATTCTTGTCTATATGTGATTTAGAACATACACTTTCTGGTCAATATGAGATACTAGAGTTAATATTAATAACAAAACAAAATACATAATTTGTTGTCCACAAGATACTCCTATCTATGGAAGATGTAGATGATATAGTAGGATAATTAAAAGAAATTTAATTTCTATTCCTCTCTTGTTTGGCACACCCATTATTCTTAGGTAAGTGTGACCATTCATTAAACAATGTGATATTTTCTACATTAACTCGAAGTCAATTTGTTTCTTATACAACTTGAAGTATAAATGTAACATTGATATTGGTAAGTATAATAACAATATAATTCCCTCCCAAATCCACAACCTTCTCAAGGTCATTGATTAGATATTTTTTTGTCAGACACATTGATATTTTTTATGAATATTTATGTCCACCATAGAATCTGAATAAACATTATTAGTAGCAATATTAAATGATCATCACAATAACAATCAATCTTGGGCAGCTCAAAGTGACAAAAACAACAACCATTACCATACACAGATATCCACAACCCCCAACCCCTCCCCCCCCCACCTTACAGTTGATCACAGGAAAAGTTTGAAGAATGAATTTGGAATCTATCTAGACTAGATTATCAACAACAAGGTTTCATCAATTTCTATCATTCCTAGCCAAGCAGCTTGATTCACTTCAAAAATGCCCATGATTTAGAGGTTGCTTTAGCTTACATTCTAACTTGGTATTCTAGTTAGCTATATTGCAATTGATGTGATATTAAGGTAGAATTCATGCATCAGTTCATTAATGGTAAATTGATCAAAATGGTTGCTATATATATATATATATATATATATATATATATATATATATATATATATATATATATATATATATATATATATATATACATATATACACATATACACATATATATATATATATATGTATATACATATATATATATATATATACATATGTATATACATATACATATACATACATATATATATGTATATACATATATATATATATACATATACATATATACATATATATATATACATATACATACATATACATATGTATATATATATGTGTATATATATAGATATGTATATGTATATGTATGTATATGTATATATATATATATATGTATATATATATACACATATGTATATATATATGTATATCTATATGTATATATGTATATATATATATGTGTGTATATATGTATATATATATGTATATGTATATATATATGTGTATGTATATATATATATGTATATGTATACATATATATATATATATATGTATATGTATATATATATATATATATGTATATGTATATCTATATATGTATATGTGTATATATATATACATATATATATATATATACATATACATATATATACATATACATATATATGTATATGTATACATATACATATATATATATATATATGTATATGTATACATATACATATATATATATATATATAGATATGTATACATATATATATATATATGTATATGTATATATATATATGTATATATATATATATATATATATATATATATATATATATATATATATATATATATATATATATATATATATATATATATATATATATATATATATAAAATCTTTCATTAACATTGGTGTAATGTCTCTACTTCATAGGCATTGAAACACACCTCTCACATAATCCTATGTGATCTGATTTTAAGGCATAGTTTCCAAGCATTTATAGAAAAATCATATAACTTCTATTCATTATATGATTTCCTCATCATCAACAAAGTCTTGTGCAAAGAAACATAGAGAAGAGCGCAAACTTATTTACATTGATACCTTATTCAAATTTCAATGTCTCCATGAAATGGAATGGTTTTGACATATTTTAACTAGTTAAGTATCAACATAAAAGAAAATATGGTCATACATAATTCCTTGCATTCTACGATCTACATGTCAATTTTCTATTTACCATAGAAGGAATGAGGTTTTAATGATAGTGCTATTGGAAGTGTTTTTCTTTTGATGGTAGCATATAGTTTTAAAACCTAGAATATGATATAGATATGACAAAAGAACCGACATAATTTATTTTTCCTAACATGTTATGTAATGCCCCGCCAAGGGATCCAAAGAATTAACCTAGAATTTCGGTAAGTTTAGTAGCATTTTTTTTTTTTACGAAAGTAAATACCACATATAACTAATGCACAATAACGGAAGCAACAGTAATGTCCACCTGAAATTAAACATAACATACACAACAGATTACATTCTTTAAGATCCCTTAATGTTGAATTACATACATGAATCCATTCAGTACAACATCCAAATGAAATAATAATGATAAGTCCAATGTTTATACATTACATTTCAAATACTCAATCATTCACTGTACATGTCACAGGGTATGACAAGCTCAAAAGAATATACATACATAGAATAAGGTACATCATCCTATTCTAATCCATGATACATCAAAGTAGAGATAATCAAATGATACACATGATACATCATCATAGAAGACATATGCATCCATCATAAAGATCAACATAATAAACTAAATGCACGGTTCCTCCCAACTGTTAATAGCATCATTAGACCATCGTGGATCCTAGCCATCCCTCCATGCGTAACATTCCAAATCACCGAAGAGATCATTGGTATTACATAGTAGGAATGTGACTCCTAATATATACAACATCATATGTAGAAAGTAATCTAACATGCAAATAAAAGCATAAGATAACATCATCTAACATATGCTAATCATCAATGAAAAAGGATACATATCCACCATCATGAAGGATGCATTAGCCACGATGTCTCAATGAATCTCAAAATGATAAGAGTGGAAAATACACTACCACCCGACTACATGGTATCTAAGTGGTCCACTCCCACCGTGCTGAGGAGATAATCTCAGTCCCAAACAGGCTATCAAAATCACATAGCACATATCTCTATAAGTCAAGGAATCCTAAAAGTATACTAACTCAAAGGTTCCAAACACAAAATCTAACATCTAATCCCAGAGGCACACAATGACATGTAGGAACCTACTATGCAAGCGGGAAAGTGTCATCGCAATTATCACGTACAAGTTACCCTGGCAGTTAGCTAAACTCCATGGGTCCATATTTATTTCATGTGGCCACTAGTATCCTCTCATACTGACAAGGCATACTACGGAATGCAAGGTCGCAACCATGCATCCCACTACTCCCATCCTAGCCTGTACAAGCACTCAAGGCATGGGCGAGAACAAAACACTTATCTTTTTAGGTTCATTCAATTAGTATTAGGTGTGAATGTTATCACTTATTAATCCAACTTACAATGAGTTACCCTGGCAGCCTCTTAGGGCCCCGGCCCCCATTGCAAGCCACTTCCCGTCACTACATGCAGATATCCTACCCTAATGCTCATGGAATCATAAATATCAAAATCATAAAAGATAATCCATAAAATCATCAAATATGCATAAAAGCATCAAATCTCCATGAGCTAACATCCATAGAAAATCATGAACACAACAGCTCTCTAATGGCAACTAAAGTATCACTGATAATCAAAGTATCCAAAGGATCTCAATAACCAAAAAATATATATATATATATCTCAATCATACTGATCGAAGACTCAAAAAATGGTTGAGTCAAACATGTCACAACATGACATCATCAAAAATAAATCCACATCGCAGTCCCATCATGGTGACTAGAAAATGAACATGGATAACTGATCGATGATCAAAATAATGGTTAAGTCAAGTGTCTCATACATAAGAATCTCAACTATAACAATCAGTAATCACAACCAATACATAGAGCATTCCATCACATAACCATGGTTGGGTTTATAAAGATCGAGATTAAAACATCATCATGTCACCACAATCACATAACCCCCAAGCCTCTGGTAGACGTCCTATACTGGTCAACACTAGTCAACCCAAAACCCAAAAAAATAGCATAAAGAATACACAATGCAAACACATGTTTTGGTTTTACCAAGTTTGCAACTTGAATTTAAATGTAGAGATCTCAGTTTAAGTTTCCAAGTTTGAAGAATGAAAGGAGGAACACATATATTGTTTTTGGATAAAAGTTTTCCTTAATAGAACTAAAAATCCATTTTCAAATTTATAATATTTTTTTGATACATCCCCCACCAAACTATCAATTCTTTATTTAATATTTTAAAACAATTAAATTATTAAATAGTTGAAAGTTATTAAAGAGTCACCTTTATGAAAATAAACCTTCAATATAAATCATTTATCAAATAATAATAACTTAAATTTATTAATAACATATTTACATATTTCATATATACATATATATATTTAAATATATATATACATACATACATCTGTAAATATATAAATAGTTATTACGTTTCATAAAATCGATTTAACAATTTCGATTGACACCATATTATATAACAATGAGAATCAATTTCGTATAACATTTGTTTATAAACGTTTTAACATAAACATTTTTTGCAACAAAACATTTTTGCATAACATTATCATTAATTAACCCCCCCCCCAACTCTTGCTGCGATACGCAGTACCTGCGGTCGCAGGCACTGCGTCGACAGTGGGTACGTAGTACCCCTGTCGCCGCAGACCTATGACGACAGGCCTCTGCCTTCCGCAGCCATGGGCTATGAATCGTGCCCACGACATTTTAATATATACATTTTTAACATTGTTTCCACGCGATATGAATCACGATGCGATTTATTAAGTTTTCCCACTACGATATCAATCGTTCAATTCGGTGCATTATATATATATATACATATGTATATGTATATATATATATATATATGTATATATATATATATATACATATATATATATATATATATATATATATATATATCAGTGTATATATATATGTATGTATATATATATATTTGAATTTCATAATAGATTCATAATAAATCTATACATATGCATATATATAAATATATATATATGTGTGTGTGTGTGTGTGTGTGTGTGTGTGTGTGTGTGTGTGTGTGTGTGTGTGTGTATGCAGATCTAAATATATAGGCATGTATGTTTTTTTTTTTTTTTTCCACAAAGATTATATCTACAATTTAGGAATTTTAAAATATTTGCATTATAGATTCACTCAATTAATTTTCTAATGGATTTGGCTATAAATTAAACCCTAGCCTTGTGATCTTTCAGATCTATGCATATAAAATTCTCCAATAAATTAATCTACCCATATTGAGAATGCATATAAATATGAAACTTCTTAGAAGACATATGGAAGACACAAAGAAGACAAGGAATGCGTGATGCGAAAATAGCATAAATAAAATCACAAGAATCTACCCGAATTCTGATGCTAAATCGCTCTTCCTCAAAAAATCCGCAGAGCAAGCTCCTCCCTTCTTCAGAATTCTCGAGTCCTCCAATGTTCCAATTGCACTCCCAATGCTATGTCTAAGCTTCTATGAATGCCTGAATATAAAGAGCTTTCAGAAAACATCTAGAATGCTTCTAGAAATAGCTAGAAGGTGTCACCAACTAAGCATGGGTCTTTTCCAACCTTCTAGATCAGCCATAGGGTTGTAGACACCATGTGCTTAATTGATGCACTAACCCCCGTGTTGTTGACACATGAGAAATAGAGAAGTGTGTTAATTCCCATGCAAGATTATAACTCCAATTTACTTTTTATATAATTTCTATTTAAATATTTATAACTTTTATTTTAATTTTTATAACTTTTATTATTATTATTTATTTATTACTTTATTATTATTTTATTATTATTATTAATTTTAATTTCTAATTTTCTTTTATTTAATTCATTTTTCCTCAATAATTCCCATTTAATTAATTATAATCAAAATATCAAATAACATGATATTTTATATTAATTTTCTCAAATACTTAATTTATTAATTAAATCTATTTATTAAGACTTAATTAATAGAAAATTCACCATAGACCTCCAAAATAAAATATGAAAACCCATCATAGAGAAAATCACACAAAATCAGTCTAAAGGGTTAAAAATCACGAATTATGTCATCTGACACATTCGATGGGTAAAATATCCAGATACTTGTCCTACCTCACTAGGACAATTGGTTTAAAGGTTTGGGATTTGGACTTGAGAATTTATCTCCCTTCTCTTATCATTGAGATAGTATAATAGGGTACGCTCATCCTAGCAATTCAGGGAAGTCGATACCTGATACCTGCAACCTCCAGAAAAACCATGTATGTACATACAATATATATAATGCTAAGCTAAATAGACAATGGCAGGAAGTAGTGCATCGTGTAGATCCCAACTAAGCAGGTGACTATGACTCCCTTCCTTAACCACATCAAAAATGCCATACAATAAAAAAACACACATACACACCATACACATGCAAGTATGGGGTAAGTATCCATAATAAAACACATAAGATAATAAACCATTCATCTAATCATCAATAATAACTGAAAACAATATAATGATCATCATGTATGCATGAAATGTAAAGTCTAAATGATCTCATCATATAACCACTAAATCCATAACATAATGTCTGATAGTGTCAAAAAAATACCACTAATCCATCAACATAAAACTAGTCCATCATAGTCTGATAATAATAGCAACAATATGTCTAGAAAAGATGTGAACGAGGGTAGGCACTACATCGACCCCCCCTTGGGTTAGGCTTACTCTTGGAAGCCTACAAATAATTAGGGATATAACTCCCTCAATCTAGCTACATCCTCCCATGTAGCTAAAGAATCATCAGTATGGTCCCATTGGACCCTTACCTGCTCGATGGTTTGACCCCTGAGGGTCAACTCCCATTGCTCCAAAATACGAACGGGCTCCAAAGCCAGCTGCCTGTCCTCTACCTGCAATGCATTCCAATCAAGAACTTGTCAGGAATATACTGCCGAAGCACTGAAACATGAAAAACATCATGAATGCGAGCTAGGCTAGGCGGTAGAGCAAGGCGGTAAGCAACCGGGCCAATCCTCTCTAGAATCTCGAATGGTCCCACAAAGCAAGGTGCTAGCTTAGAACCTTTTCTGTACTGGATTGGACTCTTTCGTGGTCGCACTCTCAAGAAAACCTTATCTCCCACAGCAAATTGTTTATCAATCCTATGAGCATCGGTATACTTCTTTTGCCTATCCTGTGCTGTAGTCAAGTGCTCACAGATACGCACTACCTATTGCTCTGTATCACGAAGCATCTTAGGACCCAAAAGGATGCGATCCTCAAGACTATCCCAACTCAATGGTGTATGACAAGGACATCCATATAATGCCTGAAATGGTGTCATGCCAATAGAACTATGATACCCATTGTTGTAAGCAAACTCCACTAAGTAGAGATAATCCTCCCAATGTGTCTGCCTATCCATCACATACATTCGTAACATATCCTCCAAAACCTGATTCACCCTCTCCGTTTGACCATCAATCTCTGGATGATATGTCGAACTGAAGTTTAACTGCACTCCAAGCTCATGCTGCAGTGATGTCCATAATGCATATGTGAATACAGGATCCTTGTCAGAAATTATCTTTCTAGGAATACCATGTAATCTCACAATATCATGCATAAAGACATTAGCTACAGAAGTTGTTGTGTAGGAAGATCTAATTGGTGAAAAATGTGCCACCTTAGTCAATCGATCAACAGTGACCATGATAGCATCATGACGTCGAACTGTCATAGGTAATCCTACAATGAAATCCATGGAGATGATATCCCACTTCCAAGAAGGAATGAGATTTGGCTGCAAAAGTCCAGCCGGGTGCTTATGTTTTGCCTTAACTCTCTGACACTCAAGGCACCTAGCCACAAAATCAGCAATATCTCGCTTCATCCCAGACCAAAAGAACAAACGTTTGAAATTAGTGTGCATCTTCTTGACACCTGGATGTGCTGAGTAAGGTGTATGATGGGCTTTTGCTAGTATCAAGGTGCGAAGCTCATCCGAAAATGGCACATAAATCCTCCCAAAATGTCTCAAAAGACCATCTGACTCTCGAACGTTACCTGCAAGCTTACCTTCCAAAGATCTTCCTAAATCAATCTCTTTGCACACTTCCTGATACCAAGAATCTGTAGGAAGTGCCTGAAGAGTCTGACTCCTCAAATCCACACTAAGAGTCATCGATGATACCACATGTCTCCTGCGACTCAAAGCATCTGCCACCATATTCTCCTTACCCTAAATGTACTTAACCTCAAAATCATACTCGCATAGAAACTCCATCCATCGCCTTTGGCGAGCATTCAAATTAGGTTGAGTAAAAATGTACTGAAGACTACGATGATCGCTATGTAGCTCAAATCTGTGCCCCAACAAGAAATGTCTCCACCTTGGCAAAGCATGAACTACTGCTGCTAACTCAAGATCATGCGTAGGATAATTTAACTCATTATCCTTGAGCTTGCGTGATTCATATGCAATCACTCGTCCATTTTGCATCAAAACTACCCCAATCCCTTCAAGAGAGGCATCTGTACATACCATGAAATCACCTTCTGGATCAGGTACAGCTAGAATCGATGCACTATTCAAAAGTTCCTTGAGCTTCTAAAAAGCTTCCTCACATTTCTCTGTCCATACAAACTTCTTTCCTTTCCTTTGAAGAGAAGTGATAGGATGTGCTATCTTAGAGAAGTTCTGGACAAATCTACGATAATAACCAGCTAAACCCATGAAACTATGAATCTCTGACACATTAGTCAAAGTTAACCAATCTATTATTGCCTGAATCTTTGTAGGATCTACTAAAATACCATCACCTAAAATAACATGCCCTAAATACTGAATCTTTGATTTGAAGAATTCACACTTAGCTGCATTGGCATAAAGCTGATTATCCCTTAAACACTGCAAAACCAATCGCAGGTGTTCCTCATGCTCCTTCTGAGTCTTAGAATATATCAATATGTCATCAAGAAACATGAGTACAAACCTATCCAAAAAAGATTGGAACACACCATTCATCAAACTCATGAAAACTGATGGAGCATTAGTCAACCTAAAAGGTACCACTGTGAACTCATAATGCCCATAGTACGTTCGAAAAGAGGTCTTGTGAATATCTGCTTCCTTAATGCAAAGCTGGTGGTATCCTGACTTAAGATCAATCTTGGAGAATACTGTAGCTCCTTTGATCTGATCGAATAAGTCATCAATCCTAGGTAAAGGATACCTATTCTTAATAGTCACCTTATTCAACTGTCTGTAGTTGATACAAAAGGTGCAAAGAACTGTCTTTCTTCTTCACAAAGAGCACTGGAGCTCCCCATGGTGATACACTAGGTCGAATGCTTCCTTTGGCCAGAAGTTCCTCTAGCTAAAGACGTAGCGCACCTAGTTCCTAAGTAGTCATGCGATAAGGAGCTTTAGAGATAGGCTTCGCTCTAGGAATCAGATCAATACTAAAGTCAATGTCCCTCTTCGGAGGCATGCCTAGAATCTCACTTGGAAAAACATCTATGTACTCCTGCAAAATCGGGTGATCTAAAGTCTCCCTCATGGGATCTTCTCCATCAATATCATTTACCATAACAACAAATATCTGGCATCCCTTACGAAAACTTCGCTTCAATTGCATATCAGAAATCATCCGCAGAGATATAGGCCTCGGTACCCCAACTATCTGCACATCATTCCCTTGGTCATCTTGGCACATAATAATCTTCTTCCTGCAATCTATACTAGCTCTATGAGATCCAAGCCAGTCCATGCCTAACACCACATCATAGGAACCAAGGGGTATGACTCAAAGATCCACTGCAGTATCAAAGCTTCCTAAGCTAAGCCCACACTTATGAACTACAGAATCTGTGGAGACCTTAATGCTTGAGGCTAGTTCCACTTACCAACCACGATCTTGCTTCACCGCATCCAACTTACACTTAAAAAATATAGATGGTGAAATAAATGAATTTTTAGCTCCTGAATCAAACAATACTAAAATAGATATACCTCTAATAGCACCTGTGGTCTTAACCACTGTTCCTTGATGATCTGCCTGATGCTGATCAACTGCTGCAAAAAATCTATGAGCTCTACTTGCATCACCAACTGTAGGCTCTGAAATGGTAGGTCTAGGTCCTAAAAATTGAGGTGCTCACTGAGGACACTGAGCTGCATAATTTCCAATCCGACCACATGAAAAACATTCTGTATTTCTTCCAGAACCTCTTCCCATAGGTGGTACATTAGATTGATGACGACTATTCCTACTAACAAAAGACTGGCTACTCTGAGCTGGTTGATTGGACTGATTCTGTTTATTGCGTTGAGCATTGCAATTGTTCTTGGTGTTAGAACCTTTGCCACCGCCTTGAGCTTGAGAATTTGAGCCCTTTTGTTGCTGTGTCTGCTGAGGTTGCTATTGATATTGTTTCCCCTTAGAGAAAGAAAACTTCTTGTTACCACCTGAATTGTAGTTGCTTTTAGATCCTGATGCTGCTGGCACTCCTACAAAACTACCTTGACCAAGGTTGATACTTTGCTCAACAAGGATAGCTCGATGTACCGCATCCTTGAGGGTTTTTGGCTCAAATACCTTAACTCCCCCAATAATATGGTTATTCAAACCCCTAATAAAATGTTGTGTCAACTGAGCTGAATTTTCACTAAACCCTAAAAAAGACATGAGCTCATAAAACTTATACTCATACTCGGTTACTGACGAAGTATACTATCTGAGATTATGAAATTCATCAGCCCTTTACTGTTTCCATTCCTCTGGTAGGAATCGTTCATGAAAACTCTCTAGGAATAACTCCCATGTAACATTGCTCATACCGATTCCCAAATTCTTCTCCTCTATTGTCCACTAAGTGGCCCCAAAATTCTCTAAATTAGTGATCGCAAATCTTACCTTAACATTGTTGTCGAACTCCTGCATGACAAAAATCCTGTCGAGGGAAATAAGCCACTACACGACCACATAACCAGAACCTTGCCCATTGAAAGGCTTAACCTTGGATCTTGAAAGATCCTGCATTTGAGTGGACACAATGGACCTCTGACGTTCCTTCTGAGGACTTCTAGATCTAGGTCTATGCTCTTGTTCTGTCTGATGCACTTTGGGTTGTTCTTGAACAGGAGGTAGACATTCTAGAATAGTCTGCATCATCTATCTCAAACTGACCTCTTCAGACTCAGCTTGGTCCTCTCTACGACTCTCTTCCTGCTGCCTACTAGAGTGCTCTTCCTTGCTCTACATGAGCCGATCCCTCATGGGAAAACTCATGGACACTAATAGCTCTGCCACGACCATGGCCTCTAACAGAAGACCTAGTCCTAGATACCATCCTACAATAGTACAAGGTACTAAGTTCAGTTCTATGTCTAGGTTTAAGTAAAATTTCCAGTTTTGAAACTAAGTGTTGAAGTAGGAAAAATATTCAAGTAACAATTCAAGTTTTTCTTCAGTTCACCTAGATCAAGTTTGGAAAGTTACACTTAATAGTTCAAAGTTCTAGTTATTCCAAAGTACCCAGAGCTCCCAATGTAGAAACTTAGCTTTGATACCAAATGTAATGTCCCGCCAAGGGATCCAAAGAATTAACCTAGAATTTCACTAAGATTAGTAGCATTTTTTTTTTTTTTTATGAAAGTGAATACCACATATAACTAATGCACAATAACAGAAGCAATAGTAATGTCCATCTGAAATTAAACATAACATACACAACAGATTACATTCTTTAAGATCCCTTAACATTGAATTACATACATGAATCCATTTAGTACAACATCCACATGAAATAATAATGATAAGTCCAATGTTTATACATTATATTTCAAATACGCAATCATTCACTGTACATGTCATAGGGTATGACAAGCTCAAAAGAATATACATACATAGAATAAGGTACATCATCCTATTCTAATCCATGATACATCAAAGTAGAGATAATCACATGATACACATGATACATCATCATAGAAGACATATACATCCATCATAAAGATCAACATAATAAACTAAACGCATGGTTCCTCCCAACCGTTAATAGCATCATTAGACCATCGTGGATCCTAGCCATCCCTCCGTGTGTAACATTCCAAATCACTGAAGAGATCATCGGTATTACATAGTAGGAATGTCACTCCTAATATATACAACATCATATGTAGAAAGTAATCTAACATGCAAATAAAAGCATAAGATAACATCATCTAACATATGCTAATCATCAATGAAAAAGATACATATCCACCATCATGAAGGAGACATTAGCCACGATGTCTCAATGAATCTCAAAATGATAAGAGTGGAAAATACACTACCACCTGACCACATGGTACCTAAGTGGTCCACTCCCACCGTGCTGAGGAGATAATCTCAAGTCCCAAATAGGCTATCAAAATCACATAGGGCATATCTCTATAAGTCCAAGAATCCTAAAATTATATTAACTGAAAGGTTCCAAACACAAAATCTGACATCTAATCCCAGAGGCACACAATGACATGTAGGAACCTACTATGCAAGCGGGAAAGTGTCATCGCAATTATCACATACAAGTTACCCTGGTAGTTAGCTAAACTCCACGGGTCCATACTAATTTCATGTGGCCACTAGTATCCTCTCATACTGATGAGGCATACTACGAAATACAAGGTCACAACCATGCATCTCACTACTCCCATCCTAGCCTATACAAGCACTCAAGGCATGGGCGAGAACAAAACACTTATCTTTTTAGGTTCATTCAGTTAGTATTAGGTGTGCATGTTATCACTTATTAATCCAACTTACAATGAGTTACCGTGGCAGCCTCTTAGGGCCCTGGCCCCCATTGCAAGCCACTTCCTATCACTACATGCAGATATCCTACCCTAATGCTCATGGAATGATAAATCTCAAAATCACAAAAGATAATCCATAAAATCATCAAAGATGTATAAAAGCATCAAATCTCCATGAGCTATCTTCCATAGAAAATCATGAACACAACAACTCTCTATTGGCAACTAAAGTGTCACTGATAATCAAAGTATCCAAAGGATCTCAATGACCAATATATATATATATATATATATATATATATATATATATATATATATATATATCTCAATCATACTGATCGAAGACTCAAAAAATGGTTGAGTCAAACATGTCACAACATGACATCATCAAAAATAAATCCACATCAAAGTCCCATCATTGCGACTAGAAAATGACCATGGATAATTTATCGATGACAAAAATAATGGTTAAGTCAAGTGTCTCATACATAAGAATCTCAACTATAACAATCAGTAATCACAACCAATACATAGAGCATTCCATCACATAACCATGGTTGGGTTTATAAAGATTGAGATTAAAACATCATCATGTCACCACAATCACATAACCCCCAAGCCTCTTGTAGACGTCCTATACTGGTCAACACTAGTCAACCCAAAACCAAAAACAATAGCATAAAGAATACACAATGCAAACACATGTTTTGGTTTTACCAAGTTTACAACTTGAATTTAAATGTAGAGATCTCAGTTTAAGTTTCCAAGTTTGAAGAATGAATGGAGGAACACATATATTGTTTTTGGATAAAAGTTTTCCTTAATAGAACTAAAAATCCATTTTCAAATTTATAATATTTGTTTGATACATCCCCCACCAAACTATCAATTCTTTATTTAATATTTTAAAACAATTAAATTATTAAATAGTTGAAAGTTATTAAAGAGTCACCTTTATGAAAATAAACCTTCAATATAAATCATTTATCAAATAATAATAACTTAAATTTATTAATAACATATTTACATATTACATATATACATATATATATATATATATATATATATATATATATATATATATATATATATATATATATATATATATATATATATATATATATATATATATATATATATATATTTAAATATATATATACATACATACATACATATGTAAATATATAAATAGTTAATACGTTTCATAAAATCGATTTAACAATTTCGATTGACACCATATTATATAACAATGAGAATTGATTTCGTATAACATTTTTTTATAAACATTTTTTGCAACAAAATGTTTTTGCATAACATTATCATTAATTAACCCCCCCCCAACTCTTGCTGCGGTACACAGTACCTGCGGTCGCAGGCACTACGCCGACAGTGGGTACGTAGTACCCCTATCACCGCAGACCTGCGACAGCAGGCCTCTACCTTCCGTAGGCATAGGGTACGAATCGTGCCCACGGCATTTTAATATATACATTTTTAACATTGTTTCCATGCGATATGAATCACGATGCGATTTATTAAGTTTATCCAATGCGATTTATCAATCGTTCAATTCGATGCATTATATATATATATATATATATATATATATATATATATATATATCAGTATATATATATATATATGTATGTATGTATATATACATACATATATATATATATACATACATATATATATATACATACATATATATATATATATATATATATATATTTATATTTGAATTTCATAATAGATTCATAATAAATGTATACATATGCATATATATAAATATATATATATATATATATACATATATATATATATACATATATATATATATATACATATATATATATATATATATATATATATATATGTATATATATATGTATGTATATATATATATATGTATATATATATATATGTATATATGTATGTAGATCTGAATATATAGGCATGTATTTTTTTTTTTTTTCCACAAAGATTATATCTACAATTTAGGAATTTAAAATATTTGCATTATAGATTCACTCAATTAATTTTCTAATGGATTTGGCTATAAATTAAACCCTAGCCCCGTGATCTTTTAGATCTATGCATATAAAATTCTCCAATAAATTAATCTACCCATATTGAGAATGCATATAAATATGAAACTTCTTAGAAGACATATGGAAGACACAAAGAAGACAGGGAATGCATGATGCAAAAATAGCTTAAATAAAATCACAAGAATCTACCCGAATTTTGATGCTAAATCACTCTTCCTCAAAAAATTCATAGAGCAAGCTCCTCCCTTCTTCAGAATTCTCGAGTCCTCCAGTGCTCCAATTGCACTCCCAACGCTATGTCCAAGCTTCTATGAATGCCTAAATATAAAGAGCTTTCAGGAAACATCTAGAATGCTTTTAGAAATAGCTGGAAGGTGTCACCAACTAAGCATGGGTCTTTTCCAACCTTCCAGATGAGCCATAGGGTTGTAGACACCATGTCCTTAATTGATGCACTAACCCCCGTGTTGTTGACACATGGGAAATAGAGAAGTGTGTTAATTCCCATGCAAGATTATAACTCCAATTTACTTTTTATATAATTTCTATTTAAATATTTATAACTTTTATTTTAATTTTTATAACTTTTATTATTATTATTTATTTATTACTTTATTATTATTTTATTATTATTATTAATTTTAATTTCTAATTTTCTTTTATTTAATTCATTTTTCCTCAATAATTCCCATTTAATTAATTATAATCAAAATATCAAATAACATGATATTTTATATTAATTTTCTCAAATACTTAATTTATTAATTAAATTTATTTATTAAGACTTAATTAATAAAAAATTCACCATAGACCTCCAAAATAAAATATGAAAATCCATCATAGAGCAAATCACACAAAATCAGTCTAAAGGGTTAAAAATCATGAATTATGTCATCCGACACATTCGGTGGGTAAAATATCCAGATACTTGTCCTACCTCACTAGGACAATTGGTTTAAAGGTTTGGGATTTGGATTTGAGAATTTATCTCCCTTCTCTTATCATTGAGATAGTATAATAGGGTACGCTCATCCTGGCAATTCAGGGAAGTCGATACCCGGTACCTGAAACCTGCAAAAAAACCATGCATGTACATACAATATATATAATGCTAAGCTAAATAGACAATGGCAAGAAGTGGTGCATCATGTAGATCCCGACTAAGCAGGTGACTACGACTCCCTTCCTTAACCACATAAAAAATGCCATACAATAAGAAAAAATGTACACCATACACATGCAAGTATGGGGTAAGTATCCATAATAAAACACATAAGATAATAAACCATCCATCTAATCATCAATAATAACTGAAAACAATATAATGATCATCATGTATGCATGAAATGTAAAGTCTAAATGATCTCATCATATAACCACTGAATCCATAACATAATGTGTGATAGTGTCAAAACAATACCACTAATCCATCAACATAAAACTAGTCCATAATAGTCTGATAATAGTAGCAACAATATGTCCAGAAAAGATGTGAATGAGGGTAGGCACTACATGTTATGCGACATGAAATCAATGAAATCAAGAGTGGATACAAAATAGAGTATGAGTGAGTGGTTTTTGATCATTACTTGCCAAAGCTTGATTCTAAGCTTCATCTCTCTATTTCCCTTGTTCTACCCCAACCTCATACTCTAGTCTCGAGGCTAATTGAAATGAAGTCATTATGATATTGTAACCATTCTATTAGTGTCAAAGCACTGACATATCTCCCTTACAAGATCAATGTCTTGGATGTCCTAAGCTTCAAAAGTTGTACATCAGCTCTAAGACCTCTATTTAGTCACATAAATTTGGTGATTTAGATCTCAAGGGTAGTTGATTAATCCCTTAAAAAAAGTATTCAGATTGGCTTATGGATCAAGAAAGGAAAACTCATGGAAGCTCAATAACTTTGTGACAACCTAATGAGAAGCTTTTTAGTGTATGAGTAAGATCATCTAGGTCAAAGAACACGACCTTCCTCCTCTGATGCCTTAGATTTGACTCCATTTCTACCTCGTCTTCCAACTACAAAACCCCACCCCCCACAATCTATAACTACCTCAATTGGTAATATCCAATAATAATGATAATGGTTGTTATGTTTCTGTTAGAAAAGCATGGCTAAATATATACTCCCATAACTCCTACGATCGCCACTGATATTCTAGTTTTTAGTCATAATTAGTAATAGTTTATATTACTATTATTTGTATTCATTAACATGTTGAAAAATTTAATGTAGTAGGTTTTCCCTTGGAACCAAATGTGCACCTACCACTCGGACGGCCTACAACAGTCATAAACATTAAATGCAGTAGGTGAGTTCAAATTTGAAAAGAGGGAGAAATTTTTTTTGGCAAGGATACAAAAAGGAATGAATCTAATTCATTTTGATGTGTAGAAAAATTGTAGACTAGAGTAGAGAAGTGCAAGAGCACACAGTAGAGAAGGAAATTGACCTGTAGATCAAGTTGAAGTTGAGAAGATAGAAGGATGTTTGTTTCATGTTTGCAGTTGTACGTGTTGGACTCTTTTGTTATTCTATAAATTCATATTGATTCAAACTATGAAGCAATGATTGATCCAGGTATTGTTTTATGTAGCCATTAGAGCTATAAGTTTAAATTTGAAGTTTTATCAGTTTGAAGATTTTAGAGTTTTTCTGGTTGAAGCTGAATACTCCCAAATTTTGTAATAGTTTTATCTTATTTGAATAGAAAGAAAGCAAGCATACTAAACTGTGTTGTTCCCTTCTTCTATTCATCATTGCATAGTATTTTGCATTTGATAAGTTCATAGTTGCAAGCTTCATCCTTCTATTCTATGCATTTTAATGGTAAAAATATTCAAGTTATAAGCTTGGTCTGCAGCACACTCGGATCAATCTTTGACTGAGCTCTCACTTTGTTGTTATTATCGAGCTCACTTGGCATCTTCTTGTATTGAGCATCACCTTACATCACTTCCAAGCTAACTTATCATACACTATTGTCAAGTTTCCCTTGTGTACCAAGTTCACTCAACTTCTTCTTGTGTCGAGCTCACTTTGCACCCACTACGTATCACTCGACATCTATTGGTGCTGACAAAATTGACACTTGACAATTTCTTGTGTTGAACAAAATTTTTAGGGTTGTGATTTAATTTCTCACATGGTATCAGAGCTTTGAGGCCCCACATCCACACTGAGTTAGGGTATTTGTTTTTCTAGGATATTTGACATGGCAGGAGATGTAAGAAAAATATGGTAGCAACCACCATCCTTAATGGACAAAATTATAATACATGGGCAAAGAAGATGAAAACCATAATGGTTGTAAATGATTTGTGAGAGTTTTTGGTTAATGGGTTCAATGATGTGATAGACCCAACTCAATATGCTTCCCTCAAGAATAATCAAAAGACTCACTTGAAAGTGTCAAGGAGAAAGGATGCTAAGGCATTAAGTCTGATTGAGGCAACAATGCTAGAGAAAGTCTTTCCCAAGATTTCAACAGCAAATTATGCAGAGAAAGCATGGGACATCCTTGAGGAAAACTTTAAGGGGACTAATAAGGTCAAAGAAGTGAAGCTATAGATGATCAAAAGAGAGATTGAGAATCTTCAAATGAAGGAAAATAAACCTATATTGCAGAGTTCAACTAATGAATCTTCACTTTGATAAACCAACTCGAATAAAATGGAGAAGATTATGATGAACAAAAAATTATAGAAAAGATATTGGGGATTTTACCTTAGAAATATGACAACCTTGTGATGAATATAGAGAAAGAAAAAGACATCACCACATTAACCATGGATGAGTTTATGAGAACTCTTCAAATCCATGAGTACCAGATAAAAAAATTAGCAAAAACTTGCAAAGAGCAATCTTTCAAGTCTCAAGAGGATTTAAGAGGTAGGGGGAGAGGAAGAAATGAACCTAGTAGATGCTCAAGATACATAGGTCATGGAAGGAATGGTCAAAGGAATGTTGGGGAAGAAAGCTCAAGACGAGTAAGCAACCAAGAGGGAGCAAGCACCTCCCAAAATAGCTCTAGAGGAGGTAAGAAGAACTACAACTCTAACAAGAGAAATGTTGAATGTTACTACTATCATAAGTGTGGGAATTATGCAAGTGAATGTTGGAAGAAATAGGGTGATTGGTCAAATTAGAATGCTAATATGGCTGGCGTGAACATGGAAAATGCAAACAATCTCATAGCCTTCATCATGTGTAACATCAGTGAAGAAGGAAACCCTAAGGTATGGTTCCTAGACAAAAGTTGTAGCAACCACATGAGTGGTAATGAAAGTTTATTCTCTTTCATTAATAAGACTTTTAAGTATGAAATTAAGATGGGAAATAATGGAACCATTTCCATAGTGGGCAAAGGATCTATCATGGTCCACACCAAGCAAGGTGAGAAGAATGAGATACATAATGTGCATTTTTTTCCCCAATATGAAGCACAACTTGATGAGTGTTAGACAACTCATTAAAAATAAATACAAAGTGTTGATGAAAAATGATAAGTAAATCATTCATGAGAAGGATGGGAGCAATGGATTAGTTGTAGCAGTCCAAATGACAAAGAACTAGATATTCCCATTGAGGATAGAGACATGTTTCTCTTCTCAAGTCATTGTTGCAGCTCCCAAGCATGCATGTATAGTAGTACATAAGCAATCAACTCTTAGGAGCATGATTGAAGGCCCCTCCAAGCTTTGGCATCTCAAATATGGACATCTTGGCCTTGCTGGTTTAATTTTTTTATCTAAGAAAAGAATGGTAGATGGTTTGCCAAGCATAGTAGATTCATATGACAAGTGAGAGGTTTACATTTTGGGTAAGCAACATAGGCTTACCTTTAATTCTAGAAATTCTAGAAGGGCTAGAGCACCATTAGAATTGGTGTAATTTGATTTGGTGGGCCCTATGCAAACTACTTCCATTAGGGGGATAATTATTTTTTGACATTCATAGATGATTTCAGTCATAGCACATGGGTGTATTTTTTGAAGAACAAATCTGAAGCATTTGATAAATTTGTTGAATTTGAAGTCCTCATTGAAAAAGAATGTGGACACTATGTTAAGGTCCTTAGATCTAATAGAGAAGGGGAGTATACCTCCAATATGTTTTATTTTTGCAAGAAAAATGGCATAAGAAAAGAGCTTATGGTCAGTTATACTCTGCAAAAAAATGGAGTGGCTAATAGAAAGAACAAAACCATTGTTCAAATGGCAAGAAGCATGATGAAGGCAAAGGGGTTCCCAACTGAATATTGGGGAGCAGTTGTAGCAATTGTAGTATATTTGATCAACAGGTGTCGTACTAATTTAGTTCATGACAAGGTTCCTCTTGAGGCTTGGTTAGGGAATAGATGGACAGTTGAGCACTTGAGAGTGTTTGGATGTGTAGCATATGCACATGTGCGTAAAAAAAAAAGGCAAAAGCTAGATGACAAAGGTTTTGAAGTGTATCTTCATGGGGTATAGCTCAAAATCAAAGACTTATTGGCTATATGATCCAATTGACAAGAAGATCATCATTGCAAGAGATGTGGATTTTATTCAAAATCAGTCATGGCATGGCTCGATAGATGAATCCTCAAGCACTTCAAGTAAAGTGCCTACTATTGAAGAGGAGAAGATGACATTGGTGATCAACAAGAAGATAGAGCAACAAACATGGATTGTAGAAAAAGGTAGAAAGGCAAGCATCCCTTAATGTGCCAGGCAACAACTCTAACCACATCAAGACAACTCCCGGCTACTATGAAAAATTGTAGTAGTAGCAATATTAAAAACTCAGATCCCACTCTCTCCTCCCTATTGCCAAGAAAGACTAAAATTCTAAAGAAGATATACCAAGATGAAAGATATGAGGAAGATTATGATGAGAGTGTAAATTTTTCATTATTTTCTCACTGTGATCCAATTTATTTTAAGGAAGCCGTGAATGAAGAGAAATGGTTTAATGCCATGGATGAGGAAATAGATTGTATTGAAAGGAATGAGACATGGAAGTTAACTACTTTTCCTCCCAAGAAACAAGTATTTGAAGTGAAATGGGTATACAAGACCAAGTGCAATGCTAAAAGAAAAATAGATCGACATAAGGCACATTTAGTGGTCAAGGGGTACAAGGAGTAGTATGGCAGAGATTATGATGAGACATATGCCTTGGTTGTAAGAATAGAAACCATGTGTGTTATCATAGAAACTACAGCCTAACACAAATGGAAGGTATATCAAATGGATGTGAAGTCTTCTTTCTTGAATGGTGTATTGAAAGAAGAGGTTTATATGGACTAGCTGCCTGATTATGAAGTTGCAAGTCAAGAATACAAAGTGTATAGATTTAAGAGATCTTTTTATGGTCTCAGGCAAGCTCCAAGGGCATGGTACAACAAGATTGACTCATATTTGATGAGCAATGGTTTTAGCAAAAGTGATGGTGAACCCACTCTCTACATCAAGGCAACAAGTGGTAAAGTGTTGATTGTTGTCTTGTATGTAGATGACTTAACCTTCACTAAAAATGATAATTTCCTTATTGGTGAGTTCAAAGAGGCCATGAATAATGAATTTGAAATGACATACCTATATCTCTTCAAGTACTTTCTAGGCATAGAAGTAAAAAAAATGCATGATGGCGTCTTCATCTCTTAAGAAAATATGCAAGGAAAATCTTGGAGAGATTCAAAATGTAGAATAGTAAGGCAGCCCCAACACCAACAACAGTAAACTGAAGTTGAGCAAGGAAGATTGCAGCAAAAGTGTGAATCCAACACTATAGAAGACTATGTTTGAAAGATTGATGTATTTGACTCTAACTCGGCTAGACATGATGCATGCAATACATTTGATTTCAAGATTTATAGAAACACCAAAGGATTCCCATTAGCAAGCGTGAAAGAGGATCCTAAGGTATGTGAATTGTACCAAAGGATTTGGGATTTTGTATACTACAGAAAATGATTTCAAGTTGGTGGGCTACACAAGTAGTGATTGGGCTAGAAGTTTAGATGATAGGAAGAGCACTTCTAGATACATGTTTCATATGGGATTGGGTGCAATTTCATGGGCATCCGAGAAGCAATCTATTGTTGCTCAATCTATAGTAGAGGCTAAATACATAGCAGAGTATGTAGCAGCATGTCAAGCTATTTGGTTAAGGAGGATCTTGACATATTTGAATGAAAGGAAAGAGCATGGAACTATTATTTATTGTGACAACATCTCCTCAATTGAATTATCCAAGAATCTAGTCTTCCATGGGAGAAGCAAGCATATAGAGATCATATATCGCTTCATTAGAGAGTTTGTGGAGAATGGAGATATCAAATTGGAATTTTGTAAGTTTGAGCAGTAGCTAGCAGACACTTTTACTAATTCTTTAAGCATTGTAACTTTTGTACATCTAAGAGAGTGTCTTGGTGTAGTTTTTTTGGTTTGCCTAGAGATAAAGGGGGAGTATTAAAATATTTAATGTGGTAGGTAAATGAGATATCTTGAAAATGAATTATCATCTGCACCAACATTGTTTTCTACCACTTGATTGAGTTGATACTTATAATATGAACATGGGGTAGTTTATCCTATCATATAGTAAGTGCTTGAATCAATAGAGTCCATTGGTGTTCTCTAAAAAATAATAACCTTAATAAATCTTCAACAAGATTAATGCAAAATGTCCATTTCTATTGTAAGTGTATGAAATTGTATACAATTTTCTTCATGAACAACTCTATTTGGTACTTAAGTTATCATCATGGTAAACCACATAAAGATACAAATTTGAAAAATCATCTTGTATTGTATTTGTGCCTTTATGTCTTCTTTTTGTATGTGTCAACCTCAAAGAGAATGGATTTTTATCTCTTCTTGATATATTTCCATAGTTCCTTCCATTTCCTTTATAGCTAGATAGATATTCATATATCTACCAATCACTTTTGTGTATTATTCTAAAAAAAATTGTGATTTATACCATGCTATAGAATTTTCACATGATTCATGAGATTTACAAACCAAAGTGTTTTGTGTCGTTATCAAAAATACATTTTGAATTAATCATTTGTAATGAGATCTTTAGTATTGTTGACATTATAACAAAGCAAGTCTCAGCATTCAATTTAAGTAGCATTGCTTTACTAGCCACATTTTCTATGTGTATCACCACTAATTTGTTGACTCAAAATGAAAGAAATGTACCCTCGACCAAAAAATGCATTTCAATACTTTTGATAACTCTGCATATGTTTGATTGATGTGTCATATAAATTAACAATATTTCTTTCAAAGTTCTATCAAACAATATTGTTCCCATAATTGCAAATATAGGATGATATATGCACTAAAGAATTCTTCTTCTTTTTTGGCACTATGGAAAGGGGTGGCTTATGATCCCTTTCTAATTGAGATTGGCCAAAACTTCCAAATAGTTTCTCAAAAATCAACTCCTTAAAAACTTTGAAATCTCCAAATTATATTCTATAACCACTCTTCAAGGTGGTAGCTCCTCCCACTGATAATTAACAAATATATGGTATACACTGTGAGCTCGAGTGGAGCTGGCATATCTATCAAACTATTCATGTGTCTTTACTCCATGTGTACTTCCTTCTCAATAGATCATATCTGCACCAAGGACCATATGTTTTACTTCAGTCAACAAAGGTTCATGCATTTTCTGCAATATGAGTCTTCGACCATGATGATATGTTTTAATATTTCATTGAAATATATTTTTTCAGATTTCTTCTCTAATCTGTTTTCTTTAAGAGGTTAATATTTTAGTAAAAATGTGTGCTTTGAGAGTTTAGCTTAACTTATTTTATGGAGGTTAATGAATCAGTTAGAAATATGTATTTTAGAAGCTTTGATTAACCTAGCATAACTTTTTATTTGACAAATTGAAATGATAGACGAAGTTGAGCATAAGGTAGAAACTTTAGAACAAGAAAATAACCATCATTTCAACTAGTGACTGTATTTTTTAAATCTTGAAGTTAGGCATGTTTTGGCTCATTTTAAACTCAAAATGATAGTATTTTAGACATTTCACTCATACAAACCATGAAAAATATTAGCCACAACATAGGTGTTTTTACCCCACATGAAACCTTAGTTAAGATGATGAGAATTTTGAAAACTTGGGCTAGGATTAATATGAAGGCAACACATTGCTTCCTCCAAATTTTTGAGTACTCCCCAAATCATACTTGTATGTATAGGTAGAGTGAATTTTTTTTTTAACTAAGTAATGTATTCAAATGGTGAAAATATTTTCTAGAAATATATTGTTATTATTTATGCAAATTTTCTTGTGTTGTTATTAAGGTTTTTAGAATGGGCACAACAATTCATGTGGTCTTATTGATCACTTAGAAACCTATTTCTCTTCTTGTTCAATTGTTTGAGGTTCTTTGTGAAGGCCAAACATTTTCTTGTTGTTGTTGAGAATGTACCCTACATTTGTTATACCGACACATACTCTTGAGATAGTCATCAAAGTATTCCTACAAAGGAAGCTTCATTTACTATGCACAATGAAAAGTTTAAGGTGAGTGGCATTAATGGTTTTTTTATGTTTTATATCATATTATCATTTGGTATATGTTGTATTGGCCTTTGGAGGGCTTCTCTTTGTAGACCAAATCATCCAAATACGCACTTTTCAGAACAAACCTGTCTAAAACTAAGCAAAATTCAATTTAAAAGTTTGAATGATATGTAGTGAATGAAATCAATATAATTCCTTAGGGGATCAAAAAATCCTCAAGAAAATGAAATACACTGGAAAATGGTAAGTTTTCTAGTTATGTCTTACAGCTAGCTTGTGCCAACATGGGCACTCACAATTTTAGAAAACTTAAAGAGAATACTATTAGCTATGAAAAGATAGGTTCTAGGAAAATATCTTTCCAGTCTATGTGGAAATGAGTATATAATAGTTATCAACATAATTCATGTTGATAATTATGTTGAAGGAAGGTAGGGATATATCCCTAACTTATGGAAGAAGTTGATTGAGTCCTAAGATAGTGGTAATGTTTGCATTTGGAGTCATTACTAGGATAATGGAGTTTCTTTATCTTGTTGGTAAAGTGAAAGGTTTAAAATGAAAGTTTATAATATATATTAATATATTTTTCATAGATCATGACTTTTTTGTAATCTAAGGCATTGTTAAACTTAGGGTAGAGTTGGAGTAGAGTTGAATTGATTATAGAATTAGGGAACTAGGGTCATCCCATCTCCTTCTCTATCCATGTAATACATATTTTTAAACCTATTAAAAACTTAATAATTTGATTAATACATTCCATAATAAACATATTGAAAATTTATTGATTATCTCGCTAGTATGATATATTATTTGAAACAAATAAAAATAAAATTCTTATCCATTAAGAACTATTAATAAATGTATTTATTAATAAAAGGAAAGATTGAAACAAAGGATTTTGTCATAAAATGATTTAACAATGGAATGGTTTCAAACCCAATACCTCGACTACTATTCTTGCAATTTTATGTTGTTTCCTTATTTTCAGTTTTGTGTTTTTAGCAACTACAAATTTTTTTATTTCATATATAAATGCATGCGGATTAGGATTGGAGCTATAATTTGAATTAAAATTAGATTGAGAAATAAGGTTTGGGTTAGAATTAAAGATGGAATTTTATTATCTTGTCAAAATATTAGAAAATATTAAGTATTAATCTATTTTTAAATATAAGATTTATAATCTTCAATTCTTATAGTTTAACAATGTAAGTAATAATTCTAAGTAGTTCATGATTGATACTTATTATTGTTTAAAATAAAAAACAAATAAAATATAACTATAGTGATAGCTAGATAGGGGAAGTTATATAATAGTGGAGTGAGACAAAGAAATAATGAGATGAAAAAAAGGGATGTATGAAAGAAGAAAGGAGGGGAAAATAGGAAAATATTGGCGATATATGGATCAAATATCAAAGTGGGAGATAGTTGTGAAGGGATAGATAAAAAGGAAGGAGTAGAGGAAAAGAAATAGGAAGAGGAATGAGGAGAAAGGTGGAGATGGAGAGAGAGATAGAGAGGGATAATCTAAGAGAGAGGTGGGTAGGGAGAAGAAGTGTATATAGAAAATAATCCATATCCAAATGTATAGAAAATAAAAAAATCAAACCAGAGGTGAAATAAAATGTAATTATCTTGTATGTATAGATAAAAAAGATGAAATTATCCCATCAAATTAATTGTTACGAGAAATCCTTCTACACCATCAATACAGTGAAGTCATTTAATATAACACCATCCATGTAACCCTTGCACTCTTCAAATACATGACATTCACAACCCATAATCATACATTTTAGAAGTAGTTGGAATGAAGACATTTTAGAAATAGACCTCTTTTAGACATTTTAAAAACATGTTTGCTTCCACATTTTGCAAAAATGTCTCCTTGAAAAATAAAATATTATATCTGCTTCTAATCACACTAATATTTGAAGAGAAAAAATATATTCTTGAAATTTAAAAAAGCTAAAATTTAGAATCATGAAACTATCAAATAATTCTTGAAGCCATTATTTCATATAGTTAACGTTCTTTCAAAAGTTTGCATATTTTGTATGCATGTATATAAAGGAATATACAAGAAAGTTACAATCAACGATCCATTTTAGAGTCCAACAGTGGATATTTATACCCTTGTCCCAAATCTACTATTTTTTCACAAGCTTGGACAATATTGTCAAAGGTTTTGGAGTCAAGGCATCTGCTCAAACATTTCATGCCACATTTGCATACATGTTTAGGCAGAGTAATCCCAACTGTAACACGAGTTGATTACAAAAAGGTACATGGGTGCTTTTGTACAACTAAATTTTTCTACCTGTTCATGTAGAAGTTGTAAAATATCAAAATCATGTTATAACTCTTGCCAGTAGTGCAAGGATATTGTGTGTTTGAAGAATCACAGTATATGCTACCTGAGTTCTACTCTTCAATAAAGCAAAATCCTATTTCATATGTACAACTTCCTTTTCATTAGTAATAGTAATGCTACTAGCAACAATAGATATAAAACAAGATAAAAAGAAGTCAAATATTGTAATATTGGACATGTAACTACCTCCAGTCTCATGGGAAGCATTAGCAAAGAAGGCAGCAATTTCCCTGTGAGAAATATTAAAAAAAATTCACAACTTTAATATTTAATTTCACAACACTAAAATTTTCTCGGCAACAACTATTGCTGAGTGCTAGTTTTTCTCAGCACCTTAATGAGCCGAGTGGTAGGAGTGTGCCAAGTGAGCTTAGTGCATGAAGGAGCTGAGTGAGCTTAGCACTCAAAGGGTAACTCATTACCAATGGATGTCAAGTGAGCTTGGCTTCAACTATAGAGTTAAAAACAAAGACCAAGCCAAGTGAGAAACTTCCAACGTGAATGTTGCCACCACTAAAAATCAAAGATCCAAAACCTGAAACATTCAACAATAAACTTCACAAATGCAATGAATAAGAAGGAGAAATGGATTCACATATGCCTACTTACTTACTATTTAACTTTGATTCAAGCTATTAAAAAATCTAGGAGCATTTGACTTCAACTAGAAAACCCTAAAATAACCCTAAAAACTTCAAACTTATAAACAACTTAAAACTTTGAACTTGCAGCTCTAATGGCTGCATACAATAATGCCTAGAGCAATCACTACTTCACAGGTCAAATCCACTAAACCACGAACTTATAGAGTAACACAAAGAAGCACATGCAACTACAGGCACTAAATGAACTTTCTTCTATCTTTGCACTCGACTTGATCTATTGATCAAATTCTTTCTTCTTTTCTCTTCTCTACAACTTCTTAATTTGCTCAACTGACTGATTGAATGAGAGACCAAATTTGAAAACTTATCTATCCACATTTAATTTTTTGTCTGTTTTGTAGTCTGTCAGAAGGTAGGTGAGCGTTTGGCTCTAGGGACAAACATCAACTGTAATACATATTCCAACACTCCCCCTTTCTCCCAAGACAAAAAAAGAAGGATCATTGTTGATCCAAATCAACTACACCAAGACACTCTCTTAGGTGTACAAAACTTCCAATGCCTAATGGCTAAGTGAATATGTCTGCTAGCTACTACTCAGACTCACAAAATTCCATCTTGATATCCCCATTCTCCACCAACTCTTTGATGAAGTGATATCTGATCTCTATATGCTTTCTTCTCTCATGGAAGACTAGATTCTTGGACAAGTCAATTGAGGAAATGTTGTCACAATAAATTGTGGTTCCATCCTCTTGCCTTTTATTCAAATCTGTCAAGATCCTTCTTAACCAAATAGCTTGGCATGTTGTTGCATTTGCTGCTATGTATTCAACCTCTACTGTAGATTGAGGACCAATAGGTTGCTTCTTGGATGCCTATGAAATTGCACCTGATCCCATGTGAAATACATATTCGGAAGTGCTCTTCCTATCATCTATACTTCCAACCCAATCACTATCTATATAACCTAACAACTTGAATTCATTTGCTACAGTATACAAAATTCCAAATCCCTGGGTACCTTCCACATACCTTAAGATCCTCTTTCCCACTTGCCAATAGGAATCCTTTGGTATTTCCATAAATTTGGAAATCAAACTTACTGCATGCATCAAGTCTAGTTGAGTTGCAGTCAAATACATTAAACTTCCAACCATACTCTTGTATAGTGTTGGATACACTCTCTTGCTAGAGTCTTCCTTGCTCAACTTTAGACCTATTGCTCTTGATGTGGGGGGTGGCTTACTGTTCTGTATTTTGAATCTCTCCAAGATCTGCCCTGCATATTTTTCTTGAGAGATGAAGATGCCATCATGTATTTGTTTTACTTCTATACTTAGAAAGTACTTCAAGAGACCAAGGTTTTTCATTTCAAATTCATTTTTCATGGCCTCTTTGAATTCACCAATTAGAGCCTTTCATTACCAGTAAAAATCAAATCATCTACATACAACACAACAATCAACACATTTCCATTTGCTCCCTTGATATAGAGAGTAGGCTCATCATTGCTTTTGCTAAAGCCATTGCTCATCAAATATGAGTCAATCCTACTGTACCATGCCCTTGGAGATTAATTGAGCCCATAAAGAGCTTTCTTTAATCTATATACTTTGTGTTCTTCACTAGCAACTTCATAACTAGGTGGCTGCTCCACATAGATTTCTTCCTTCAATACTCCATTCAAGAAAGTAGACTTCACATCCATTTGATATACCTTCCATTTGTGCTGAGCTACAATTTCTATGACATCACACACAGTTTCCATTCTTGCAACCAGGGCATATGTCTCATCATAATCTCTATCATACTACTATTTGTAGCCCTTGACTACCAACCTTGTCTTATGCCTATCAATCTTGCCTTCAGCATTGCATTTGGTCTTGTAGACCCATTTCACTCCAATCACTTGCTTTTTGGGAGGCCATTCAGTTAGCTCCCATGTCTCATTCTTTTCTATAGCATCTATCTCCTCATCCATGGCCTTACACCATTTCTACTCCTTGATAGTTTCTTCAAAATATATTGGATCACTATGAGAAAATAATGCAAAATTAACACTCTCATCATAATCTTCATACATTTCATCTTGGTATATCTCCCTAAGACTCTTGGTCTTTCATGGTAACAGGGAGGAGAGTGTGGGATCAGAATTTTCACTACTACTACTTTGCCGACTAGCTTGGTCTTCACTATTACTTGGCACTGACACTCGGTCCTGCCTAGAGGTACTCAACAATGACTAAGGTTGCTTGCCTTTTCTTCTATTTGCTCCTTCTTTTTATTGTTCATTAGCATCCTCTTCACTCATAATTGGAACTTTACTTGAGGTGCTCAATTATTCATCAATTGGTCCATATCATGACTAATTTTAAAAAAATTCCACATCTCTTGAAAGAATCATCTTGTAGTTAATGGGTCATACAATCTGTATGCCTTTGATTCTGAGTTGTACCCTATGAAGATGCACTTCACACTATTTTTATCTAATTTCTACCTTTTCTCTTTAGGCACATGTGCATATGCAACACATCCAAACACCCTTAGGTGTTCAACTGTCCATCTTCCTTGTGACCATGCTTCCATTTGAATTCAATCACAGACTGTCTTTGTAGGACACCTATTAATTAGGTAAACTGCTATTTCCATAGCCTCTCCCCAAATTTTAGTTGGGAGACCTTTCTCTTTCATCATGCTCCTAGCCATTTCAACAATGGTCATGTTCTTTCTTTCAGCTACTCCATTCTATTGTGATGTATAGTTGGTTGTGAGCTCTTTCTTTATGCCATGTTTCCTACAAAAATTTACAAAAGAATTGGAGGTATAATCCCCTCCTCTATTTGATCTTATGACCTTGATATAGTGTCCACATTCTCTTTTAGCTTGGGCTTTGAACTCAAGAAACTTATCAAATGCTTGAGATTTAGATTTCAAAAAATAAACCCATGTCCTATGACTGAAATTATCAATAAATGTCATGAAATAAGTACTCCCCCCAATGGAAGTAACTTGCATAGGACTGACTAGGTCAGTATGCACTAACTCTAATGGATATCTTGTCCTCCTAGAATTTACAGAATTAAAGGGAAGCCTATGTTTCTTACCCAAAATACAAGCCTCACACTTGTCACATGAATTTCCTATTCATGGAAAACCTTCTACCATTATTTTATTTGATAAAAAATTTAAACCATCATAGCCAAGATGACCATACCTGAGGTGCCATAGCTGTGAAGGGTCTTCAATCACACTCCTTAGAGCTGATTGTGTGGGAGATGCAACACCAACTTGAGATGAGAAACATGTCTCTATCTTCAAGGAAAACATTATGTTCTTTGTCATTTGAACTACTGCAAGTAAGTTCTTGCTCCCATCCTTTTCATGAATGAAACACCTATCATTCTTCATCAGTACTTTGTATCCATTTTGAATGATCTAACCAATGCTCATCAGATTGTGCTTCATACCAAGGGAAAAATACACATTTTGTATTTCCTTCTTCTCACCTTGCTTGGTGCAGACCATAATAGATCCTTTGCCCACTACTAGTAGGGTTCCATTGTTACCCATTTTAATCTCAAATTTGAAACTCTTGTCAATAAATGAAAACAAGATTTCATTACCACTAATGTGGTTGCTACGTCCACTATCAAGGTACCAAACTTCAGGGCTTTCTTCTTCACCAACATTACACATGATGAAGGCAGTGGCATTTTTTCCACTTCCCATGTTTACATCAGCCACATTTGCTTGTCTTGACTGATCATTTTTCTTTTTCTAGCATTCACTTGCATAATGCCCATATTTATGAAAATAGTAGCATTCTACATTACTCCTATTTGAGTTGTAGTTTTTCTTACCTCCTCTTGAAGTATTTTGTGAGCTACTTGCTCCATCTGCTCTTCTTGAGCTTTCTGCTATAGCATTTCTTTGTCCTCCATTACGTCAACCTCTACCTCTAGAGTTTTTGCCTGAGCCATTTCTTCCACTCCCTCTTCCTCTTGGATTTGACTAAGCCTTGAATGCTTGCTCTTGGGAAGAAGAAGACGTAAATCTATTGATCCTATGCTCATGGGTTTGAAGAATACCCATCAACTCATCCATTGTCAAAACAGTGAGGTCTTTTGTCTCTTCTATGGTCATGACAAAATCATCATATTTATTAAGTAAACTCCTCAATATCTTTTCCACTATCCTCTACTCTTGATAGTCTTCTCTATTTGACTTTAGTTGGTTAATCACATTGGAGGTCCTTGAACTAAAATCTGTAATTGATTCATTTTCCTTCATTTGAAAGTTCTCAAACTCTCTCCTTATATTCTATAGCTTTACTGTACAAAATTTGTAAGTCCCCTTGAAGTTCATCTCAAGGATATACCATGCTTCCTTTGCATAATTTTCTGCTACAATTTTGGGAAAAAATATCTCTATCATTGCTGCCTCAATCAAACTTAATACTTTAGCATCCTTTCTCCTTGACTCTTTCAGCTGAGTCTTCTGTGCATTTGTGAGAGCAGCATACTGAGTTAGGTCTATCACATCATTGAACTCATTAATAACAAACTCCCATAAATCATTTGCAACCATTATGGTCTTCATCTTCTTTGCCCATGTATCATAATTTTATCCATTGAAGGGTGGTGGCTACTGCCATATCTTTCCTACATCTCCTATCATGTTAGATATCTCAAAAAAATATGCCCTAACTCACTGTGGATGTGGGGCCTCAAATCTCTAATACCATGTGAGAAATATTAAAAAAATTCACAACTTTAATATTTAATTTGATAACCCTAAAATTTGCTCGACAACAACTATTGTCGAGTGCCAATTTTGCGTAGCACCTTAATGAGTCAAGTGGCAAGAGTGTGTCGAGTGAGCTCGATGCATGAAGGAGCTAAGTGAGCTTGGCACTCAAAGGGTAACTTGACACCAATGGATGCTGAGTGAGCTCAACTTCAACTGTAGAGTAAAAAACAAAGACCAAGCTGAGTGACAAACTTCCAATGTGAATGTTGCCACCACTAATAACCAGAGATCCAAAACTTGAAACATTCAACAATAAACTTCACAAATGAAATGAATAAGAAGGAAAATTGGATTCACGTATGCCTACTTATTTACTATTTAACTTTGATTCAAGCTATTACAAAATCTAGGAGCATTCAGCTTCAACCAAAAAACCCTAAAATAACCTTAAAAACTTCAAACTTATAAACAACTTAAAACTTAGAACTTGCAGTTCTAATGGCTACATGCAATAATGCCTGGAGCAATCATTGCTTCATAGGTCAAATCCAATAAAACACAAACTTACAAAATAACATGAAGAAGCACTTGTAACTGCAAGCACTAAATGAACTTCCTTCTATCTTTGCACTCAACTTGATTTGCTGATCAACTTCTTTCTTCTCTGCTCTCCTTTGCAACTTCTTAATCTACTCAATTGACTGACTAAATGAGAGAGAGACATTCCTTTTTGTCTTCTGCTAAATATTTTCCCCCTCATTTCCAAATTTCAAAACTTACCTAATTGCATTCAATTTTCTATTTGTTCTATAGTCTGTCAGAAGGTAGGTGAGCATTTGGCTCTAGGGACAAACGTCAACTATAATAAATATTCCAAGATTCCCTGTTATTAACATCACAAGAACTATATGTGCCAAAGGCATTGAAATCATTAGTAGCATTGATGAAGGAATCATAGGTATAAAACCCATTTCCTACACACCCACTGGCAGCTCCCCCAACTATGGAGTTGAAGGCACTAGATGAAATGATGGAAGACACTTGATAGATGAAACAATTGAAGACATGCAGAGGAGCACCAAAATATCTTCATCATGTTCTTAATGTTTTCTATAGCCATCATGATAATTTGCATTCTATGTTTATTCTCCTCCATTTGCTAATGAGTCTACTTCCATGTTTTGCATGGTGAAACACGTTTTTGTGTAAAATTCGCAGAGCTTAACTTCAGTCAAGTCAAGAGACTGAGCTCCTCTTTTTCAAACATATTTTGTTTATTTAAAAGAATAGTTTATCAAAATGTTACAACCAAATCAAGACAGCTCATCTTGAAGAAGTCCCTAAAGCTTAACTACACTTATCTGCTTAATATGATCGATGATAAATTGATGTAATATATATCTAGATTTTGATAAATTATTAGTGATTTTGGGTAAACCTAGAACTTGTAAATTATTAGTGATTCTAGGCAAACCTAGAAGTGATAGTTTATTCATTTTTGTACCTTTGACACTATCCATGCAAAATTTGTGAGAACATTACTATTTTCAAATTTTGTTAAATAGATCAAATGCAGACAATTTGATGTGTGATAGTGAATTGGAATCAACTATTTATGCCGACATGCCATTTTGTTTTGTGAAAAGTCTTTTGTTGGGCTTTTTTGTTGGTTAAGAAAACTTAAGTAAAGATAAGGGATATATACAAATATCACTATACATTTTAGAAAATGGCAAATGATGCTACTAGCACTAGTTAGTAATAATTTCATTCTATGAAACCTGATCGAGTATTTTGTATTTTTCTATAAAATTAAAGAACCGATCCATGTTAATAAGTTATGGGTAGATTGAAAAGGGTTACTGTGAAAAATAAAATCAAAAATTAAAAATTTTTCTTGACACATAAAGGTGTCGAGTGATAGTTTTTGCTCGGCATGTGAAGGAACTGAGTGGCAAGGGGGTGTCGAGTGAGCTCGCCACATGAAGGAGCTAAGTGAACTCAACACATGAAGGGAAATTCGACACAAATGGATGCCAAGTGAGCTTGACATCAAGCAATGCTAAGTGAGCTTGATAACTACTACAAAGTGGTGCTCGGTAAAAGCTACGGATGCCGAGTGAGCTCGGTTCAAACTGTAGAGTTATAACTCAAACAAAGACTAGATTTACAACATGAATGTTTCCACCATTAAAACTAGAGAGCCAAAGTATGAAACTTTCACCAATATACTTCTCAAATGCAATAAATAGAGGAAGAACAATAGATTCAAGTATTCCTACTTTCTTGCTATTCAACTTTGCTTAAAATCATTACAAAATTTGGGAGCATTCGGCTTCAACAAGAAAACCCTAAAATAACCTTAAAATCTTCAAATTGGTAAAACTTCAAACTTTAATCTTTAAACATGCAGCTCTAATGGTTGCATACAATAGTACCAGGAGCAATCACTACTTTACAGGAAAAATTTAACAAACAACAAACTTATAGAATGACCAAAGAAGAAACATGTGCAACTATAGGCATGAAACAAACTTCCTTCTATCTCTACAACTTGATCTATTGATCAACTTCCTTTTCTTCTTCCTTCTCTGCTATGCTCTGCAACTTCTGATCTCTTCAATTCACTAGTTGAATGGTTCTAATCATTCCTTTTGACCTACTGGCAAAAAAAATTTCCCTCTCTTTTCCAAATTTGAAAAAACTCACCTACCCTCATTCATTATTTTTTATTGTTCTACAAGTCATCAAATGGTAGTTGGGCATTTGGCTCCCAGGGCAAATGACTATATGCATTTAATATTTCAACAATCTCTCTTTGTCTTGAGCCAAAAAAACAAGGATCACTTTTGATCCAAATTAGCTACACCAAGACACTCTCTTAGGTATACAAAAGTTCCAATGCCTAACGGTTTAGTAAATATGTCTACTAGCTGCTACTCAGACTTGTAAAATTCTATTTTGGTATCCTCATTCTCCACCAACTCTCTGATGAAGTGATATCTAATCTCTATGTGTTTACTTCTCCCATGGAAGATTGGATTCTTGGACAATGCAATTGAGGAGATGTTGTCACAATAAATTTTGGTTCCATCCTCTTACCTTTCATTCAAATTTTTCAAGATCCTTCTTAACCAAATAGCTTGACATGTTGTTGCATTTTCTACTATGTATTCAGCCTCTGCCATAGATTGAGCAACAATAGTTTGCTTCTTGGATGCCTATGAAATTGCACCCAATCCCATATGGAAAATGTATTTGGAAGTGCTCTTCCTATCATCTAAACTTCCAATCCAATCATTATCCATGTAACCAACCAACTTGAATTCATTTTCTACAGTATACAAAATTCCAAATCCCTTGGTACCATTCACATACCTTAGGATCCTCTTTCCCACTTGCCAATGGGAATCCTTTGGTGTTTCCATAAATCTAAAAATCAAACTTACTGCATCCATTATGTCTAGCCAAGTTGCAGTCAAATACATCAAGCTTCCAACCATGCTCTTGTATAGTGTTGGATTCAAACTTTTGTTGCAATCTTCCATGCTCAACTTTAGACCTACTGCTATTGGTGTTGGGGTTGCCTTACTATTCTACATTTTGAATCCCTCCAAAATCTACCTTGCATATTTTTCTTAAGAGATGAAAATGCCATCATGCATTTGTTTTACTTCTATGCTTAGAAAGTATTTCAAAAGACCTAGGGCTATTTTTCATGGCCTCCTTGAACTCACCAATAAGGAAATTGTCATTTTTGGTGAAAATTAAATAATCTACATACAAGACAACAATCAACATATTACCATTTTTTGCCTTGATGTAAAGTGTGGGATCACCATCACTTTTGCTAAAGTCATTGCTCATCAAATATGAGTCAATCCTATTGTACTATGCCTGTGGAGCTTGCTTGAGCCCATATAGAGCTCTTTTCAGTCTATACATTTTATGTTCTTCACCTACAACTTCATAACCAAGTGGTTGCTCCACACAAACTTCTTCTTTCAATGCACCATTTAGGAAGACAAACTTCACATTCATTTGATATACCTTCCATTTGTACTAGGCTGCAATAGCTATGATAGCATGCACAGTTTCCATTCTTGCAACTAGGGCATATGTCTCATCACAATCTTTGCCATATTGTTGTTTGTACCCCTTAACCACTAAACGTGCCTTATGCCTATCTATTTTTCCTTCAGCATTGCACTTGGTTTGTATACCCATTTCACTCCAATTACTTGTTTCTTGGGAGGTAAAGTAGTTAACTCCCATGTCTCATGTCTTTCAATAACATCTATCTCCTCATCCATGGCATTACACCATTTCTCCTCATTCACAATTTCCCCAAAATAAATTGGATCACTATGAGAAAATAATGCAAAATTTACACTCTCATCATAATCTTCCTCATACCTTTCATCTTGGTATATCTCCCTTAGACTTTTAGTATTTCTTGGCAATAGGGAGGCAAGAGTGGGATCTAAATTTTTACTATTGTTGCTGCTACTATTTTTCATACTAGCTCAGAGTTGTCTTGATGTGCTTGGAGCTGTTGCTCGACATGTTAAGGGTTGCTTCTCTTTTTGCCTTTGTCTACAATCTATATTTGCTGCTCCATCTTCTTGTTGATCACCAATGTCATCTTCTTCCTCTTCAATAGTAGGAACTTTTCTTGAAGTTCTTGAAGATTCATCTATCGAGCCAACCCATGACTAATTTTCAAGAAACTCCACATCTCTTGAAATGATGATCTTCTTGTTAATTGGATCATATAGCCTATAGGCCTTTGATTATGAGTTGTACCCTATGAAGATGCACTTCATACCTTTGACATCCATCTTTTTCCTTTGTTCCTTAGGCACATGTGCATATGCTACACATCCGAACACTCTCAAGTGTTCAACTATCCATCTATTCCTTGACCAAGCCTCAAGAGGTATTTTGTCATGAGCTGATTTTGTAGGACACATGTTGATCAAATATGCTATTATTCCTATAGCCTCTCCCCAATATTTAGCTGGAAGTCCTTTTTCTTTCATCATGCTTCTTTCCATTTCAATAATGGTCCTATTCTTCCTCTTAGCCACTCCATTTTGCTATGGAGTATAACTAGCTGTAAGCTCTTTTCTTATGTCATTTTTCTTGCAAAAATTTACAAACATATTGGAGGTATACTCCCCTCCTATATCTGATCTAAGGAATTTTACATAGTGTCCACATTCTTTTTCATCCAGGGCTTTAAATTCTTCAAAAAAACCACCCATATCCTATGACTAAAATCATCTATGAATGTCATAAACTAAGTACCCCTTCCAATAGAAGTAGTTTGCATAGGGCCTACTAAATCAGAATGCACCAACTCTAATGGTGCTCTAGCCCTTCTAAAATTTTTAGAATTAGAGGGAATCCTATGTTGCTTACCCAATATGCAAGCCTCACACTTGTCATATGAATTTACAATGCTTGGAAAACCATCTACCATTCTTTTCTTGTATAAAAAATTTAAACCAAAAAAGTTAAGATTTCCATACCTAAGATGCCAAATCTTGGAGGGGTCTTCAATCATGCTCCTAAGAGCTGATTGCTAGTGTACTATTGTACATGTGTGCTTGGAAGGTGCAACATTGACTTGAGAAGAGAAACATGTCTCTATCCTCAATGGGAACATCTGATTCTTTGTCATTTGGACTGGTGCAAGTAATCTATTACTCCCATGCTTCTCATGAATGACACGCTTGTCATTTTCCATTTGCACTCTATATCCATTTTGAATGAATTGTCCAACACTTATAAAATTGTGCTTCATACCAAGGGAAAAATAAACATTTTGTATTTCCTTCTTCTCACCTTGTTTGGTGTGGACCATAATTGATCCTTTTCCCACTATAGGAATGGTTTCATTATTTCCTATTTTAATTTCAGACTTAAAAGTCTTATCAATGAAGGAAAATAAACTTTCATTACCACTCATATGGTTGCTACATCTGTTGTCAAGGTACCATACTTCAAGGCTTCTTTTTTCACCAATGTTGCACATGATGAAGGCTATGGGATTATTTGTATTTCCCATGTTCACATCAACCACATTAGTATTTTGCTTTGACTGATTACCCTATTTCTTCTAGCATTCACTTGAATAATGCCCATATTTATGATAGTAGAAGCATTCAACATTACTCTTATTGAAGTTTTAATTCTTCTTACCTCCTCTAGAGTTAGTGATAAATTCACTCTCTTTGAGTATCTTGTATTTTTTTTATGAAATTAATATAGCTAAACCATGTTAATAAGTTATCGATACTTGAAAATAGTTAGCACTATGATATTGGAGGTACTAGAAAAAGTTAAAGTTGAGTTTGTGGAGAGCATGGGTGGTAGGCAAGATATGACATGCAAGTATCTTGAAATTGCATGAAATGTTTTCCAATCGGCCACCTTTTGGTTAACCCATAATGCATTAGATTGCTAGTGTTCTTAAGTCAATGATGGAGGCTTTTTGTAGTCGAATATTCCATAGGTACTAGGAAGCATAGTTTGACTCAAGTGAAAGATGAGATGTGGTTTTCTAGAAAAAATATGATCCAACGTATTAGCTCTATCTGTGTACAAACCAACATTCAACCAAATAGCAATTTCCTTCGTCAAAACCTCAACATTTTTGTGTGGTAATCCATGGCCCAAACTAATGGAAAGTTTTATGTGTTGTATCCTATCTTGCAACCATTGTATTATATTATGCAACATCTCTTTCAGGTATTATATCAAATAGTTTGGTGCATTGTGTATGATGTAAATTGCTTCAAAATATCCATTTTGTGCATATCATAATAGAATGATACTCTACGAAATCACATACTTTGACATGACATGTCTGACAGTTTAGTGCATATTGTGTCTAACAATTTAGTGTCTCACTTTTCTAATCACATTTAGCAGTAATTCTAATTACCCTATAAGCAGTGGACCATGCTATGTTTCCATTGCAATTTGGATGCTAGGTTGTATTTGTTCCATTGTAGACTTTCAATCTTCCTCTTCTTACAATGTGTCATGGCTGTAGCAATTGCCATGACTTACTTTAATCAAGCAGTGATGACTTGAAAGTTCCTTTGTTTTTTGTGTTCATATTTCATTATTTAACATTCATAATGATTATTTAATCACTTGTATCTCAACTCGGTACAATCATTTTAAGAATTATGTTTGATTCTATAAATTGGTCCAGATGTAAATCTAGAGTAAAAAGTTCAAAACAATATAAAAATGGGTGAGAATGTCATTTTGTTCATTTTTTATTAAAAAAAATAAAATTGTAACTAGAAAAGGCAGGTGATAATGAAATCACTTCAATGAAAACAAGTGAATAATGACATTCATCATGATTATTTGCTCACTTGTAGCTCAACTAGGTACAATAATTTTAAGAATTATCTTTGATTCTATAAATTGGTCCAGATGTAAATCTAGAGTAAAAACTTCAAAACAATATAACAATGGGTGAGAATGTCATTTTGTTCATTTTTTATATTAAAACAAAGAAAAAAATAACTGGAAAAGGTAGGTGATAATGAAATCAATTCAATGAAAACAAGTGAATAATGACATGTAATAGGGTAGAGGTGTGATGGCTATGAATGAAATACCCTTCAAAGGAAACCCTTAAACCATCTTTGAGAAAACCTAGAAATTAGGTGACGGAGAAGATGAATTTGATGTATTCTAATGGTTGTGTTTGTTTGCCACACAGTCCCTACACATTGTAAACAAAATGAGAATTGTTGAAAATATATAGATTCACTTTTGCAGTCTTAATGAATATTGGGGTACCATTTCAAAGTGATTTTTTTTGTGGTCCACAGTGTAGTTTCTATGCTAACTAGGTATAGGTTATGATTTATCCTTGTCTAGTTTTCTAAAATCTCACTTCTACTTTCTTGATTAGTTGACAAATTATCATCTCTCCCCTCTTCTAAAAGTCTCATCCTCGCATACAAGGTTTGAAACCTATAATTTATAATAATATGTCAATAATGTTGAAATATTAAATGTAGATAGATGTTTGCTCCTAGAGCCAAACATCCACCTACCATCTAACAACTGTATAATGGTCAGAAATATTAATGCACTATAGGTGATTTTTTAAAACTTGGAAAAGAGGGGGAAAACATTTTGAAGAGATATAAAAAGGAATATATTAGATTCATTCAAAGAGATTAGAGTGAAGAGATCAGAGAAGAAGAGTTGCAGAGAAAAGAAGGAAGAGAAGGAAATCAATCAACAAATCAAGTCAGTGTTCAGAAGATAGAAGAGTTTTAGTTTCATGTTGCACATGTTGGATCTTCTATCATTATGTAAGTTCTTATTATTTCATCCTATAAAGTAGTGATTTCTCCAAGCATTGTTGTATTTAGTCATTAGAGTTGTAATTTTAAAGTTTAATGCTTGAAGTTTTATCAGGTTGAAGATTTTTGGGTTTTTGGTTGAAGCCAAATGCTCCTAGATTTTGTAATAGTTTTATAATATTTAAATAGAAAGTAAAAAAGAAAGTAGACATACAAATCCTTGGTGTTCTCTTCTTCTATTCTTCAATTTATAATATTTTTTCATTTGATAAGTTTATATTTGAAAGCTTCTTCCTTTGGCTCTTTATGTTTTAATGACAGTCTGGTATGCTACACACTTAGTCTAGTCATTGACTGAGTTCTCTCTCTACAATTTGTACCAACCTCACTCAGCATCCACACTATCAAGCTCACTCGACATACTCTTGATGAGTTTTCCTTGTGTGCTAAGTTCACTCAGCTTCCTCTTGTGCCGAGTTCACTTGGCACCCATTGCCTGTCACTCGACATCCATTAGTGCCGAGAAAAATTGACACTTGGCACCTTCATGTGCCAAATAAAATTTTAGGGTTGTGTTTTATTTTTTACATGGAATCAAAGCTTTGAGGCCCCACATCCATAGTGAGGTAAGGCATTTTTTTTTTTGGGATATTTGACATGGTAGGAGATACATGAAAGATATGGCAGCAACCACTATCCTTTAATGGAAAAAATTATTACACATGGGCAAAGAAAATAAAAACCATAATGGTTACAAATGACTTGTAGAAGTTTTTGATTAATGGGTTCAATGATGTGATAGACCCAACTCAGTATGTTTCCCTTACAAATCCACAAAAGACTCAGTTGAAAGAGTCAAGGAGAAAGGATGCTAAGGCATTAAGTCTGATTGAGGTAGCCATGACAGAGACAATATTTCCCAAAATTGCAGCAAAAATTTATGCAAAGGAAGCATTGGACATCCTTGAGACAAACTTCAAGGGGATTGATAAGGTCAGAGTAGTGAAGCTATAGATGGTCAAAAGAGAGTTTGAGAACCTTTAGATGAGGGAGAATGAACCTATTGCAGAGTTCAGCTCACAAATCTCCACTTTGTTAAACCAACTCAAATCAAATGGAGAAGACTATGATGAGTAGAGGATTGTAGAGAAGATATTGAGGAGTTTACCTCAAAAATATGACAATCTTGGAATGACCATAGAGGAAGAAAAAGACTTCACCACATTGACCAACTATAAGTTGATGGGAACTCTTCAAACCCATGAGCACTAGATAAAAATATCAGCAAAAAATTTCAAAGAGCAATCTTTCAAGGCTCAAGAGAATACAAGAGGTAGGGGGAGAGGAAGAAATAACCCTGGTAGAGGCTCAAGAAGTAGAAGTCATGGAAAGAATAGCCAAAGGAATGCTAGTGCAAAAAGCTCAGGATGAGCAAGCAATCAAGAGGGAGTAAGCACCTCTAAAAAGAGCTCTAGAGGAGGCAAGAAGAATTACAACTCCAATAAGAGAAATGTTGAATGCTACTACTATCATAAGTATGGGCATTATGCAAGTGAATGGTGGAAGAAACAGGGTGATCAGTCAAAGCAAAATGCTCATGTGGCTAATGTGAACATGGAAAATGCAAACAATCCTGCAACCTTCATCATGTGTAACATTGGTGAAGAAGGAAGCCTTGAGGTATGGTACCTAGATAGCAGTTGTAGCAAAAAAATGAGTGGTAATGAAAGTGTATTCGCTTTCATTGATAAGAATTTTAAGCCTGAGATTAAAATAGAAAATAATGGAACCATTCCCATAGTGGGCAAAGGATCTATTATGGTCTGCACTAAGAAAGGTGAGAAGAAGGAGATATAAAATGTATATTTTGCCCCCGGTATGAAGTACAACTTGATGAGTGTTGAACAACTTATTCAAAATGGATATAAAGTTCTAATGGAAAATGACGAGTGTGTCATTCATGAGAAGGATGAGAGTAATAGATTACTTATAGTAGTCCAAATGACAAAGAATAGGATGTTCCTATTAAGGATAGAGACATGTTTCTCTTCTCAAGTTAGTACCACACTCACAACCATGCATGTACAATAGTACACCAGCAATCAGCTCTTACAAGCATGATTGAAGACCCCTTCAAGCTTTGACATCTCAAGTATGGAGATCTTGGCTTTTTTGGTTTAAATTTGTTGTCCAATAAAAGAATGGTAGATGGTTTGCCAAGCATTATAGATTCATATGACAAGTGTGAGGCTTCCATATTGGGTAAGCAACATAGGCTTCCCTTTAATTCTAGAAATTCTAGAAGGGATAGAGCACCATTAGAATTAGTGCATTTTGATTTGGTAGGCCCTATGAAAACTACTTCTATTGGGGGGAGGACTTATTTTATGACATTCATAGATGATTTTAGTTGTAGGACATGGGTGTATTTCTTAAAGAATAAATTTGAAGCTTTTGATAAATTTTTTGAATTTAAAGCCCTCGCTAAAAAAGAATGTGGACACTATGTAAAGGTGCTCAGATCAGATAAAGGAGGGGAATATACCTCCAATATGTTTGTAGATTTTTGTAGATAGAATGGCATCAAGAAAGAGTTAATAGCCAGCTATAGTCCGTAGAAAAATGGAGTGGCTGAGAGAAAAATTAGAACCATTGTTGAAATGGCAAGAAGCATGATGAAAGAAAAAGGACTCCCAACTAAATATTGGGGAGAGGCTATAGCAATAGTAGTATATTTGATTAATAGGTGTTCTAAAAAGTCAGTTTGTGACAAGATTCCTTTTGAGGCATGGTTAACAAACAGATGGATAGTTGAACACTTGAGAGTGTTCGAATGTGTAGCATATACACACGTGCCTAAGAAAAAAGGTAAAAGTTGGATGACAAAGGTGTGAAGTGCATCTTCATAGGTTACAACTCAGAATCAAAAGCCTATAGAGCATATGATACAATTGACAAGAAGAGATCAAAATTTCAAGAGATGTGGAGTTTCTTGAAAATCAATCATGGGATGGATCAATAGATGAATCCTCAAGCACTTCAAATAAAGTGCCTACTATTGAAGAGGAAGAAGATTACATTGGTGATTAGCAAGAAGATAGAGCAACAAATATAGATTGTAGACAAAGGGAAAAAGGGAAGCAACCCTTGACATGTCGAGCAATAGCTCCAAGCACATCAAGACAACCACAAGCTAGTATGCAAAATAATAGCAACAACAATACTAAAAATTTAGATCCCATTCACCTCCCTATTACCAAGAAAGACTTAGAGTCTGAGGGAGATATACCAAGAAGAAAGGTATGATGAAGATTATGATGAGAGAATAAATTTTGCATTATTTTCTCATAATGATCCAATTTATTTTGAGGAAGCTATGAATGAGGAGAAATGGTGCAATGCCATGGATGAGGAGATAGATGCTATTGAAAGAAATGAGACATGGAAGTTAACTACTTTACCTCCCAAGAAACAAGTAATTGGAGTGAAATGGGTATACAAGACCAAGTGCAATGCTAAAGAAAAAATAGATATGCATAAGGCACATTTAGTGGTCAAGGAGTACAAGTAGTAGTATGGTAGAGATTATGATGAGACATATGCCCCAGTTGCAAGAATGGAAATTGTGCATGTTGTCATAGCAATTGCAGCCCAACACAAATAGAAGTTATATCAAATAGATGTGAAGTTTTCCTTCCTCAATGGTGTTTTGAAGAAGTTTATGTGGAGCAACCACTTGGTTATGAAGTTTCAGTTGAAGAACATAAAGTGTGTAGATTGAAGAGAGCTCTTTATGGGCTCAAGTAAACTCCATGGGCATGATATAGTAGGATTGACTCATATTTCATGAGCAATGGCTTTAGAAAAAGTGATGGTGAGCCCACACTTTACATCAATGCAGGAAATGGTAATGTGTTGATTGTTGTTTTGTATGTAGATGATTTAATTTTTACTAGAAATGATAATTTCCTAATTGGTGAGTTCAAAGAGGCCATGAAAAATGAATTTGAAATGATAGGCCTAGGTCTCTTGAAGTATATTTTAGGCATAGAAGCAAAAAAAATGCATGATGGAATCTTCATCTCTTAGGAGTAATATGCAAGGTAGATCTTGGAGAGATTCAAAATGTAGAATAGTAAGACAGCCCCAACACCAATAGTGGTAGGTTTGAATTTGAGCAAGGAAGATTGCAAAAAAATTGTGAATCAAACACTATACAAGAGCATGGTTGTAAGTTTGATGTATTTGACTATAACTCGACCAGACATGATGCATGCAGTAAGTTTGATTTCTAGATTTATGGAAACACCAAAGGATTCCAATTGACAAGTGGGAAAGAGAATCCTAAGGTATGTGAATGGTACCAAGGGATTTGGAATTTTGCATACTATAGAAAATGATTTCAAGTTGGTTGGTTACACAGATAATGATTGGGCTGGAAGTTTAGATGATAGGAAGAGAACTTTCGGATACATGTTGCATATGGAATCGAGTGCAATTTCATGAGCATCCAAGAAGCAACCTATTGTTGCTTAATCTATAGGAAAGGTTGAATACATAGCAGTAAATGCAACATCATGTCAAGCTATTTGGTTAAGGAGGATCCTGACATATTTGAATAAAAAGCAAGAGGATGGAACCACAATTTATTTTGACATCTCGTCAATTGCATTGTCCAAGAATCTAGTCTTCCATTGGAGAAGCAAACACATATAGATCATATATCACTTCATCAGAGAGTTAGTGGAGAATGGGGATATCAAAATAAAATTTTGTAAGTCTGAGCTATAGCTAGCAGACATATTTACTAAGCCATTAGGCATTAGAACTTTTGTACACCTAAGAGAGTGTCTTGGTGTAGTTGATTTGGATCAAGAATGATCCATGTTTTTTTGTCTTAGGACAAAGGGGGAGTGTTAGAATATTAAATGCAGATATATGTTTTCTGCTGGAGCCAAATTCCCACCTACCACCTGACAGCCTCCAGAATGGTTATAAATATTAATGCATGGTAGGTGAGTTTTTCAAACTTGGAAAAGAGGGGGAAAACATTTTGAAGAGAGACAAAAAGGAATGTATCAGACTCATTCAAAAAGATCGGAGTGAAAAGATTAGAGAAGAAGAGTTGTAGAGTAGAGAAGGAAGAGAAGGAAATTGATCAGTAGATCAACTCAGTGTTCAAAAAATAGAAGAGTTTCAGTTTCACATTGCACGTGTTGAATCTTCTATCATTTTATAAGTTCTTATTATTTTGACTTTTGAAGCGATGATTGCTCCAAGCATTGTTGTATGTAGCCATTAGAACTATAAGATTAAAGTTTGAAGTTTGAAGTTTTATTAGTTTGAAGATTTTAGGGTTTTCTAGTTGAAGCCAAATGCTCCCAAATTTTGTAATAGTTTTATAATATTTAAATAAAAAGCAAGCAAGCATACAAATCCTTTGTGTTACCTTCTTCTATTTTTCATTGCATAATATTTTTTCATTTGATAACTTTATATTTGAAAGCCTCTTCCTTCAACTCTTTGCATTCTAATGATAGTTTGGTATACTACTCACTCAGTCTAGTATTTGACCAAGTTATGTCTCTATAAATTGTATCGAGCTTACAACATCCACACTACCGAGCTCACTCAGTAAACTCTTGCCGAGTTGCCCTTGTGTGCCTAGTTCACTCATCTTCCTCTTGTGATGAGTTCACTCGGCAGCCATTGCCTCTCACTCAACATCCATTAGTGTTGAGAAAAATTGACACTCATCACCTTCATGTGCTAAGAAATTTTTTAGGGTTGTGATTTATTTTTCACAAATAAATCCAATCAACAAGCACTTGTAAATTGTGTGGGTGAGTGTACAAATCTTAGTAAGTAATTTTTTTCAATGTGTCTAATTTATCTATATAAGTTGTGCTATGCGTATGGATGAATTTATGTCCATTATAGAATTTAAATGAGTTTCTAAGAATTCTAAAAATCCTGCAGTTGTTCTTGTTAAAATAACTTAGAATACTCTTTCAAATGAATTGCATCAAATAAGAAATTGGAAAAAAAATAGTAAATCGATCAAAATTTATAAATATTTTTTAAAGATAATTTAGAACAATTTATCTATTCATCTCCTATCTTCAATGATCCCAAATAGAAGGATGCATTAAGAGTAAAGTGTCAAAATCTTGATCTTTAAGCAAGGCTTAAACACATAGAATTTGCGTTCTACATTAGGATGTCATTGATTATTTACAAAAAAGAGTTTGAATGAATCACCACCCTTACTAAGGTTGGAATGAGAGACCCCAAATTATGTAACCTTTTATTCATTTGTTCTAGCAAAATGTTTGAATACACTTGGAAGTGTGTAGTTCCAAAAGAAAATGATCAGTTCAGAATTGGTCAGAATCTAAATTTTCTTTAATGTATCACTCCAAAAGTTCTCTTTTTTCCATCTCCTATCTTCAACTATGGAAAATATATAATAGGAAAAATAGGGAAGTATGTAAATTTTCAGCTTTTAGCAAAGCTTACATAGATAGTAATTTGATTCTATGTTAAGATCTTAGTGATTTTACTTCAAAGAGTAATGACTAGAAGATGAATAAATAGACAATATTTCATCAATGAAAATTAAAAAGTTAGCTACAATACAATGCATTTAGAATACATTTTTTTAATCATATCTCTATAGGGTATGGGATGCTGGTATGGAAGGTTGGCATCAAGAAGATAATTTTAAATAGTAAATGCATTGAGAAATGTATATAATGTATTTCTCTTTCCAATTAACAAATTATTCTTCTTACCCCTTCATATTCTTGTCTAGCTCACATTAAGTCTTGAAGTGAAACTGAGTGTGATGAGCCGTTGAAGAGGATAGTTTGGCGATTGAAAATTTAGGGCTAAATCATTGAATTATGTTTTTCTTTTTTTATTTGCTCGAAGCAAGAATAAAAATGAAAATCTAAAACTTTGACCAATCAAATATTTTTTTCTCTAGATAAAGCCTAGTACTTTAGAAACTACATTCAATTTCCTACTAAAAAAAATTTCACAACTTTTTTAATATAAATTCCATAACTGCTTTAAAATTACATGACAAATTAACATAACCCTAATTTGTTGGTTTTTCACTGCTACTTAAGGCCATAGTTTTGTTGACCATGATCCTGCACATACCCTTGTATTAAATTTTCATAAATTTTCTATGACTCTGAACAATCCATAATGGAATCAAACTAATATAACTCTATCTTTTCTCCATTAATGAGTGATTCAAAAGTGAACAATAAAGTATTTGTACCAACTAAAAATGTAGATATTATATTAAGCAAAATAAAATTTGGACCCCTCATCCTAGTCTTGAAAATCCTTTTATAAAAAAATATTACAATAAGCTTCAAATAAGGTAGAGTGACACAAGTTACATTTCAAAATGGTCCTAAAAATTTTTACATATGAGACAAAATAATAGAAAAGGAGAATTAGAGATAGTTCCCAAAATTAAATAGCTGGCAACTTGGATCGTCAAGTTCAGTCCTTGGTTTTTAATGTAGGCATATCCATAGTAAGTAGACCACAAAATTAAGATATCCTATTATGATATATTTTCTTCTCTCTACTATTTCCTCATAAGTTGTTCCAGGTTTGTTCACTGACTAACTCTAGAATGTAGAGCTTCTACTCCTCCCACAACTTCTCAAACAATAATATCTCTTTCTTCATTAGGCCAAGTAGCATCTCTAACTATCTTTAGTTCATTCAAAACTTTATTCCACATGGCATCATTGATAGCCTTTGAGTCAACAAAAAATTTGTTCATGTCCACCTCAACTTTATATAATGCATCAATGATTTCATAAAAAGATGGCACATCAATTTCCCCATTAAAATATGAGATAACCTTTTCATTATCCAAAACTTGGTTAAGAGACATAGACCATTCCTATCATTCCTTTAATTTTCCTTTAGTGTCCACAATAAGAGCAATAAAATCATGAACACCATCAATAATAATTTTTAACTTAATCTACCTTCTCATTTTCATTCTTGTCGCAACCTTTTAACTAGATCCAAAATCAACCACAAACCATTGCAATGTAGCACTTATCATAATCCTTATCAATTTTGGTTGGAACTTCATTATCCCTAACTACATCAACATTTATGACTTTGTTAAGTTTCGCTTTTAAGAGGATCTCCACTTCACAACTGTTAACCTCAAACCTTGTATGAGAGTTGTGAACTGGTGCTTAGCACATTTTCATTCTATTTATAGTCTCACAATCTTTTTTTTTGAGTATGAGGCTTAACTAGTGAAATCACGCTTTCTTTGAATTGCAAGATCGAAACCCATCTATCACCTTTATGCTTATTATCCATTTACACTTTACCTTTTAGAACCTTTCTCACAACTTTTTGACTGTTAATAGGTTATGGCATACTATTCTAGAGATCTTGCACTTGGCATTTATATAGTTGATTGTGACTTTGAAAATCTAAAACTTAAATATTTACAAAATTCTATGAATACCCACAGTGACCATATAGGATGACACACACACTTTGATGAGCACTAATATCTGTAGCTGATTTGTAAATAGTTTCTTGATCTGATTCTTCCACTTGGCAACAAACCTCCCCATACATCATCCTACAAAGTTACACTCAACACATATTCATAGGATCACTCATAGACCTCAATGAAGTAGCACTCATAGTCTTATCTATTTCATTGCAGCTCTATAGCTTCTAACCTTGTTGGAACACTATCCATAAAGAAGTTATACCAACCACCAATGGTACATATCACAACCTTGTAATAGTTTGATATTTTATTTACTTCATGGCTAAGAGGTTACATATCTCAACCGCAATCACAACTTTGCAGTTGTATATCCATAAAAGCATAACCTGCTAGAAAGTCACATACACTTTAAATTGCAAGTTTGCAATCTAAGACTTAGACAAGTGGAAATGGTAAGAGATGTTATGAACTAAAAGGCATCGTCACTTTGCAACTCTTTTAATACATGTAACTTATGCAACATGCAAAGTTGTGAACATGAATAAAATGAATATTACTATAGAATGGGCTAAAATTGCATAAAGTTTTAAGAAATAACATGAACAAAAAAATAGACCTAGGATTTTATACTTATACAAAATCCATAACAAGGAAAAATGAATGTAGAAAACTTTCTTAGCAATCACATTGAGCACTTCTATGGCATAAATCAAACTTTTCTAGCCTATTGAAAAATAGGACTAACACAGTCAACAAATATTTTTTGGAAAGAGATATTAATTTCAAGTGCCATCTCAAAATAACTTAATGGGTTTCTGATTAACTAGGTTAAAAACATTTTTAAAGCTTTATAGCCAAATCTTCTTGTAACAAAATTAAATGTACAACATAGATCATACTCATTTCTCCTAAAACCTAATAAAATAACTAAGCTTTAGGCTTCTGGCAATGAATTTGTCATAGAACAAAAGTAGCATCCTAATAAACTATTTAAATGACTTTCAATTGTAAATATATAAAATGAGAAAAGGATTGGATTAAATTAGAAAATCAGAAAGATGAACACAACAATGTTTATCATAGTTCACCATAACTTTTGGCTATGTTCACACTCTATTAGAGAACTATTATATTAATCTCAATTTGCAATACAATTATAATACATGACTAAATATGTGAATTTATACATTCACATATAGCCTTCAACAGAAGAGTGATGAGAAAATGAATAGTCAATGTGGACTTCATTGACTATTCAGCTTCTCATTGCTCTTCAGTTGAAGGTATAAGTGAATGTATAAATTGACTTATGTGGTCATGTACTATAATTTTATTAGGGATTGAGATTAATATAATAGTTCCCTACTAGAGTATGGATGTAGACACAAGTTGCAATGAACTACACTGAATATTGCATTCATCTTCTTGATTTATTGATTTATTTCATTTATTTGTTCATTTTACATTTATATCAACTGCTACAATGAGATCACAAAACAAAGGCACAGTTGAAACCCTAAGGTATAAATATGCTATAAAGTGCTAGTTTTGATTAAAGAATGAACACAATGATAATTAAAACCAAGATTTCACATATGAATACTGCTAAATTAGTGGCATGAGTTATCCCCATTTATGTAGCATCCAAAACTCATTTTTATGTCCAAAACATCTATATAAAAATATTCAAATTGATTTTAGAAGCATTCTTTTGAACTATACATCTAATTTGGATTTTTTAAAAAGTGATCATACAAAACAAAGATATAAATTGATTTGTTATTGAGGAATGAGAAAATCAAGACCCTATACACAAAAGAATGGTTGCAACCAGCCACTAGTTATTTAGTTATGAAGATAGACTACCATAAAATTAAACCCTTTTAACTCTTTTCTAGTGAGTGTTAATTCAATTATGACACCCTTATCAAACTTCAATTTCTATTTTAAATAACAAAGTATAATTAGTTATGCTAAACTTTTTATAGAATAATTACAAATTAAATCAAGAACTAGCATTTGTTGTTAGAGTGTTCTGTTAGAGAAAAAGGCTAATTTAATTTCATTTATTAAATTCCCTTTTCTCCCTTTTTAAGATTTTGCTTTATGTGTTTTTTAGCTTTTTCTATTTAATAATTAATTAGTAATTATTAAATAGATTTCATCTTTAGGTTACCTTTAGTAACTTATTAGGTTACCCATTTCGGGTTTCGGTCTCCTTTTATAAGGATTGATCTCTTTGTATTTCATTATCTCTTCATCATCTGAATATACCATTTGCATGTTTTTAGAGCAAACCCTTGCCTCTTCTTGTCTTTTTCTTCTCCATGACAAGTTTTTTGCTTGTAGGTATTCGAGAGCTTCGTGGACTCGATTTGCATATTTTCTCAAATCCTTCATATTCTACCACTGATCTCCTCACCTTGATAACAATTCCATCTTTGATTCAAATGTGATTCAATTTCCAATAAATCAAAATTAGTAGCTCCCAATAGCATAAAATATAAGGGGAACCCAAAGGCTACAGAGGCCACACACATTAATCTTGACAAGTAAACTAAAATAAATCATTGAACCAATTCTTTTATTAGAAAAAAAGAAATCCCTATGTAAACCTTTTGGATTGAATCTACTACTAAAATTTGAATAGACAACTTGACTATGATAATTCTAGGTGTAGCTATTGAAGCTAGGTATGAATAGAGGAGAAATACATGCTATTTATAACCATTAGAATAGGGCTATGCACTTACTAACCTATACTATAAACAAATTCAATTTATATCTATGATAGTGGTTTGTGTTTGACTTGTAAAATTAACAAAATAGTTGAAATAGATGCCTTTCTTTGTTGAGGGCATGAATGCATCAAAGTGTGGTTGCTAGATGTTCCCAGAATCCAACTTTCTCTTCACTTTTCAACAATTTCATTTGTAAGATCCCAATAATAAATATATTGCAAAAATATGTCAAACATATTAAACATGCATACTATTTCTTGAGATTCTATCTATATTGGTCAGTGGGTATTATAATTTCTTCTCTATTTTAAAGTTGTAATGATTCAATAGGGTCTCCTAAAAGTTCATTAGCATGTATATTGTATAGGGTGTCTCTTTACATGATTCTTGCATTCAGTTGCAATGATTCAATTGGGTCTCCTCACTATGCATCTACATTACTTTCACTAATTCTAAATGGAAGGAGGTTTGCCTCATCATACATCTAGTTTTATTTCTTAAACTTAGAATACACAATTATAATTTCTATATTTTTAAAGCACCATTTGATATTTGTATCTCATTAATTTATAGGTTTACTTGCAAAATTGCTCACATATGGACAACTAAAATCTTGTCTCACACCCTAAAAACCTATTTTGTGCTCTAAAACCACCAAACACCTTATTTCTTGCTACAAAAGTGGTAAATAGGCTAGTGTGAAATAATGTTCAAATAGACTATGGTGGCTACAAATGTTTCTATCAACTTCCATGATCACAAATACTTGATTGAGTATAGATTTACAGACCTTTGGATGCCAAAAATTTCCTCCCAATCTAATAAGCCATATAATCTATTTATATCACACCATACACAATTAGTTAAACCCATTCCATTTTTTGAGTTCTATATAACAAATGACTAATGGAGGAGTTGTTTAAACACATCTCCTACATTTCTATTGTTCTCACATTTCCAACGAGTTGGTAAATTGATTTATCACTATGAAATTATCTTTGAAATTGACCCTATTTTTCCTATTCTTTATAATTTCTAAGAAAATATAACCCATAAATGTTTACACATAATATGAAATCATAATTCATTCAAAATTTCTCGCAATATTTCTATAGAGTTTCCCCTTTGCAAAATTTCTCCCTCTTTGGATTACAAATTGCCTCATATTTATAGGCTTCACATAATAACTACCTAAATTCCTAGATTAATAAGTAATACATTTTTATGCTTTTTGAAGAAGTTAATTAGCCTCAAAAGTTCACACAATAATGATCAACTTCTTAATCTTGACCAAAATTTATAATAGTAAAAAAATAAAAATTATTGAAGCCCGTAACATAAAATAGAAAGAAGATGTCAACTTTTCTGAAATAGATTTGCATCTTCATCCAGTCAATCTTTGGTGCTCTTGGTGTAACTATTTTTCCATCTATCCACTATAAACTTGGATCCTTATTCATGTAAAGACTGCCTTTGCAAAACTAATGCCACATCAGCCATCTCCATAAAATGCAAAAAAATTAATGAGAGTCAAAGTATTTTGAATATTGACCAATCAGCATTAGTTGATTAACTATCATTAACTTTAAAAACAATGATATAGATACATATATGCTCAAATAAAAAAGAAACAATAATTTTGTTACTAGAATACTAAGATGTACCAATTATATCAACCATGTTAATAGAAGCTCAAGAGCATGTATATGAACACAAGGGCAAGAATATTATAGGAGTTCTTTACCACCCTATCACAAATCTATAAAGCTTCCCCAAAATCTTTTCTAACATGAAAGATACCCAACTCGATATCGAGGATATTCTAAACAATAAAAACTAGGAGAAGAGTAATGGGATATTTGGCAATAAGTATTAGATTGCACAAGTGTTGAAAAACATAGTTTGAAAATATAACATGAATAATGTTTCCTTAGTTATCATCCTCTTTTCATGTTCAAGCACAATAAAATATACATGACGTATTCAAATGAGGAGTTTCATGATATTTTGTATGCATACCCATCACCATAAAATAGATAAGAACCCTAATAACCATTAGCTTACATCAATCACTCATATTAGTAAAATAGAACTTCTTTACATCTAGCATCCTTCTAATATCAACAGAAGCAAAAGAAAGTAATTTCACTGGCCAATATTCTATGTGAACTAATAAGCACAAAAACATCAATTATTTCCATATTCTCAAGAAGTCTCATTATTCATAAGGAGATAGGAACAAACCATAATACATATTGCTTCTATGAAAATAAAATTTAATATCCATTTCAACATAGGATTGACTTTAGATAGTTCATTATACATTAGTTTTGGCAACACTTAGGACACACCTTAGTGCATTCCATGAAATTCCTATCTGTATGTGATTTAGAACATACACTTGTTGGTCAATATGAGATACTAGAGTTAAGATTAATAACAAAACAAAATACATACTCTGTTGTCCACAAGATACTCCTGTCTATGGAAGATGCAAATTAAATAATAGGATAATTAAAAGAAATTTAATTAACATTTCAAGCACACCTTTCTATTCCTCTCTTGTTTGGCAGACCCATTATTCTTAGGTAAGTGTGACCATTCATTAAACAATGTGATATTTTCTACATTAACTCAAAGTCAATTCATTTTTTATACAACTTGAAGTATAAATGTAACATTGATATTGGTAAGTATAATAACAATATAATTCCCTCCCAAATCCACAACCTTCTCAAGGTCATTGATTAGCAATTTTGTTGTCAGACACATTGATATTTTCTATGAATAGTTATATCCAACACAGAATCTGAATAACATTATTAGTATCTGTATTAAATTATCATCACAATAATAATCAATCTTGGGTAGCTCAAAGTGACAACTACAACCATAACCATACACAGAGATCCACAACCCCCAACCCCCCCACCCCCCTACAGTTGATCATAGGAAAAGTTTGAAGAATAAATTTGGAATCTATCTAGACTAGATTATCAACAACAAGGTTTCATCAATTTTTGTCATTCCTAGCCAAGCAACTTGATTCACTTCAAAAATTCCCATGATTTAGAGGTTTCTTTAGCTTACATTCTAACTTGGTATTCTGGTTAGCTATTTTGTAATTGATGTGATAGTAAGGTGGAATTCATGCATCGGTTCATTAATGGTAAATTGACAAAATTGTTGATATATATATATATATATCATTAACATTGGTGTAATGTCTCCACTTCATAGCCATTAAAACACACCTCTCACATAATCCTACGACATATGATTTTAAGGCATACTTTTTAAGCATTTATAGAAAAATCATACAACTTCTATTCATAATATGATTTTGTCATCATCAACAGAGTCTTGTGCAAAGAAACACACAGAAGAGCACAAACTTATTTACAGTGATAGCTTATTCAAATTTGAATGTGTCCATGAAATGGAATGGTTTTGACATATTTTAACTAGTTAAGTATCAACATAAAAGAAAAGATTGTCATACATAATTCCTTGCATTCTACAATCTACATATCAATTTTTTATTTAGCATAGAAAGAATGAGGTTTCAATGATAGTGATATTGGAAGTGTTCTTCTTCTGATGCTAGCATATAGTTTTCAAAATTAGAATATGATATAGATATAAAAAAAGAACCGACATTATTTATTTTTCCTAACATGTTATGCAGCATGAAATCAATGAAATCAAGAGTGGATATGAAACAGAGTAAGAGTGGCTGGTTTTTGATCATTACTTGCCAAAGCTTTATTCTAAGCTTCATCCCTCTATTTCCCTTGTTCTTCCCCAACTACCTACTCTAGTTTTGAGGCCGATTGAAATGAAGCCATTCTGATATTGTAACCATTCTAGTAGTGTCAAAGCACTGATGTATCTCCCTTGCAAGCTCAATGTCTTAGATGTCCTGAGCTTCAAAATCTATGGATCAACTCTAAGACCCTCATTTAGTCACATAAATCTAGTGATTTAGATCTCAAGGGTGGTTGATTAATCCCTTAAAAAAAGTATTTAGATTGGCTTGCAGATGAAGAAAGAAAAACTCATGGTAGCTAAATAACTTTGTGACAGTCTGATGAGAAGCTTTTCAGTGTATGAGTAAGATCATCTAGGTCAAAGAATACAACCTTCCCTCTTTGATGCATTAGATTTGACTCCATTCCTACCTCATCTTTTGGCTACAAAACCCCACCCCCCACAATCAATAACTACCCCCGTCGGTAATATTCAATAATAATGATAATGGTTCTTATGTTCCTGTTAGAAAAATATGGCTAAATATATACTCCCATAACTCCTACAATTGCCACTAGCATTCTAGTTGTTAGTCATAATTAATAATAGTTGATATTACCATTATTTGTATTCATTAACATGTTTAAATATTTAATGTGGTAGGTATGCCCCTGGAGCCAAATGCCCACCTACTGACCTAACAACCTGCAATAGTCAAAAAAATTGGATGTGGTAGGTGAGTTCAAATTTGAAAAGAGGGAGAAATTTTTTTTGACAAGGAGACAAAAAGGAATGAATCTAATTCATTTTGATGTGTAGAAAAATTGCAGAGTAGAGTAGAGAAGTGCAAGAGCATAGAGTAGAGAAGGAAGTCGATCAACAAATTAAGTCAATATTGAGAAGACAAAAGGAAGTTTGTTTCACATTTGTAGTTGCACTATTGGACTCTTTTGTTATTCTATAAGTTCTTATTGATTCAACCTGTGAAGCAATGATTGCTCCATGTATTTTTTTATGTAGCCATTAGAGCTATAAGTTTAAATCTTAAGTTTTATCAGTTTGAATATTTTAGAGTTTTTTTGGTTGAAGCCAAATACTCCCATATTTTGTAATAGTTTTATCTTATTTGAATAGAAAGCAAGCAAGCATACTAAATTGTGTTGTTCCCTTTTTCTATTCATCATTGCATAGTATTTTTTATTTGAGAAGTTCATATTTGCAAGCTTCATCCTTTAGCTCTATGCATTTTAATGGTACAGATATTCAAGTTATAAGTTTGGTCTACAACACACTTAGTTCAGTCTTTGACCGAGCTCTCTCTTTGTTGTTATTATTGAGCTCACTTGACATCCTCTTGTGTTGAGCATCACCTTGCATCACTACCAAGCTAACTTGGCATACACTATTGTCGAGTTACCCTTATGTGCCAAGTTCACTTGGCTTCTTCTTGTGTCGAGCTCACTTGGCACACAGTGCCTATCACTTGACATCTATTGGTGTCGAGAAAACTGACACTCGGCAACTTCTTGTGCCAAACAAAATTTTTAGGTTTGTGATTTAATTTCTCACATGGTATCAGAGCTTTGAGGCCCCACATTTATAGTGAGTTAAGGAATTTATTTTTTTTGGATATTTGACATGGCAAGAGATGCAAGAAAAATATGGTAGTAGCCACTGTCCTTTAATAAACAAAATCATGATACCTAGGCAAAGAAGATGAAAACCATAATGGTTGCAAATGATTTTTGAGAGTTTGTGATTAATGGGTTCAATGATGTGATATACCCAACTCAGTATGCTTCCCTCAATAATAATAAAAAGACTCACTTGAAAGAGTCAAGGAGAAAGGATGCCAAGGCATTAAGTTTGATTGAGGCAGCGATGACAGAGATAGTCTTTCCCAAGATTGTAGTAGCAAATTATGCAAAGGAAGCATTGGAAATCCTTGAGACAAAATTTAAGGGGATTGATAAGGTCAATGTAGTGAAGCTACAAATGATTAGAAGAAGGTTTGATAACCTTCAGATGAGGGACAATGAACCGACTACAAAGTTCAGCTCACGAGCCTCTGCTTTGATAAACCAACTCAAATCAAATGGTGAAGATTATGATGAGCAAAGGATTCTAGAAAAGATATTGAAGGGTTTACCTTAGAAATATGAAAACCTTGTGATGACCATAGAGGAAGAAAAAGACCTCACCACATTGACCATGGATGAGTTCATGGGAACTCTTCAAACCCATGAGCACCAGATAAAAAAATCAGCAACAACTTCCCAAGAGAAATCTTTCAAGGCTCAAGAGAATTCAAGAGGTAGGGGAGAGGAAGAAATGGCTCTAGTAGAGGCTCAAGAATCACAAGTCATGGAAGGAATGGTCAAAGGAATGTTGGTGTAGAAATCTTAAGATGAGCAAGCAACCAAGAGGAAGCAAGCACCTCCCAAAATAGTTGTAGAGGAGCTAAGAAGAACTACAACTCTAACAAGAGAAATGTTGGATGTTACTGTTGTCATAAGTATGGGCATTATGCAAGTGAATGTTGGAAGAAATAGGGAGATCAATCAAAGTAGAATGCTAATGTGGCTAATGTGAACATGGGAAATACAAACAATCTCACAGCCTTCATCATGTGTAACATCAATGAAGAAGGAAGCCCTGAGGTATGGTTCCTAGACAATAGTTGTAGCGACCATATGAGTGGTAATGAAAGTTTATTCTCTTTCACTGATAAGACTTTTAATTCTGAAATAAAGATGGAAAATAATGGAACCATTCCCATACTAGGTAAAGGATCTATCATGGTCCACACCAAGCAAGGTGAGAAGAAGGAGATATAGAATGTGTATTTTTCCCTCGGTATGAAGCACAACTTGATGAGTGTTGGACAATTCATTCAAAATGGATACAGAGTGCTGATGAAAAATGACAAGTGTGTCATTCATGAGAAGGATGGGAGTAATAGATTACTTGCAGCAGTCAAAATGACAAAGAACCAGATATTCCCATTGAGGATAGAGACATATTTATCTTCTCAAGTCATTGTTGCACCTCCCAAGCATGCATGTACAATAGTACATAAGCAATCAACTCTTAAGAGCATGATTGAAGACCCCTCAAGCTTTGGCATCTCAGGTATGGACATCTTGGTCTTGCTAGTTTAAATTTTTTATCTAAGAAAAGAATGGTAGATGGTATTCCAAGCATAGTAGATTCATATGACAAGTGAGTGGCTTGCATTTTGGGTAAGCAACATAGGCTTCCCTTTAATTTTGGAAATTCTAGAAGGGCTAGAGCACCATTAGACTTGGTGCATTCTAATTTGGTAGGGCCTATGCAAACTACTTCCATTAGGGGGATACTTATTTTATGACATTCATAGATGATTTTAGCCGTATGACATACGTATATTTTTTGAAGAACAAATCTAAAGCATTTGATAAATTTGTTGAATTCAAAGTCCTCACTAAAAAAGAATGTGGACACTATGTTAAGGTCCTTAGATTAGATAGAGGAGGGGAGTATACCTCCAATATGTTTTATTTTTGTAGGAAAAATGGCATAAGAAAAGAGCTTATGGCTAGTTAAACTCCACAGAAAAATAGAGTGACTGAGAGAAAGAATAGAATCATTGTTGAAATGGCAAGAAGCCTGATGAAGGCAAAGGGGTTCCCAACTGAATATTTGGAAGAAGTTGTAGCAATAGTAGTATATTTGATCAACAAGTGTCCTACTAATTTAGTTCATGACAAGATTCCTCTTGAGGCTTGGCCAAGGAACAGATGGATAGTTGAGCACTTGAGAGTGTTCAGATGTCTAGCATATGCACATGTGCCTAAAGAAAAAAGGAAAAAGTTAGATGACAAAGGTGTGAAGTGCATCTTTATAAGGTATAGCTTAGAATCAAAGGCTTATAGGCTATAAGATCCAATTGACAAGAAGATCATCATTTCAAGAGATGTAGAGTTTCTTGAAAATCAGTCATGGGATGGCTTAGTAGATGAATCCTCAAGAACTTCAAGTAAATTGCCTACTGTTGAAGAGGAGAAGATGGCATTGGTGATCAACAAGAAGATGGAGCAACAAACATGGATTGTAGAAAAAGGTAGAAAGGCAAGCAGTGCTTAACATGCCAAGCAATAGCTCTAAGTACATCAAGACAACTCTAAGCTAGTATGGGAAATAGTAGTGTACCTATGAATTGTGGGCCTCTAAACCTCACGAACACTTCAATGTAGTCAGTACCTGTGAAGTCATCCTAAAATGAACATTGAATTGTTCATCCATAATGCTCAATAGTGTGACCCATTGCCTCCTATCTAAATGGATTTTGCCTGTTAATATCCTCAGAATTGAGGCACAAGCAACCAGACCCTCTAAGAATGAAGGATTTGATGGGTGCAGCTAGTCTAGATGAATGTGAAAAATTACTCTAAATGAGGGATGCAATTTATTCTATTAAAAAATAAAAGAAATTAAACTAGGTCAATGCATTGTTAAGCTAGATGAGAATCTAAAATGATAGCAATGTGGAAACTAGAAAATAAGGCGAGTACTCAATTCGACAGCAATTCAATAACATGAAAATTCAACCTCTGTAATGAGGAATTAGTAGTTCCTTAAATAGAATTCCTAGAATCCATCAATGGGTGAGATCAACTCAGATCGATGGTCAGGATTGAAGCAAAGATTTAGTTAAGATGGAAACTTCCTTGTGCAAGTGAAGTAGACTTTTTCTCATCTGAGTGTGATGAGTAGTTAACTGAACTTGTCATAAGTGTGAGAGCAAGTTAACTAGATTGTTTCCAATTCGAGAGAGAGTTCACTTAGAGTTTCCATTTAGAACTAAAGAGAGAATTTTGAAGAGATTATTTAATTTAATAAGTGAGATATGAGCTCATAAATGCCTTTTTCATTTAATTAATTAGGGATGACTTTCTATTTAATTAAATAACTTTGTTTAATTAATTAAAATAAGAATATTTATTAAATTAAATAAATTTAATTCCTTAGTACATTAGCCTTAAGGTATAATTTAATTTAATTAAAGTATAAATACTTAATATTAAATTAAATATTAATCAATAGGTTTCAATGTGACTAATATGAGTGTGTACTATAGGGATTAGATTATGAGTATGATGAATGTAGATTAGGGTTTTTTGCATTTGACAATTGAGTCAAGTAGCGAGTAGCAGAATAAGAATTGCCTATTAGTATAGGTCTTAAGATTGATCAGAATAGACTATAATTGGTGGTCATGGCAATGAGCCAATTTTAGGGTATTACATTTTTCCCCTCTTTGAATGAATGTGCGAGCAACATGTTCAATTCAAAGAAAATAAAAAAGCATGGTGCAGTGAGGATTAAGAAATGAGATTGGTTTTGAAATTGATGATACAAAGACCAATTGATAAGCTTTTAAGGACCATCTCTAGAACAGAGCTTAATCCCAATGAATCCAAGTAGAATACCTAGATACCCAAAATTGATAAGCATTTGAAAGGTTTCCTCATAACGAAGTTTGACCTTTAAGGATGTAGATAGAACACCTAGATACCCGAGATTTGATAAGCATTTAAAAGATTATCTCTAGAATGGAGCTTAACCTTTAAGGATCCAAACAGAATGTCTAGATACCTGAGATTGAGAGAATTTAAAAGATTATCTCCAGAATGGAGCTTAACCTTTAAGGATCCAAACAGAACGTCTAGATACCTGAGATTGAAAGCATTTAAAAGATTATCTCCAGAACAGAGCTTAATCTTTAAGGATCCAAATAGAACACCTAGATACCTAAGATTTGATAAGCATTTAAAAGATTATCTCCAAAACGAAGCTTAATCTTTAAGGATCCAGATAGAACACCTAAATACCTGAGATTGATAAAAGATAGCAAGATCGAATTATGAGACATAGAATCATCCCCAGAATGAGGCTTGATCCTCAGGACTCGAGGTTTAGACTGTCCCAATACCTATTCATCAAACTCTAAGAAGAGTTGTTATAAAATTGATCAGTTGATGAAAAGATAAGATAGATAGAAAAGATGTTAGATAGAAAGGAGCAAGATGTCCTGAGCGATGAGATGCCCCAAATGATGAGGACATAAGATGGGAACAAGATGCCCCAAGCAATAAGTATTCAATGATGTAATCATCCTACCCCCTCGAGAGTGAAATCGAAAGATGACACACCAAAAATGTGACATAACATAGTAGAAGAAATGTGAGATGTAGTAAAATGTTTGAAGTAAGTAGAAGATGATTTAGAGTTGATTTACAATGATTTCAAGGTCCCAAAGACCAAGTTTAACCAAAAGTTGACCAGATTTGACCACGGTTGACTTGAGTTGAGTTTTCAAAAATAAATTTTAAAAACATGAAGAATTTTGAGTTGAAAAGATTCTGAGAATCACAAAGTATCAGAAAGATTTAGGCTGCACAAGCATTCAATCGTGTCGGTCCCCAAAATTTTAAAACACATTTTTGAGTCACTTAGGTGTGTCAAATTTTGAATTCGATCCCAAAAATAGATGCAGAATGATCAAATTAGCCAGGGGGTGATTTTGTGCAAATCGAAGCACTTTGAAAAATTAGGTCAACAGCTATATAAGGGCCCAAAGGGTCATTTTCAATTCATTTGTGCTTTTTGTCTTGTAGTAAATTGAGCTTTGAGAGAGACATGGCAGTGACTGTGAGATATCATCATTTCGAGCACTCTAGATGACACAGTCGGCCAGTAGATTACAGATCACCGGTGAGTCATCAACTTTCCACATTCATACTTTTACTTTCACACTTTACGAGGTCATTTATTGCATTTTTTTCTCATGTTTTAGGGTTGTCCAAATGGTCTTTACACAAGACTATCTTTTCTCATGCAAAGAAATAGGGTGCACTATTTCTTCATGTGTGTCAGTCTTGCGTGGGAGACACCCACCTCTCGTGTGAAGAATCTCGTTCTTCCCACGTGAGAACTTTGTTTCTCACACAGGGACTTCATTTCTTGCATGAGAAGGAGATTCTTCGTGCAGAAGAGGGAAACTTCACATGAGAGTCAGAGATCTTCGTGCAAGAACCTATGATAGCAGCGTTTAAAATTTTCAATTTTATGTGTAAAATTCATATTTTTATTAGCTTTTTTTTGCCATTTCATTCAGGTACTAATTGTTTGCTTGTCATTGTTGTTTGTGTGTGTGCAGGAGGTCTTTGATGATGTCTCATATAGATCACATTACCCACCATATGGAGAGTTATTACGAAGTCTCAATGATGCTGATCGGGCACACATTGCTTGATTAGGTTTGTCCTCTCTATGTCGGATCCTATCCATGATGGTGAATCACGACTTACTCGTAGCTTTGGTAGAGTATTGCCATTCAGAGATGAACACCTTTCATTTGCTAGTGGGGGAGATGATGATCACCCTGGAGGACATATGGAGAATAATGTGGATCCCATTCCATGGAGCCAAAGTGGTGTATGATATAGTGCCCCGAGCAGGCATAGAGGCACTTTCTATTGTGTTTGAGAGGGAGCTTCAGAGAGGTCGAGCCATCAGCTGGGATGAGTTGATGCATACATGTGAGCCGACACACAGGCTAACATCTGTGCTAGCTATATTCTTGAGTTGCTTCTTGTGTCTTGACAGAGGACAACATGGTTTGGAGTGTGGGTGGGGAGTGATGTTGCGCCAAATGGTAGAGGTGCCTGAGATTTTTGGATGGGGTTAGTGCATGTTGGCCCACCTATACCATGAGATGCACAAGATAGTCTTCCATGAGAAGAAGACTATGGCTGCTAGAGTTTATGTGTTACAGATCTAGGCATGGGAGAATCTTCCCATATGTAGTCCCATCCATGAGGATGCCCGAGAGTCAATGGAGCCATATATCTACAGATATCAGGGGCACATTACCCAGGTCTTCCTGACAGAGCACTGGAGGACACGTCTTGATGACCTAGTCTCCGTCATATGGTGGCCCTGGCGAGAGATAGAGGATTGGGATGACACTCAGAGAGAGCTATCAATGATGTTCAATTGGCACCACTGTTGGGTAGGACTACATAGATCATATAGCGGTTTTTGATTTCATGTGTGTGGCAATAGTACAGTTGATCATAGGATATTTCTCAAGAGTACTACGCATACGCCAAACTGGCGAGGGATGTAGGGTGGGGGTGGCCTCCATGTATGGATCCAGGCTGATCTATGATAGATGTGCGTAGCCTGGCTGCAGTTCAGTGGGACTACCTGCTAGAGGTAGCAGATGTAGGGATGACACTTGCCTACTAGGCTCACTTGATCAGCCGTCCATTCCCACAATTTACTAATCCACTAGGAATGGCAGGTTAGGCACAGAGACAGGTGCCTTAGAAGTAGGAGGTATGGCCACAGCCATAGGTGTAGCCATAGATTCAGCCACAAGTTTGGCACTAGGTACAACAGTTGCAGATTCCCCCATAGCATATGGGATCAAACCTAGGTGCTGGGGGTAGTGGGATAGGACATGGTTGGTAGTGGAAGCAGAGGATAGAGGAGCAAGCCCCAGAGCAAGAGGTTCCATAGCAGCAGGTGCCACCATAGCAGAAAGCACCACCACAATAGTAGGCACCACCACAGTGTCAGGCACCTAAGATGCTCGATGAGGATATACCCAATCAGCCTGCGACTGGGGTGCAGGACACAGTACAGCGCTACCGAGAGCAGATTTGTCAGGCCTCCTAAAATTTGAGGGATTTATAGATATAGGGAGCTATTCGGGACTCATAGCTAGTGGAGCGATAGCGAGAGATTGATTGATGGAGAGAGCATGCTAAGACTACTGAGCAGAGATTGGAGATTGCATAGGAGGCAATCTACCTTCAGTCGGCTTGGGTGGCCTATTACTTTGCTGCATATTTGATAGTGGTTCCTCATGAGGCTCTACAGGTGCAGCAATTTTCACAGTATGCTCAAGAGTTAGGAGGTGCATGACCTCCTGCTAGACCTGACATGCCACCACCACCTCCTTTGCTTGTAGCTCCTACTCTTGCTCCTCTTGGAGACAAGAGCATAGGGCAGAGTTAGATGCTATGCATCTGGCTCTTGATTCTTGATCTCTGGCTATGTATTGATTGGTGTGCCAGCACCATTTTGTACCATTTTGATCGATAGCACTCGAGTAGAGCCCATTTTTGTACTGACCCATTCTTTTGAGATATACATATATATGAGATTTTGAGTTGAGTATTCCTATGTTCATGTCATTGTCTATGTCTGTGTCACTTTGATATACATGAGATGTCAATATGATGATTATGAGATGTATGTTGTACTTTGATATGAATGCATATGTATTTTAATGTGATGTGATGTGATTATGAGCATGTAGAGTAGATATTATGAGTATATGGATGCAATGCATATGGAAATGGACTGACATCTCATGTAGTGTTGCATTTTTTTGCTTGATAGTGATAGGTATTCCATTGAGGAGTGCGAATTGACAAATCAAATGCTTGTGCAGCCATGGAGAAACTTGATATGTTTGAAGATGCCCCCAATCCTTCCTCACATAGGGGAGAAATAGAATAAAAAATGAATTGTGTGCTTATGCAAGTGAAGCATGTAATGCAAGACTTATGTTAAATGCAACCCTAGGTCTGGTTACCAAGCCTCAACAATTTATCATCACTGGATATAGAACAAAGCTCATATTTATACAATTCTCACTGACATTGCAATCATGGAAATATGAATAGAACATATCTTATAGGTTTTTTAGGATTAAATGTAAGCATTCAAGGCACAAGAAGCTAGAATGACCAGAACGTTTGTCCCTTTTAATGTAGCAAGTTAATACAAGCATCAAAGCATAAATGCTAGGATGACCAGAATGTTGCTTGCATGACAGGCACACCAAACACACAGGAGATCCATCTTATGCTTAGTATTAAGTAAGTATTCTGTCCGCAATGACCCTTGCGTTCATAACCTAAGATAGAAGTGTACTAGGAATACTCGCAGTAACCCGTATGTTCACTTAAGAGGACAAGTATCAGTATTTATTGTAGCATAAAGAGTTCACTCCAAAAAACAAGGAGAAGAACCAATGTTATATGTATATTCATATAAAAGGAGTTGAGATACACACAACCATCCAATATGAGATGGAGGCTCTTATAGTGGACACCCCTTTCATAGAAATATAGCAACTTATTAGAACTAAACCACAGACAGAACGCAAAGAAAAGATCATGCCCCCAGTCATTGCTCATCTATTCGAACATGACATCATCGAGTTGCTCGAGGGGATATGATAAAACAAGACAAAGCAAAGCAGATGCTCATCATATCCAAACAAGTATATCATTTTTTATTTCAATATTTTTGGGATTGATATTAGGTGTAAGTGTCCAGAACATGTTTGAAAGAAATCTCTTCAGTAGGGTGACAACAGTAGGTAGACACAATTAGAACAACTAGTGACTGAGGTCAACGAGGAACCTTTACAATGAAGAACCTAAGAAGGACTAAGCGATAGTAGATAGACATAGCCAGGATGACTGGTGACTGATGCAAGAGAGATCTTCCATAAAAGAATCCAGAGACATGACCCAAACAACAGTAGGAAGACACAGTTGAAACAATTAGTGACTGTTGCGAAAGAGATTCTATGAGGAGAGTATTTAAAAATGAGGGACACTGGTGACAGTAGGCAGAGGTAGTGAGGATCATTGGTGACTATCACAAGGGAGATTCTATGAGGATAATCTCAAAAATAATGACACTAGTGATAGTAGGCAGATGTAGTGAGGACCACTGGTGACTATCACGAAGGAGATTCTATGAGGAGAATCTCAAAAGGAGTGACACTAGCAACAATAGGTAGATGTAGTGAAGATCACTAGTGACTGTCATGAAGGATATTCTATGAGGAGAATCTTAGAAAGAGTGACACTAAAGGGGAATGCCCTCGAGCTATAACAAGACTCAATCCATGGATACATGAGCAGAAAGCAAGAAAAGCATGAAAGTGACTGTACAAAATAGCCAAAAAATGGGCTGCAAGATGGAGCGTTGGGAACCAGAGGTGCCTATTTACCAGGTTTTCATCTTCTTGGCAGGATTTTCCTTTTTTTGCTACCATGATGCCTATTTCTAGTTTTTCATCAATGGCACTTTTTTTTTTCAATTTTTTTCAATTTTTCTCTTTTTTCAAATTTTTTGGTATTTTTGATTTTTTACTTTTTTTTTGGCGTTACCAAGGTGCCTATTGCTAGGTTTTCACCAGGGTAACAATTTTTTTAGGACTTTTTCTGATTTTTAGATTATTTTTAGGACATATAAATATGTACAAAGAGGTTGCTGATATTAGATCAACTGTAAAACCACTTCATGCGGAGAGTGTGGATAGGTTCTTTAAGCACTTCTCCCTCAGTTGTGGAAAACTAATAGGTGCCAGATCCATATACTGCAGTAATGACGTAGGGATCGAGCCAGTTTGGTTCAAACTTTCCTTTTTGTACTTGATGTTCTTGATTCTTAGGGTTCTCTCTCAGGATGAGATCACCCAGCTAGAAATCACGTGGCTTGACCCTTCGATTATAGCTTCTTTCCATTCATTGTTGATATGCTTGCAGATGATCACATACCACTTGTCGACGTTCATCCAATAACACAAGCTCTTGAAGTTGAGCTATCTTGTAGTCATCATCAATGATAAGGCCCTTCATAGAGATTCTCAAGGTAGGAATCTTGACCTCTATTGGAAGCACAACATTCGCCCCATACACCAATGCAAAGGGAGTAGTGCCCGTTGGAGTTCTAATGCTTTTCCTATATGCCCAAAGAGCTAGATTGATCTAGAGATGCCAGTCTCTCCCTGACTTGCTGACTATGCAATGAAGAATTTTGAGGATTGCCTTATTGGATGCCTCAGCCTGGCCATTACCCTAGGGGTAATAAATGGAAGACCAATGTTGTGTGATTTTGAATTTCTTGCATAGTTCCTTGAGGTCTTTATTCTTGAATTGTCCTCCATTGTTAGTAATGATTGAGTACGGCACACCATATCTGTAGATGATGTAGTTTGTGATGAAAAGTGCTATAGTTTTTCCATCAGCAACTATGAGAGGTACTGCCTCTACCCACTTTGTGAAATAATCTATAGCCATGATAATGAACTTATGTCCATTAGAGGAAGTTGGGTGGATCTGTTCAACCAAGTCAAAGGCCTATTATTGAAATGGCCATGTTGTAGTAGAAGGAATCAACTCTTTGGCTGGAGTGTGAATCAAATTCCCATGTAGCTAACACTACTTGTAGGACCTAGCATACTTGATAGCTTCTTGCTCCATTTTCGCCCAATAGTAACCAGCATGAAGGAGTTTGTGAGCTAGTGTTAGGCCATTAGAATGAGCTCCGCAAATGCCCTCGTGAACATCAATTAGTGTGCATTTGGACTCTTTAGGTTCTAAACACCTAAGGAGTGTTTTGTCAAGACCTCTCCTATATAGATCATCAGCAATAATGACATAATGTGAAGCATTATGAATTAGGTAACGTTTCTCATTCTGGGTCAGGCCTTCCAAAATGGTTTTGATTGAGAAGGTAGGAATAAATGTGATGGTAGTGAGATGATTCTTGTCCTATAATAGAATAAATCATCTTAGAATCAGGGGTGTCATAGGCTGGGTAGTGTAACACTTCCACCAAGAACTCATGTCGAAGATCATTTTCAGGCATTTGTAGTAGGGAGGCCAAGGTGGCCATGGCATCAGCTACTTTATTATCTGCTCATGGAACTTGTTGGAAGGTGATGTGTGCAAAATACTTCTTTAAGTCATCAACCATGCACTTGTAAGGAATTAGTTTCTCATCCTTTATTTGGTATACATCATTAACCTAGTTGATGACAAGCTGAGAGTCACCAAAGATATCTAACTGATCCACTCTCTGTTCAGCTGCAATTTTCATGCCATTGATCAAAGCCTCATATTCAGCAATATTGTTTGTACAAGGAAATAGAATCTTGTATGCTTTGGGCAGTGAGTATCTCTATGGTGTAATGAAGAGTAATCCAGCACTTGATCCTTGTTGTGTGAAGGACCCATCAAAGAACATAACCCATGTGTGGTGCATGAGTGTCAAAATTGACTCATCTGGAAAATCAATGTTCACTAGTAGAAGACTCTGTATGGGTGCATTGGCCAGTTGATCTACAATTTTTTGTCCCTTGATAGCCTTGCATTCAATGTATTGGATGCCAAAATCACTATCATAACCCATTTAACCAATCTTCCTATGAGAGTTTCCTTACTAAGCAAGTACTTTAGTGGGTCTATTTTAGCCACGAGCCTCATAGTGTGGGCAAGCATGTACTGTCTCAACTTTTGGGAAGCAAAGACAACTACCAAGCAAGATTTCTCAATAATGCTATAGTTTTTCTCATAAGAGACCAATGTTTGGCTCAAGTAGTAAATAGCCCTTTTTTTGTTGTCATTGTCTTCATGAGCCAGAAGGATTCTCAAAGACGTTTCAATTGCCAAGATGTATAAAAGAAAAGGCTTCCCATGAATGGGAGGCATCAGGATTGGTGGATTGACAAGATATTGTTTGATCTGTGTTAGGCATTGCTCACAATCCTGGCTCCAATTAAATTTTACACCCTTATGCAAGGTCTTGGTGAAGGGTTGTGATCTATCTGCTAATTGTGAGATAAACTTACAAATAGATTGGAGCCTTCCCTATAGTCCTCTCATTTGACTAATGTTTTGAGGTGGTGGCATGTCCATTATTGCTTGTACTTTCTCTGGATCTACCTCAATTCCCTTTGCAAAAATAATGTATCCCAGCAACTTCCCTGATGTGACACCAAATGTGCATTTCTTAGGATTGAGTCGAAGACTAAATTTTTCCATACGATCTAGGATGGGGCCCAAATCTTGTAGATGAGTATTGCATTTAGCACTTTTGACCAAAGTATCATCAATGTAGTCCTCCATGGTTCTATGCATCATATCATGGAAAATTTTAGTAACAACTTGCTGATATGTAGCACCAGCGTTCTTCAAACCAAATGGCATCACATTCCAACAAAAGGTTCCCCATGCACATGTGAAAGTTGTTTTCTCCTGGTCTTCTAGCGCATTTTTTATCTGATTGTATCCAGAAAAACCATCCATAAGTGAGTACATCTTATAGCTAGCTATCATGTCCATGATCATATCAATATTAGGGAGCGAAAAGTCATCTTTAGGACATGCCAAGTTAAGATTGTGAAAGTCTGTACAAACCCTGATAGATTTATCATGTTTGAAAACTGGAACAATATTGGATATCCATTCAGCATAATCAATTACATGGATGAAACCAGCCTTTAGAAGTTTCTCCAATTCTTCTTTGATGAGCAATGCAACGTGAGGGTGCATTTTTTGAAGCTTTTGTTTAACAGGTTTGATGCCTGGTGCTATGGACAAGTGATGCATGATAAGGTCAGGATCCAATCCTGGCATGTCAAAGTATGTCCAAGAAAAATTAATTTTCTTTTCTTTGAAAAGGGCAATGAATTATTCCTTCTCTTTAGGTGACAATGACTATGCTAGATGTATCATATGAGGATGTTCTTTTGTGCCCAGGTTAATAAGCTATGTCGGCTCTATCAACACTGATGATCTCTCCTGAAAGTGACTTGGAAGTACATCAAATATCTCATCCATGGGCACCTCAGAGAGTTATTCACCCTTGGATACATCTTTTGTTTTTACTTTTTTGGGTTTTGATACTGCCACAATGTGGTTTTCACCATTGGACCTTTTGCATTTTTTCTTTTTAATTGTATGACTGAGATATCTGATGTTAGCCTCAGTCATGTTGACACTCTACTCATTGGTGGAAGACGTTATAGGTTCAATAGCATTTAGGTAATAGGCGAGAGCATAGTCATTATGAAACATGGGGACTTCACTAAATGCATTGGGGTTCTAGTCTATAAGCTCAAGATGTGTGAGTGAGAGAGTAGTGGCTGGTTCAATTTCATTCATAGTATAGTCATTAAGTACTTGGACCAGTAATTCGAGACCTACAGTGACCTTGTCCACAGGTGTGTTCAAATGCCTTGGAGTACGAACATCAATAATTGATGACTCTAGGACATTAGTTGGATCTGACCCATGTGACCTAACCCTAGACGTTTCACTCACTTTGATTTGGTTTTCATAGACATGCACTTGGTCAATGTCTTTATCAGTAGTCACTTCTGAAAGAGAGTCAAACTCATATTCCTTAGAATCAATGCTACATGGTGAGAGATTATAGAACTCCCCAATAGTGATAGGGACATAGTCACCTTCATCTTCTAGGTTCTTACACAAATACTCAACACGACATGACTGACTAGATTCTCCCTTTTCTGAATGATATTTGAGTTGCTCAGTATTGTCCTCAGAAGAGTTACTAGTATCATCCATAATGGTAACACATGGCACAAAGTCATCTATCTCAGCAAAGAATTTAGCGAGATCATAAGGCACAGGATGAGGATAGGTATCCTCATCATCAGATTCTTCCTCTTGAGTATCTAACTCAGCTTGTGACTCATTTTTAGATGAACTCTCAGGTGTTGGTATGAATTTATTTGGTCTCAAATGAAAAAGGAACCTTCTTAAATCCTAGGCCACTTGTATCACAGTTGCTTTGAGCTCTTGCTTTGATAGGATCGATTAGGCCATTGTTATTGCACCCAATAGGGCCAGTTCCCTTGTAACCAAAACACTTCATAAGCATAAGACCATGCCCATATTTCTTAGGAGTGATTTCTCGAGCTTGCTTCGTTAGGTCCACTGGAGCCTCTTCTCTGTAAAGCCATGTAGCAATGGCCCTATTTTCACTTTCATCTTCTAAGGGAACTGTAGACTTAACAAAAGCACCATTATACTTGGTTTGAGGTGTTAGCATGAACAACTTCCTTGCCTCTAAGGGTTTCCCATAATGTCGAGGAGACTTTGGCAGAGATGTTAATGATAGCACTAGTTCAATGTGATACTCTCCCATGCCAGTTTCTTTCAATTTGAATGACTGCTCAATTTGTTTCAGCTTATTATCGTGATAATCAGTGGACTCATGGTTAGCAGGGATGAAAGTTTCAGTAACCTTGAGCATATTGCAAGTATAGCTAGTAGTGGCAGGAATAGTAACTTCGGAGCCATGAAATGGGAACTTGATGCATTGGTGGTATGTGGATGGTACAACACGCATCTCATGTATCCATGTATGTCCTAACATAATGTTGTAAGCCAAGGGAATGTCAAGCACTTGACAGGTGACATCCCTTTCTACAAGACTGAGGCAAATGTGTAAAACCAAAAGACCTAGAGACTTTCATTCCACTTCGTCATATGCTTTGATAGTGATCTTATGTCAAGGATCAATAGAGTCCTTAGAATAATTCAATTATCTAAGAGGAGTAGCAGAGATAATATATAGGCTAATGCTATTATCAATGAGTACCCAACAAACACATGTCTAATGGATCATAACCTCGATGTGTAGAGGTTGATTGTGTGGGTGGCTCAGCGAGTTATCATCCTCCTCGAAGAAGGTCATAAGATAAGGCGAGGTCAAGTGACCTACCATGGATTGGAATTGCTCAAAATTAAGATCTTGAGGAACATTTGCCTCAGCAAGGGCTTTGTCCAAAATTTTCCTATGAGCAGGTGAGATTTTAAGTAGCTCAAAGATGGAAATTTGAGCATTAGTTCATTTCAATTGATTGAGAACACTATAACTAGTTGCTGTCAAGTTTGTTGTGGGTTTTGCACCTTTGCCAAATGGTCTAGCAAGGGCTTTGTCTTTGTGTTGTTCAAGATCTGAAGTAGGAGGCATAGGGCCTTTGAGCACCAACTTGGTGCGAGAATGAGTGATAGCATTAGCACAATGTTGTGAGGGTGTATTGTCCATTGCATTGAGAGTAGGGCCCCTCAAGACAATAGGTGTCTTGGGTTTGTCATTATCTTGTTTTCCCTTAATAGTAATAACGTTGCAGTATTCAAAATTCATAGGTTCAATCATGTGAATGACATTGTCATCATTGGAATATGTATAGTTGACCCTATTGTAGGGTTGTGGTTTCGAAGTCTCTCCTTTTTCATAAGCTGGGAAAGGTTCTTTGAATGCCTTGTGATCTGAGTTTTTGTTATGTCCATCTACCACAAGATCACCAGCATCAATCATGTCCTGGACTTTATGATGCAAGTTTATATAGTTGCTAGTTTTGTGTCCCTTGTTTTGGTGATACTCATAAAATGAGGTCTCATTCCACCATGGTGGATGTGGTTGTGGATCATAGGGACGAGGGTTATCAATTGGTGAAATAAGCTTATGTTGTAGCAATGTTTTGTAAACCACATCCAAAGGTTCTCCCAAGGGTGTATACTCTCACTTGGGGCATGTTGTCCATGAGTTTCTTGGTTTTTTCCCAAATGTTTTGTTGTCAAGGGGAGGTTTCTTAGAATTTTTGGCTGCTTTGAGGCTGTCTATGAGATTAAATGCTACTTTAGCAGGTTTGGGCGTGACATTGTTGACAACTCTATCATGTACAATTTCTTGGTTCTTGTTGACATGTTTGATTTTGTCCCTGTTGGAAGTGGAACCTTGTTTTATGTCTCTCTGAAGAGTGAGTTCACCTTTCTTGACGATAAATTCCTCGATGCAGATAGCCTATGTGTTCATGTCTTCAAAGGTACGTGGACCTTGAAGTTGGACTCTATATCTGAAATTAGGTAGGAGGTTATCAGTGAAAATATCAAGCTTCTCCATTTCTGGAATTTTACAGGAATACTTAGTTTATAGTTGTCTCCACCATTGGAGGAATGTTAGAAAAGGTTTTCTAGCTTTTTGTTTAAGGTTGCATAGATCTCAAATATTGACAGGGTGTTGTATGTTATGAGAATATTGTTGAACAAATAGATTGGCAATTTCGTCAAACATCTTGATACCAAGAGGTAAATGTGAGAACCACTCCAAAGCTTGACCACCTAGGCTTCTAGAGAATAAATGCATGAGGTATGTTTGATCATGTATAAACTCCATAGACAAAGCACCAAATTCCCACAAGTAATCTTTGGGATCAGTAGTACCAAAGTACTTGTCATATTTGGGTAGCTCTACGCCTTGTGGGAAAGGCGACATGTTTATGCTTTTGTCAAATGAAAATGGACAAAGAGAATCCAATGTGTAGGTCTTTGTGGGTTTCTCTTTCTCATGCATCATATGAGCCAACTGGTCTTGCATAATTTTCCATTGTTTTTGGAGTTTGGAAGTCTCAATTTCTTCTTCAGGCGTGATAATGGTTTCCACATTGAAATGAGAGGGCAGTTTAGCTCCCTCTTGGACAAGTTTGAGAAAGTAATTTTCTTTCTCTTCATTGAGTAGGATTCCCATGACCTTTTGAAATTTTTTGTCCTTTTGACATTTTTCTATGTGTTCAGTTAGTATTTCTACTTCTTCCTCTTCCTCATCAGTATCATGGTCTTTCTTTTTCTCTTTGTCATTCCTAGGTGGTTCTTGATGTCGACTATGACTACCATATTTAGGTTCATTATTAGTCATTATAGGAACGTGTTCAGTCTTAGTGTGTTGTGTTTCAAAAGGTCCTTTGAAAAAGGAATCAGACATCGTGTTTGGTAATAAAGGACCCCTACTTGTTTCAGTGTCCTCTTGGTACAAAGGATTCCTAATTTGTTGCAAGTTTATGGAAAATGTTCACTAAATTTGAGGTGACCTAGTAGGTGAGGGAGATCGTGAAGATGCCTCACTAACCAAACTATACAGATTGTGTAATGAAAGGTAAGTGACCTTTGTCATGATTACGACCCCTAGCATGACCTTGCCTAAGTCTAAGAGGATAAAATATGTTGCCACTTCTAGTTGCGACAGTCATAGACAAGGACTAGAAGCAAGAACCTAAATAAGGATTGCACAAAGACTAAGTCTCAAAAAGGACAAGATAATAGCAAGAATGATGTCCACCAAGGCACAAATGGTCTAATTTAAAGGCTAGAACAGCCATATTATGACCAATGTGACATAAGGTATGAAAAGCATTAAGAGATAAAGACAAAAGGTAACTTAAGAGAAGAGACTAGTCAAAGTATGAGAAACAAGTCTTTAGCTAAGCAAAGTGCCACTGTTTTAGGACTATTTGCAGACAGAGAGTGATAAATGGACGCAAAAAAAGGCAACGTGCAAGCCATAGATAGCTAAAATAGACCAAAAGTGGTAATGTTGACACAAAGTCTCATGCGAGAAACCTTTACAGGCCGTGTGAGGAAGTATTCTGGACCACATGAGATTATACTTTGGGTCACGCAAAAGTCAGTGACAATGTTTTAATTTTGTGCGAGAAAGTTTCACGGACCACGTGAGGACTTGGGAATCACATGAGGACAAATGATTTTAGGTGAGGCAAAAAAATGGTTTTACACGAGATTGAAAAGTTTTTGCATGAGAAGATAGACCAATTTTACAACAGTGTTTGATTTTGAAGAGATTTTGACAATTCCAGACTGTTCGGACATAATAGATAGATTTACCAAACAAATTCAATTGGACAAATAGTGAGGTTGACCTAGCAAGAGATTTAGACACTGTTTTGAGTTTGCAATTCAGGCAATGTGTTCAAAGAAGACAGTGGGAAGCAAGCAATAGTCAAAAACAGTCCTGCTGAGGACAAAGCAACTCGTCAGGATAGGGGAGTCTTGACATTTGTTTGTTGTAAAATGGTTTGGACTTTTTTGATGAATCGATAACAAAAATGCTTTATCCATAGAAAGAAACATTGGTAGAGAAGGCAAAACCTTTGTCCCACATCTTATGTGCATGCATGTACCTCACACAATCATGTCACCCCTAGAGGGCACCCGTGTTTTTGGTATATTCAAAGGACTCAATAGTATATGCTAAACAAGCACCCTTGTGGCAGGGGATGAGTGCATATACCACCTTTAAACATCCAGTAGCATGCTTATGGTGAGTTCTACAGGATATATTCTTCCCCTACCTTGTACAAAGATTATGCCTCCTTTCAGAGGTGAACCAGATGAATTCTAGCTACAAGGTTTTTACTTGGCTTCTGTTTGTATTAATTCTCGGTGGCTCCACAAGTAAAGTTGAGACCAACATCCCACACTAGCATCTGAAAGTGCACACTACTTGCTTAGCAAGCCAGGGGCCAGTGCTGACTAGTGCATAGATAGAGCTTCCCCTTGATATCTGATATCAAGAATCAAGGGGAAGAAATTAATCTAACTTTGGAGTCTTTCACTCTACAAAGCATCTTGATTATAGTGATTTGGAATCTTTGGCGAAAGGAGTGTGCTCACTTGGGTCATTCTTGGAGGTTGGATCACTCTGATAGACCCTTTAAAGGATTGACACGGATTGGTGGTCTGGATTTAAGGGTCAGAGTTGTTGATTTCCCTCAAGGGGAAAGAGCATAATCCTCTACCTTATTTCCTTTTTCCAAACACACAAAAAAAATTGATTACCCAATTAGCTTAATCAATCTAGACTTGCCCTTCCTCAAGATTCTGATTCCCTAAAAGGAAATCATCTTCCCTTCATAGAAAAGGACTCGTACTAGAGAACCACTAAGTTGCTTGCCTTCTTTAGAATGTCATCTTTCGAAAGCATCTAGGTTTCTAATTCACCCTTAGTCATAACCTCCAAGTGGTGAAGAGCATAATCCCCTATTCTTCCATCTTGCACACTAGGAAGTTCACAAGCCCCTAATTAGACTAGTTTGAAAAATAAGAAAAGAAAACACACTGTTTTGTAGGTTTTAAATTCTATCTTTAACAAGCGTATCTTAAATAATCATCTTGCAAGAAAACTGTTAATCCATGTTTAAGTGGGTTTTAGAAAGAATCTTCAGAAAAATTCCTACAAACAATAGTTAGGCTACAACAAAAAAATAGAGAACAGATTAAGACAAGCACATTAGTGAAATCAGATAATCAGAAGATCAAAAAATGCTCAAAAATTAAAGCTGCTATTACAAGATCTCATGCGAGATCTCTGACAAAGTCATGCAAAATTATTTTCTAGCCTACGCAAAATTCTTTTACAGCCCACATGAAGAAAATAGATGCCGCGTGAAGTTTCATGCGGTCAGGCACTTTCTGATGTGACACGCAGAGAATCTTTGTATGAAGATTTAGAATCCTCGTGTGAAAATGAATTGGCTCGTGCGAAGATTCAAAACTTGTATGGAATTTTACAGACAGTGAACACGAAAATGATTTTAAAAAAGCAGAGTAAGGCCAGAGAAATTGATTTTCTCGGCCCCATGGTGGGCGCTAGAAATGTACCTGTGAATTGTGGGCCTCTGAACCTCACAGACACTTCAACGTAGTCATTACCTGTGAAGTCATCCTGAAATGAACATTGAATTGTTCATCCAAAATGCTCAATAGTGGGACCCGTTGCCTCCTATCTAAAGGGATTTTTCCCATTAATATCCTTAGAATCAAGGCGCAGGAAACTAGACCCTCTAAGAATGAAGGATTTGATGGGTGCAGCTAGTCTAGATGAATGTGAAAATTTACTCTAAATGAGAGATGCAATTTATTTTATTAAACAATAAAAAAAATTAAACTAGATGAATGCATTGTTAAGCTAGATGAGAATCTAAAATGATAGCAATGTGGAAACTAGAAAATAAGGTGAGTACTCAATTCAATAGCATGAAAATTCAACCTCTATAATGAGGAATTAGGAGTTCCTTAAATAGAATTCTTGGAATCCATCAACAGGTGAGATCAACTCGGATTGACAGTCAAGATTGAAGCAAAGATTTAGTTAAGATGGAAACTTCCTTGTGCAGGTGAAGTAGATTGTTTCTAATCTAAGTGTGATGAGTAGTTAACTGAACTTGTCATTAGTGTGAGAGCAAGTTAACTAGATTGTTTCCAATTCGAGAGAGATTCACTCAAAGTTTCCATTTAGAACTGAAGAGAGAATTTTGAAGAGATTATTTAATTTAATAAGTGAGATATGAGCTCATAAATGCCTTTTTCATTTGATTAATTTCATTTAATTAATTAGGGATGACTTCCTATTTAATTAAATAACTTTGTTTAATTAATCAAAATAAGAATATTTATTAAATTAAATAAATTTAATTCCTTAGTACATTAGCCTTAAGGTATAATTTAATTTAATTAAAGTATAAATACTTAATAATTAAATTAAATATTAATCAATAGGTTTCAATTTGACTAATATGAGTGCATACTATAGGGATTAGATTATGAGTATGATGAATGCAGATTAGGGTTTTCTGCATCTGACAATTAAGTCAAGTAGCGAGTAGTAGAATAAGAATTGCCTATTAGAATAGGTCTTAAGACTAATCAGAATAGACCAGAATTGGTGGTCATGGTAATGAGCCAATTTTGGGGTATTACAAGTAGCAGTAGGAATACTAAAAATTCAGATCCCACTCTCACCTCCGTACTACCAAGAAAGACTAAAAGTCTAAAGGAGATATACCAAAATGAAAGATATGAGGAAGATTATGATGAGAGTGTAAATTTTGCATTATTTTCTCACAGTGATCCAATTTATTTTGAGGAAGTCGTGAATGAAGAGAAATGGTTTAATGCCATGGATGAGAAAATAGATGTTATTGAAAGGACTAGGACATGGGAGTTAACTACTTTTCCTCCCAAGAAACAAGTATTTGAAGTGAAATGAGTATACAAGACCAAGTGCATTGTTGAAGGAAAAATAGATAGGCATAAGGCACATTTAGTGGTCAAGGGGTAGAAGGAAAAGTATGGTAGAGATTATGATCAGACATATGCCCTAGTTGTAAGAATGAAAACCATGTGTGTTGTCATAGCAACTTTAGCCTAGCACAAATGGAAGGTATATCAAATGGATGTGAAGTCTGCCTTCTTGGGTGTATTCAAAGAAGAGGTTTATGTGGAGTAGCCATCTAGTTATGAAGTTGCAAGTGAAGAATAAAAAGTGTATAGATTGAAGAGAGCTCTTTATGGGCTCAAGCAAGCTCCAAGGGCATGGTACAACAAGATTGACTCATATTTGATGAGCAATGGCTTTAGCAAAAATGATGGTGAACCAACTCTCTACATCAAGGCAACAAGAGGTAAAGTGTTGATTGTTGTCTTGTATGATGACTTAATCTTTACTGGAAATGATAATTTCTTAATTGGTGAGTTCAAAAAGGCCATGAAAAATGAATTTGAAATGACATATCTAGGTCTCTTGAAGTACTTTCTAGGCATAGAAGTAAAACAAATGCACGATGGCATCTTCATCTCTCAAGAAAATATGTAAGGAAGATCTTGGAGAGATTCAAAATGCAGAATAGTAAGGCAGCCCCAACACCAACAATAGTAGGCTAAAGTTGAACAAGGAAGATTGAGGCAAAAGCGTGAATCCAACACTATACAAGAGTATGGTTGGAAGTTTGATGTATTTGATTGTAACTCAGCCAGGCATGATGCATGTAGTAAGTTTGATTTCTAGATTTAAAGAAACACCAAAGGATTCCCAATGGTAAGCGAGAAAGAGGATCCTAAGGTATGTGAATGGTACCAAGGGATTTGAGATTTTGTATACTACATAAAATGATTTCAAGTTGGTGGGTTAGAAAAATAGTGATTGGGCTAGAAGTTTAGATTATAGGAAGAGCACTTTTGGATACATATTTCATATGGGATTGGGTGCAATTTCATGGGCATCCAAGAAGCAATCTATTGTTGCTCAATCTATAGTATAGGTTGAATACATAGCAGAGAATGCAACAACATGTCAAGTCATTTGGTTAGGAGGATCTTGACAGATTTGAATGAAAGGAAAAGGGATGGAAACATAATTTATTGTGACAACATCTCCTCAATTGAATTATCCAAGAATCTAGTCTTCCATGGGAGAAGCAAGCATATAGAGATCATATATCACTTCATCAGAGAGTTGGTGGAGAATGAAGATATCAAAATGGAATTTTGTAAGTCTATGGAGCAAATGGTAGACACTTTTACTAATTCTTTAAGCATTGTAACTTTTGTAAACCTAAGAGAGTGTCTTGGTGTAGTTGTTTTAGATTAGAAGTGATCCTTGTTTGGTTTGGCTCAAGACAAAGGGAGAGTATTAAAATATTTAATGTGGTAGGTTTGTCCCTAGAGCCAAATGTCCACCTACCACCTTTACAACCTGCAACAGTCAAAAATATTGAATGGGCTAGGTGAGTTCAAATTTGAAAAGAGAGGGAAAAATGTTTTTGGAAAGGATACAAAAAGGAATGAATCTGATTCATTTTGATGTGTAGAAAAATTGCAAAATAGAGTAGAGAAGTGCAAGATCACAGAGCAGAGAAGGAAGTTGATCAGCAAATCAAGTCAGAGTTCAGAAGACAGAAGTAAGTTTGTTTCATGTTTGCAGTTGCACGTGTTGGACTCTTTTTTATTATGTAAGTTGTTATTGATTCAACCTATGAAGCAATGATTTCTCTAGGAAATTGTTGTATGCATCCATTAGAGCTGTAAATTTAAATTTTAAGTTTTATCAGTTTGAAGAGTTTAGGGTTTTTCTGGTTAAAGTTGAATGCTCCTAGATTTTGTAATAGTTTTATCTTATTTGAATAAAAAGAAAGCAAGCATACTAAATTGCATTGCTCCCTTCTTCTATTCATCATTGCATAGTATTTTTCATTTGTGAAGTTCATAGTTGCAAGCTTTATCCTTCTATTCTTTGCATTTTAATGGTATAAATATTCAAGTTATAAGTTTGGTCCACAACTCACTCAGTTTATTCTTTGATTGAGCTCTCTCTTTATTGTTATTGTTGAGCTCACTCGGCATCCTCTTGTGTCAAGCCTCACCTTGAAACAGTGATCAAGATCACTCAACATCTTCACTGCCAGGCTAGCTTAGCATACACTATTGCCAAGTTTCCCTTGTGCTGAGTTCACTCGGCTTCTTCTTGTGCCGAGCTCACTCGACATCTATTGGTGTCGAGAAAAATTGACAATCTACATCTTCTTGTGCTGAGCAAAATTTTTAGGGTTTTGATTTAATTTCTCACATAACATATATAAAGAAAATTTATTATTTGATAAAATTGGATTCAACGATCCACATGGAAAATGGAATACTAGTTTCTTTGGACAAGGGGAAGTGGGTTGTGATAGTTCATCTTAAACCTCATACCCTTTCATCATTTAAATTCTCTCACATGTTACTAATAATATGCCATATGCAAACAGATGAGCTATAAGCTCAAACATACTTTATGCAAATTTGCATCCAAAGGTGTAGGTGCATAATGGAAAGTAAATGAGATATCTTGAAAATGGATTTTCATCTACACCAACATTGTATTCTACCACTTGATTGAGTTCATACTTATAATATGAATGTGAGGCAGTTTATCCTATCATATAGTAAGTGCTTGAATCAATAGAGTCCATTGGTGTTCTCTAAAAACCAATAACCTCATATAGTAAGTGCTTGAATCAATAGAGTCCATTGGTGTTCTCTAAAAACCAATAACCTTAATAAATCTTTGACAAACTTAATGCCAAATGTCCATTTCTTTTGTAACTGTATGAAATTGTATACAGTTTTCTTCATGAACAACTCTATTTGGTACTTAAGCTATCATCATGGTAAACCACATAAAGATACAAATTTGAAAAATCTTCTTGTATTGTATTTATACCTTTATGTCTTGTTTTTGTATGCGTTGACCCCAAAGAGAATGGATTTTTATCTCTTCCCAATATATTTCCATAGTTCCTTCCATTTCTTCTATAGCTAGATAGATATTCATTTATCTATCAATCATTTTTGTATATTATTCTGAAGCATTTCATGATTGATACCATGCTATAGACTTTTCACATGATTCATGAGATTTACAAACCAAAGTGTTTTGTGCCCTTGTCTCAAATACATTTTGAATTAATCATTTGCAATGAGATCTTTAGTATTGTCTACATTATAACAAAGCAAGTCTCGGCATTCAATTTCAGTATCATTGCTCTGCTAGCCACATTTTGTACGTGTATCACCACTAATTTGTTGACTCAAAATGAAAGAAACGTACCCTCAACCAAAAATATGCATTTCAATACTTTTTATAACTTTGCATATGTTTGATTTATGTGTCATATAAATTAGCAATATTTCTTTCAAAGTTCTATCAAACAATATTGTTCCCATAATTGCATATATAGGATGATATATGGACTAAATAATTCTTCTTCTCTTTTGGCACTATGGAAAGGGGCGGCTTATGATCCCTTTCTAATTGAGATTGGTCAAAACTTCCAAATAGTTTCTCACAAATCTACTCCTTACAAACTTTGCAATCTCCAAATTATATGCTATAACCACTATTCAAGGTGGTAGCTCCTCCTGCTAATAATTAACAAATGTATGGTACACACCATGAGCTCGAGTGGAGGTGGCATATCTATTAAACTATTCATGTGTCTTCACTCCTTTTGTACTTCCTTCTCAACAGATCATATCTACACCAAGAACCATATGTTTTACTTCAGTCAATAGATGTTTAAGCATTTTCTGCAATATGAGTCTTCGACCATGATGATATGTTTTAATATTTTGTTGAAATATGTTTTTTCAGATTTCTTCTCTAATCTCTCTATTTTTTTAGGAGGTTAATATTTTAGTAAAATTGTGTTCTTTGAGAGTTTAGCTTAATTTATTTTATGGAGGTTAATGAATCATTTAGAAATATGCATTTTAGAAGCTTTGGTTAATCTAGCATAACTTTTGATTTGACAAATTGAAATGCTAGCTAAAGTTGGGAATAAGGTAGAAACTTTAGAACAAGAAAACAACAATCATTTCAACTAATGAAAATGTTTTTTAAATCTTGAAGTTAGGCGTGTTTTGGCTCATTTTAAATTCAAAATGATAGTATTTTAGACATTTCACTCATACAGACCATGAAAAATATTAGCCACAACATAGGTATCTTTACACCACACAAAACCTTAGTGAAGATGATGAAAATTTTGAAAACTTGGGCTAGGATTAATATGAAGGCAACACATTGCTTCCTCCAAATTTTTGAGTACTCCCCAAATCATATGTGTATGTATAGGTAGAATTTTTTTTTTTTTTTTTAATAGAGTAATGTATTCAAATGTTGAAAATATTTTCTAGAAATATATTGTTATTATTTATGAAAATTCTCTTGTGTTGTTATTAAGGTTTTTAGAATGGGCACAACAATTCATGTGGTCTTATTAATCACTTAGAAACCTATTTCTCTTCTTGTTCAATTATTTGAAGTGCTTTGTGAAGGTCAAACATTTTCTTCTTGTTGTTGAGAATGTACCCTACATTTTTTATACTAAGACATACTCTTGAGATAGTCATCGAAGTATTCCTACAAAGGAAGCTTCATTTACTATGCACAATGGAAAGTTTAAGGTGAGTGGAATTAATTGTTTTTTATATTTTAAACCATATTATCATTTGGTATAGGTTGTATTGGCCTTTGGAGGGATTCTCTTTGTAGACCAAATCATCTAAATATGTGCTTTTAAGAACAAACCTCTCTAAAACTAAGCAAAATTCAATTTAAAAGTTTGAATGATTTGTAATGAATGAAATCAATATAATTTCTTAGAGGATTAAGAAATCCTCAAGAAAATGTAATACACTAGAAAATGATATGTTTTCTAGTTATGTCTTATAGCTAGCTTGTGCCAACATGGGCACTCATAGTTTTAGAAAACTTAAAGAGAACACTATTAGTTATGAAAAGATAGGTTCTAGGCCAATATCTTCCTCATCTATGTGGAAATGAGCATATAATAATTATCAACATAATTTATGTTGATAATTATGTTGAAGGAAGGTAGGGATATATCCCTAACTTATGGAAGAAGTTCATTGAGTCCTAAGACAGTGGTAATGTTTGCATTTGGAGTCATTACTAGGATAATGGAGTTTCTTTATCTTGTTGGTAAATTGAAAGGTTTAAAATGAAATTTTATAATATATACTAATATATTTTTCATAGATCATGACTTTTTTGTAATTTAAGGCATGGTTAAACTTAGGGTAGAGTTGAATTGATAATAGAATTAGGGAACTAGGGTCATCTCATCTCCTTCTCTATCCATGTAATACATATTTTTAAACCTATGAAAAACTTAATAATTTGATTAATACATTCCATAATAAATATATTGAAAATTTACTGATTATCTCACTGGTATGATATATTATTTGAATCAAATCAATAAAAAATTCTTATCCACTAAGAACTATTAATAAATGTATTTATCAATAAAAAAGAAAGATCGATTTAACAATGGGATGGTTTCAAACCCAATACCTTGACTACTATTCTTGCAATTTTATGTTGTTTCCTTATTTTCATTTTTGTGTTTTTAGCAACTACAATTTTTTTATTTCATATATAAATGCATACGGATTAGGATTTGAGCTATAATTTGAATTAAAATTAGATTGAGAAATAAGGTTTGGGTTAGAATTAAATATGGAATTTTATTGTCTTGTCAAAACATTAGAAAATATTAAGTATTAATCTATTTTTAAATATAAGATTTATAATCTTCAATTCTTATAGTCTAACAATGTAAGTAATGATTCTAAGGAGTTCATGATTGATACTTATTATTGTTTAAACAAAACTATATATATATATATATATATATATATATATATATATATATATATATATATATATAGTGATAGGTAGATAGGGGGAGTTATATAATAGTGGAGTGAGACAAAGAAAAAATGAGATGAAAAAAAAGGGATGTATGAAAGAAGAAAGGACGGAAAAATAGGAAAAGATTGGTGATATATGAATCAAATATCAAAGTGGGGGATAGTTGTGAAGGAATAGATAAAAAGGAAGGAGTAGAGGAAAAGAAATAGGAAGAGGAGTGAGGAGAAAGGAAAAGATGGAGAGAGAGAGAGGGATAATCTAAGGGATAATCCTTGTATATTCTTGAAATTTAAAAAAGCTAAAATTTAGAATAATGAAACTATCAAATAACTCTTGAAACCATTGTTTCAAACAGTTAACGTTCTTTCAAAAGTTTACATATTTTGTATGCATGTATACAAAGGAATATACAAGGAAGTTATAATCAACAATCCTTTTAAGAGTCCAATGGTGGATATTTATACCCCTATCCCAAAGCTACTATTTTTGTACAGGCTTGGATGGTACTGTCAAAGGTTTTGGAGTCAAGGCATCTACTCAAACAGTTCATGCCACATTTTGCATACACATTTAGGTGGAGTAATCCCAACTGTAACACATGAGTTGATTACACAAAGGTATATGGGTGCTTTTTTGTGCAACTAATTCTCCATAGTTTAGTCATGTTATTCTCTAATGGAATTTTTGTACCTATTCATGCCTTTGACATTGTTCATGCAGAAGATGTGAGTATGTTACTGTTTTCAAATTTCATTAAATAGAAATGAAGACAATTTGATGTTATTGGAATATTAAATGAAATGGTTGTTTGTCCCTAGAGCCAAACACCCACCTACCATCCTTGACGACCTACACAATAGTCATAAACATTTATTATAGGTAGGTGAGTTTTCAAATTTGCAAATGAGGTGGAAAACATTTTTGGCAGAAGACAAAAAGGAATGTTCTGTTCATTTGACCAGTAGATAGAGTGAAGGTAAAGAAGAGCAGATCAAAGAGTTGTGGAGAACAGAAAGAGGAAAGGAAGTGATCAGCAGATTATTCATTGCAGAGACAAAAGGAATCGCTGTCATGCCTGCAGTTGCACGTGCTTCTACCTATCATTCTGTAAGTTTATTGTTTTGTTAAGTGCATCCCGTGAAGCAATGTTTTCTCTAGGCACCATTGTATGTAGCCATTAGAGATACAAGTTTAAAGTTTATGAAGTTTGAAGTTTTACCAGTTTTAGAGTTATTTTAGGGGTTTTTGGTAGAAGCCATATGCTCCCAGATTTTGTAATAGTTTCAATCAAAGTTGAATAGAAAGCAACCAAGCATACATGAATCCATTGCTTCTTGTCCATTGCATTTGTGAATTTTATTGTTGAATATTTTAAGCCTTGAGTTCTCTGGTTTTAATGGTGGTAATACTCACATTGAAAGTTTGTCACTCAGATTGCTCTTTATTTGAGTTTTTAACTTTATAGTTATTGCCAAGCTCACTCAACATTTTCTTCTACCGAGCTCCTCTCTCTAGTGGCTACTGAGTTCACTTGGTAATCACACTATCAAGATCTACCCTATAGGGCTACCGAGTTCACTCAGCATCCATTTTTGCCAAGTTGTTCTTCATCTACTGAGCTCACTCAATACACTCTCCTATCACTCGATTTATTAAAGTACTGAGTAATACTTGCACTCGGTAATAGTTTTTGCCGAGCATTATTTAGGGTTATGAATTTATTTTAATATTTCTTCACATGGTATTAGAGCTTTGAGGCCCCACATCCACAATGAGTTAGGGTATTTGATTTTCTGGGATATTCATCATCGCAAGAGATGCAGGAAAGATATGGCAGCAGCCACCACCCTTCAATGGACAAAATTATGATACATGGGCAAAGAAGATGAAAACCATTATGGTTGCAAATGATTTGTGGGAGTTTGTAGTTAATGAGTTCAATGATGTGACAGACCCAATTCAGTATGCTGCCCTCACAAATGCACAAAAGACTCATTTGAAAGAGTCAAGGAGGAAGGATGCTAAGGCATTAAGTTTGATTGTAGCAGCAATCATAGAGACAGTTTTTCCAAAGATTGCAGCAGCAAATTATGCAATGGAAACATGGGATATCCTTGAGACAAACTTCAATGGGACAGATAAAGTCCATATAGTAAAGCTATAGAATATAAGGAGGGAGTTTGAGAACCTTTAGATGAAGAAAAATGAATCAGTTGCAGACTTTAGTTCAAGGACCTCCAATGTAATTAATCAACTAAAGTCAAATGGAGAAGACTATCAAGAGTAGAGGATAGTGGAGAAGATATTAAGGAGTTTACCTCATAAATATGACAATTTGGTCATGACCATAGAAGAGGAAAAAGACCTCACTATTTTGACAATGGATGAGTTGATGGGTATTCTTCAAACCCATGAGCATAGGATCAACAGATCTACATGTTCTTCTTCCCAAGATCAAGCATTCAAAGCTCAGTCAAATCCAAGAGGAAGGAGAAAGGAAGAAATGGCCTAGGAAGAAACTCTAGAGGCAGAGGCTGAGGAAATGGAGGACAAAGAAATGTTGCAGTAGAAAGCTCAAGAAGAGCAGATGGAGCAAGTAGCTCACAAAATACTTCAAGAGGAGGTAAGAAAAACTACAACTCAAATAGGAGTAATGTAGAATGCTACTACTGTCATAAATATGGGCATTATGCAAGTGAATTCTAGAAGAAGCAAAATGATCAGTTAGGACAAGCAAATGTGGCTAATGTGAACATGGGAAATGGAAATAATGCCACTGCCTTCATCATGTGTAATGTTGGTGAAGAAGGAAGCCCTGAGGTTTGGTACCTCGACAGTGGATGTAGCAACCACATGAGTGGTAATGAAACCTTGTTTTCATTCATTGACAAGAGTTTCAAATCTGAGATTAAAATGGGTAATAATGGAACCCTACCAGTAGTGGGCAAAGGATCTATTATGGTTCGCACCAAGCAAGGTGAGAAGAAAGAAATACAAAATGTGTATTTTGCCCCTGGTATGAAGCATAATTTGATGAGCATTAGTTAACTCATTCAAAATGGATACAAAGTGCTGATGGAGAATGACACATGTGTCATTCATGAAAAGGATGGGAGCAAGAACTTACTTGCAGCAGTTCAAATGACAAAGAACATAATGTTTCCCTTGAGGATAGAGACATGTTTTTCATTTCAAGTTGGTGCTGCACCTCTCATACAATCAACTCTAAGGAGTTTGATTGAAGACCCCTCATAGCTATGGCACCTCAAGTATGACCATCTTGGCTATGCTGATTTAAATTTATTATCAAATAAAAGAATGGTAGAAGGTTTGCCACGCATAGGAAATTCATGTGACAAGTGTGAGGCTTGTATTTTGGGTAAGCAACATAGGCTTCCCTTTAATTTTGGAAATTCTAGGAAGGCTAGATATCCATTAGAGTTAGTGCATACTGACCTAGGTAGTCCTATGCAAGTTACTTCCATTGGGGGGAGTACTTATTTCATGAAATTTATTGATGATTTCAGTCATAAGACAAGGGTGTATTTCTTAAAGAATAAATTTGAGGCATTTGAAAAATTTGTAGAATTTAAAGCCCAGGCTGAAAGAGAATGTGCACACTATATCAAAGTCCTAAGATCAGATAGAGGAGGGGAGTATACCTCCAATTCTTTTGTAAATTTTTGTAGGAAACATGGCATAAAGAAAGAGCTCACAGCTAGCTATACACCATAGCAGAATGGAGTGGCTGAAAGAAAGAATAGTACCATTGTTGAAATGGCAAGGAGCATGATAAAAGAGAAAGGTGTCCCAACTAAATTTTGGGGAGAGGCTATGGCAACAAAAACTTACCTAATTAATAGGTTTCCTACAAAGGCAGTCCGTGATAGAATTCCAATGGAAGTATGGTCACGAGGAAGATGGACAGTTGAACACCTAAGGGTGTTTCGATGTGTTGCATATGCACATGTACCTAAAGACTAAAGGCAGAAATTGGATGACAAAGGTGTGAAGTGCATGTTCATAGGGTACAGCTCAGAATCAAAGGCATACAGATTGTATGACCCATTGAACAACAAGATGACTCTCTCAAGAGAGGTGGAATTTCTTGAAAATCAATCACGGCATGGAAAAATTGATGAGTCACCAAGAACTTCTAGTAAAGTGCCAATTATGAGTGAAGAAGATACTGATGAACAACAAGAAGGAGTAGATAGAAGAAAAGGAAAGCAGCCTCAGTCATTGTTGAGCTCCTCTAGGCATGACCGAGTGTCAGTGCCGAGTAACAGTGAAGATCGAGCTGGTCGGCAAAGCAGCAGCAGTGAAGATTTTGATCCTACACTCTCCTCCATGTTACCAAGAAAGATCAAGAGTCTTAGGGAGATATATCAAGATGAAAGGTATGACGATTATGAAGAGAGTGTTAATTTTGCATTATTTTCACATTATTTTCTCATAGTGATCCAATATATTTTGAAGAAGCTGTTAAGGAGAAGAAATGGTGCAAGGCCATGGATGAGGAAATAGATGCTATAGAAAGGAATGAGACATGGAAGCTAACTAATTTTCCTTCCAAGAAGCAAGTGATTGGAGTGAAATCGATCTACAAGACCAAATGCAATGTTGAAGGCAAGATTGATAGGCATAAGGCAAGGCTAGTAGTCAAGGGCTACAAATAGCAGTAATGTAGAGATTATGATGAGACATATGCCCCAATTGAAAGAATGGAAACCATGTGTGCTATCATAGTAATTGTAGCTCAGAAAAAATGGAAGGTATACCAAATGGATGTGAAGTCCACCTTCCTAATCGGTGTATTGAAGGAAGAAGTATATGTGGAGCAGCCACCTAGTTATGAAGTAGCAGGTGAAGAGAATAAAGTATATAGATTGAAGAGAACTCTTTATAGGCTCAAGCAAGCTCCGAGGGCATGGTACAGTAGGATTGACTCATATTTGATGAGCAATGGCTTTAGCAAAAGAAATGGTGAGCCTACTCTCTACATCAAGGCAGAAAATGGTAATGTGTTGATTGTTGTCTTGTATGTAGATGATTTGATTTTTTCTGGTAATGACAAGGCTCTAATAGGTGAATTCAAAGAGGCCATGAAAAATGAATTTGAGATGATAGACCTAGGTCTCTTGAAATAATTTCTAGGCATAGAAATAAAACAAATGCATGATGGCATCTTCATCTCTCAAGAAAAATATGCAAGACAGATCTTGGAGAGATTTAAAATGTAGAACAGTAAGGTAGCCCCAACACCAACACCAATAGGTCTGAAGTTGAGCAAGGAAGACTCTAGCAAGAGAGTGGATCCAACACTATATAAGAGTATGGTTGAAAGCTTGATGTATTTGACTACAACTCAGCCAGAACTAATGCATGCAGTAAGTTTGATTTATAGATTTATGGAAACACCAAAGGATTCCCTTTAGCAAGTGAGAAAGAGGATCCTAAGATATGTGAAAGGTACCAAGGGATTTTGGATTTTGTATACTGCAGCAAATAATTTCAAGTTGGGTGGTTATATGGATAGTGATTGGGCTAGAAGTATAGATGATAGAAAGAGCACTTCCAGATATGTATTTCATATGGGATCGGGTGCAATTTTATGGGCATCCAAGAAGTAACCTATTGTTGCTCAATCTACAGCAGAGGCTGAATACATAGCGGCAAATGCAGCAGCATGTCAGGCAATTTGGCTAAAGAGGATCTTGATAGATTTGAATGAAAGGCAAGAGGATGGAGCCACAATTTATTGTGACAACATCTCTTCAATTGCATTATCCAAGAATCAGTTCTTCCATGGTAGAAGTAAGAATATTAAAATCAGATATCACTTTATCAGAGAGTTGGTGGAGAATGGGGATATCAAAATGGAATTTTGTAAGTCTGAGCAGTAGCTAGCAGACATTTTCACAAAGCCATTAGGCATTAGAAGTTTTGTACACCTAAGAGTGTATCTTGGTGTAGTTGATGTGGATTAGTAGTGATCCTTGTTTTTTTGGCTCGGGACAAAGTGGGAGTGTTTGAATATTAAATGAAATGGTCGTTTGTCCTTGGAGCCAAATGCCCACCTACCATCCCTGACGACCTGCATAATAGACATAAACATTTATTACAGGTAGGTGAGTTTTCAAATTTGCAAATGAGGGGGAAAAAATTTTTGGCAGAAGAAAAAAAGGAATGTTCTATTCATTCGACCAGTAGATAGAGTGAAGGTGAAGAAGAGCAGATCAGAGAGTTGTGGAGAACAGAAAGAGGAAAGGAAGTGATCAACAGATCAATCATTGCAGAGACATAAGGAATCGTTGTCATGCCTATAGTTGCACGTGCTTCTACCTTTCATTCTATAAGTTTATTATTTTTTTGAGTGTGTCCTATGAAGCAGTGTTTACTCCAGGCACCATTGTATGTAGCCATTAGAGCTGCAAGTTTAAAGTTTATGAAGTTTGAAGTTTTACCAATTTTAGGGTTATTTTAGGGTTTTCTAGTAGAAGCCATATGCTCCCAGATTTTGTAATAGTTTCAATCAAAGTTGAATAGCAAGCAACCAGGCATACATGAATCCATTGCTTCTTGTCCATTGCATTTGTGAAGTTTATTGTTGAATATTTTAAGCCTTGAGTTCTCTAGTTTAAATGGTGGTAATACTCACATTGAAAGTCTGTCACTCGGTTTGCTCTTTATTCGAGTTTTTAACTTTATAGTTATTTCCGAGCTCACTAGGCATTTTCTTCTACTGAGCTCCTCTCTCCAGTGGCTACCGAGTTCACTTGGCATCCATTGTTGCCGAGTTGTTCTTCATCTACCAAGCTCACACAGTACACTCTCCTATCACTCAGTTTATTAAGGTACCGAGTAATACTTGCACTCAATAATAGTTTTTGCCAAGCATTATTTAGGGTTGTGAATTTATTTTAATATGTCCTCACAGATGTGTGATAGTGAATTGGAATCAACTATTTATGCCGACATGCCATTTTGTTTTGTGAAAAGTCTTTTGTTGGGCTTTGTTGTTGGTTAAGAAAACTGAAGTATAGGTAAGGGATATATCCAAATATCACTATACTTTTTAGAAAATCGAAAATGGTGCTACTAGCATTAGTTAGTAACAAATTCATTCTCTGAAACCTAAGCGAGTATTTCATATTTTTCTATAAAATTAAAGAACTAATCCATGTTAATAAGTTATGGGTACTTTGAAAAGAGTTAGCACTAAGGTATTGGAGGTATTGGAAGAAGTTAAAGTTGATTTTTTGAAGAGTGTGGGTGGCAAGCAAGAAATGACCTACAAGGATCTTGAAATTGAAATGTTTTCCAATCAGCCACCCTTTGATTGACCCACGACCCACAATATGTCAAGTTGCTAGTGTTCTTAAGTCAATGAAGGCTTCTTGTATTTAACATTAATGATGAAGGCTTCTTGCATATTGTGTCTAACAGTTTAGTGCCTTGTCTATCTTGTTAAATAGGCCACTAGAAATGCAAACACTGGGTCTACAATGCAATTGGATTTAACATTAATTTGTTTATTTCACTTCTTGTAATTCATTCCATTAAAATTCTAAAAAAAAGTTGCTCACAAATGGAGAAGATATTAATTTCTCTACTATGTCTATAAATTAAAGAAAATAAAAATTCCCTCATACATGTTGAGATTTGATTGCTTTTCTAATCACATTTAGCTATAATTCTTATTACCCTATAATCAGTGGACCATGATGTGTTTCCATTGCAATTTGGATGCTGGGTTGTATTTGTTCCATTGTAGATTTTCTTTAATCAAGTAGTGATGACTTGAAAATTCCTTTATTTTTTGTGTTCATGTTTCATACTTTAACATTCATCATGATTATTTTCTCACTTGTATGTCAACTAGATACAATCATTCTAAGAATGATGTTTGATTCTATAAATTGGTCTAGATGTAAATCCAGCATAAAAAGTTCAAAACAATATAACAATGGGTGAGAATATCATTTTGTTCATTTTTTTTTCTTAAAAAAAAACAAAAACCTAATTGGAAAAGGTAGGTGATAATGAAATCACTTCAATGATAAGTGCCTTGGAGATAATTAAGGAGATTTGAATAGCTATGAAAACAAGTGAATAATGGCATGTAATAGGGTAGAGGTGTGATTGCTATGAACAAAATACCCTCCAAAGGTAACCCTTAAACTATCTTTGAGAAAACCTGCAAATTGGGTGATGGAGAAGATGAATTTGATGTATTCTAATGGCTATGTTTGTTTGCCACACGGTCCCTGCACATTGTAAACAAAAAATGAGAATTGTTGAAAACCTATAGATTCTTTTTTGCAATCTTAATGAATATTGGGGCACCATTTCAAAATGATATTTTTGTGGTCCACAGCGTAGCTTCTGTGCTAATTGGGTTCAGGTTATGATTGATCCTTGTCTATTTTCCTAAAATCTCACTTCTACTTTCTTCATTATTTGAGAAATTATCATCTCTCCCCTCTCCTAGAAACCCCGTCCTCACATAGAAGGTTTGAAGCCTGTAATTTACAATAATATGTAGTCAATAAATCCAATCAATGAGCACTTGTAAATTGTGTGGGTCAGTGTACAAATCTTAGCAAGAAATTTTTTTATCAATGTGTCTAATTTATCTGTATAAGTTGTGCTATGCATATGGAATAATTTATGTCCATCATAGAGTTTAAGTGACTGTACAAGAATTCTGAAAATCCTACAGCTGTTCTTGTCATAATAACTTAGAATACTATTTGAAATGAACTGCATAAAATAAAAAATTGGAAAAAAAAATAGTAAATCGGTCAGAATTTATAGATGTTTTTTTCAAGATAATTTAGAACAGTTTATCTATTCATCTCCAATCTTCAATGATCCCAAATAGAAAGATGCATTAATAGGAAAGTATGGGAATCTTGATCTTTAAGCAAGGCTTAAACATATAGAATTTGTGTTATGCATTAGGATGTCATTGATTATTTACAGTGCAGTGTTTGAATGAATCGCCGCCCTTACAAGGGTTGGAACGAGAGCCCCCAAATTCTGAAACCTTTCCTTCAATTGTTCTAGCTAAAAGTTTAATGCACTTGGAAGTGTGTAGTTGTTGGCATGCGTATATAATTTCTACTACTGTCGACCACTCACTGTCCAAGATTTATTGCTCAACTGTCCACCGTTCATAGCCCAGTCAACAACCTAGCCATCCTAGCCATTCCATCCATCGTCCACATTTAATTCAATACAACATGTGTTATATGTTTGGTTTGTATTCCGAAAAATTCTTAGACCTCTATATAAAGAGGCTTAATGTAATGCATTTCAGCAAGGCAATAAGGCAAACAAGCAATAATATCAAGATTTCCTGTTGTGTTTTTAGTTTTCTCTATCTCTGCCCACCTTCATATTGGTATTAGAGCACAGGCAGATTGTGGAGTTTAAAAAGAGATTGCTACTTCAAGAAAGACATATGAGATCAATCCAGTAGTAAGGTATTGCATTTTATTTTTTAAGTTGAGGCATGAGTGTGTATGATCTGGATTTTATTTCAAGTGATTAGTTTTTGTAAAAAGTTGGAGATCATAATTTTGAATTGAGATAATCTTATTGATTTTGTTGCCGTACTTAGGAATTCAAGTATTTTAAAAGACTTTATTGTTTTTTAAAGTATGGCATCAAGCATGAATCAGTTTATGATTCCAATATTTTCTGGCAAGAATTATGATCATTGGGCATTTAGAATGACAACAATATTTCATTCCCAAGAGTTAGTGGAGATTGTAGTGAATGGATTTGTAGAGCCATTGAATGAATCGTTATTAACAACAAATCAAAAGAATGAACTCAAGGAAAATAGGAAAAAAGATATAAAGGCTTTTCAAATTACTCAACAAGGTTTGGATGACACTGTTCTTGCAAGGATTAATGGAGCTACAACAGCCAAGCAAGCATGGGAGATCCTTGAAACAACATATCAAGGTATAAGCAAGGTAAAAGTATCTAAATTACTGTCATTAAGAAGAGATTTTGAAAACCTCCAAGTGAAAGATACTGAATTAGTAGAGCAATTTTAATTCGAGTTATGAATGTGGTTAATCAAATAAGGTTGAATGGTGATGAGCTAACAGATCAAAAAATTGTAGAAAAGATCTTAAGAAGCTTGCCTATTAAATCTGATAATATTGTTGTGGCAATTGAGGAATCTAAGGATTTGTCAAATTTATCTATAGATGAGTTATTTGAGTCATTACAAAACCATGAATACATGTTGAATAGGCATGATAATACTTCATTGGATCATGCATTCAAAACACAAATGACATTTGGCAGAGGCAGAGGAAGAGGAAATCTAGGATTTAGAGGATGAGGAAGAGGATGAAATAATTATCAAAGAGAGGAAAGGAGTTTTTATCAAGGAGTAAGGGGAAATCAAAATTTAAGCTCAAGGGGGTGCAATAACAATCAAGCTTCAGAAAGGTATGACAAATCAAATGTCCAATGTTATTATTGCAAGAGGTTTGGTCACTTAGAAAATGAATGTCGGAAGAAGCAAACAGATGTATGCAAACAAAATGCAAATTTTTCATAAAGTAGTCTAGGGACATTATTCATTACATGTCATGTAGCTCAAGTGATATTTGGTTTCTAGATAATGGTTGTAGCAATCATATGATAGGAAATAGAGATATATTTGAAAGCTTGGATACCTCAATAAAGTCAAAACTAAAATTAAGCAATGATAACATAGTGGAAGTAAGTGGAAAAGGTACAATTGTTGTAATGACAAATCTTGGTAAGAAATCTATTTCTGATGTGTATTTTGTACCCAGTTTAAAGTATAATCTTATAAGTGTGGGACAACTTACACAAAAAGGTTATAAAGTTATTTTTGAAAATAACATCTGCACTATATTTGATATTTCTCCTAGTACCATGGTCATTGCAAGGGTTGAAATGATAGACAATAGAATGTTTCTACTTCACATGAAAAGTGGAATGATGGATGAGGATGGAGTGAGTTTCAAGGAAACATGTCAAGATCAATCGTGGATATGGCATTTGAGGTATGGTCATCTAAATTTCAAGAGATTGAGTTTATTGCAAAGAAAGGAAATGGTAAGAGGCTTACCCCCCATTGAAGCACCAATTAGTTCATGTGAAAGTTGCATCTTAGCTAAGCAAAATAGGGAAAGTTTTCCAAAAGAAATGTCATATAATGCTTGGGCACCTTTAAAAATTGTGCACATGGACATATGTGGTCCTATTCAAGTGTCATCATTAGGGGGGAGCATTTATTTTCTAACATTCATTGATGACTTTAGTAGGAAGATATGGGTTTATTTTTTTAAATATAAATCTGAAACATTTAGCAAGTTTAAGGAGTTCAAGGCATTTGTTGAGAAACAAAGTGGTCTATCCATTAAGGTATTAAGGTCAGATAGAGGGGGAGAATACATGTCAAATGAGTTTTTGGATTATTGTAGGCATCATGGAATAAAGAAGCAATTCACTACAAGTTATACACCTCATCAAAATGGTGTTGCCAAAAGAAAGAATCAAACAATAATGGAGGTAAGAATCTACCAAATGAATATTGGGTTGAAGCAATAGCTTGTGTTGTTTATATCTTGAATAGGAGTCCAACAAGGATTGTAAGAGACAAGATTCCACAAGAAGCATGGAGTGGTAAGCATCATTGTGTTTCCCATTTTAGATTATTTGGTTGTATTGCATATGCACATGTTCCTAAAGAAACAAGGAGTAAATTGGATGATAAGAGTGAAAAATGTATTTTTATTGGTTATGATGAACAATCTAAGGCATAAAAGTTGTTTAATCCTATAACTAGAAAAGTCATTATAAGTAGAGATGTTGTGTTCAACGAGGAAGAATCTTGGGATGGCAATATAGAAAAAACAGTTATAGGCACAACTCCAATACTATATGATGATCAAGAAGGAAAAGACTAAGAAAATCAAGAAGATCAAACAAATGAGCAAGGGGGAACTCCTTCAAGAAGTACACATGGAGATAACACACAAATAGAAGATGAACAAGTAGAATCTTCAAGTTTGCAAATAAGTAATGACTCTAATCCTACACTTGCATCTTTGAGATCAAGGATTAAGAATAATAAAACTAAAAGTTTGCAAGAGATTTATGAACAAGGGGACATAATAGATTAACAATCAATTTTTTCTTTATTTGCTCAAGATCCTATATATTTTGAAGATGCAATTAAGGAAAAACAATGGATTAATGCAATGCATGAAGAAAAGGAATCTATTTGTAAAGATACATGGGAACTAGTTGACTTGCCTAAGAATAAAGAATGCATAGGTGTAAAATGGGTTTATAAAACTAAGTATAAGGAAAATGGAGAAGTTGATAAATATAAGTCAAGATTAGTAGCTAAAGGGTTTGCACAAGAATATGGAGTTGATTATAATGAAAATTTTGCACCTATAGCTAGAATAGATACTATTAGAATGGTACTAGCAATTGCAGCTCAAAATAAATGGATGGTTTATCAAATGGATGTAAAATTAGCTTTCTTAAATGGGTATTTAGAAGAAGAAGTTTATGTGCAACAACCACTAGGTTATGAAACCAAAGGACACAAACACAAGGTTTATAGGTTGAAGAAGGCACTCTATGGGTTGAAACAAGCATCAAGGGCATGGTATAGCAAAATTGATTCATATATGATTAAGAATGGATTTAATAGAAGCACTAGTGAGCCAACACTATACACCAAAGTCAATAAGGAAGGTCAAATTTTGATTGTTTTCTTGTATGTTGGTGATTTGATCTTTACTGGTAATCTTTCCATTGATATGTTCAAATCAAAAATGAAGAAAGAATTTGAGATGATAGATTTGGATTCGATGAAATATTTTCTTGGTATTCAAGTAACAAAAAATGACAAGGGAATTTTCATTTGTCAAAATAAATATGCACAAGATGTTATGAGACGGTTTAGAATGATAAATTGTAGTCCAGTCTCTACACCTATGACAATGGGCACAAAATTAAGTAGAGAAGACAATAAGAATGAATTTGATTCTACTCAATTTAGAAAGTTGGTTGGCAATTTGATGTATCTCACAACAACTAGGCCTAATATTATGTATGCAGTGAGTGTAATTTCTAGATTAATGGATTCACCTAAGAACTCACATTGGCAAGTAGGGAAGAGAATATTGAGATACATTGTAGGGACTCTGAATTATGGCATAATGTATTCTTCTTTAGATATATTTTAGCTAGTTGGGTATACTGATAGTGACTTTCCAGGAAGTATTGATGATAGAAAGAGCACATCTGGATATGCATTTCTTCTTGGAACATGTATTGTGGCATGGGCATCAAAGAAGCAGCCTATCATGACTATTTCTTCAACTGAAGAAAAATATGTAGCCAGTACATCAACAACATGTCAAGTAGTATGGATGTGAAGAGTTTTGAAAGACCTAATGCATGAGCAAGATCAATCTACTACAATCTATTGTGATAACAAGTCCACCATCACACTATCAAAGAATCATGTTTTTCACAAGAGGACAAAGCACATTGATACTAAATATCACTTTATTCAAGAATTAGTCAATAATGGAGAAATCAACTTGGAGTATTGCAAATCCGAAGATCAATTGGCAGATATATTTACAAAGGCATTACTACAAGAACAATTTGAATATTTAAGAGATCAAATGAATATTGTAAACTTTGATGTAATTAATGGTAGAAATTAAAGGGGAGTGTTGGCATGCATATGTAATTTCTACTACTGTCAACCACTCACCATCCAAGATTTATTGCTCAACTGTCCACCATCCACAGCCTAGTCAACAACTTAGTTGTCCTAGCTGTTCTAGCCATTGTCCACATTTAATTCAATACAACATGTGTTATATGTTTGGTTTGTATTCTAAAAAATTCTCAAAACTCTATATAAAGAGGCTCAATGTAATGCATTTCAGCAAGGCAATAAGGCAAACAAGCAATAATGTCAAGATTTCTTATTGTGTTTTTAGTTTTCTCTATCTTTGCCCACCTTGAGTAGTTTCAAAAGAAAATGATCAATTTAGAATAAGCCAAAATCTAATTTTTTTTTAATGTATCACTCTAAAATTTCTCTTCATTCCATCTCCTATCTTCAATTATGGAAAATAAAAAATAGGCAAAATAGGGAAGTATCTAAATTTTCAGCTCTTAGCAAAGCTTACATAGATAGTAATTTGATTCTACGTTAAGATCTCAATGATTTCACTGCAAAGAGTATTGATGGGGAGGGCATATGATGCACTTCTATTCTAGTAGAGTAAAAATTCATTTTCTTAATAAGTAGGAGATGAATAAACCAAAAAACTTTTATTGATGAAAATGAAAAAGTTATCTGCAATAGAATGCATTTAGAATACCTTTTTTAATCATATCTCTATAGAGTATGGAAGGCTAGCATCAAGAAGATAATTTGAAATAGTAAATGCATTGAGAAATATATAGAATGTGTTTTTCTTTCCAATTAACAAAGTATTATGCTTACCGCTTTACATTCTTGTCTAGCTCACATTAAGTCTTGAAGTGAAATTACATGTGATGATCCATTGAAGAGGATAAGTTGGCGATTGAAGATTCAGTACTAATTCATTGAATTATTTTTTCCTTTTTTTATTTATTCAAAGCAAGAATAAAAATGAAAATCCAAAATTTTGACCAATCAAATTTTATTTTTCTTTGGATAAGGCCTCGTAGTTTAGAAACTACATTCAATTTCCTATAGATTCTATTTTTACAAGGTTTTTATAAAAAGTTCATAACTACTTTAAAATTATGTGTCAAATTAATATAACCCTAATTTGTTGATTTTTCATTGCCACTTAAGGCCATAGTTTGGTTGAGCATGATCTTACACATACCATTGTATTAAATTTTCTTAAATTTTCTATGACTCAAAACAAGCCATAATGGAATCAAATTACTATAACTCTATCTTTTCTCCATTAATGAGTGATTTAAAACTCAACAATGCAATATTTGGACCAACTGAAAATGTAGATATTATGTTAAGCAAAATAAAATTTGGACCTCATCCTAGTCTTGGAAATCCTTTTATAGACAAATATTGCAACAAGCTTTAGATATGGGAGAGTGACACATGTCACATTTCAAAATGGTCCTAAAAAATTGTTACATATGAGACAAAATAATAGAAAAGGAGAATTGGAGATAATTCCCAAAATTGAATAGCTAGCAACTTGGATCTTCAAGATCGGTCCTTGGTTTGTAATGTAGGCATATCCATAGTAGGTAAACTGCAAAAGTAAGATATCCTATTATGATGGACTATCTTCTCTCTATTGGCTCCTCATAAGTTGTTCCAAGTCTATTTAGTGATTGACTCCAAAATGTAGAGCTTCTACTCCTCCCACAACTTCTCAAAAAACAATATCTCTTTCTTCATCAAGCCAAGTAGCATCTCTAACTATATTTAGTTCATTCAAAATTTTATTCCATATGGAATCATTGATATCCCTTGAGTCAACAACAAATTTTTTCATGTCCACCTCAACTTTATATAATGCATCAATGATTTCATCAAAAAGATGAGACATCGATTTCCCCCTTAAAGTATGAGATAACCTTTCATTATCCAAAACTTGGTCAAGAGACATGGACCATTCCTACCATTCCTTTAATTTTCCTTTAGTGTCCACAATAGGAGCAATAAAATCATGAACACCATAAATAATAATTTTAAAACTTATTATGCACAATCTATAGTTTCCTAGGGAAAAAACCATACAATTCCTTTACTCTAGGAAGCATCTATCTTGTGGTAATAATTATAACTGGAAACTTAGTCTTTTGAGACATTATTGGAACCAATTTGTCAAAGAACTAAGGATAAGGACCCCATTATTGAATAAAAGAGTCAATAAGAAAAGATCCTTTGAATATTTATGTTCTACACCTTGGAGAGAAATGAAAGTGTCATGAAAATTTTGAGAAATATTCTTCAAAATATTCATCCTATGCTATAAGACTTTTCCATGTTTTGTAAACCATACAATCCAAAAAAATTACACTCCCTTGGTTTGTATCCTATACATCCATCTATTTGGGTTTGTTAGATTCAGGGACTATCTCCAACACTGTCATAGTTTGAGAGTCCATATTATATCTTGATCCCCTTACAAACCTTCAAGATCAAATGCTTTGTAAGATATAGATAACTTGTTTTCTAATCACATATACCATTGTTGGTACCCTATGTGGACCCAATTTTTCAAAATTTCAAATTATGGTTTCAAACCTTTTTGAACCAAGGTTCAAATTAGTTCGAAGTGGTTCAACAATTCAAATGGGCATCTTGCAGGTTCAATTCAAGAAAATTTCACATTCATGGTTTGAAATGCAAATTTATTGATTCATAAAAGTTCAAAATTCAATGGTTTGAGTTCAGAGTTTCAAAGATTTGGAATTTAGTTTGAAGGCTCGATAAGTTCAATGATGCAGACTCAGCCCAAATAATCAAATGTAGTGTGTTGAGTTAATTATTTTGGATACATTAAATAGTTGAAAATCCATAATGCCCCAAAGTCAAAATTTCCATTTCTATCAATGTTTGAAGGTATATATGAAGGCATCACAATGCTTGGTCTCCACCATCAGGGAGAAGAAGTAGTTTATGTGATAATGTTGTCTTAATAATGAGATACCTACATGAATGAATGATATTTGTAAACTTTGTGAACACTTTTAAAGATATTACATTTCATTATCTACAAAACTAGTACATTCTGCACTTCATGGAGGAAGTTTAATATAAATTACAAGTGTCATTAGCTCATTTATTAAAGGAATGGACATACACCATACAAAGTGATCAGTGATATTCTTGATGAAAGACACATTGAAGGCAGGAGTGTTCATCTGGCAAAGTCATGTCTTCATTTTGATATCGATAACATTTAATGCAACCTACAAGCATAGATTCTTTGATGACAAAAAAATCAGTCATGTTTTAGGGGTTGTATCTCACAATTCAACCATTGGATCAAACTCAATTTCAGATATGTGTGGTTAATCCTAATTTTCTAACTTTTGACTAAAGCAATCTTCAAAATTTTTATGGCTGAGTGAGATATATATGACTATTTGCACCACTATCAGATCAGCAATGACAGTCACAAATGCAGATGAGAGGAAAATCGGTCTCGATGTGGGTGCCATAACTCTCAGCTCCACCATTGGATCTTCCTAAAATTGAAATATGTTGGGTGTATCCTAGTTTTAAAAATCCTCACTAGAGTGATCTTCCAAATTATGTTTAGTTTGTGAGATATAGATAACTATGTGCGGGTCTATCAAAATTACCTAGAATAGTCACAAAATGTTGAGCATAGTGAAACAATCATGTTTCATGGGTTGTATCTCACAATCCAACTGTTGAATTGACCTCAATTTTAGATATATGTTGTAAAACCTAATTCTATAGTTCCTCTTCAAACAGATTGTCCAAAATCATAATAGATCAAAAGTTTGAGTGCAGTATTGTCAAAAATGTCAATGACAGTAACAAATGCTATCAACATTACATCTCTAGAAAAGTGCCACTTGTCCCAATTTAATTAGATTATTTGGGACTTTGGAGAGTTATATTTCCAAGTTGTTCATTTTAAAAAATTATAAAGTATGTAGATATTAAGTAAGAGATAAAGTCATCAGAGGAAAGGAAGAGATATAAGATAATTTAAATGGGTAATATTTTCAAGAATCTATTACATAACAAAAAAATCAGCAAGAATGTTATTTATTGTAATCAAGGAGACATAGAAGGGGTTCCACTTTTCTTTTAGAAGGAGAGATTTTGTCCTAGAGCAAGAGGGAAGAATTTTCCATTTTTTCTTAGTTCTTCTTCTTCTTTTCTAGGAGAGTAGACTTTGGGGTTGTAGAAGACTAGGGCTTTCATTTTTCTGAATTGTGTGTTGGAAAAAGAAAGGAAATTTTGATTTTTAAATGTAATGCAAGGGAAGGATTTATGTTTCTTTTAGATTGTGATTTTGATGCAATGTGTAGTAAGATCTTTGTTATCCATTATGCTTTAGAGAAGGGAGATTTGGAAGATAACTGTGAATCAAAACTTGGGGTTTGGAAATTTTTCTTCCCACTAATTGTGATCTTTGCATGACTTTCAATTTTCTCTAAATGCATTTAAATGTTGTGATTTCCTGAATACATTTGATTTCAAGATATCTTTGAAGCTCTAATCCTTCATTTTCTCAGGAGAATGGAAGATACATTCTTTGTTGTCATTGTCTTACATTCAAGCAATTGAACTTTGTGTCATTTGCTATTCATTTTCTTTTAGTTACTTAGTCTTTCCACATCTATTTCATGTTTATGTATAGATGTTTGTAAACCTTTCTTGCTTTCAAGTTAAAAGCATTATCAATTGTAGTGTAGTTAATTCATTGTATCTCTTACACGAGGAGCTATACCCAATAGAATTCAAAGGAAGGTTATCAATCCAATGATAACCTATTCAACTATTAGTGCTGATTTAGTCTTCTTATTGGGGCATTTAGGGTCATTTTGTATGTATTTTCTTGGAAGACAATCTATTCACTAACAAACATGAAACAAGAACTCAAATCCCACCTAGGGAGAAACATCATTTCACCAAATTTATGGCCTCCTCTACAATTAAAATTTCACATTAGGATCATAGGCCTACAATATATTCACCAGTTCAACAACTTTTTCATCCGATTATCTAGGTTGTAAGGCCAAATTCAATTCATTCTAGTTCAATTTGAAAAGAAAGATCTTGAACTCCTTAGTCATGATGAAATCATCATATTTTAAGAACATCAAAGTATTATATAGTATTCATAATTAAATTCAATTGCATTTTCATTAGTAATGTCATCAATATTAACGATGAAAAGAGCCTATTGCAATGAGTTCTCCTAAAATGGTCTTGAATTGGTTATTTGATAAAATTTGTATAAAAAAAATCATGAAGCAGTAAATTGACGATAAAAGATATTATTATTCCATTCTAATATGTTTGGACTAATCTTGTGAAGTTGTAAAGTTATTTGAGTCTAATATTCTAAATGTTGTAAAATGCAACTTTTCCAAAGTTGTAAAAAGACAAAATGGGAAGTTAAATGGTCATAAGAGGAAGTTGAGTAGCTATAACTTCCACATGAAGGTGTAAAAGCTATTAAAACTTTTTTAATGGTCATTCATAGGCATGATGTAAAATTGGAGAAGGATTGGAAATCATTGCAAGCATTTTTGTATCATATTTTCATTGTTTAAATGAAAGTTTTTCCTCTCTTTTTTAGGTATTGTATGACTATGTACAGCCTGGAAAAGTTTATTTATATTATGTTAATTTAGTAAATTGAACATTATTTCCATTTTTTTTGGTTTGATATTATTTCATGCAATATTAAGGAATTTATCAAAGTCTTGGTGAAAATTGTTTCTAACTGCCCAAAACTTTGATTCATAGTTGATTAGTTTTGGAAAAATGATCATAAAATTTGATTGCACCATTAGATCTTTCTATAAATTGGGGAAATTATATATAATTGCACATTCTACAATAGGAATGGTGGGATTGACTTGATTATGAATATTTGAAGAGTTATTGATGACTGTTTATGACTATATTTTCATGACTAGAATAGAGTTTATTTCACATATGTTAATGCCTCTATCATGTTGAAGAAATTATGTTGATCATTTAACTATATGGTTGATTTGGGGGTTCAAGAAGGATTCTAATACTCTACTTGCATCAATTCCTCCTCTTCAAGGAACACATATGGTTCTGGGGAACTTGGATTCACCCTATCCACTTCTTGTGCCTAGACCTCAGACATTTGTGCCATAATTTTTTGGTAATTTGTAATTCATTTATTAAATCTATCCAAATAATTCTCCTTGCTATAGAAACCAAGAAATGTGGGATCAATCCTCGCAAATTGTTTTTGAACTCTCATTATATCCTCCCACTTCAAGGTCTTATCCCTATAGACATCTTAACATAAGCAATCTCTAATCACATCCTCTTCCCATAATGGTTTGCTTGCAGGAAGGTGATAACCTCTCATATCTCTCAATTCATTTCTAACTACATCTTATGGATCATAGGTTCTAAAAACCAAAAAAGGCAATTTATAATGTCTAAGGAACTCATGGATCTCATTAACATATTTTCAAATAGTAAAATCTCCTATCTTGAAACTCTGACACATTAATTTAATAATCCCTAATCTTTCAGGCACATATCTTGGCAATATGTGGGGAGGTTGTAGACATCCATATACCCTCATTATAGTACTATTCCCAAATAAACACACATTCCCCTAGTTTTTATTTTAATATAACATCATCATAGCATAAATATTGACAATTAATTTTCTCACATCATAAGGAACTCTCTCCATATTACAACCCAAAAAATTCATAATTGTGAATAAAAAATCATTATAAAATAAAATTGAATAAAAGATAATAACAATTTCATACCCTAGTCCACAACTCCACATGTAGTGCCTACCCCTAGTTTTCATTTTATTATTATTACCGAGCTCTTTTAGGCCAGTTTATGCTTGTTGATTAGTAGCACTATCTTTCAGATTATCAGATATTGTTTCATATTCAATTATTTTATGATGATTATTACAGTGATTTTAGTTATTGATGACGATTAGTTAGATGTATTATCATATGTACTTTTTTATGGATACTTACCACATACTGCATGTGTATGGTGTGTGTGTGTGTATTTTCTTTATGTATGATGTTTTTGATGTGGTTAAGGAAGGGAGTCGTAGTCACCTACTAGTCAAGATCTACACGATGCACCACTTCCTACCATTGCCAGTTTAGTTTAGCATATATGTAGTTATACATGTATGGATTTTATGCAGATTACAAGTACCAGGTATTGACTTCCCTGAATTGCCAGGATGAGCATACCCTATCACATTATCTCAATGGTAAGAGAGGGGAGATAAATTCTTAAGTCAAAATCCTAACCTTTAAACCCATCTATCCTAGAAAAATAGGACAAGTATCTAAGTTAGTTTACCCACCGAATTCGTCAAGTGGTCTGAATTTGTGATTTTAACCCTAGAGTTTGATTATGCTCTTTACCTTCAGTTGAGTTGTTGTATTTGATTTTGTGGGTCTGTTGTGATTTTTTATTATAATTAAATCAATTTAATAGATAATTTAATGATTTAATTTAATGGAAATTTTATAAAGAAATTTGATATTTAATTATATTTAATTAATTGAGAAATTAATGAAATAAAAGAATTAAATTTAAAAGATTATATTAAAGTTTTATTTTTGATGTATATATATTTATTTAATTTAATAATTATTATTTAGGAGTTTTATGTTAATAATAAACTCTAAATAATGTTATTAATTAAGTTAATAAATATACTATTATGAAAAAAACATCTCATGAATTAATTAAATAAAATAATTCAACTTAAAGATAAAGTTTTAGTTTTAATTTAGGCGTAATTATATATATATCTAAATTAATAATATTTATTTAAGATTTTTTATTTTAAATAATAAACTCTAAATAATATTATTAGTTTAATTAATAAATATATTATTAAAACATTTCGTAATTAACTAGAGAGAGTAAGCAATTACTTAATAAAGTTTATTTTATTAAATTGCATAAAGCATATGCAAGAATTTTAAAGATAAAATTATAGTTCTAATTTTGGCACATTTATAATTATTTAATTTATTAATAATTCATTTAGGAGTTTTATTTTAATTAATAAACTTTAAATAATATTATTAGTTAAATAAATAAATATGATATTAAAAATGTCTCATGATTAATTAAAGTGAGAAAGAAAATTAATTTAATAAAGATATTTTAATTTTAACTTCTTAAAGTTGTTGCATGAAAATTGTATATAGAAAATTCAATATTTAATTAACTAAAAAATTAATTAAATAAAATATTTAAATTTAAAAGAATAAATTAAAGTTCTAATTTTACTATATTTATATTTATTTAATAATAATTATTTAAGAGTTTATTTTAATAATAAACTCTGAATAATATTATTAGTTGAGTAATATATATTATTTGATTAAAAAGAAAATATTAAAATATGTTAGTATTTGATTTAATTAAAAATTAATTAAATTTATGCTTTAAATAAAAAGTCTAAATTTAGAAAATTGGTTAAAGAAAGATTAGAATATGATGTTATTTAATTAATTAGAAATTAATTAAATATGTACTTTAGTTTAAAATATTTATTTTAAAAGTCTAATTTAAGAAGTTCAATAAAAATAGAAGAAAAAATTAAAACATTAAAGATTAAATATTGTTTTATTATGATTATTTAATTAATAATTACTAAATTAGATTTGCATTTAAATAATGAAGTTTAATTATTCTTATTAATTTAAATAATAGACTATGCTTTAAATAGTGCTTACACTAATTAATAAGTAGAGGAAAAGAAAATATAAAAGAATATTTTAATTAAAAGGTTCTTTAAATGTGCATGAAAGAATTAAATTTAAAAAATTTGATTAAAGTTCTAATTTAGGCATATTTATATTTATTTAATTTAATAATAATTTATTTAGAAGTTTTATTTTAATTAATAAACTCTAAATAATATTGTTAGTTAAATTAATAAATGTTATATTAAAAATGTTGCATGATTTAATAAGGGAGAGAAAGTTTTAATTTAATAAAGTTTATTTTAATTAAATTGCATAAAGTGTGTGCATGCAAATTTAAAAAATAGTAATTAAAGACAAAGGGTTTTCGCATGATTTCATAATCAAAGCCTTGATTTGGGGGAAAAACTCTTTATATATAGTAATTAAAGACAAAGGGTTTTCGCATGATTGCATGATCAAAACCTTGATTTGGGGGGAAAACTATTTATTAAGGAAATTAGAGCTCATTTCTAGATACATAGGTTTGGAGGAGCCAATTTCTGAAAAGAGAGTTTTCAAAAGAAAAGGAAGATTCTTGCATGTTTGTGCATTCATTATTTTAGCATCAGATCCAGGTAGGATCTTGTGGGTTTGTTTAGTAATTTCTCATTCTTTGAATTCTTGTCTTCTTTGTGTATGTTGTGTTTCCATTTTCAGAAGTTCTTTGGGTTGAAACTCTTGTTTAAGAAAATTTATATCTATTATAAAATTGTCTATGATTTAATCTGAAAACTTTTAGTAAATATTGAACTTTAGGGCTTTCAAAACCTAATGAATTTTGAAATTCACTTTTGTATGTGCTTTATGTGATGAGTGATTTATTAGTGTTGGGGTTTTGGGCTGACCTAGCTTTGACCAAACTTAGGATGTTATTAGAGGCTTGGGAGTTTTGCATTTGTGGTATTATGTTGAATTGATCTTGATCTTTTTATACCCAACCATGGTAATGTGTCTGGTATGCTCTATGATGTGTGTTGCTCTATTGATTGTTATTGCTTTCCAGTGATCTTGTGCGACACTGAGGTAAATGTATGACCTACTTGACTTAACCATTTTTGAAGTCCTCAATCATTTGTATTTGGATTACTTTCCAGTCACTTTTATAGGACTAAGGTGTTTGGTATGATTTGTTCTTGATAATGTCATGCTATGATGTATTTGACTTAACCATTTTGAGTCTTCGATCAGTTATCTTTGGGATGCTTTCCAATTTCTTGTAGAGAATTGATGTGTCATGATTTATCTCTTAATAATTTCTAGTCACTTGTATAGGACTAAGGTGATTTTATATAATTCTTTGATTTATAATCTTATGATTCTAGGGTAGGTTATCTATATGTAATGTTGGGAAGTGGCTTGCAATGGAGGTCAAGGCCTTAAGTGGTTGCTAAGGTAACCTATTATAAGTTGTTTAATAAGTGAAAACACTACAATAAATGGGAATAAAATGAACCTAATAAAATTCTTTGTATGTTCTTGCCCATGCCTCGAGTGTTAGTACAGACTAGGATGGGAGTAGAGAGTGCTTGGTTGTGACCTTGCATCTGTAGTATGCCTTGTCAGTACAAGAGGATACTAGTGGCTGCATAGGGATCACTAGGGGTCCAAGGTCCTAAGAGATTTCTAGGGTAACTCTAGCATAATTCGTGTGATGACACTTGCCCACTTACATAGTAGGTTTCCTACGTGTCTTTGTGTGCCTCTGGGTCTAGATGTCGATCTATCTTTAGAACTTTTGAGTTAGATTGCTTATAGGATTTCTTGGACTTAGAGAGTACTTTTTATATTTGATTTGATATCCTATTTGGGACTTGAGACTATATCCTTAGCACGATGGGAGTGGGCCATTTAGGTTCCATGCGGTCAGGTGGTAGTTCTTTTTACTCTTACTATTGAGATCTATCCATCGCTACCGTGACTGGAGTTTCCTTGTCTGCATTTTATTTCATTCTATCTTTGTATCATTATGATGGATGATTTCATTTATGGTATTGTACTTTGTATCATGGATCTGAGGAGGATGATTTAATTCTATTTTTATAACTATATATTCTTTTAGCCTTTCATACCTTGTGACATGTACAATAGATGATTGAGCATTCTAAATTTTATTGCCAAGTGGCATTCGAAACAAATGTATATTATTTAAATGGACATTGGACTTTTAATTATTCTTTCATATGGATGTGTTATTTATTTAGACTTAGTATTAATTAAATTTAAATGTGATTCAATGTCTTGGGATCCTTAAGGAATGTAACCTGTAAAACTTTTAGTTAATTCTTTTGGATCCCTTGGTGGGGTGTTACACCACAAGGAGTGCCTATCCCATTTCTTCAGTCTATTCAATGGAGTCCTTGTTAATATAGGAAATTTTTATGTATAGGAGCAAGTGCATGAGTAGAGAGTAATGATGGAACTTGAAATTTCTCATTTATCCTTCTTTTGTAACCATGATTTCATCATTCATTATAATTATTATGTGCTTCACACAATCATACTCCAGGTTTGTATAGTGGTCTTAGATATCAATAGCCAATACATATATATCACTAGTCACATTCTTAGACCCATCCATTCTCAATACCTTATGCAAACCATAAATAGTATTCTTGAAGTATCCTAAAAAATAATCAAGTGGCAAGATTTTATTGATTTTTTTGGTATATCTCCTACTTGCTTCTTGCTTCTTGGAATGTGTATAAGCATAACCCTATCAATAAAGTAACTTTTTTGTTTACAAAGCACCTCTTCAAACTCTTCCAATTTAATCTTGTATTAAGTAGGTCCTTGGAATCCAAATGCTTCAATAAATGTTGTCGTATCTAACTTGCACAATATACTTATGTCCCTCCTAAGGAATGATTGATAATATAGTTATAAGCTTTAATCAAATCTTTGAGAAGATCAACATCAATGAACACTTTAGGTATAATTAGTTTGCCTAGATTTCTATCACATGGATTAAAAGATGGAGGCCCTTTCAGCTATTATTTTAAAAATACACAACAACTCATTTGATATTTGTACCTGGGCATATGACATCCCTAGATGAAAAGTAAGAATCCCTCCACTCATGTGTGTTGGTAGACTATGAATTTGAATGTCTAGGAAACAATTTCAACCATTCTTCTACATAAACACTCAACTTCTTTATTCTAGTCTAAACTTGTGGAGTTGGAACCTCTTCAACCTTGGTCTCATCCTTGGGTGCATCTTGTTTCACCATTTCTTATCTTGGTAACTTACTCAAAAAATCTTGGAAAACTTGTAAATATGTTAGCTCTGCAAATTCAAGGACTTGAAAGCTTTGTAATGGAAACCTTTGATGATAATTGAGTAGCATTTATTAAGATAGAAAGTCATTAATTGCATTAAATCTTATCATGCATGATCTCCCTTTGAAATTCTTAGAAAATAATTTAACATTGATTTATCAAGGTTTGTACAACTCGACATCAATTTACTCCTATCATCACAACATTAATCATTTACTAGGACCCCACCTACCTGTTCTTTCTGAGCTCATAAGACTTTTCAATTAATATGTTGTGATTTTCCTCTATACAAATTCATGAATTTTGTGATGTCCTCATAATATTCTAGTACACAACCCTTCTATCTATTGAAAAGCTACACCTTCTCATTTTCATTCTTGTTGCAACCTTGTAACTAGATCCAAAATCAACCACAAACCACTACGATGTAGCATTTACCATAATCTTTATCACTTTTGGTCGGGACTTCACTATCCCTAACCACAACAACATTTATGGCTTTTTGAAATTACACTCTTAAGAGAATCTCAACTTCACAATCATTAACCTCAAACCTTGTATGGGAGTCGTGAACCTATGCTTAACACATTTTCATTCTGTTCACAACCTCACAACCTTTTGTTTTGAGTGTGAGGTTTATCTAGTAAAGTCATGCTTTCTTTGAATCGCAAGATCACAACCCTTCTATCACTGCTGTGCTTATTATCCATTTACACTTTAACTTCTAGTTCAACTTTCTCACAACTTTGTGACTATTAATAGGTTATGTCATACTATTATAGAGATCTTGCACTTGACATTTATATAGTTTATTGTGACATTGAAAATCTAAAACTTAAATGTTTACAAAATTATATGAACACACACTGTGACCATATAGGATGACCCACATGCTTCAACGAGCACTGACATTCGTTGTTAATTTGCAATTAATTTCTTGATCTAATTCATCCACATGGCAAAAAATCTCCCCATACATTATCATACAAGTTACACTAACACATATTCAAAGTATTGCAACACTTTAAAGTTCTTTTACATAGACTTCAATGAAGTAGCACTCATAGTCTTATCTATTTCATCGTAGCTTTGTAGGTTCAAACCTTGTTGGAACACTATTCACAAAGAAGTTGTACCAACCACCAATGGTAGACATCTCAACCTTGCAATAGTTTAATATATTGTTTACTTCACTATTGAGAGGTTATGCTATACAATGAAACAACCATGATCACAACTTTGCAATTCTTATATCCATAAAAGCATAACCCACTGGAAAGTCACGTGCACTTTAAATCACAAGGTTGTCAACTTAGATTTAGACAAGTGGAAATGGCAAGAGATGTTATGACCTCAAAAGCAACATCACTTTATAAGTCTTTAATTCATGTACCTCATGCAACATGCAAAGTTGTGAATATGAATAAAATGGATATTGCTATAGAGTGGGCCAAAATTACATAAATTGTTGGGAAATAACATGAATAGCAAAATAGACCTAGGATTTTATACTTAGACAAAATTCATAACAAGGAAAAATGAATGTAGAAAACCCTCTTAATAACCACATTGAGAACATCTATGGCATAAATCAAACTTTTCTTTGAAAAATAGGAATAACACAATCATCAACTTTTCTTCAAAAATTCAAAAAATATTTTTTAGAAACAAATGTTAATTTCAAGTGCCATCTCAAAATAACTCAATGGGTTTCTCATTAAGTAGGTAAACAAACATTTTTTAAAGCTTTATAGCCATATTCGCCCATAGAAAAATTCAATGAACAACATAGATCGTACTCATTTTTTCTGAAACCTAATAAAATAATTAAGCTTTGGGCTTCTGACAATGAATTTTTCATAGAAAAAAAGTAGCATCCTAATCAACTATTTAAATGACTTTCAACTGTAAATATATAAAATGAGCAAAGAAATGGAATAAATTAGTAAATAAAAAAGATGAACATAACAATGTTTATTGTGGTTCACCATAATTTTTGGCTATATCCACACTCTTATAGAGAACTATTATATTAATCTCAATCTGTAATACAATTATAATACATGACTGTATATTTGAATTTATGTACATTCACATATAGCCTTCAATGGAGGAGCCATGAGAAGATGAATAGTTAATGTGGACTTCATTGGCTATTCAATTTCTCATGGGTCTTTGGTTGAATGTATAAGTGAATGTATAAATTGACTTATGTGATCATGTACTATAATTTTATTGGGGATTGAGATTAATATAATAGTTCCCTACTAGAGTGTGGACGTAGATACAAGTTGCAGTGAACCACAATAAAAATTGCATTCATCTTCTTGATTTACTAATTTATTCCATTTATTTGTTCATTTTACATTTATATCGACTGCTACAATGAGATCATGCAACAAAGCCAAAGTTAAAACCCTAAGGTATAAAAATGCTATAGAGTGATAGTTTTGATTAAAGCATGAACACAATGATAATGAAAACCAAGATTACACATATGAATACTGTTTAATTATTGGTATGAGTTACCCCCATTTATGTAGTATCCAAAACTCTTTTTTTTGTCCAAAACATTTATATAAAAAAATTCAAGTTGATTTCAAAAACATTCTTTTGAACTATACATTTGATTTGGATAAAAAAATAAGTGAACATATAGAAAAATGATATAAATTGATTCATTATTGAGGAATGAGAAAATCAAGACCCTATACACAAAAGAATAGTCTCAAATAGCCACTAGTTATTTAGTTATAAAGATAGACCACCATAAAATTAAACCCTTTTAACTCTTTTCTAATGATTGCTAATTCAATTATGGCACCCTTATCAAACTTAAATTTCTATTCTAAATAACAAAGTACAACTAGTTCTGCTAAACTTTTTATAGACCAATTATGAATTAAATCAAGATCTAGCATTTGTTGTTAGAGTGTTCTACCACTGATCTCCCCACCTTGATGACAACTCCATCTTTGATTCAAATGTGACTCAATTTCCAATAAATCCAAATTACTGCCCCCCAAAAGCATAAAAAATTAGGGGAACCCAAAGACTATAGAGGCTACACGCATTAATCTTGACAAGTAAACTAAAATAAATCATTGAACCAATTATTTTATTAGGAAAAAAGTGATCCCAACATAAAGCTTTTGGATTGAATCTAAAACTAAAATTTGAATAGAGAACCTCAATTTCATAATTCTAGGTGTAGTTGTTGAAGCTAGGTATGAACAAAGGAGAAATGCATGCTATTTATAACTAGTAGAATAGGGCTATACACTTACTTATCTACAATATAAAAAAATTCAATTTATATCTATGATAGTGGTCTATGTTTGACTTGTAAAATAAATAACTAACCCTATTTTCCCTATGAACAATGAAAAATATGTCAATAGTTGGATAGACTACAATCAATCACTATCATATTGTAATCTTCCTCTATGTTTGGGAGGGGAAACAACCTCATATGATGGGTATTTTTCATATTTTTTTGTACTTTTCACCTAAAAGTACGAAAGGATAAACCATGAAATTAAATAAATGAACAATAAAAACCCAAAAGATATACATATAGACACCAAATGGGATTCCTAAAAGACAACAATTTGCGAGGGATTTTGGGATCGAAATGCAACAATGATAAAGAATGGATAGTAGAGCATAACATACAAAAAGATAAACTATCCTAGTGCATTTACATCAAGATACCAAGAGATGAACATTTTTCTTTACATCAATTACATAATCAACACAAATGTATAAAGGAGCTATTAATTTAATAAATGATAAATTAGCAAACATAACTTAGAGGGAACATTTGGACATACGAGGAAATGCATTATTTATTATTTCTAAGAAATATAACCCATCAACCCTTACACATAATATGAAATCATAATTTATTCAAATTTTCCTACAATATTTCTATAGAGTTTCCTCTTTATAAAAGTGCTCCCTCTTTACATTACAAAATGCCTCATATTTATAGGCTTCACAAAATAACTACTAAATTCCTAGATTAATAACTAACATATTTTTATGTTTTTTGAAAAAGTTAATTAACTTCAAAAATTCACACAATAATGATCAACTTCTTCAACTTCTTAATCTTGACTAAAAGTAATAATAGTAAAAAATGAAGAAGAAGAAGAAAGAAGGAAAGAAATAAATTTGAAGCCCATCACATTAAATAGAAAGAAGATACTGACTTTGCTGAAATAGATTTGCATCTTCAATCTTTTGTGCTCTTGGTGTAACTATTTTTCCATCTATCCAAGTTTCCTTGTTCATCTTAAACCTCATACTCTTTCATCCTTTAACTGCTCTCACATGTTATTAATACTATGCCATGTGCAAAAAGATGAGCTCTAAGCTCGAACATACTCCATGCAAATTTATATCTAAAGTTGTAGGTGCATCATGGAAAGTAAATGAGATATCTTGAAAATGGATTTGCATATGCACCAACATTGTCTTCTACCACTTGGTTGAGTTGATACTTATAATATGAACGTGAGATAGTTTATCCTATAGTAAGTGCTTGAATCAATAGAGTCCATTACTGTTCTATAAAAACTAATAACCTTAATAAATCTTCGACAAACTTTATGTAAAATGTCCCTTTCTTTTTTAAGAGTATGAAATTGTATACAGTTTCCTTCATGAAAAACTCTATTTGGTACTTAAGCTATCATCATGGTAAACCACATAAAGATATAAATTTGAAAAATCTTCTTATATCATATTTGTGCCTTGATGGTCTTATTTTTGTATGTCCCCACCTCAAAGAGAATGGATATTTATCTCTTCCTGGTATATTTCCATAGTTCCCTCTATTTCTTCTATAGCTAGATATGTGAGAAATATTAAAATAAATAAATTCACAACCCTAAATAATGCTCGGCAAAAAACTATTACCGAGTGCCAAAATTTTCTCGGCACCTTAATAAACCAAGCGGCAGGAGAGTGCCAAGTGCACTCGGTAGAAGAAGATGAACTTGACAACAATGGATGCCAAGTGAACTTGGTAGCCACTGTAGGGTAAAGCTCGGTAGTGTGATTACCGAGTGAACTCAGTAGCCACTGGAGAGAGGAGCTCAGAAGAAGAAAATGTTGAGTGAACTCAGCAATAACTATAAAGTTAAAAACTCAAATAAAGAGCAAACCAAGTGACAGACTTCCAATGTGAGTATTACCACCATTAAAACCAAAGAACTCAAGGCTTTAAAATATTCAACAATAAACTTCACAAATGCAATGAACAAGAAGCAATGGATTCACGTATGCCTGCTACCTTTCTATTCAACTTTGATTCAAACTATTACAAAATTTGGGAGCATTCGGCTTCAACTAGAAAACCCTAAAATAACCCTAAATTGGTAAAACTTGAACAACTTCAATACTTCAAAACCTTAAACTTGTAGCTCTAATGGCTGCTTACAATAATGCTTGGAGCAATAACTACTTCAAAAAGTTGAAACAAACAAATAAACTATGAACTTACAGAATGACAGGTAGAAACATGTGCAATTGTAGGCACGACAATGATTACTTCTATCTCTGCAATGACTAATCTATTGATCACTTTTTCTTCTGAACCGAATCTCTCTTTGTCTCTTGAATGAATGAATCAAACATTCCTTTTGTCTTACTTGCAAAATGTTTTCCCCCTCATTTTTGAATTTTAAAACTCACCTACCCATAATAAATATTTTGAACTTTCAGGGGTGGTAGGTGGGCATTTGGATCCAAGGGCAAACAACTAAATGCAATAAATATTCCAACACTCTCCCTTTGTCCCGAGCCAAACAAACAAGGATCACTACTGATCCAGATCAACTACACCAAGACACTCTCTTAGGTGTACAAAGGTTCCAATCACTAATAGCTTGGTAAAAATGTCTGCTAGCTGCTGCTCAGACTTACAAAATTCTACTTTCATATCTCCATTCTCCACCAACTCTTTGATGAAGTGATATCTGATCTCTATATGTTTGCTTCTCCCATGGAAGACTGGATTCTTGGATAATGCAATTGATGAGATGTTGTCACAATAAATTGTGGTTCCATCCTCTTGCCTTTCATTCAAATCTGTCAAGATCCTCCTTAACCAAATAGCTTGACATGTTGTTGCATTTACTACTATATATTCAACCTCTATTGTAGATTGAGCAACAATAGATTGCTTCTTGAATGCCCATGAAATTGCACCTGATCCTATATGAAATACATATCTAGAAGTGTTCTTCCTATCATCTAAACTTCTAGCCCAATCACTATCCCTGTAACCAACCAACTTGAAATCATCATTTGCAGTATACAAAATCCCAAATCCTTTGGTACCTTTCACATGCCTTAGGATCCTTTTTCTCGCTTGCCAATGGGAATCCTTTGGTGTTTCCATAAATCTAGAAATCAAACTTACTGCATGCATTAGGTCTGGCCAAGTTGTAGTCAAATACATTAAACTTCCAACCATACTCTTGTATAGTGTTGGATCCACTCTCTTGCTAGAGTCTTCCTTGCTCAACTTTAGACCTATTGCTATTGGTGTTGGGGCTGCCTTACAGTTCTGCATTTTAAATCTCTCCAAGATCTACCCTACATAATTTTTCTTGAGAGATAAAGATGCCATCACACATTTGTTTTACTTCTATGCATCAAAAATATTTCAAGAGACCTAGGTCTATTATTTCAAATTCATTTTTCATGGCCTCTTTGAACTCACCAATTAGTGTCTTGTCATTACCAGTAAAAATTAAATCATCTACATACAAGACAACAATCAACACATTACCATTTGCTACCTTGATGTAGAGAGTAGGCTCACCATTTCTTTTGCTAAAGCCATTACTCATCAAATATGAGTTAATCCTATTGTACCATGCGCATGGAGCTTGCTTGATCCCATAAAGAGCTCCCTTCAATCTATATACTTTGTTCTCTTCACCTACAACTTCATAACCAGGTGGCTGCTCCACATATACTTCTTCCTTCAATACACCATTTAGGAAGGAAAACTTCAAATCCATTTGATATACCTTCCATTTGTGCTGAGCTGCAATTGCTATGACAACACACACGATTTCCATTCTTGCAACCGGGGCATAGGTCTCATCATAATCTCTACCATACTATTGTTTGTAGCCCTTGACTACTAGCCTTGCCTTATGCCTATCAATCTTGCCTTCAGCATTGCATTTGGTCTTGTAGACCCATTTCACAACAATAACTTTTCCTTTGGGAGGCAATTCAGTTGGCTCCCATGTCTCATTTCTTTCTATAGCATCTATCTCCTCATCCATGGCCTTGCACCATTTTCTCTCCTTAATAGCTTCTTCAAAATATATTGGATCACTATGAGAAAATAATACAAAATTAATACTCTCATCATAATCTTCATACCTTTCATCTTGGTATATATCCCTAAGACTCTTGGTCTTTCTTGGTAATAGGGAGGAGAGTGTGGGATCAGAATCTTCACTATTGTTGCTTTGCCGACCAGCTTAGTCTTCACTATTACTCAGTACTGACACTCAGTCATGCCTAGAGGAGCTCGATAATGATTGAGGCTGCTTGCCTTTTCTTCTATCTACTCCTTCTTCTTGTTGTTCATCAGCATCTTCTTTACTCATAATTGGCACTTTACTTGATGTGCTCAATGACTCATCAATTGAACCATACCAAGACTGATTTTCAAGAAATTCCACATCTCTTGAAATAGTCATCTTGTTTTTCAATGGGTCATGCAATCTATTTGCCTTTGATTCTGAGCTATACCTGATGAAGATGCACTTCACACCTTTGTCATCCAATTTTTTCTTTGCTCTTTAGGCACATGTGCATATGCAACACATCCAAACACCATTAGGTGTTCAACTGTCCATCTTCCTTGTGACCATGCTTCCATTGGAATTCTATCATAGATTTCTTTTATAGGACACCTATCAATTAGGTAAACTGCTATTGCCACAACCTCTCCCCAAAATTCAGTTGGGAGACCTTTCTCTTTCATCATGCTCCTTGCCATTTCAACAATGGTCTTGTTCTTTCTTTCAGCCACTCCATTCTGCTGTGGTGTATAGCTGGCTGTGAGCTCTTTCTTTATGCCATGTTTCCTGCAAAAATTTGCAAAAGAATTGGAGGTATACTTCCCTCCTCTATCTAATCTTAGGACTTTGATATAATTTCCACATTCTCTTTCATCCTGGGCTTTAAATTATACAAATTATCAAATGTTTTAGATTTGTTCTTTAAGAAATACACCCATGTCCTATGACTGAAATTATCTATAAATGTCATAAAATAAGTACTCCCCCCAATGGAAGTAACTTGCATAGGACTGACTAGGTTAGTATGCACTAATTATAATGGATATCTAGCCCTCCTAAAAATTTTAGAATTAAAGGGAAGCCTATGTTTCTTACCCAAAATATAAGCCTCACACTTGTCACATGAATTTTCTAGACGTGGAAAACCATATACCATTCTTTTATTTGATAAAAAATTTAAACCAGCATAGCCAAGATGACCATACCTTAGGTGCCATAGCCATGAGGGGTCTTCAATCACACTCCTTAGAGCTGATTATATGGGAGATGCAACACCAACTTGAGATGAGAAACATGTCTCTATCCTCAAGGGAAACATTCTATTCTTTGTCATTTGAACTGTTGTAAGTAAGTTCTTACTCCCATCCTTTTCTTGAATGACACATCTGTTATTCTCCATTAGCACTTTGTATCCATTTTGAATGAGTTGACCAATGCTCATCAAATTGTGCTTCATTTCAGGGGCAAAATATACATTTTGTATTTCCTTCTTCTCACTTTTTTTGGTGCGGACCATAATAGATCATTTGCCCACAATTGGTAGGGTTCCATTGTTACCCATTTTAATCTTAGATTTGAAACTCTTATCAATGAATGAAAAAAAGGTTTCATTACCACTTATGTGGTTGCTACATCCACTATCGAGGTACCAAACATCAGGGCTTCCTTCTTCACCAACATTACACATGATGAAGGTAGTGGCATTGTTTCCACTTCCCATGTTCACATCAACCACATTTGCTTGTCCTGACTAATCATTTTTCTTCTTCCAGCATTCACTTGCATAATGCCCATATTTATGACAGTAGTAGCATTCTACATTACTCTTATTTGAGTTTTATTTTTTCTTACCTCCTCTTGAAGTATTTTGTGAGCTACTTGCTCCATCTGCTCTTCCTGAGCTTTCTACTGTAGCATTTCTTTGCCCTCCATTACCTTGGCCTCTGCCTCTAGAGTTTCTACCTGAGCCATTTCTTACTCTCCCCCTTCCTCTTGGATTTGACTGAGCCTTGAATGCTTGCTCTTGGGAAGAATATTTAGATCTATTGATCCTATGCACATGGATTTGAAGGGTACCCATGAACTCATCCATTGTCAAAACAGTGAGGTCTTTTGCCTCTTCTATGGTCATGACCAAATTGTCATATTTATGAGGTAAACTCCTTAATATATTTTCCACTATCCTCTACTCTTGATAGTCTTCTCCATTTGATTTTAGTTGATTAATAAAATTGGAGATCCTTGAACTGAAATCTACAATTGATTCATTTTCCTTCATCTGATGGTTCTCAAACTCCCTCCTTATATTCTGTAGCTTTACTGTGTAGACTTTATCAGTCCCCTTGAAGTTCATCTCAAGGATATCCCAATCTTCCTTTGCATAATTTTCTACTACAATCTTTGGTAATACTATCTCTGTCATTGTTACTTCAATCAAACTTAATGCCTTAGCATCCTTCCTCCTTGACTCGTTCAAATGAGTCTTTTGTGCATTTGTGAGGGTAGCATACTGAGCTGGGTTTGTCACATCATTGAACCCATTAACTAAAAACTCCCACAAATAATTTGAAACCATAATGGTTTTCATTTTCTTTGCCCATCTATCATAATTTTTTCCATTGAAAGGTGGTGGCTGCTGCCATATCTTTCCTGCATCTCCTGCCATGTTAAATATCCCTAGAAAAATTTTCCCTAACTCACTTTGGATGTGGTGCCTCAAAGCTCTGATACCATGTGAGAAATATTAAAATAAATAAATTCACAACCCTAAATAATGCTCAACAAAAAACTATTACCGAGTTCCAAAATTTTCTCGACACCTTAATAAACTGAGTGGCAAGAGAGTGTCGAGTGAGCTCGGTGGAAGAAGAACAACTCAGCAACAATGGATGCCGAGTGAACTCGGTAGCTACTATAGGGTAGAGCTTAGTAGTATGATTATCAATTGAACTCAATAGCCACTAGAGAGAGGAGCTAGGAAGAAGAAAATGTCGAGTGAACTCGGCAATAACTATAAAGTTAAAAACTCAAATAAAAAGAAAACCGAGTGACAAACTTCCAATGTGAGTATTACGACCATTAAAACCATAGAAATCAAGGCTTAAAAATATTCAACAATAAACTTCACAAATGCAATGAACAAGAAGTAATGGATTCATGTATGCTTGCTAGCTTTCTATTCAACTTTGATTCAAACTATTAAAAAATCTGGGAGCATTTGGCTTCAACCAAAAAACCTTAAAATAACCCTAAACTTTAAAACTTGAACAACTTCAATACTTCAAAACCTTAAACTTGCAGCTCTAATGGCTGCTTACAATAATGCCTAGAGCAATCACTACTTCAACAGGTCGAAACAAAAAAATTAACTATGAACTTATAGAATGACAGGTGGAAACATGTGCAACTGTAGGCACAACAATGATTCCTTCTGTCTCTGCAATGACTGATCTGCTAATCACTTTTTCTTCTGAATTGACTCTCTCTCTATCTCTTGAATGAATGAATCAAACATTCCTTTTTTCTTACTTGCAAAATGTTTTCCCCCTCATTTCTAAATTTGAAAACTAGCCTACCCGTAATAAATTTTCTAAATGTTCAAGATGGTAAGTGGGAGTTTGGCTACAGGGGCAAATGACTAAATGCAATAAATATTCCAACAAGATAGAAACTCATATATCTACTAATCATTTTTATGTATTCTTCGAAAGCATTTTGTGATTGATACCATGCTATAGATTTTTCACATGATTCATGAGACTTACAAACCAAAGTGTTTTGTGCTAGCCTTGTCTCAAATACATTTTGAATTAATCATTTGTAGGTGCTACATTTGTTAAGTCTACGATTCACATGTTTTCAAATTTCTCTTCATTTAAATGAGATCTTTAGTATTGTCCACATTATAACAAACCAAGCCTCAGCATTCAGTTTCAGTATCATTTCTCTACTAGCTACATTTTGTACGTGTATCACCACTAGTTTATTGACTCAAAACAAAAGAAATGTACCCTCGACCACAAATATGCATTTCAATACTTTTGATAACTCTGCATATGTTCGATTGATGTGTCATATAAACTAGCAATATTTCTTTCAAAATTCTATCAAACAATATGCATTCCCATTATTGCATATACAGGATGATATATGCACTAAAGAATTCTTCTTCTTTTTTGGCACCATGGAAAGGGGTGGCTTATGACCCCTTGCTAATTGAGATTAGTCAAAGCTTCCAAATAGTTTCTCACAAATCTACTAGTTACAAACTTTGCAATCTCCAAATTATATGATATAACCACTCTTCAAGGTGGTAGCTCCTCCTGCTGATAATCAACAAATGTATGATACACACTGTGAGCTCGAGTAGAGGTGGCATATCTATCAAACTATTCATGTGCCTTGACTCCATGTGTACTTCTCAACAAATAATATCTACTCCAAGGACCATATGTTTTAACTTGTACCTTGAGGTGAGACTTCAGTCAATAGAGGTTTAAGAATATTTTGTAATATGAGTCTTCAACCATGATGATATGTTTTAATATTTTGTTGAAATATTTTTTTTCAGATTTCTTCTCTAATCTCTTTTTTTAAGGAGGTTAATATTTTAGTTAAAATGTGTGTTTTGAGAGTTTATCATAATTTATTTTTGGGAGGTTAATGAATCAGTCAGAAATATGTATTTTAGAGGCTTTTGTTAACTTAGCATAACTTTTGATTTGACAAATTGAAATGCTAGATGAAGTTGGGAATAAGGTAGAAACTTAAAACAAGAAAATAACCACCATTTCAAAAAATGATTGTATTTTTAAAAGCTTGAAGTTAGGCATGTTTTGGCTCATTCTAAACTCAAAATGATAGTATTTTAGACATTTCACTCATATAGACTATGAAAAATACTAGCCACAACATAGGTATATTTACCCCACATGAAACCTTAGTGTGAAAACTTTGCAAAGTTGGACTAGGATTAATACAAAGGCAACACATTGCTTCCTCCAAATTTTTGAGTACTGCCCGAATTATATGTGTATGTATAGGTAGAGTGAATTTTTTTTTGAACTAAATAATGTATTCAAATGGTGAAAATAGTTTCTAGAAATATAATGTTATTATTTATGAAAATTTTCTAGTGTTGTTATTAAGGTTTTCACATTGGGCACAATAATTCATGTGGTCTTATTAATCACTCAAAAACCTATTTCTCTTCTTGTTGAATTGGTTGAGGTTGTTTGTGAAGGCCAAACATTTTCTTCTTCTTGTCTAGAATGTACCCTACATTTGTGATACCAACACATACTCTTGAGACAATCATCAAAGTATTCCTCCAAAGGAAGATTCATTAACTCTACACAATGGAAGGTCTAAGGTGAGTGACATTAATGGTTTTTAATATTTTATACCATATTATCATTTGGTATAGGTTGTATGGCCTTTGGAGGGTTTGTCTTTGTAGACCAAATAATTTAAACATGCACTTTTAAGAACAAATCACTCTAAAACCAAAAAAAATTTAGTTTAAAAGTTTGAATGATTTGTAATGTAATCAATTAATATAATTTTCTTAGAGGATTAAGAAATCTTCAATAAAATGCATTCCATTGGAAAATGTTATGTTTTCTAGTTATGTCTTACAACTATCCTGTGCCAACATGGGTGCTCACTATTTTAGAAAACTTAAAGAGAACACTATTAGCTATGAAAAGATAGGTTCTAGGCCAATATATTCCCAATTTGTATGTAAATGAGTACATAATCATTTGACAAATACATAAGAATTATCAAAGCAAGACCCTTTTTTTGTGCATAACCTTTTAGCACAATTCTAACCTTCCATCTTGTATTTTCTCCATCTTCTTCCTTTAACTTGTAAACCTATTTGTTAAGAAATTCTTTTATCTTTAGGAAAATTCACTTATTCCTAAGTTTGATTTTATCCATCTCCTCTTTCATTCCTTTCTCCTACAATCTTTCTAGTTTCAACTTGCATTACTTCTACATAATTTTTTGGTTCACTATAATCAAACAATAATACATAATATAATAAGAATTCATAATTTTTATAACATGATGTCAAATTCTTATTTTCATAATGAAAATATCTCCTATTTATCAATTATTTTCTCACTTTATATTGTAACATAAAATATTTTGATTTAGATATTTTAGAATAAATAGAAAATTGAAGGTTTGAATATGTTAAGATTATTGATTATCATAGTGACGATAGAAAATTGATATGTTGACAGTGCATACATTATAGAACAATGATGCATATTTTCAATTTTTAGCTATCTATGTACATAAATTTTTTATATGATATATTCATGTCATGTAAAATGAATATTTAGATAAAATAATAGAAACAAAAAACTTGGATAAAATATTGATATGTCCTTGAAATGTAAATAATAATAAATCATAGTACAAAATTATTCAAAATAATGAAAATCATTTCAAGAAAATATTAAACACTATAGACAATACATTTGGAAGTAAATATAAACTATATAATAAAAGAGCTATACTTTTGTGTAAAAGCAGTTAAAATCCTTTACTCCTTAGCCTTTTTCAATCCTTGATTTGAGGAGAAGTATATTTGAACAAAGTGAAACATGTAAGAGAAATGAAAATAATATTTAATATTTAATTATTTAATTATTTAAACTCTCATTGTTAATTAAAAAATTATTTAGTATATTATATGCCTAATTCCTTAGGGCTCTATGTTAGTTTATGTTGTTCCTACAAGTCTCATTGGTATTATAAAGGATAGTTGGTGTCGTATATATTATGCACACCAAAATATTTCTATTGATTGGCAATCGATTGAGTATGTAGTACTATCTCAAGATCACTGATAGAGATCTACATCAGTTTGCATGTTGATAAAGACAAATATAGTTCGCATGATGAGTCATCACTATACCATGGCAGAAACATACATAGTCTACATTGCAATGGGATTAGAATTTTGATGAATGAAAGAAAGAAGGAAGGACATAGAGGCTATGAAAATACCTATTTTAGACTAGAAGGGCTACTGGTCTAGATTCCATGACATAGGTGTTATAAGTTGTTCATGAACAACCCAATTACATAGTTCAAATTTTAAATTCACTATTTCAGGCATGATGTTTTACGGTTTTGACACCCATAAATGTAAGGTAACATATAATCACAAAGGTTGGTGATGCTATGTGTGAGCAAAAGAGAAATTGGAAAAGTGACAAGATGAGAAGATCTAGTAGAGAAAATGTCATTGAATGAAGATGAATGCCAATTAAATTCAGTTTGTTGCACTGCACACAAGGCCAACAAAGAAAGAATGCGGTGATAAAAAACCTATCACTGAGATTGCCTAAGTAATAAATAGAAGATTAATCTATCTTCTTCACATAAACTAGAGATATATTAGAAAATTTATGTCATATAGTCATGTTGAGATCATATTTGATTTATTTCTCACCATTTTAATCATTTTGTAAGCTCTCAACTGATCATGCTTCAATAGAAATCATATGGTAAATCCTCTAACAAGATGTCTCTCAGAGGGAATGCTAAAATTCTTTAACAAGGTATTCTTAACAAGCTTATTGTAATCATGATAGGCTACAAACATTCTTAACTAGATGTGTTCTCAAGAGGAACAAGTTGTAGCTCTTAACTAGGCAACCTTTTATCTATAGCAAAAGGCTAGTGGATGTGTTGAGTGGTCATTTTTTACGATGCTTAACGATAGAAATCCTTTCAAATCTCTCTTTTGAAAAGTTTATCAATGACCAATTCCAAGGTTCCAGATGGTTTTTTTCCAACCTGTTGGGTACATCAATTGAATATAAATGTGTATGTTCACAAGTTTGTTGGTACCCGCCAATCTACACAACTTTTCTAAAATGTAACCACAAAGGAAGACATATTTTTTTATTTTCTATTTTATGTTGAATGCAATTTCTAATCAATGCAACTATATGAATTTCTATTTTAATGAAGGGCTTGAAAAGAAAATAACAAAGATAGAGTAAAAAGAGATTTGAAGCAAATTAATAAAATGAAAAATAAAAATTCCTAACAGACATTAACCAATGTAAAAACACATTTGTGAATTAAATTATCAAAGGTATATATTAGGAAACCAATAATATTAGGAGCAATACTTCCTCAACTCCATTGATGCAATCGTCGATGGGAACTTGAATAATAACTGAAAGATGTTTCACATTTGATCAAATTGGCAGGCCATAGAAAGTGTGCTCACACAAGACAAAATGCTATGCAAGAAAAATAATGACCCTTTCTCCAATTTATCAATAGAACATAATTTTTTAACATAAGGAGAACACAAGAACTAAAAGATCTCACAATCATAATAACAAAATAAAACCATTAGCTCCATTATTATTCATGAACATGCATTCACAAAAAAATAACATACTCCAACAAGATTTACTACACTCATAGTAAGAGCACTAATAGCATTTTTTATTGCATCAAAATAATGGCCTCGAGTACATATTACATCCATATCTTTAAAAGAAATCCTCTCCTCCTTATGTATTAGGAGTGAGAGCTCTTCTAATGTAAACTCATGCTAAAAAATAAATAAAATAAAGCTAATTATGTATAAGCTAACTCTCTAAATGGTGCTATATAGGTCTTCACCCTTATTTATATCAATTAATAGGTGCATGAGCCTTTACAAGACTTAAAATAATAATACAAGAAGAAGATAAGAAGATAGAAACCATTCGATGATTTGGGAGTCATTGAGAGCTCTTAAATATGGACTCTCAGTCTTCTCTAGGTGTTTTTGGGAGTTAATATGCTATTAAAACATGTTTCCAATGCTTGGGATGCTCAAAAATAGAAACTAACAATTAACTATCGGTGCATTACTACTACTTAAAAATTGTTGGTGCACTTCTAAAGAAAGAGAACCTTAGAAAAGTGCACCTTGGGAAAGTGCACCTTGGTGAAGTACACCTTGGTGACAACACCCCAAAATCCAAAAATTCTTCAAAGTATCAAAACTTGATTTCCAACATTTGGATTTTCTTCCCCTCTATACTAAAATAATGTCTGGATGCTTTCTTTAGAATTTCTCTATTATCTATATTACTTCCTTAGCCTATGGTAAATATTATGGATCATATTTATTTTGAACTACTTGCCAATAGTTCCTCACCTTAATCCTCATATCAGAAAAATCCTCCAACTTAGAATCTAGTTCCAAAAATGCTTTTTTTTTTTTTGAAATCTTATCTGTCATCATCTTTTGATGAAGAAGTTTCAAATGTATCCCTAAATTATTGAACTACTATTTTTACTAAGGAGAGTTTAGTCTTTGACTCATCTTTAGAAATATCAAGGGTAGTGGATTGTAGTATTTATTCACTTCAAAAATTTATCTTGAGTCTTATTCTTTATCTATTGAATATCTTCATGTAGTCCTTTCATGATTTTATTCCCAAAAGATATCTTCTCTATCCAATCATATAATTTATCTAATTCCTCTACTAATTATATCTCCATTAACATCCAGTAGCTTTTCCCTTTTATAGATTTAAGTGCTTGCAAATCATTGGCCTAGGTACGTACTTCATCCATTAGGAAAAAATATTAGTTTATAATGACAACCAATTTATTAGTATTAGTTTGGGTGTTGTGCAGAAGGTTCAAATTACCTTGTATTATTTGCACTCCCCTTTCCTCAAAACTGCGACACTATTTCTAACAAGCACCCAAAAAAGAATCCATTGGTGGCTTTGTCTTCTTCCTTTCTAATGCATCCCCCAAACCAATTTTAGGATTTGTAAATTCTATAGCCCCACTACCTCATTTAGGTATCCCCTCAATAGCTCATTCTATTTACATGGTATTATAAGCTTTGAGTCATCCTTGTCCAAGTGTGAAAACACTTGCTTGAGGCTTGTGGTAATGAAGACTTTTGTAGTATCCATTGTGGGATTTCCTATTATGACCTCCTTCATCTAATAATCTTTAGGAGTTAGATTTTATATATTTGCATGGGGAGACAGAATGGTGATATGTGCTAGTAGGTCCTGATCTTGATTCTTCATTATGAAGGCAAGTTTTCTACCATTAGGCAAGTTAGGTTTCCTAATCACCTTTATTATTTCTTCCATTCCCTCTTCTTCCATCGATTCCATCTATCTCTTTTGTCTAAACATGACCTCCTTTTTAAGCCATGTTGGTGTTGTCCCCATTGGTGACATGCACTTTGCTAAAGAGGCAGGTTCTAATGTAGGTTCCTTTCCCTTATCACTCCTCTCTAGTGTCTTCTCATATCAAGGAAGAACTTCAAAGAGAACTTTTGTATCATGTTGGGTAGGGGACCTAACCTTTGTATTAGTATGATTTTTTTTTCTTTCTTCCATATTTTTCTTTCCTTGGATACTTCATAGACATGTAACTGCACTTATTCTCCTTCCTCTAGAGTTTGACTTTTTGGTTCAACCATTAGAGGAGGTAGGACCACTAATCCTTGATCCCTTATTTTGGGCATATCATGTGTTGGTAGGAGAGGAATTCCAAGAGGTTCTTTTAGTAGAGGAGGTAGTTGATTTCAACCCTCTCTTAATGGCTCATTCAAAGGAGTATCTCACATCGTCTCTCCCATCATCTTAGTATCCATAGGCATGAAGTCAATATCTAAGAGGTCAAAAACATCTACTCCCTCTCCTTCCATCACTTTAACCCACTTTATTTTCTTGTCTTCAGAGGTCTCAGCCTAGATAGGTTCCCTAACAATAGAAGGTAATATCTAAGTCAAGCTTCTTCTCCTTTCTTCTTTAGCTGCAATAGCTAAGTGATTCATCTTATTTAATGGGACAAACTCTATTTGTTTCCTTTCTTCCTTGTCTTCTAACTCAAGGATGGTTTCCAAAATTATGATGAGGGAATGCTCTTTTTTGTTAGTCTCCTACTCTTTACACCTACCATTGTTGTCTCTATTCTAGCTCTTTTGGGTATTGATGAGGAGGCTTCTTCTTTTGAGGCTTGAGATGGTGGAACTCCTTCTTGTGTTGATTAAGCTTGTTCTTGCTCAACTTGAGCTTGTTCTAGGTTAGGTTAGGCTTTTCCTTCTTTGGTGGTTGGGTCTTCCTGGGCTTCTTCCTCTTTATCTCTTCTTCTAGGGGCTTCCTTTCTCTTATTTCCCTTACCATTTTATGTCTCAAAATACTCAACCTCCCACTCATGTTAGTGTACCATCTCGAGCTTCACTAGTGATTTGGTAGGGTAGGTTGATATAGTGACTTTTTTCCCTTTACCTCCTTTAGGTTGAGATATTGCTTGAAGAGATAGGATTTAAGGAATTGGATCCATCCAAAAAGGCTTCTTGATCCATTCTCTAGTTAGCTCAACTACATGCCAGTCTTGATGATTGATATCATCATTCTTCTTATGCCTAATTTATGCATTCATAATGGGCCTTTCATAAATCTTGTCCCTATTATACAAGGGATCTAATATCTTAGGGGCATCCTTGTCCCATGCTTTGAGGGGTATATCCATGCTCAACACCTTTTCTACTAGTTGTAGACTCATTCTACAAAATTCCCTAATGTGGACATCATAGTCATCTACTGCACTCATCTAGTGATCTTCCAAGGCCTCTTTAGGTAAAAATTTATTTCCCACCATATACTACACAATCCCAATATTGTCAAAATATGGGCAAGGTTCTTGATAATCCTTGAATGGATATTGATCCCCATTCTAAATCAAATGTAGAAATATCTTTCTTTTGCTTCACCTCAAAGGCTTCGATGATGATCAACCACATTTGGGTCTCGTTGTGTTGTTTCCTCACTCTATCATATGTAGAATCAAGCTCCCTAGACATTTCCAATAATATCAACCTATTTGATGGATATTGCATGAGCTTCTTTGGGCACAAGAGAGTACTAGCTACCTGAAGATAGGTGAAGGTCTTAAATTGGATGTAGTAAGCTTGAACTTGTGTTATCTATGTTGCATCTTCTACTAACATCCTCTTCGCATAGTACCCTTCAATGAACCTGATGATGGAACATATGAAACCATCATTGACCACCCTATATTCCACACTTTATAGTGGGAGCTTCTTCTTTACTTGCTATGAATACATGACATAAGGCTAAGCATTTGCATCTTGCATGCTTTGCTTTCTATATAATCCTAGATAATATATGGTTCTTGTTATCAATAGCTATACCATATATGAATTCACATACAAGCAAGGGTCATTCTTAACTGAAATTAACTACTCATCCAAGTTACCACTCAAGATTTTAGCTTAGTTAATAGGCATCTTGCCTATTCTAATGGTTTCTATAAAGTATACCATCCATTTCTATAGGTGACTTGCTATGGGAAGACTCATGAATCTACTCATGAGAATAATTAAGTAACCAATGTCATCTATCATATACCCACACATCATATCAACCTTTCTAGCTCTTATACCCTAGGGTGTCCTATCAATTAGGTATTTTGATTGTACCAAATATTTTTCCTCTATTTCATTCTTCCTATACCATCTATCCATGCCCTCATAGGTTATTCAAAGGTATTGATATACCTATGGAAGATGGGATAACATTTTAATGTTTCAAGGCCTGAGGTCCAAGACTATCTCCCCAGTCACACTCTTGATTACCTTCTCTTGTGGTACGTAGTGATGAGCTAGGGTCACGATCAATTTGTATGATTGAACTAATGTTGGGTGAGAATCAAAAACCCACTTTGGATTGTAGATGAAACCATGGCTGACCTCTCTTTTGGTTTGTTGTACAAGGTGAGAAATATGTTCTAGTCAATGTTTTCCAATTCAGTGTCTCAAATATCCTTGTGTTTATCTTAGAATTGGGATTTCTTCAATAGTCATTCATAATTTAAAGCCACTAGTTTTAGTTCCATATTTTTTTCCATGTAGGATGAGGATGATGGCACTATATCTATACAAAAAGGGAGAAACATCAGTATTCTAATGTTAGAAGACTATGATGACTCCCAGACAGGACTGAGACTGACAAGAAAAAAATGAGAAAAAATAGGAGAAAATAGATCAAAAGTCCCTAAAAAGTTTAATATGTGTAGATGCATACCTAGTGCACATGTGTAGATACACATGGTGAACATATATGCTACAATGTGGCCTTTTCAAAAATAAAATGCACAATTGCACACTTTATACACATATGTAGGTGTGCAGGGGTAGTATTTGCTTGAGCACAAATGTGCACCTATTGAGGGTTTTCATATGCACATGGACACACCTCAATAGTTAGTTGTTAATACCTTAGAAAAGGTTGGATTCTAGAGATATGAAGCTACAAAATTAGAGACATGTGGAGTTATGGACCTCGAGAGGGTGCGAAGATGTGACAAAAATGGAGGAGCAAAGACAAGAGAGAAATGAAGTAGGGGGTGAGGTGTATTTATAGGCCCTAGGGATTATTACACACCTCTAAGGGTGCATACCTCTAGAGGTGTGCATATGTGCACTTAGTGCACATGTACATATATGCACTTTATGCACTCAAAGGCTAGGAATTGATTTTTGACCCTATGAAGTTGTTCAATTGTGCTTGATTAGGGACTGAGGACTGACCTAGGCCTACAAGAGTGTCTCAAAAGACTAAGGCACTCGACTAAGTATCTAATAGGATTTTGAAATGAAGAGGGGCCTATTTTGACTCAAAATGGGGCATGTATTGTGAGATCACAACAAATATCCTCCATAAAAGGGAAGAAATGAAAAAGGAATTTCTTCACCAGCAAGCATTTTTTCAACATGTATCAAGTGAAAAATGGATTCCAAAATTTATAAAAATCTTTCAAGTCCTTTGCAAGCCAAAACATCATAATCTTGAATCTTTAGACTCAGTGTGTACTTAGTATTCCAATTCATTTTGATGTCTCAAGGTTTCATCTATCATTGAGTATCTAGCAACTTGGAAAAAATCTTCCACTTAATCAACATAGACATTGGAAATTCCCATAAACCTATTTATTCATCATTATATGACCAGATGAGAGAATCCATTCTAAGGGCTCTTAACAAGTTATAAGTTTCTTTCCTTAAGTTTTTGGTAATCTCCTTTAACTTTCTTTGTGGAGTTCATGTGTTTTCACTTAATTCTTCCTTGAAGTCCTTCATTCCTTATATATAATAGGATAGAAATTTAGAAGTGTGTATCCCTATATTTGATTACCTTTTAAAATTGTCTAGAATGTTTACATGTAACATCTTTGTGATTATTTTTCTTTCTTTTCTACCTTGACCACATTTATATTGTGTGGCCAAGGTATTGGTGTTTTTTTCTAGATTGATACTTAGTTTGCTAACTCTTGGTTTCCTCTTTTAATGAACTTCTTGGGAAACTCTCATGCCAAACAATGATCTTTAGAGGTCTTTGAAGAGACCCTTTATTGGAACTAGTAATTTTTTAATTATCCCTTGCTACTGCCAACCTAGGTTTAAAGATAACCTAGGTGATCAAAACTTTAAATTTGCAAAGTGTTGAGAGCGATCAATCTTAGATTTTGACTTCAAGGCAAGAAGTCCTTTATGACTGCAAGTAATACCTATTTTTTAGTTGGTACAAGAAACAAAGTTATCTAAATGCTTTGACAAAGCAATACCACTTCCTTACAATCAAAACCAATTGGGGTTGGCCTAGGTTATGTATCAAGAAGGAACCTTGATTACACCTAACCCCCAAATTGAAAAAAAAAAACACACATACTAAAAGCAAACAAACAACAATTTGTTTAAAGTTTTTTTAAAAAGTTTTTTTGAGAATATTTTTTGTGTTAGGATTTGAAATAATGTTTCAGAAACTGGCCATTAACTGGTAATGAGACCAATTCCCCTTGTAAATTACTTAGCCTAAAAGTGTTTTCCCCCTTTGCAATATCTTTGCTAAGGACCAATCCACAAGCTTTGAAACTTGGTATGATTGCCTGGTTTTTTTGAGTTTCCCGATAAAGGAACAAGGTCTAATATTTTGAAATATTTGATTGTGGCTCGCTCTTCGAACCAACATTTTATAAAAGCCTAATTTTTTGACATATGTTCTAAAGTTTATGTCCTCTTCTCATCCAATTCCAAGAGATTCATCAATCTAATTTGGACCTAGTCAACACCCTCAACATACCCTCTCATGAATTTCAACACTAGAATCTTGAGATTGAGAAGAAATATTGGTTCTTGTCCATAGAGTAGTAGATATAGGGATGACCCCAAGACATTCTTTATCTTGACCCTGTCTTTCCATAATACATATTTAATTTGGGTATGCGAATATTTTAGATTCTCTATGAGCAAGCATTTTATGACTGTAATCAAATTCTTGTTGGTGGACTTGGCCATGTTGTTCCCTTGGGGATAATATTTGGATGAGAATTTTATTATGACTTAATTTTCTAATATCCATTGAGTAAGAAAAATCAAAGCAAAAGATGACCCATTATCACACATGAGCAAGAATGGCATTCCAAACCTAGTTACAATATGTTCTTCTAGGAAATTAGTGACCACTTTTGTTGTACAATTTTTGAAAGTTTCAGCTTTATTCCACTGTGTGCAATAATTTGTAGTGGTGAGGAAAAACATATGTCCTATTGATGATGGTGGGTTTCTAGGCCCAATAAAAAAATCCTCCACTTGGCAAAGGGGTGTGCCTCAAATATTGGTTGCAATGACATAGTTGGGTTTCTTTCTTTGTTGGCACTTATTTAGCAAGTGTAAGAGGAACACACATGTTGAAATGAGTCTCTAAAAAAATAGACCAAAAGTAATTTGATCTCAAAATATGATGGGTCATAGCCTCTACTGATTTATGTCTAGTGTCATACTTATCATGATATTGTTCCAATACTTCTCTTGCTTCTTCATGTCCCAAACATTTCAAATAAATCTCTTCATAGTTTTTATTGTAAGTTTCCTATCTTGAATCATGTAGGATTCACATTTCATTTTTAGTCTTCTTCATTGGAAAATATTCATCCATTGAAGGTAATATGTAATATCTTGGTACTGAACATCTATGATTATTCCTTCATTAGTGTCTTCTTGAGATTCTATGATTTGATGTTTATTGTCAACTATCAGCTTGGCTTGTCTTTATCCTCTCACTATCTTTTTTGCTTGAATTTCTAAATAAAACTCTTGTAATATAGCCACCCATTTTCTTCTTTCACCACCTAACTCATTATGCATCAGCAATCATTTTACTATAAGAGCTGACACAATAGAATATACCTTACTCCTAAGTATGTAGTGGAAAAATTTATTGATGGCCTTTATAAGGGAAAATTATTGTTTGTCAAGATTGGAGTAGTTCAATTTGACATTCTTCAATGGGAAACTCATGAATGTGATAGGTCTCTCATCTTCTTTATCTTTCCTTTGTGTGAGGATTCTTACACATGAGTGTTTTGAAGAAAAATGATAGATTTGAAAGGCAACTATAATCAGGAATTACAAGTACTGGGGAAATTAAAATAGCCACTTTGATATCCTCAAAATATTTCTTGAGTTTGGGAAACTAGACAATTTTTTCTCCCTTCTTTAGTAAGTCATTGATGGGGTAAACTATCTCGACAAACCCACTAATGAACTTGTGTACAAAATTAATCTTCCCAAAGAAATATTTAAGATCTTATCAACAATGGGGAGGTGAAAATTTTAGAGTCACTTCTATCCTTTCAAGATCAATAGAAATAAAAACTTTAGATATGATGTGACCCAATAGATTTCCTTTGGTAACCCTGAATAAGCATTTATGAGGGTTAAGAGATTACCATATTTTTGACATTGGTTGAAAACTTGTTTTAGGTCAGCAATATGATTACTCCTCTCTTTTAAAAAGACCATTAGGTCATTCATATAGATAACTATGCATATTTTTTATCAATCCCTTAAATGCCTCATCCATTTCTCTTTGAAATATAGCTCCTATGTTGATTAATCCAAAGGGAATCCTTTTATATGAAAATATTCCCCATTTCATTGTGAATGTTGTCTTTAACCTATCTTCTTGATTTACCATTACTTGGTTATATCTTGAATATCCATCTAGAAAATACATCATTTTAGACCCATTTAAAATCTATAATACTTCATCAAGTGAAGGTAAAGGGTAGTTATCTTTTTGGGATGCCTTATTCAAACTCTGAAATTCTATACAAAGGTGAATATCTCCAGTCTTTTTGCTTACTGGTACCAAATTGTCAACCCATGTAGAATGTTTGATTGGAAAGATAATTTTAGCATCAAGAAATTTATGGACCTCTTTCATTATCAATGGTTCAATAATGGGGTTTACTAGTCTTTGTCATTGACAAAAAATCTTAGCATCAAACTTTAACAGAATATCATAAGTGATGATGTTAGGATCTATGTCTTTAATTCTTCATAACTCTATGCAATGACATCTTTGTATTCTATGAGTAACTGGAGCATACTTTATCATTCTTGGGAATTAAATGCCTTCTCAATTCTCACCAACTTAGGGTCATCTTCCGTGCATAGATTATAAGAGTCATATTCTTTGATTCCCTTTTCTTCAATGGTTCTCTTGTTGTGTACTAACTCATTTTGGTTAAAGATACATTCCAACTCCACCATCCCCTTAGGAATAGTATTAGATTTTAGATTTATGATCCCATCTTCATCTTATAGTTCACCTTGTTTAGATTTATCATTGCGTGTGCCATCAATTTCTTGTCCTTTGAACAAAAAATTGTAAATAATAAAATCTTGAATATGTTGATTATCTTAGAAACCCTGGAAGTTCATAATGTTATCCATAATAGACAAGGTAGAAAAAGGTTCAAACGAAAACCTTTTGAGTTTCATTCTTTTAATGGGATATAATGTAATGGATGATATTACAAGGGTATCAACTACCATATTTCTTCTTCTTGGAATATATCTTATGTTTAGGTCTTCAAAAATCATCCATCAAGTCCCAAACTATCTTTTGGTAAGAAAGTAGTTTTATGTCATTGCAAAAATAGATTGATTTAACTCGCCAAATCACCAACTAAGAGTATCCTTCAACTATGAGATCTTTGACATCCTTTTATAATGTAAATATAAGTCCATGGATCAAAGCTTCATATTCTAAAACATTGTTAGTATAGCTAAACTGTAAATGATATGCAACACAAAAAGAGCTACCTTTGAGATTAATTATTTCAAACATGCTCCTACTCCTAGTTTACATTTGGAACCATCAAACCTAAGTGTCCATATTGGTTATTCTTTGGGTTTTCTTGACTTGTGTTTATTCATTCAAAGTTTTTCTTTCTCTTGGACTTTGAAGGACTATTTCTTTGGGACACATTGTATTCTTTTACATGTTGGAATTGATGAGTTACTACTAGTTACTTTTGATATGGGGATTGTTCATTTCTTTTGTTCATCTTTGATTTCCCTAATCAAATCCATGATTTTATCCATTTTTGGTTTAGGTCAAATGACCATCGAGGTCCAGTCTTGACCTTTCACAAAGTGTCTGGGTAAAAGTACAATGGTGTTTCACCTTTCAGGCTGACTTATTAGAATGATTGAATTTGAGCATTTCTATCTTTTTTTTTTCTTTCAAACATATGATCTTTGATAAAATTATTCTAGCTAAGTTATATATTATTTCACACTATTCCAATTAGAAATGTCTATTAAATGCATGTTTTATACTAGTTAGTATCCGATTACTTAAAAAATACAATTATTTTAGAAAGTTGACCTTTCAATGACTCTTACTATTTATTATGATATTTTTTTAATAGCATATAGACACTATTTTATAGAGCTCAAATTCAAGAATATTCTCATATAGAGTTCATAGTGTTTTAATTAGATATAATATATTGTAATTAAAAAATTCTACAAGTACATATTTTAACACTAGAGAAGATGTCAATTTTGAGAAAGAAAAAAATATTAAATAATACCAAAAAAAATCAAAAATTATATGATGTTCTAGAGGAGAGAGTCCTCTTCTAGAATCTATAATTTTTCTTTTGGTTGGAATAGATTTATTTTGAAAAATGTGGTGGGAGATAAAAACTATCAATTTGAATAAGTTGATAATTGAATCATTATAAAAAAGAAAATATAGGTATAAAGTCAATTTTTATTTTTGATTGTTCTAGCTACATGTATTATTGATAACATAATCTAAGATCAAAGGGAAATAAGTTTATTTCCATATAGTTTTGTGGTGGGAACTAGACCCCTAATTTCTAACATTTTTTAGCAACTAAAATTTATCTTTAAAAAATAGGAAAATATATAATTTCTTATTCCAAATAATTATTAAAAATTATAATCCTAAAATTCATCCATTTCTACATATTTCATTAGTTTACTTCATTTTAAAATTCTAAATAATAATACCAGTTTTATGTCATTGAATGTGAATAACTACACTTTTGTTAGCCTTTTCCTTTGTAAAAGGGTGACACAACTTTGTGCTTTTACCCCTCTCCTTCTAAGAACTTTAATCATCCCGGTGGAGAAGAAGACAAAGCTCCCCCATCTAAAGAGGTGTCACTGTATGATGCATTTAGATCTTCTTTTTTCTCTTCTTCATTATTCATGACTTCATTCATGCACATAGGACTTGAATTACCTTTGGGTATTTCACTTGTGGCTTGACTAGTTGTCAATTGTTTTATCTAAGTTAATACACAAGAAATTTCTTCTTAACAATTTAAGCATTCAAAATCTGAATGGTTCACCTTATGCAACCTACAAAATCCTAGAAGGAGCAAGATATTCAGATCTGCCTCTTCCCCTAAACACTACAAATTTGCAACCATGTTATCTATGAACTGCATCATGATCTCTTCCCATGGGGTAGGGTTCAATGTTTCTACATCCAATTTCTCATATTTTTCAATAAAATTTATATCAAGAGCCATTACCTAGTATGATCCTAAGTCTAATTGAAGAAATGATACTTCATTTGGAGCATTGTACTATTTGATCATTGCCTTCAGTTTTGGTTTGATGTCTATTTTAATTTGGTTATTTAATCCCTTCCAAGGAAGCCACAACAAGGTGAAATTAGTTGAGAAGCATCCTCTTTGGCATGAGGTCCATTCTCTCCTTAGTAATAGGTCATATGTTTCTAGAATATTGACCACATGTATGTCTATGATGTCTTGAATCTGGGGGTATGTAGTCAAATGTAAGTGAAGATATTTCAACACTCCTATAACCTTCACTTATATTTTGTCAAGTTGAATCACTATTCGATTCATGAGTTATGCGAGGACTCCCAGCTTATTAGCTATCAAAAGTGGCATGACATTACAAGAAGCTCCATAATCTATGTGACAATTGTGAAGGTTTCTTCCAAAAAATATGAGACTAAGAAAGAAAGGGGGCACTTTGTCCTTGTCTTTATACATGGTGGGCATAGCCTTATAGGTGTTAACCTGTGATGATACCATCTTCTAAGGGCTTGTGCTAAGTGTTGTCTTTGTATGATAAAGAGTTATCAATAGTGCTTCTCTTTAAGTAAGACAATTTTGCAGCATATTATACCTTTTCTAGTGTGTCAATATCTATAGCAGGCAATCTCCTTAGAAGATAGCAGTGAGGTAGTCCATACAGTTAAGATAAATATAAATTACAGCTCCAATTGGTATGGTGTAAGGGGTCTCCAACTTGTAGTATGCCATGTAAAATAGATTATTCAAGCGTGAAATGGACTCTGTTGGATCCCTCTTGATAGATTTGAACTAGTGGTTTATCATAGTCAGATTGATGAATGTTTTGAATTGATCTAAGAATCAATTTTCAAAAGTTTCCAAGTTTTGAATCAATCCCATTGGCATATTTATGTACCAATTAAATGAAATCTCTACCAACATATATGTGAACAAATGCCCAAGTACTTTCTCTTGTTGAATTTGTTTTTGATTTCATATTTCTTTAAAAACCTTGATGTGATCCTAACATGTTTGTGTTTCTCCAAAGATGAACCTTGGGAAAATTTTATTAGGGTTCTTGGGAAGGTCATTAAGAGGACCTTGTAATTTTATTAATTAATCTACTACATTTGCAAAGAAATCCATTGATGGAGGATGAGGTGCAACAATAGGTGGAGGTAAGGTCAAAGGTGGAATAGAGAAATATATTTGAAATGGGAGTGGTAAAGTTCTTGGTATCCCTTATCACTATGAGGCTTACAAAAGTGACTAAGTTCTAGGAACTCATGTCCATTAGGTGAAGACCTTAAAGCTCTCTAAAATGGAGATAGTGGATTAATATCTTCCACTTTGTGTTTATTCTAGAAAAGCACACCTTTAAAAAAGACACCTCCAAAAAGTGCACCACCAAAAAGTGAACCTCTAAAAAGAGCACCTTCAAAAAGTACACCTTCTAATAGTGGTAGACTTAAAAAAATTCAGAACCTCCAAAAAATGTAGAAATTTTAAACATCAACTTGGGTTTTCAGGCATAATAGTTTTTGAGCCCTCCTTCTAGCACCACTTCTATCAAGTGGTCATTTTGCATGATGCTTAAACACAGAAATCATTTTGAATATCTCTTGAAAACCTTATTAATGACAAACTTCAAGGTTGCAAATGAATGTTTTTCAATTTTTTGGGTAATTCAAATTGAAGATAAATGCGTATTTTCACAAGAAGACTATAGCTAGTACCCACCAATCTACACAACTAAGCTGAAATATAACCACAAAGTAAGATATATTTTTGTATTTTCTATTTTATGATGAATGAAATTTATAATTAATGCAACTAAATCAACTCCTATTTTAAACATGGGTTTGAAAAGAAAATAGTAAAGATAGAGTAACAAGATATTTGAAGCAAATTACTAAAAGGGAAATTTCTAATGGACATAAACCAAAGTAACAACATGTCTACAAATTAAACTATCAAAGGATCTGGTAGGAAACTAATGAAATTAGTAGCAACACTTCCTCAACTCCATTGTTGCAATTGTCAATGGGAATTTTAATAATAATTGAAATATGTTTTATGTTTCATCAAATTGTGAGGCCCGAAAAGTGCACTCACACTAGACAAAACACTATGCAAGGACAATATTGATCCTTTCTCCAATTTTTCACAATAATGGAATTCATTAACATATGAAAACCACTAGAACTAAAAGATTTCACAATCATAACAACATAATAAAACTATTGGCTCCATTATTATTCATGAACATGCATTCACAACAAAACAACCCATGCTAACAAGATTTACTACCCCTAGATTGAGAGCACCAATACAATATATTATTGTATCAAAATAAAGACCTAGAGTACATATTTCATCCATGTATTTAAAGGAAATCTTCTCCTTCTTATGTGTTAGAAGTGAGATCTCTTATAATGAAAACTCATGCTAAACAACTAATAAAATAAAGCTAATTACATATTAACTAAATCTGTAAATGGTGCTATGTAGGTCTCCACCCTTGTTTATATCAATTAATGGGTGTATGAGCCTATACATGAATTAAAAAATAAAAGAAGAAGAAGATAAGAAGATAAAAGCCATGAGATGATATGGAATTCATTGAGAGCTCTTAAAAATGGAAGCTTGACCTACTCTAGGTGTTTTTGGGAGTTAAACTATTGTCAAAACGTATTTCTGATGCATGGAATGCTAAAAATAGTAATTGGTAGTTAACTATTATTGCACTACTTCTTCTTCAAAATTGTCAACACCTCTCTAAAAAAGTGCACCTTGGAAAAATGTACCTTGGTGATAGGATCCTAAAATATAAAAAATCTTCACAAATGTCAAAACTTGATTTCCAACATCTAAGTTTTCTTCCCCTCTATACCAAAATGATGTTTGGATGTTTGCTTTTGAATTTCTCTATTATCTTTGTTACTTCCTTAGCCTCTAGTAAATCTAATGAATCATGTTTATTTCAAACTACTTGTCAGTAGTTTCTTACCTGAATCCTCATATCAACAAAATCCTCTAACATAGAATGTAGCTTCAACAATCCTTCTTTTATTTTGAAAGCTTGTATGACATCATCTTTTGACAAAGTAGTTTCAAATGTATCCCTAAATTTTTGAACTACTATTTTTACTAAGGAGAGTTTTATCTTTGACTCATCTTCAAAAATCTCAATACTAGTGATGTTGTAGTATTTATCCTCTTCCAAAAATTGCTCTTGAGTAGATTATTCTTTATCTAATAAATATCTTTTTGTAGACCTTCTATGAATTTATTCCAATAAGATATCTTCTCTATCTAGTCAATAAAATTATTTAATTCTTCTGCTAAGTATATATCCATTAACATCTAGTAGCTTTACCCTTTTATAGATTTGAGTGCTTGCAAATCATTGGCCCAGGTATGCACTTCATGTAGTGCTTCTGGTGTTTGTAGTTTGTACCTTGTTATATTTTGATCTAAGAGATACTTGTTAATCATGTTATGTTTTACATTTGAGATGGCCTAAGGGTTAGATATTATACCCTAATTTTAGTATCATAGATGCTAGACTACTATGTTATTAAGTTTATCATATTTACATGATGATGCCATTTTGAGATGACAGTATTTTTTTGTGATGATATCAAGTTATCTAGTATTTGGACATATCTTTGATTATGTTATGTGATGCATTGCATGCTATGGTTATTTACTTCATTCTTGCTTCATTATGCTTTATGCAAACATGAGTGATGTAAATGAATTATTTTAGTGTAATTAAATAAATGATTAAATTAGGTTATTTAATGCTTCAATTATGTTATTATATGTAATTGCACTTGATCATGTGTTTTAGTGTGCATCATTTATATCCTTGGTAGTTGCACATGTAGTTAGTGATTCAACTATTCATATTTACCAATGTTGTCCCTATATGGTTGATGTATCTTATTTAAATGTTAAATTAAACCTTCCAATAATTTGATAAATCTAGACTCATTTTCATTATGTGACTAGACCTGTGAATGTGTCTGTGCATTTAGAGGTTCACATTGTCGTGAAAGTTGTTAAGAAATTTTTTGTGTTTTTGGATTTTCAAGCTTTAATTTAATTAACTTTTAATTTCTGGTAGCTTTACAATAGATGAATCCCAATTACATAGAATTGCCTAATTTTTGTTTGGTTTGATTTGGGACTTAACTAGGTGGGCTGGTTATTTACCCTAATCAATTATTCACTGAAAAAGTGAATAAGTTTTGAAAGAGAAAATTAATTCCTCACTACTCAATTTTGGAAATTGAGAATTTGAGAGCTTTTTTACAAAATCCTCTTATGACAAATTGTGTTTCTATTCATTTTGAGAGCTACATGCATGGGATCTTTGCAAGACTAGTCTCACTGGATCAAGCTCTAAGAGAACTTGCTTTGTCATGATTTTTGGTAGCTTCTATAGGTTATTTATTTTCTTGTGTTGATTCCTATTTTAGTCATTTTGGCTGTCAATTAGATCTCTCCCATTTTTGTATTTCAAATCCATTTCTACTTCTATTTCTAGTAGTTGTATGTGATGAGGTTGAGAACTAGTGTTCCTCTTCATTTCTAATTGCTAGTTCTACCCGATTGGATGGGTTTGAATGTTTTCCCTATTTTTAGGATGAGGGTTTGGGGTTTTGCAACATTACACTAGCCATTATCATTTGATTTTCATGGCTTTTGTGCCAAAAAATGAAATAGGTTTTAATTTCAAAGTTTTCAAGTTTTGGGGTTTTTACCTCATTTTGTATACCACCTTATTTTCTCAAGTTTTCTTGGCATGATTTTGGTTGTGGACCTAGATCATCCATTGGGATTCTAGGTAGAACATTATTGCACTTTTATGTTGGATTGGGATGTGTGTCACATCCATCCCCCTAAGCTATTATTCAATTGAGTATTTTATTTCTTGTGTTCTTATTCAAACCTTGTGTTTTGATATTCATGACGATGGTGCACCCACTCACAAGCACATGTGCATGCATTTATCGAGTGACTTGTGAGGCTCAAACTCCTAGTGATAATGTAGTTGAGTTATATCTTTTGAGTTGGGGTGGGAATATGCATGCCTATGGGTGCTCATCAGTAGATGAGTATAGCTAGGATAGGGTTGCTTCATGGAGGGGCTTCTACCGCATCCTTGGTGAACATGCCCAAGTTGATAGGTAGAAGGCTTAATTGAGTGATAAATAAATAAATAAAAATATTGGGTGCTAATAAACCTAAGATAATAAAATTTATGAGCACTTGATTAATTTTAAGGACGCAATATGTGATCCTTCCATTGGGAAGTTGATTCTGTACCACACTAGTTTAGGCTACTTGATGCCAAGTTATTTTCCCTCTAGGTGAGTCCCCACATAGTAACCCATTGAATGTCAGAACAAGACCTTTTATACTTGCATTATCTCATGATCTTGGTTGTAGTCATCTTACTATTTGGCGTGAGTGTTAGCCATGGATGTTTTTTTTATGTGTGTTTGTGGTTGGATCATTATCTAGATCAGCATGATGGAAGTGGATCTATGGGTTTCATGTGTTTGGGAGGCATAGCTACATGTAGCACTATTGGGGACTGGTGTACAAAGATAGTCTATTACCCTAGTGTGACCATTGTTGGATGTTTTCACTTGGTACTTCAAGATCTAAAGTATGCTTCTTCTTATTTATATTTTCATTGGAATGCCTGGATATCATGTTTAGATGATGCTAGTTATTTTATACATTCCTATATTATAATGTTATCATATGATTAGATGATGTGATCTATTTAGTTGTAGTATCTATTTCTTATTGGATTAGCCTGTTAGATTTCTTGTTCTTATGGCATTATTACACTTTAGTAGTGACGTCCTTATAAGATAGCTCTGACTATCTAAATGGAAGTTTGGGGTGTTGTGCATAGGGAATGGCTAGGACCTTCAAGGTCTCATGATGCTATTATGGTTGGGAGGAACCACACATTTATTTTGGTTTTTTTATTCATTATGATGTTTCTTTTAATAGGTTTCCTTTACTACTATGTTTAGATGGTTAGATGTAGTTTCTATCTATGAGCTATTATGTTTGAGTGTCTACCTTGAGTGGTAGATCTAGTACCCCCAGTGTGGAGTAAATGTCCTTCCTACTTTCTATTCCTTTCTTTCCTAGTATATTGTTATGGTTACTCACATAAGAGTGTAGAATTTTTGCATATTTCTTTGCATTTCCTTGTAGGGCTTGTTGCATTTCCTAATGCAAACCTCAGCACTAGTGCTATACATTTTGGTTGCTAGACCTAGAACTTACTCATTTGAGATGGCATTTCCTCACATGGCTTGGTGTACTTTCTTGCACAAAGAGGTACTTCCTCATGCGAGATTGTCAGTTGTAAATTATCTCATGCAAAAAATAGGGGGCATCTCCATTGTTTTTTAGAGAACACAATTTAGACTTTGGATTACCCTTTAGGAATGCTAGTGCTTCCATGCTTTGATAGAATAGAGATTTTATGTTATGATATCATCTTTAGTTTTTATACTTTAGTGTGGTCGTGTTAGTTTGATAGTGGCATTTGGGGATCCATTTGTGGTTAGATGTTTGGTTAGTCTTATGTTGTGATCTTTGTGATCATTGGAATCTCTATGTTGTTTAATTATGAAATGAAGGGACAACGTATCCATTTGGTGGGATATAGAGGGGTAGAAGCTAGAGATTAGCATCATAGATCTCACCTGAGAGATCTTTGAGGAGAGGTTCTGAGAAAGATTCCTATTTGCTCAATTTAGGGAGGCTCATGCTAATGAGTTCTATGAGAACAAACAAGGAAAAATTTTAGTGGACCAGTACGAGACCAGATTCTTTGAGCTTATCTAGTATTCATGCCATAATCATGATGAGATAATCCTTACTCAGTATTTTATTCGAGGCCTTAAGGATGCCCTTATTGGAGAGGTTTGTATGCATCAACCTAGGACTCTTATTCTTGCTACAAAGAAGGCATAGATTGTGGAGAGTAATTTGGCTAGAGGATTCAATGGAAAATTATATTCTTAAAAACATAGTGCATGGAATTTAGGACAAGATGCCCATTTTACTCAATTGTTAGGTAAGGGCCAAACTTAGTCAGCACCCTCACAATGGGACCAAGAGCACCCAAAGTGATAGGGCCATCATTAATGGGCTAAGGGTTGATAGAATCCTTGCACCTTAGGGAAGAAAGGAGATGAACAGAGCTATGGTCAAAAGCTTCAACAAAATTGTGCTTCTCAGAGTGGCCAACAAAACTCTAGCAAGGGTAGTGTACCTTATTTTAGTACTACCTAGGGTGGTAGTGAGAACAATTCCAACTTTCTATGAGAATGCTTCACTTATGGTTAGCCTAGCAATAAAGCATAGAAATATCCTACTAAACCATCTACAATACCTAATAGAAGTGTAGGTAGATTGGATCCTACTGTGGGAGATGTTGGTTGGAACCATTGAGTATTTGCAGTGGTTGATAACCATCAAGCTGAGCACCAGGGGACTATAGTCAAGGCTACAAGTATGTTACAAGGTATTTCATCTTCAATATTATTTAACTCAAGTGATTTATATTCCTTTATTTCACCATCTCTTGTTCAACTATATGGGCTAGTAGTAGCACATTAGGTTGATATGTGGTAGGTTGAGTTAGCCACATGATCTAATGTGACAATAGACTCCTTGGTCAATGGTTGTAGATTGAACTTTGGTATCTTCACCACCATATTAGATCTTTGTATCCTACTGTTAGGATCATCTGACATTTTTTTGGGCACGAATTGGTTAGCTACCCATCTAGAAAATATATATTGCCACCATAAGTTGGTACACTATGTTGATGACATAGGTGGGTAGGTGGAACTTTTAGGGGTCTAGAGACTAGTCTCACTTTAGATGATCTCAGCTAATCAACTAAAGTAGAGTATGTAGAAGGGATATCAATTTTTTTTTCTTTCAGTGATCTTGAGGAGGCCAAGAGCCATATGGTAACACTTGATGATCACCCACTCCTTTGTGTGTATGCAGATGTGTTTCCTAATGAGATACCTAGTATGCCACTACAGTGTGGCATTGATTTTTAGATCAATCTAATACTAGGAGTAGAGGAAATTTCAGATTATCCTTATTGCATGACTACTTAGGAGTTGAGTGAGCTCAAATTGTAGTTGGAGGAATTATTGGCCAAGAGCCATATTCATCCTAGTGATCCCTATAGGATGCACTAGCAATTTTAGTGAAGAAGAAAGATGGATCATTACATTTATGCATTAACTATTGGCAGTTGAATAAGGTGATGGTGAAGAACTGATACCCCTTTTTTAGGATAGATGACTTGTTTGATCACAAGAAGGGAGTGAGAGTATTCTCAAAGTTTGATCTTAAGTCAAGATACCATCAGCTTTGTATCTAGGAGGCTAACATTCATTAGGTAACTTTTCATACATGATATGGGCATTATGAGTTCATGGTTGTACCATTTGGGTTAACCAATGTGCCATCGATGTTCATGAGTTTGATGAATGGAGTATTTCACATGTACCTTGATCAGTGTGTCATTATATTCTTGGATGACATATTAATCAATTTGAAGATTGTTGAGGAACATGAGGTCCATGTACCCCAGGTATTGTAATGCTTGAGAGATCTTAAGTTGTATGGAAACTTGGGTAAATGTGGATTCTTCCAATAAGAGGTGAAGTATTTGGGCATATCATCACAAGTGATGTATTGTGGTGGATGCAAAGAAAATACAAGCTATCATGGATTGGTTAGTACCCTCTAATATTTCTAAACTTCATAGTTTCATGCGCTTGGCAGGTTATTATAGTCACTTTGTGAAGGATTTCTCATGTATGGCTCATCCCATCACTTCTCTTCAAATGGAAAGGGAAGAAATATGTTTGGTCAAACTAGTGTGGGGTATAATTTAATGCTCTTAAGGAGTGTTTGACTACTAGACTAGTCCTTGTAGTGCCTAATCCTATAGGTGATTTTATGGTTTTCATGGATGCTTCGTTGGAAGGCGTGGGTATGGTGTTGATGCTGGATGGTCGAGTGATTATTTATGAGTTTAGAAAAATCAATGACCATGGGCTTAACTACCCCACTCATGATTTGTAACTTTCAGCCATGGTGCATGTACTTGTTTATTGGAAGCATTTCCTTTTGGGGCATAGGTTTGAATTACATAGGGATCATAAGAGCTTGCAGTATATCTTTACTTAGCCAAACCTAAATGCACGACATCGTCACTAGATGGAGTTCCTGTGTGAATATGACTTTGATGTTCACTATATTAAAGGAAAAAATAATGTTGTCATGGATGCCTTGAGTAGGAGGCAACATGAGATATTAGTCTTATCGTTGGGAGTGGATTTGTGAAGCTGTATCTTGGAGGCCTTGCCTAGTGATACATGGTATCAAGAGGTGAGGGAAAAGATTGAGTTTGCACATACCCTTGAGGGGAGGTTTTCAACTTATTTTCTTGATTCTGATGGACTACCGTGACACTTGTGGCATATTTATGTACTAATGTCAGGTGATCTTTATACCTTCTTTTTGTCAGAAGCACATCATGCACCATATTCCACACATATTGGCATCAAGAAGATGTATCCTGACCTTAAACAATTGTAATTTTGGGTAGGGATGAGGTGTGATGTTGCTAATTTTGTTGCTCAATGTCTCAAGTGCCTAAGAATGAAGGCAGAGCATCAACATCCAATAGGTCTTTTGTAACCACATACCATTTTAGAGTGGAAATGGGATATGATATCTATTGATATTATCATGAGGTTTCCTATGTCATCATGATGACATGATTTTATTATGGTGACAATGGACAAGGTGTCCAAGGTAGCACATTTTTTACCCATGAGGACATCCTACACAGCCTCTTCTATAGCACATTTTTTCTTGGAGGATATTATTCATTTGCATGGTATCCCTCATCAAATTATTTCGATTAGAGATCCAATTTTTATGTCAACACTGTGGATGTCTCTCCAACATGCTTTAGGGGTGCAACTCAATTTTAGTTTGTCTTATCACCCAGAGACTAATGGTTAGACTGAGAGAGTGAACTAGGTTATGGAGGATATACTTTACATATATGTTATGGACAAGCAAGTGAAGTGGGAGGATTATTTATACCTTTTTGAGTTTGCATACAACAATGGGTATCATAGTTCTCTTGGTATGTCACCTTTTTAGGCCTTATACTATAGACCCTGTTGTACCCCCTTGAGTTGGGATCATTTAGAGGACCAAGTACTTCTTGGTCTAGAGATGCTTCAAGAAATGGAGTAGTAGGTTGTTCATATTAGAGAACATTTGGTTACTGCTTAGGATAGGTAGAAGAAGTATGTAGATTCCCATAGGTTAGACCTTCACTTTTTTGTAGGTGATAGGGTATTTTTGAGAGTGTGATAGAAGAAGAGCCCCATTTGTTATGGGAAATGCTCTAAGTTGGAACCACATTTTGTTAGACCATTTGAGATCCTTGAGAGAATTGATTCTATTGCTTATCGACTAGAATTTCCACCTAGCCTATCACACATCCATGATGTTTTCCATGTTTCTTATTTGAGATAGTATATTCCTAATGTAACCCATGTTCTTGATTGGGATGCTTTGCAAGTGATGGGAAAATTTCTTTAGAGGCCATTTGTATCCTTCAGCATTAGAGATTAACTTTGAGATGTCAAAACAAAGATAAAGTAAGGGTCTAGTGGGACCCAAGCAATGAGACCTCTACTACTTGGGAAGATGCCACACGATTGAGAGGATTGTACCCCTATCTTTTTGCCAACTTCCAAGAGTAAGCCTATGCCTAGTGGAGGAGGATGTAGTCCCTCTCATGTTTGCAAATTGTACCTTGTTATATTTTGATCTAAGAGATACTTGTTACTCTTCTTATATTTTACATTTGAGATGACCTGAGGATCAAATGTTATACCCTAATTTTAGTATCATAGATGTTAGACAACTATGTTGTTTAGTTTATCATATTTTCATGATGATGCCATTTTGAGATGATAATATGTTTTATGATGATATTTGGTTATCCGATATTTGGAAATATCTCTAATTATATTATGTGGTGGATTCAATGCTATGGTTATTTACATCATTCTTGCTTCATTATGCTTTATGCAAATGTGAGTGATGTAAATGGATTATTTTAGTATAATTTAATAAATGGTTAAAATAGGTTATTTAATGCATTTACTGCTTTGGCTATGTTATCATATGCAACTGCACTTGATCATGTGTTTTAGTGTGTAGGATTTATATCCCTAGCAGTGACACATGGAGTTAGTGATTCAATCATTCATATTTACCAATGTCATCCCTATATGGTCGACATATCTTATTTGAATGTTAAATTAAACTTTTTGGTGATTTGATAAATCTAGACTCATTTTCATTATGTGACTAGACTTGTGAATTTGTCTATGCATTTACAAGTTCACATTGTAGCAAAAGTTGTTGAGGAAATTTCTATGTTTTTGCATTTTTGGGCTTTATTTTAATTTCTAGTATTCCATAGATGAATTCCAATTACTTGGAATAACCTATTTTCATTTGGGTTGATTTGAGATTTAACTAGGTGGGTTAGTTATTTACCCCAATTGATTATTCACTCAAAAAGTGAATAAGTTTTGAAAGAGGAAATGAATTACTCACTTTTCATTTTTGGAAATTGTAATTTGAAAGATTTTTTCTAAAGTCCTCTTCTAGAGGATTTCATTTTTATTTTTTGTGAGAGCTATGGGGATGGGATCTTCATGAGGTCAATTGTACTAGATCCATCTTGAGGAGACCTTATTTTTTTGTGATTTCTAATAGCTTCTATGGGTTATTTATTTTATTGTACCTATTCCTATTTCACCTCTTTTGGCTTTCAAGAAGGGCTCTCCCATTTTTGTATTTCAGCTTTGTTTCTACTTCTATTTCTAGTAGTTGTATGTTAGGAGGTTGAGAACTAGTGTTCCCCTTTGATTCTGATTGCTAGTTCTGCCCGGTTAGATGGGTATGCATGTTTTTCCCTATTTTAAAGATAAGAGTTTGGGATTTCACACTGTTATGCTGGTCATTTTTGCATACAGTGTTTGAACCTAAATTTTGTTGGATTTTCATGACTTTTGTGACCAAATATAAAATAGATTTAATTTTAAAGTTTTTGAGTTTTGGGTTTTTTACCTCATTCTGTGCACCACCCTGTTTTCTTGATTTTCTTGGCATGATATTAGTCATGGACTTGAATCATTCTTTGGGATGCCAATTAGATCATTGTTGCACTTTTATGTTGCATTGGGATGTGTGCCACATCCATCCTCTCAAGTTGTTATTTGGTTCAGTGTTTTATTTCTTATATTCTCATCCAACCCTTGTGTTTTGATATTTGTGATGGTGGTGTGCCTAGTCACGAGCGCATGTGTGTATATTTATCAGGTGAATTACAAGGCCTGAACTCTCGGTGGTAATATGGTTGAGTTATATCTTTGGGGTTGGGTTGAGAATATGCATGCCTACATGTGCTAATTGTTGGATAAGTATGGGTAAGGTAGAGTAGCTTCATGGAGGGGCTTCTACCACATCCTTGGTGACCATGCCTAAGTTGATAGGTAGAAGGCTTAATTAAGTGATAACTAAATAAAAAAATTGGGTGGTAATAAATTTAAGATAATAATATGTGAGCACCCAATTAAGTTTGAGGATATAGTTCATGACCCTTCCATTGGGAGTTGATTTTGCACCATGCTAGTTTGGGCTACTTGATACCAAACTATTTCCCCTCTAGGGGATTTCCTACATAGTAACCCATTAAGTGACTGACGAGGACCTATTATACTTGCATTGTCTCATGATCTTGGTTGCAATCATCTTACTATCTGGCATGAGTGTTGGCCATTGATGCTTTTTTTTATGTGTGTTTGTGGTTGTCCATTATTATGTCCATCAGCATGGTGGGAGTGAACCTATGGGTTTTATGTGGTTGGGATGCATAGCTACCTATACTACTATTGGGGACTATGTATAGAGATGGTCTATTACCCTAGTGCAACTGTTGGATTTTTTCACTTAGTACTTCGAGTTTTGGAGTATGCTTCTTGTGATTTATGCCTTCATTGGAATGCTTTGATATCATGTTTAGATGATGTTAGTTATTCTATGCATTCCTATATTATTATGTTAGCATATTATTAGATGATGTGATTTTCTTAGGTGGAATATCTATTGCTTATTGGATTAGCATGTTAGATTTCTTGTTCTTATGATGTTATTACACTTTAGTAGTGACATCCTCATAAGATAGCTTTGACTATCTAGTTGGTAGTTTGGGATGTTACATGTAGGGGATGGCTAAGACCTTTGAGGTCTCATGATGCTATTATCATTGGGAGGAACCTCACATTTATTTTGGTTGTTTTGTTCATTGTGATGTTGCTTTTAGTACATTTCCTTTACTACTATATTTAGATGGGTAGATGCAGTTTTTGTCTTTCATCTATTATGTTTGAGTGTTTATGCCTCAATTGGTGGATTTGATACTCCCTAGTGTGGAGGAAATATCTTTCTTGCTTTTTTTTCCTTTTTCTCCTAGTATGTTTTTATGGCTCCTCATGTGAGATTTTACTTCCTCGCGTGAGAGTGTGGAAGTTTTGTGTGGTTCTTTGCATTTCCTCCTAAGGCTTGCTGCATTTCCTTGCATGAACCTCAATAGTAGTTCAATTCATTTTGGCTATTGGACCCAATACTTCCTCACATGAGATGGTTTTTCCTTGTGTGGCTTGGTGTACTTTCTTGTGCAAAGAGGTACTTCCTCACTCAAGACTGTCAGTTGTAAATTCTCTTGCATGAATAATATGGGGCATCTCCATTATTTTTTGGAGAACACAATTTGGATTTTTGAGTACCCTTTAGGAATTCTATTTTTTCCATGCTTTGAAAAAATAGAGATTTTGTATTCTGATGTCATCTTTGGTTTTGTACTTCATTGTGGTTGTGTCAGTTTGGTAGTGGCATTTGGATGTTTGGTTAGTCTTCTATTGCTATCTTTGTGATCCTCATATGTTGATTGTCATGTGCATCCACACTTGTTTAAAAAAAATTAATCTTGGCTTATACTTATCCTTGTGTCAAGGATCTCTAGGTAGGGTATTACACTTCATCCATCAGCCAAAAATCTTGGTTTATAATGGCAACCAATTTTATAGCATTACTCTGAATGTAGTGTAGAAGGTTCAAATTACCTTGTATTATTTGCAATCCCATTCATTAAAACTATGATTCCAATTTTGGTATGTGCCCAAAAATGAATCCATTAGTGGCCCTATTTGTTTCCTTTCCAATGAAGCCACCTTAGCAATTTTAGGATTTGAAAAATTTGTCATCTCCACTAGCATATTTAGGTATCCCCTCAATAGCTCATTCTATTTACACAATATTATAAGATTTGACTCATCCTTGTCGAGGTTTGAAAACACTTTCTTGAGTCCCATGGTAATCAAGAGATTTGTTGTATCAATTGTTGGATTTCATAGTATGACCTCCTTCATGTAATAATCTTTAGGAGTTAACTCTTGTGTTTCTACATGGGGAGGTGGAATGGTGATATGTGCTAGAAGGTTCTAATCTTGATTCTTCATTATCAAGGCAAGTGTTCTAGCATAAACCTTAGGTGGCTTAGGCTTATTAATTTTCTTTATTGATTCTACCATTCCCTCTTCTTCCATCAATTCCATCTATCTCTTTTTTCTAAACATGACTTCCTTTTTAAGTCATGATGGTGTTGTCCCCATTGATGACATGTATTGTGCTAAAGAGTTAGGTTCAAATGTAGGTTCCTTTCCCTTATCACTCCCCTCTAAAGTCTTCTCATGTTGAGGAAGAAGTTTAGAGTGATATTTTGTGTCATGTTGGACTAAAGACATAACCTCTATATAAGGAGGAGGTTGTTTTTTTCTTCCATAATTTTTCCTTCCTCAAACACTTCATCAGCATGTAGCTGCATGTATTTTGTTTCCTCTAGAGTTTGACTTTTTGGTTCAATCATTAGATGAGGTAATACCATTGATCCTTGATCCCTTATTTGTAGCATATCTTTTCGTAGTAGGGGAGGACTACCAAGAGGTCCTTGTGGTAGAGGAGGTAGTTGATTCCAATCCTCTCCTAATGGCTTGTTCCAAGGAGTATTTTGTATCCTCTCTCCCACCATCTCAGCATCCATAGAGATAAAGTCAAAAAAATCTTCTCCCTCTCCTTCCATATCTTCCACCCACTTTTTTTTTCTCATCTTCAAAGGTCTCAACCTAGATAGGCTCCCTAGGGATAGAAGGCGTTGTTTGAGTTGATCTTTTTCTCCTTTCTTCTTTAGTTGTAGTAGTTAAATGAGTCCTCTTATTCAAAGGGAAAAACTCTATTTGTTCCACCTTTTCCTCACCTTCCATCTTATGGGTCATTTTCAGCACTTATGGTGAGGGAGTGCTATTTTTCTTTAGTTTCTTCTTCACACCTACCATCATTGTCTCTATTCTAGCTCTTTTGAGTACCGACGGGGAGGATCCTTCTGTCAAGGCTTGAGGTGGTGGAGCTCCTTCATGTGTTGATTGAGCTTGTTCCTACTCAAGTTGAGCTTGTTCTAGGTCAGGTTAGGCTTCTCCTTCTTTGGTGGCTAGATATTCCTTGGCTTATTCCTATTTATTTCTTCCTCTAGGGGTTTCCTTTCTCTTTTTACCCTTACCCTTTTATGTCTCAAAATACTCAACTTCCCACTCATGTTGGTGTACTATCTCTAACCTTACTAGTTATTTGGTAAGGTAGATTGATATAGTGATCTTTTTTCCTTTACCTCTTTTGGGTGAAGATGTTTATTGAAGAGGTAGGGCTTAAGGAATTGGACTCATCCAAAAAGGGTTTCTAATACATTCTCTAGTTAGCTCAACTACATGTCGGCCCTACTGATTGATATCATCATTCTCTCAAACCCAATATCTACATTCATAATGGGGCTTTCATAAATCTTTTCCCTGCTATACAATAGATCTAATATCTTGGGGATATCCTTGTCCAATGATTTGAGGGGTATATCCATGCTCAACACCTTTTCTACCAATTTTTGACTCATTCTACAATAGTCCCTAATGCAGACATCATAGTCATCTACTACACTTATCCAGTGATCTTTAGGGGCCTCTTTGTGTACAAATTTCTTTCCCACCAAAAGTTACACCATCCCAATATTGTCAAAAGATGCATGAGGTTCCTGATAATCCTCCAAAGGATATTGATCCTATTTGGAATAAAATATAGCAATATCTTTCTTTTACTTCATGTCGAAGGCTCGGATGGTGATTGACCACACCTAGGTCTTCTTGTGATGTTTCCTCACTCTATTATATGTAGAAGTGAGATTCCTAGCTATCTCCAATAATATTAGCCTATCTAATGGATATCAAGGGAAATTCTTTAGGCACAAGAGAGTACCAACTACCCAGTGATAGCTAAAGGTTTTTAATTGGATGTAGTAAGAACCAACCAACATTATCTATTCTATAGCTTCTACTGACATCATCTTCACATAGTCTCTTTCAATGAACCCAATGATGAAAAAATATGAAACCATCTTTGACCACCCTATATTCCACACTTTTCACTAGGAGATTCTTCTTTACTAGTTATGGGTACATGAAATAAGGCCAAACATTTTCCTCTTTCATGCTTCCCTTTTTATATAATCCTAGATAATCTATGCTTCTTGATGCCAATAGATATACTATATATGAATTCATGTGGAAATTGGGGTCATTCTTCACTAAAATCAACTACTCATCTAGGTTATCACTCAAGATTGTAGCCTAGTAAATAGTCATCTTGTCTATTGTGATGGTTTCTATAAAGTGTACCATCCATGTCTCTAGGTGACTTGCTATGGGAAGACCCACAACTCTACTCAAAAGAATAATTGAGTAGCCAATGTCATCTATCATATACCTATGCATTATATCAACCTTTTGATCTCTTCTACCCAAGAGTGTCCTATCTATTAGATAATTTGATTATACCAAATATTTGGCCTCTATTTCACTCTAACTATACCATTTGTTTGCAACCTCATAGGTGATTTGAAGGTATTGATATTCTTATAGAAGATGGAAAAACTTTTCAAAGTTTTGAGGCTTGAGGTCCAAGGCTATGTCCCTAGTCACACTCTTGACTACCTTCTCTTTTGGTACATAGTGATGAGCTAGGGTCATGAGTATTTTGGATGATTGAATTGATGTTGGGTGAGAAGCCATGTCATCAACCCACTTTGGACCAGAGCTGACACCATCATTGACCTCTCTTTTGGTTTGCTGGATAGGGTGAGAAATATGTTCTAGCCAATGTGTCCGAATTTAGTGTCTCAGATCTCTATGTGTTTATCTTGGAATTGATATTTCTTTGGTGCTCCTTCATACTTGAAAGCCATCATCTTCGGTGCCATCTTTTCTACCATGGGGGATGAGGATGATGCCATTATATCTTCACAAAAAGGGAGAAATTTCACTATTATGATGTCAAAAGACTATGATGACTCTAAGACATGGCCTAGACTGATGAGAAAAAGCTGAAAAAAATAGGAGAAAATTGATTAAAAACCTCCAAAGAGTGATATTTTCACATGCATATCAAGCTCACCTAGCACATATATGCATGTGCACAACTGCACACATGCAAAGTGTTTAAGTTCTTTGCTTTTTATAAAAGAGGTATGATCTTCCTAACTGTAGATTCACACCTATTAAGGGTGTGCACATATTCATGTGCATACCTCAATAGTTATTTATTTATATCTTAGCAAAGGTTGGAGTCTAGAGATGTGGAGCTGTAGAGCAAGGGAGATATGGAGCTACAGACCTTGAGAGGGTGTGAAGGTACGAAATAAATGGTGTGAAGAAAAGTGAGAGATGAAGTAGGGAGCAAGGGGTATTTATAGGCCACAAGGTATATTATGCACCTCTAGAGGTGCACACCTCCAAGGGTGCACACTTTATTTACTCAAAGGCCATAAATTGATTTTTTGACCCTGTGAAGTTGTTTGATCATGCTTGATTATGAACTGAGGACTGATCTAGACCTAGAGGAGGGTCCTAAAAGACCAAGGCACCTAACTAAGTTCTCTAATAGGATTTTGAAATTATGGTGCCCCCATTTTGTTACTCAAAATGGAGCATGTGTGGTGAGGCCACAATGGGCTATATTACCCCTACTATGATTTTCATCCTTTGATAGAGGGTTTCCACATACAAATTATGTTTCTTTGATGGATTTTTTTTGTATACTAGTGTTGGTATAAATAAGAATTTACTATTTAAACTTTACTTAAGTCTACTTAGGTTAATGCATTTTCATATTAGTTGTTATGTAGACATGCATATCAGTTGTTATGTTGACAATGCAGTAGTTTGCACTCTAATTGAGCACATGTTGTCTACTACATCTCTTTATGAGAGACACCTCTACATTCTTATCCTCTCATTGTTGCATGTACATTCATGCACAATGGAGGATAATCCACTCTTGGTGGACATGTGCTTAGTTGGTATGCTTATTTCTTTGCATGAATCCTAGTCATATTAGTTACCTTTATATACAAGGCACTTCTATGATGCATTTATCCAATTATTTAATTAATCCAATTATCTTATTAATTCATTCTCATTTGATCATATCTTTTCTCTCTTGTGCTATCTCTTGAGCTTCTAGATCTTGGAATTTCATTCTTGCCTTAGGAAAGCTCTTACATGGTATTAGAGTTATACCAAATTCTTACATGGTATTAGAGCCAGAGGAGTTTCATTACATAGCCAATGGAGAGATTTTTTTTTTTGTATGTCAAGATTGGAGCTTGTTAGTACAAATTAGATGTTGGCATCACATTTAGAAGGTCAAAAAAATCCTAAACCAACTCTTGTCTCATCAAAATTGGACATTTGAGGTGAAATCTAGAGTAATTTTTTTGGAGGTGCGGTGGCGGCGATTTAGGAAAAATAATTTTAGAGGTGATTTTCAAATAGTGATATCTCCCTCATATAGACTCTTTTTGTCAAGCAATTTCTTTTGTTTTGGGGTAGAATTTTGTGATCTAAACATTGCTACAACTTTTTTGCAATCCCTATTCTTGAATTTTTCAAAAAATTGTCAATCCTAATTTTCACAACTTCAAAGGCTTCATTCAAGATCATCTGGACACATATTCATGTGCTATTTTTTTTGAAAGTGCATGTTTTTTTACCTACTTTCTAGATCTGGTATCATTCTAGAGTAATTTTAAGTAGACATAGTACTTTCAAATTTTGGTCTCATTTTGGCCTATTGACACTTGTAATTAATTAGATCCTTGAGAGGTCTTGTGTCTTATCTTGTTGAGTCTAATATAGATTCATATTTGTTTTTGTAACCATCAAAATTAGAAGTCCACTTTGGTTCATTTTGACAAGTGGAAATTGTACTTGCACTAAGTATAAACTGCCAAAATCATCCTTTTTTTATAGTTTTGGGGGGGGCGATGTTGGGTTCTTTGATTGAGTGATTTGGGGGTTGTGTCTTGAATGTCTACACTTATCCTTCTCTTGTGTTCTTTTATTTTGCATCATGGGTTATCCTAGGTTTCCATTTTTATCTCCACATAATTATGCTACATGGAAAATTAGAGCATGGAGTAAAATGATGGAAAAAGGTTTAATTGATTATGTTGATGGAACCATGGTTACACCATCTGATCCTGGTAAACTAAATTAATGGAATCATAACAATAAGGTTGTTATTGGTACTTTGAGGAAGTATGTACATGAAGATCTTATCTTACATATTGATAATTAGAAAATAGTAAAGGAAGCATGGGATAAGTTCGCTAGCTTGTATGCAAAAGTAGACAAAGCTAGGGGTTTTGAACTTGATGAAAACCTCACATCATTAGATCCAAAGGATTTTGACACAATTCAAGACTATATCACCAAGGCACATGAGCTAAGGTCAAAGGTTAAGGATTGTGGAATTACCATAGAGGATTAAAAGTTGATCTATAATCCTCTAGAGTATGCATCATTTGTTCCAAGCTTCAACACTCATAAATTGACCATAGGTTCTTCCTACACCATGCCTTCATTTGATTCCTTCACAGAGATTTTGATGGTAGAACAATCAATTTTTATGAGTATGGGGATTCTCAAGTATTCAAAGTCCAAAGCATTGGTGGCTAGTAAAGGGAATCAAGGAAAATGGTCTAACAAGAAGCATACATCATGGAAAAAAAATTCACAACAAGAGAAAGAACACTTAACCACCTCACCACAAGAAAAATCCAACAATAAGGGTAAATGATCTAAAAAGGAGTTTCTTACTTGTGCATATTTCAAGAAGAATGGACATGAAGAACATCATTATTATAAGAAGGAGATAGATGAACTCAAGAATCTTCTTAAGAAGAATCAAATTGGTCTACCATGAAGAATGAGTACTTCATCATCTTCTTCACATTCAAATTTGGATAAAGGAAAGGATCACACGGGACAAGGTCAAGCCTTAGTAGCTACTTCAAGTCAAGATTTAGGGAGATGGCTTCTAGATTCAAGGGCTTCTCATCATATGGCATGCTCACTATCTATGTTTTCATCAGTTGATCCTTGTCATACTCCACCTATTTTGATGGAAAATCATACTTACATGAATATGATTGGGAAAGGAACTATTGATAAGGGGGAGGGATACTTCAAAGATGTGTTGTGTGTACCTCACCTAAGTCATAGTCTTCTTTCCAACTATCAGCTCACTCATGGAGAAAGAAGGACTATGAAATTCACACCTGATTTAGTTTTTATTAGGGACTTGGAGACTAGACAGATCATTGCTACAGGGATAGTTGATAACACATCTAGGCTATACTACTTCTTATATTTTTCTCATGATGATGACAGTGATTTCTCAGTAGATTCTTTAGCATATTTTGATCACACTTCTACTATTGGTTCAAACTTTGAGGAGAACTGTGGCTACTTGAACTTAGGTGTTCTCACATATGATCAAGTAATTGAGCCTTCCATTTCTTCTCCTCCTACTGATATTCCATCTACTATTATTCTTGATGATAGATGTATTCACATAGGCATGGATTCAAGTGATTTAGTGCAATAGGGTGTTCATTGTCTTCCAAACTCAGTTCGATGGGATAACTACTTGACACACATTTTCAGTTTGTTTGGGGAGTCCTACATTGTAGATTTGGGAGACACTATTGATGGCATTCATCTTCTCTTTGGTGAAGATGTTCCTTTTTCAATTGTTGTGAGGGAAAACTCTAACCCTCATCTTCATTCTCTACTTGATCAGTCATTCAAGGTTGACATAATGGTAGATCCTTTGATACAACAGTTGGTAGAGGTCATTTTATCTTTAGAGGAGACACTTGAGTCTTTGTTACGTGTTCTAAATTCATCCTCAATTGAGCTTGATTTGTATTTTTTAGTAGAGTAGCATAGTAAACATGATTTGGATGAGGCACCTTTCAATATTGACATGGGGACACTTGATCAGGTTTCAAAGATTTCATACATTTTGAGGTTTCTTCCTATAGATGGGAGAGGCTTCATTGATACACCTTTTTTTATGTTTCTTCCTAAGGGGAGGAATGTTCTAAACTCATGGAGCAATTTCTACATCAAACTTAGAGCATCTACCATTGGTGTACATTCTACATTAAGGGGGGGGGGGGGGGGTTACTTGGTCTATCTTTCCCTTCTTCTCTCTTATGGGGGGGATCTTTTCCTCACATGGGTCTTCTTCTCTCTCGTTTTCTTTTATTATACTTATCTCTTTTTTTGGAGGGGGGTTTTCCCATGTGGTTTTTCCTCTTTCCCTACTTTATGAGAGATTACATTGTATCTATTTTTTGTACTTGAATCTTGTACATGGGTACCTAACATGGCCTAATAGCTAGGACCCATCTTGGATTAATATCTAGATTTTGTGAACTAAAGTACATTCTCCTAAGTTACACTTAAGGGGGGGTGTTGGTGTAAATAATAATTTACCATTTACACTTTAGTTAAGTTTACTTAGGTTAATGCATTTTCATATTAGTTGTCATGTAGACACCTAGGAGTTTACATATTCATATGAGTAGTCATGTTGACAACATAGTTTGCACTCCAATTGAGCACATGTTGTCTACTACATCTCTTTATGAGAGGCACCTTTACATTCTTATCCTCTCATTGTTGCATGTAAATTCATGCATAATGGAGGATAATCCACTCTTGATGGACATGTGCTTAGTTGGTATGCTTATCTCTTTGCATGACTCCTAGTCATATTAGTTGCCTTGATATGTAGAGCACTTCTATGATGTATTTATCCAATTATCTGATTAATCCATTCTCATTTTATCATATCTTGTCTGTCTTGTGCTATCTCTTGAGCTTCTAGATCTTGGCATTTCATTCTTGTCGTAGGAAAATTATTACATGGTATTAGAGCTATACCAAATTCTTACAACTAGTTTGCATGTTTCTACTTTACAACATTTATCATCATGATGCTAGTTAAGTGGTTTTTGTTTAGCTTATTTGAAAAAGTTAAGAGGATAAACTATTTTAAGTTAGTACTAATTCACACCCCTCTCAGTATCAGTTGGGCCAACATATCATGTACACTTAAACAATAAACTACATGAATATATATGTTTTAGTGTAATAAAAATACATGAATAAATAGAAAAATAATTTGATATTGATTTTACTCAACTTTAAATTTAAAATTATTTTATGAAATGAAGGAAAAAATACACCATCTAATTAAAAATAGTTTTAATATTTTTTCATGTATAAAAATAGAGCCAATAAATTCTTAGATATTTGAATAATTTAGTTATCTAATATGAATTATTTTATGTTGACCCTACAAGTCTCATTGGTTTAATAAAGGATAGTTGGTGTCATAAATATCATGTACACCAAAGTGTTGTCATTGATTGCGAACCAATCAAGTATGTAGTGTACCATCTCATAATCACTGGTAGACATCTAATTCAGCCTACATTGAGATGAAGACAATTACAATTAGCATGATGAGTCATCACTGTAACATGGTAGAAGCAAATATAGTCTACATTGCAATGGGATCAACATTCTAAAGAATAATAGATAGAAGGAAGGACATAGAGGCTAATACCATGCCTATCTCAGACTAGAAAGGCTACCAATCTAAACCATATGATGTAGGTGTAACATATTGTTCATGAACTACTCAATTATACAATTCAAATTTTTCATTCACTATTTTGGGTGGTTTGTTTTAGGGTTTTGATAGCTAGAAATATAAGGTAACATATGATCACAAAGATTGGTGATGAAATGTGTGAACAAAAGAGAAACTAGGAAAGTGATAACATGAGAAGATCTAGTAGATAAAGTGTTGTTGAATAGAGAGGAACATCAATCAAATTTAGTTATTTACATTGCAAACAAGGTTGGGCAAGGAAAGAATGTGGTGATACAAAAGTTATCATAGAGATTGCCTAAATGACAAAGAGAAGATCAAGGTATCTTCTTGACATTCACTAGAGATCAATCAAACAATGTGTATCATATAGTCATGATTATATTTGATTTCTTTATCACCATTGTAATCATTTTGTAAGCTCTTAACTAAGCATACTTTAGTAGAAAGCATATGGTAAACCCTCTAACAATGTGTCTCTTAGAGGGAGTGCTAAAATCCTTTAACAAGGTACTCTTAATAAGCTGATTGTAATCCTAATAGGCTACACACGTTCTTAACTCGATGTGTTCTTAGAAGGAATGTGTTGTAGCTCTTAACTAGACAACCTTTTATCTATAGTAAAAGGTTAGTGGATATATTTTATCCCCACTATGGTTTTCATCCTCTCATAGAGGGTTTCCACATACAAATCTATGTGTCTTTGATGGATGCTTTTGTGTACAAGTTTGCATGCTTATGCTTTACTACATTTATCATTGTGTTGTTAGTTAAGTGATTGTTGTTCAATTTGTTTGAAAAGGTTAAGAAAATAACCAATTTTAGAGTTAGTACAAATTCACCCCCCTCACACTATTGGTTGGGACCAACATATTATGTATACTTAAACAAGAAACTAAACATGAATATATGTTTTAGTTGTAATAAAAAGACTTGAACAAATAGATACATAATTTAGTATTTGTTTTACTCAATTTTTAAATAAAAATATTTTATGAAATGAAGGAAAAAAGAAATCATCTAATTAAAAATATTTTGCAATATTTTTTAATGTATAAAAATAGAGTCAATAAATTCTTAGATATCTGAAGAATTCAGTTATTTTATATGGGTAAATTGAAGCATAAAATAAAAAGAGAAAACATAAAATTATCTTTTTATCCATTATTGAATTAGCTAAATTTTAATTCATAATGTGTAGAACTGATTGTAAATAAGTTCTAATTAGAAAATTACTAAAGTCAAGTGTAATATTAAAAAAGTAAATTTGTAACATGGTTTAGTGAATTTCACTTTTAATTTCTAAATATTTGCCTTTGAAATAATATAACTTTATGCATATTTTATGATGCATGAATGAATAAGTAATTTTCTATTATAATATATTTAATTAATAAAATTTATCATTGCATTACAAATAATAAACTTATTTCACAATCAATAACATAGATAATATTAGTGTCATTTATTGGTCAATGATACTACATAATTAGTTTTTAAGAATGTGTTATATTATCATTTATGAAAAAAATAGGCATTTTCCATCTATGTTTACATATACAAAATTTTCTAATGTGTTGGAATTAATTGAATTTTATGTGTGACACTTGCACAATATTATATTTCAGTGAATATTGCTTTCACTTCTATGATCAATCGACACACCCTTACACCTTCTTATGGTGAAAGTGCTAGTATATAATTTAGAGAATTTTAAAAACAAATATTTATAGTAGTCATCATGCCACACAATTTAAACAAGTTTTTTAAGGAGCATTTACAAATATTTTTAATGACATATGTACTATTATTAAAATTATAGAGGTAATTGATCATAATGAATATGTTATGCCCAAATTTAGATAGGTCAAAATACAACCAACATTTTTTTTTTCACAAGGGATAACACAAGTTTATCAATGTATAGATATACTCTATCGAACTACACAAAGATTGAAATCTATAATTCATGTTTCTTAAAGACATTTAGGTACCACTAATATGATCATGGGTAGAAGGTAGTACTAGAAACTTTTAGGTACATTGATATTATAACCAAGCCTAAGGATTAGGATGCAAGCATAACAAGCTAAAGTTTAGGGATACACTTAGGTTAGATGTCAGCATAGAAAGATCCATCACTTTACCATTAAGCTTAACCAATTTTAGTTAATTTCATATAGTTTTGTTTTCCTAATAGTGTGTGCTATACTTATATTAACACAAGATGCATTGGATTACAATATGGTGAAAATAAGTTTACTATTATAGTTATTATTATTATTTAATTTCAAAAATTAATAGGGTTTATTACTTGCATTAAGGTCATATCGAAACTTATAGGATTACCATAATTGTTATTACTAGTAGTGATTGGTTATAACTAATATTTCAATGACTAACCACAAGATAACTTGTAGAATTAATAACGTATCCATATTATGAATTACACATGATAACTTTTAGTAATTACATTGATCTTCCTCCTATAACATACTATCATGCCCTAAACACAACAATTTTTTTAATTCTTGTATTGACTTACACATGTCATGACTAGACTAGCACAGAGTTTAGGTAGTTTGGATATATCTATTCTGCATACATAGATAAGAGTTACATGCAATAGATGGTATGTGTGACCATAGGTTAAAATCATTTTTTGGAAGTGAACTCTTAATTTAGCTATTTATCATAGAGTAATACCTTTATCAGACATGGGTCGCCTTAACATTTTACCTAGGTCTTAGGTAGCCCTGAATAAAAAAATTAATTTTTTTGGATGTCTAAAGGTGTAGTTGATTGATTACTAATTCTAGTTGGTCATGATGTCAGGTGATCTATTTCCTTTGGCTCTCTCTAGAGTCACATCACATTCAGTTTTAATGGTGAATCCAATTACCTTTATTTAGGGTTCTACACTGGTTATGTTTTAGAAGAATGATGTGCAATGTCCTAAGCAACATAGGTTCATAGGTTCCATTCTCTGTCATGAGGACAATATCCTTCCACATTGTTGATATATTCTAGATTCAACCCTACATAGTGGAAATGTTAACCTTACTTGCCTCCTTTGATTTTTACATCTTTAGATCCAAGATCTCAACAAGAATCACATTAGGTTTGTTTTGTTGTCATACCCTTATTATAACATACTAGGAAAATCCCCTAGAGAGCCATTATGTGCTTAAGGGGCACATTGTTCATTTTCTAACATAACTTGATGGATCAAGGTGAAAACACTAATCTCTTATGGTGAAATAAACTTTGACATAAATTACATCTTCTAACATAACCCTATATCAACTATCAATATATCTATACTATTATAACCTATACCACCTTCTAACCATAACATAGGCACTTTACTAACTGAACAACACTTGGATATTCATGATGTTCATTAAGACATACAATTAATGTAAGACTTGATAACCTTACCCTTTCATTACTTCCAGATAGAAAGCATACACTAACAAGCTACCTATACTAGCATGCTAATTGACCCTTATACTAACTAACTAATACTTTATTTATACACTTACAATTTCAAATTGGCTTATATTCTATCAACTAATACCTTCAATTGAAAGCATAGCACCCATTATCCAGTTATCATCCCCTTGAACCAAATATAAAATTTACTTTACAAATGATATTTAATGACATAAGAATCCAACATTAACACCTACACAAATTTGATATGCCCATTATAATGTGCGTTCAATCTTGTATAGTAACGCTTATTTATCATTGTTGTTAGATTAACTAGATATCATAATATACTTATGTAATTACATTCCATATCTAAATTTGAATTATTTTAATTAATTTAGTCCACCATCTAACCTTATACTTTTATTTTATTTCTTTATTTTAATTCCATCACCCTAACCACTTAATATCAACCCTAATAAAACTATATCCCACTAACATTCTTAACACTAATTCAAAACTACTAAATTAAGTCATGAATTAAAATTCTAAACTAACATTTTCTAACTAAACACATTTACTTATCTAGCAACAAATATAGTTTTGATTAAATAATAACTACATACTTCCTAAATAACTTTTTCTTAATCCAGGCATTATTGGCTTACTTATCACCTAATCAAATTTATTTATTTTAAATTTAGTATTTTTCTATCCTTATGACCTAACTCTCATCTACACTCCCCATAATCTTCAAAGAATTTACTTTTTCCATGGCCCTAATACTATTCATGACATAAATGTTTACTTTCATCAATCCAAGAATTAGCTTAAGTTATCCCATCCTATGACTTTAGTTTCAAGTTGCCTTGGTTCTAACAAAAAGAAAAAAACATGCTGGTTAAAGTCCTTTAGTTCATAAAGAAATAATCCAAGCAATGTGTTCATTTCCAAAAGGAGGTGGGGGGACCGAGGAATCACGTATTTTAACATATGTTAGTTTGGTCCAACTCCCTAAACCACCTCAAGCACCAAAGAGGGGGAGTTTCAAGGTGGATGTATTAAGTGTAAGGTTAAACTTAAAAGAAACTTCTCACTCTTTCAAGTATGGGCTCCCAGAAAAGAGGAACTTGACTTAGGTCAGAACTTAAAAAGAAAATGTCAACTCATAATGTCTTTGCTTGCATCAAAGGGGAGAGAAAAGAAGTGTGGATTCCTAGTGGTCCCATCATGAATGATGAGTCTAGCCCTTCTTAGGAGTTGACACTTAGACTAGGTAGGGATACCTTGGAAAAGTTTATAAATTTATATTATTAATTTCTTTTTTAGGGTTGATTCAAGGTATTCTCCTTAATTTTTCATAGGCATATTTATTTATATTGATTCATTTACCTTTTTAAAAAATAATTTAATTTCTATTTTATATAAAGGGATTTTTTCTAGCTTTCAACTAAGCCTAAGGGGAGGTTTCCTAGGATTTCACCACACTTGACTTGACATGCCTCCCCCCTTTTTTTTCATTCTTTTATTACATTCTCTTTTTTTTTTGGATCCTATCTCACAACCAATATTTTGTGAGATTTATTACTATATGCACAAGAATCCAAGAATATTCCTTCTGAATATAATATTGGACTATAATAAACATCCTCTTATTTCTGTCTTCCTCATACAATTTCTAGAGGAGTAAAATGTACACCTATAGCATGCTTTTCCTCAAGCTAATTTTCTTTTATTCCTACCATAGTATTTTAGTGTACATAATTGATGATGTGATGGTGATAACTAGCCTATAAACAATTAGAACTTGAAAACTAAATGGAATAATTTTCATATCCATGAAATGAATTATCAAATGTGATATCTTTCTTCCATTATATTGAATGCACAATATATACGTTTACAATACAAAGACTCATGAATTGAGTTAAATCAACTATTTCAAAAAAGAAATCACTATAAAATATTTACACTAATAAAATTATAAAGGGAAGTGTCTCCTTCACATGATTCTTCATCTTACATCAATTTACATAATGTGAAAACTCACAATGAATATAAACTATATACAATTTTTTTTTTCAATCTTTCCTTACACAATTTTTGACAATATACAGTGGTAACCAAACAAAAATGAAATAACAATGAAGACTTGAAACCAAAACACATTTAAGATGGAATGGAACATTAATCTCTCTTTACACACTTTATTTCTTCAACCTTTTCAAGGGTGAAACCCTAATATCTTCAAGGAAACCATCTTCACAAAAATTGCATACACACACAAACTAGGAACCATGGAGGCTCATGTCCCATCCTAGGCTTCTATGAAGCCACCCACTGAGTAGGGGAAACAAGATCCAAATAGGTTATACACATACATCACTTTCCATTGCATGATACACAACACATAACACAAAACAAATCCCTCCCATGGCTTTCACATTGATTCATTATTGAAACCATTGAACATAGGGTGAAGGTGTACTTTCAACAAGTAGATTTTCCATACCATCACATATCTGCAATAAATAAATTTCATGCCCTTTTGAGGCTTTCACAAATCAATAATTTCATGCCCTTTCAGGGCTTTCACAGATCTCCTCAAATATACCACCATTAACTATAGCATCCTTGAATACCCATACTCCTTAATCTTCCTTTCTACACCATCATTTTCCTTATCACCCCCAAATAAATATATGAATGAATATGGCATATAATGGAGCCCATATTCCAAGGTTCTCAACTATATTTCAAGCCCAACTAAGCCCTTCAACTTGGACTTCTCTTCCCTTCCCAAAGGGTGAGTGAATCCCTCACACCCATAACAACACTTAACATTCAACTCCAAAACAAGGAGATTCAAGAAAGAAGAAAACCAAGAAATTCACATGAACACCCTACACATTTACATTGTCACAACTCCATACAAAAATCTACAATACAAAGATTCATCACATAATGCATTATTCTAAAACACATACTCCATTCTTGCTGATTTATTTTGCAATACTAAAAGAAATGAAAATGAACATGGTTTGAATCACCAACCTTGGTCCAAGCTAAAGGCAATGCTAGTTGCAGTAGAGCTCCCTTAATCTCCCTCCAACCCTAACTGTCTCTAAACTTAGAGAGTGGATGAACAACTCACTAATTTGTCACCCTTCCTCTAAAAAGACTCTCTACCAACTTTTTTTAGTAGGAACATCAAGCGCCCTCTTTCTTACATTGTTACCCCTTCAAAATAAGAAAGTTAACCAAGTGGGATGGTGAGGATACACTCATGGAGAAACTCCAAATTTCGAATTGGTTCAAGAGGGCATTGTTTAATGGTCCCCTAAGTTATCTAATAACTAAAATAGTTGAATTTAGGCCCCTAACATGTTATACTACCATTTGGGTGGCTTATTTTCAATAAAATAACACTTTAGGATTCCATTTTGGCCCCCCAAAATCCTTGGCAAGTTTGAATTCGAAATTCAACATGATGGTGACCCATCCTAACACTCCCTCCCAAGTGGGTGTTTTTAAACATTAATTAGAAGAAAAGGAAAAGACTAAGCTTAAGTGACCTTGTGACCAACACCCTAGGTGACATGTCATAAACACACAAACAATACAAGTGTCAAGTGACACATTAAAATACATTACACTTCACCAAGACATGCCCTTGATGCATCTAAGTTATGATTAAACATTTCCTCATTAAAAAAAAATTACATTACGAAACAAAATACTTTCACAACGAAGCTTTTGAATCTTCCAAAGATTTGCCTAGGTTAAACTATGTTTACATAGGTTTGGATCTTGTTTCCCCCCAAAATTACATGGTTCCACTTCTTGCACATTAAACTCAAACATCAGTAGCCCAAGGAGGTCATATAAAACATATACCATTTACGCATATAATTCCAAATGTTTTTTATTAGATAAACAGGTTTTACAGGGAACCTGAAACCCAACACTTAAAACAAAAAAAAGTTGATAATAAGGTGAAAGCCCAGCCAAAAAATTTTAAGTTCATAGGCTGATAATAAGCATTAAGCCCAGCCAAAGGAAAGAGTTCTGAGAAAAGACCAGGAATAAAAAAACAAGCAAAGCCACAGCCTAAAGCTAGAACAAAAAGCCAAAAGACATCGATAAACAAAAGAATAGGCAAGAGTTATTCCTCATTCTTTCACTCTAGATCATGCATAACCTAAGTAGCCTCAAAGGCCAATTGATTCTCCTCTATTTCCATCTATTGTGTCCTTTGATTCCCCCTAGTCCTAATCAGGAATGGAGTTGTCCTTTGCAGAGTCATCCTCTATTCTGGCCTCATCCCTATCTTTTCCATCCTCATCTTCGTGCATTTCTCTGTCTTTGATCTAGTCCATGAGAGAGATGATATTGTTGCTAATGGAGCTTAACGAGGAGAACATTTTGTTTGCAAGGTTTTGATTGTAGTTTTCCAAGTTGTGTATCCTTTTTTCTACTAGACTGAGCCTGTTAGCCGAATCTGTCCTCCTATCGGCATCCATCCCTTTCCTTGTTGCCTCAATATGTTTCACCTGATCTTTAACCTCCTCAAGCTCATGGAAAAGCCATTTGATTGATCTAAAATTATCAATCATATTGTTGCGAGCATTATTTAAGAGGTTCATCCCTATCTCCCTGGCTCTGTCCAAAATAGCCACAATCATCAGATCAATTAGTTCTTCCAGCCACTGCTCTTCTTGATTGTCTATGAGGATCTGGGGATTCATGGCCTCCCTGAAGATGCCCATCTTGGAAGTCTTGACATTGAAGTTGATCCACAATTTCCTCCTATCATTGGTCTACACTTCCCCTTCTGTATACCCAACTTTCTCCTCTTTCTGCTCCTTAGGATGGAGATGGATAGGAGAAAGGGGTAGCACAAACACCTCCTCAAATTGAGAGCACACTTCCTCCAAACTCTCCCTCTTGCATTTCTTCCTTCCACTTTCCTCATCTATTTCCTCCTGCATCTCCTTAACCACCTCCTTAGACTCTGGTTCCTCCTCATCATCGCTATCTCCCTCCTCATCCCTCTCAGCAGGCTTCTGCCTAAGATTCCTAGGGCTTTTTCTGCTTGGGGTTATGGGGGAGGGGGATATTTTAGCATGGTAAGTTGCTGCTTTCCCCAAAGAAGAGATCCCACCTTTCTCAGAGATATGGCTCTGAATTTCATCTGAGTCAAAGGAGTAGCTGGAAATTCTAGACTCCACATTCTCTATCTGAGGGGGGTAATGCTTATGGTCTGAGCATTGAAGTGCTCATGGATAAGCAACAACAGCCCCTCATGTAGAGCCGAGTTTGCGATGGTCTTCTTTTTGAGGTTGTCCACCACCTTGCTCATTGAGGTTAACAGATAATAAGGGAAGGAAATTTTGGATTTCTTTCAAAAATGATTCAAAATAACAAAGTGGTGGGTTTGGACTCTATCAAACCTAGGGTCCAATGTAATGTACTCAATAATAGCTTTCAGAACATACCTCCATCGCTTCTTCATGGAGTCAGGGACATAGTAGGGGTCAATCTTTTTCAACGCCTTCAATTCCTCCTCACTCTCCAAAAAGTCTCTAATCACATTAGTAGAGAGCTTCTTATCCCTGATGAATTTAAAACCCTTGATAGGGATTTCGGTGACAGCCACAATCAACTCCTCTGTAATCTGGAAGTAGATACCAGTCACCTTAATCTTGCCATCCTTCCAGAACCCCACCATACTTTTGGTCACCTCTTGATCGAAACCATGCAACTTCATGATATAATTGGTAACCCCACCCTCTTCAAGCTTTTCCCACACTTTTGGCCTACTTCTCCATTTCTTAAAGTCCCCCACCAACTCCTTTCTACATCTCTCACCCACCATTTCTGCACACTGTACACCCACTTTACTCATGTTCTCTTCACTCTATGACTGAAATGAACCACCAAGAGTAAGCAAAGAATAGAGAAAAATAACCATACTATTTCCCCTAAAATGATTGTGATAAACAACCCACAAAGCGTAGCGATTAATCAATAAAGGATTACTGCATTTATGATTTCCCATGCTTCTATTATGAAAAGTACCCTTATTTCTTAACCCTTTCATATTCATAATTAAAACTTGATTTCCTTTGTACTTTCTTGGATTTTATCCAACTCAATCAAACTTTTAACGTCTGTCGGCAAACAAGTTTTGAGAAGCCAAGTCATTTTTTGGTCTGTGTCAACCCCTATATTCAAAAACCTATCGGCAATCGGGTTTGCTTCCTGGAAAGTATGGGTGACGTGGAATTTATTAAATTTGGCAAGGGTCTCTCTAGTCTCATCAATAAGATTTGCAATCATCCAAGATGGAAATGAATTTCCATTGATGCACTTTGTAATGTTATTCAAGACCCCTTCAAGCCATAAATTGGTGACCCCTATTTCAAAAGCCAATTTTACAACATTGTACGCTGTGTTGGCTTCCACAAAATGATTTGTTTTGAAACCCAATGCGAGAGAAAAAGTTGCAATATTGTCTCTATTTTCATTCCTTACCACACCTCCACTACCCAAGGATCTAGGGTTGCCCTTGGAGGCTTTGTCAAAGTTGGCTTTGTGCCAACCTTCAAGGGGGAGGAGACACTTGGCTTCCTATCTTTTCCTCACTTTGTCTTTTACGTTCTCCTTTTTCCTACCTCCTATCCTAAAAACTCCCCCCTTCCTCATGGAAAAATTATCCTTTATGTTACTGAAGGTCTTCCTTCTAACAACTAAAGCCGCCTCCTCCCTATCTCTGAAAATTTGATTGTTTCTCTCCTTCCATATGCTCTAACAAAAATGGGGCAGGAGCCAGAAGCTAATTTCTTGCAAGGTAGACCCTTTGAATATGCCATGCCATTGATAGAAAAAGTCCAAAAGGTTGGAAGGAAAGCACCAGTTGTGGCCAAGGTCCTAGGTAAGGAAGCCTCGAACTATCCTGGAGTAAGAGCATAGAACGAACAAATGGTTACCTGTCTTTGACTCTTCTTTGCACAAAACACATCTGCTAGGCATGATATGACCTCTTTTAATGAGATTTTCCTAGGTGAGAGTTTTTTCCTGAAGAGCCAACCAAAAAAACATGTTGACTTTTGGCATTAGGCCCAAGAGCTAGGCCCTCGACCAAGGGGGAGACTCTTTAAAGCTCCATAAAGTAGAGTACCCAGAGGCGATCGAATAGAGCCCATTGGAATTATCCCTCCAAACTAGTTCATCCTTATTGTTGCTGAAGGATAAGGAATTAAGCATGATCATGATTGGTTTGAGGTCCTTTGAGATAATGGAAAGGTCCTTCCATCCCTGTTCAGTCTTGTAATTGCTGACTTTGTGCCCAAAAAGGTTGATGCAATCATTAGCCCATACTCCATAGCTAGGGTTATTTATGAGGGGGCCCTAAGAAAGCCAACAGTCAGACCATAATAGAATATTCTCCCCATTACCCAACTTCTAGGAGACTTTAGAATTAGCCAAGTCCCTAGTTTTTAAGAAACCATTCCAAACAACTGAACCTCTTGGGATATCCTCACTAAATAGAGTGAACTAAATAGAGGGCTTTTTTATATACTTATTTACCACAATATCTCTCCATTCCCCCATGCTACTAAAGATGTGCCAAATTTTCTTTGCTAGGAGGGCCTTGTTGATGTGAGTGAGCTTCCTGATTCCCAGACCTCCATTCTTCTTAGGGAGGCAAACTTTGTCCCAAGCAATAAGGGGGTACCTTTTATTCCTTTCAGTTCCCATCCATAAAAAATCCCTTTGGATTTTCTCCATCCTCTCAGCATATTTCACTGGTATGGTGAAAAGGATTAGGGCATATATTGGCAAGTTTTGGAGGATGGATTTAACTAGTTGACATTTTCCAGCTTGGCTAAGAATGGCTCCTTTCCAGCTAGCCAACTTCTCACTGAACCTATCCATGATGCCATTCCAGAAGGATTTAGAAGGGTTCATTCCCAAGGGGAGACCAAGGTATGTAGAAGGAAGCTTCCCCATCTAACATCCCAAGATTCTGGAGATTTTCTGTTGTCTTTCCTCCAGAGTGTTAATAAAGAAAATAGAGCTTTTCTCCCAATTGATGAGCTACCCTGACCCTCTAGAATAGGTGTCCAAAGTGTCTTTCATAGCCTTGGCCTCCCTAACCGAAGCCTCTCCACCCATAATAGTATCATCAACAAATTTTTGATGTGTAAAGGGGGTGCATTTGGAAGAGGGTTTAAAACTTTTGATCCTCCCTTCTTTCTTTTTCTTCTCCATGAGTCTACCAATACATTTTGCCAAGATGATAAAGAGTATTGGTGATAGAGGATCCCCCTAACATAGGCCTCTAGTAGGTTTGAAGAAATCAGAGGGGGTGGTGACTAGCTGGGAGATTAGCTTGTATGATTTGACATCAATGCCAAAAGCCTTCAACACCAAATCCAAAAAAGACCAATCCACCCGATTGTAAGCTTTGGATATGTCAAGTTTGAGTAACATCCCTTCTCTCTTTCCAACTTCCATAGAGTGAATCACTTCATGCACCATGATAATCGAATCTAAAATCTGTCTGCCTAAGACAAAACTGGATTGTTGTTGAGAAATAATCAGGGGGAGAAGCTTAAGCAGCCTCAAAGTGAGAACCTTTGAAATGATCTTATAAAATGAGTTACATAAGCTGATGGGTCTGAACTTATCCAGAGTGTCAGCTCCTAGCACTTTGGGAATAAGAACTAAGAATGTGGAGTTAATTTCTTTCAGAATACTTATGGCTCCAAAGAACTCCTGAACCACCTTAACAACATCCTTCATAATCGCAAGTCAATACATTGGAAAAAGAAGGTGGGAAAACCATCAAGTCCAGGTGATTTATCTACTGAAAGAGAAAAAAGAGCTTCTCTCACTTTAGAATTAGAAGGAATGGCCTGGAGTTGATTATTGTGGTGCAATTGGAGGATCTGAGGGATACAAGAGACAATGTCATCCTAGTCCACTTTAGAGAGAAAATTATCCCAAGAAAGAAGTGAGGAGAAAAAAGAAACTGCTTCAAGTGAAATATCTTCTTCCTTAGTTAGCACACCCTGATCTTTCTTCAGGCTAGAAATCCTGTTATTAGCTCTATGCTTAAGACTGGATAAATGGAAGAACTTTGTGTTCTAGTCTCCTTCCTTGAGCCAATTGATTCTAGATCTTTGCCTCCAAAACTTTTCCTCTTTGCTAATGATATCATTTAAATCAGACAGGTTGGAAAGCTCTTCATCCCTACTTGAGGCATCATACCCATTTTCCTAAATGGAGGCTTGGATAGAAGAGAGATTAGTAGAGAGATCCTCTTTCAGAGTGAATAAATGACCAAATTCTGACTTATTCCAAGATTTTACCATCCTTTTAACATTACTGAGTTTTCTAGCAACCCTGAACATTACAGTGCCTTCCACATCTATGCTCCACCAAACCTTAATTCTTTCTAAAAGGTCAAGGTGGGAGGTCCACATTTTCTTGAAAAGGAAGGGAGGAGGCCTACAAGGATCAAAAGGAACAATCGAGAGGGAAATGGGGGAGTGATCATACCCAACTCTAGGAAAAAGAGCTAACTTGCAAGAGGAGGACTGCAACCATTCAAGAGAAATGAGGGCTTTATCCAGTCTAAGCTGAATACACTCCTTGCCTAAGCATTTATTGGACCAAGTAAAGTCACCTCCCATTAGGTCTAGATCTAGAAAAGCCAATCCATTGATGAAGTTAGAAAGGTCATGCTTTCTATCCTAGTCCTAAGGCAGACCGCCCTTCTTCTCCTTGTCCAGAAGAGGGGTATTGAAGTTTCCCATAATGATTCCTTTTTTCATGTTACTATTCTATACCAGCCCTTCTGCTCTAGTCTAGTAGGATTTTCTATCTCTCTTGTTGTTGGGGGCATAAATATTGAGCAAGAACCAAAATTCATTGGAATAGATATGGAACACTTTATAAAAAATAATATCACCTTCATTGAAAATTGATTCCACCCTGAAAAGTTTTGTCTTGTATAAAGTTAGTAGGCCCCTTGAGGCTCCATCAGAGTCCGAAGCCTCCCCACTCATCAAGTTACTAAACTTTATATTTCTCAAAGAATCCTTTTTCATTTTTGTTTCTTGGATCATCAAAATGTCTGGTCTCTGGTCTCTAATCAGATTCCTAATAATTTCTTATTCATGGGCACCATTTAGGCCCCCTAATATTCCATGAGATGATCTTCATTTTTTACTCTTAGAAAAATCCTTCAGGGTGCTTTGGCACCCATTTGCCAAGCACCTTTTGGTATCCTCTTCTCTGGACTCCCTTTCTGATTTTCTACCTACTTTGGTTGTAGAGCCCACATCTTATTTGTAGCTGCTCCTAGTTGTTGTAGGAGAAGCCTTGGATAGATCTTTGATTTGATTCTTCCTAGGTATCTCTCCCTTCTTTTCGAACTTCAAGGATCTAGAAGCCTTATTGTCATTCCTTTGGGTACTGAGAAGATCAACCCTTTGGTCCTGATCTTTCAACAAGTCCTCCTTTTTTCTTGTTCTGGTCTCTGCTTCTTTGGTGGAAACCAAGTTATCCTTTGGGTCCTAAAAGATGATAATTTCATTATTTTCTCTTTCATTTACCTCTTCCATGAAGCCCAAAACTGGCTCCTCCTCACTAGGGAAAAGGTCCAGACCAGACTCCTGAAAAACTTTTTGCGAGATAAGCATACCTTCCTCTACTCCAGGCTTGAGGGTCCTTTCCTTGACCTGTTCATCCTCAAACTATTGGGAATCATTTAAAGGTAGAGAGGAATTGGGTCCTGACTTGAGTACCTCTCCTTCTTTGCTTGTCCTGCCCTAAGGCTCTTGGTTTTTCATCTTAGGAACATCTACTACATTCTAAGTCTCCATAGAAAGGCTCTTCTGGCCTTGTACTATGGTCTTCTTTTTCCAAACTTTCTTCATCCTTGATTGAGAAGAAGAAGGGGGATTCTTCTTCCTAGCAGTCTTAGTTTTCGGGCACTGAAAAGCCTTGTGATATGTTTTTAGATAGTGAAAATGCCCAAAAGGGACACTCTCAAAGTCCAACTACTGGATATGAGTGCCAAGTTTGGACTGAAAAAAACCACTTTAGGCATGTCATCCCCTTCCCTCATGCCAATGCAAATCCTTGCATAAGTCAGCCTACTCTTAGAAGCTGTGAGAGGGTCAATGGAGAGAGGCTCTCCAAAAGAGCTGGCCACTCCCTTAAAGAGATCCTAATTCCAGAACTCTAATGGTAGCTTTGTCAGTTTGACACATACTGGAGCTTGCTGAAGGAATGAATCATTTAAGTCCAATTGAGATGACCATTTTTGAAGCATCAGGGTGGCCCTTCCAAAGCTCCAAGGACTTTCACACAGAATGTCAGCCATGTCCTCTTGATAGGTGAACTCAAAAGAGAGAAAACCCTTAGTCATTGTTGTGACACTGACCTGACCTTTCAAGCTCCATTTTTTCAAAGTGTAGGCCCAAACCACATCAATATTTGGTCTCAGGCCAATAAACTTCCCAACGACCGTTATGGACATTAAGGCAATGCTGTGATCAACAATCTTGTCTGGAATAGCAATTGTGCAAGATCCCTTTTCTAGACCTGACACAACCTTAATCAGAGGAAAAGAGGGTTTACCAGATGGCTTGAAACCAAAGAGTGAGGCCCAACACTTTGGGAGATTCCCTAGAATGTCCCCACGTGGGTCCCCATCTCCTGACTCCTCTCTGCTACCTACCTAGATCCCCTCCTGCGAGCCTAGTGATCGAGGTCCACCTCCCTATGACTTCCTGCCTATCTCAAGATTTGAATTTTGAATTTTCACTCCCATTGTTACATAACCCCCACTTAAACATTAAAATTTCATATTAGAAGCATTTCTAAAATTCAACAATTGAAAAGGGTTAGAACATGAACCAAATCATTAATAATATCATTTAGGTCTTAAGGTGTAGACATAAATGCAGATCATCAAAATGTAGATATAAAAATATGATAACCCTATAGTTTCAAAAGTATATCAAAACATCAAATTAGAAGTGTTACAATAATTCCAAATGTAACATAACCCATATTAACATAATTCAGTTAAATTTCGTTTCCTAATCATTTCAAATGATCATTCAAAATGTTAAGATGTCAAGACTTGCATATCATAAACTATCATAATCAAATCAACATTTGTCTACATATCACATTAAATCATAAATCATTATTATCAAATTAACATTTATCTTTATCACATTAAATCATAGATCATTGAAAATCATCATATCATAATCTAATTTTATCATGTTCTAAAGTTGCATCCATATGTGTATGATCATTCCATTCACAATATCAAGTTCATAGTACATATTGTAGATGCAAAACACTACTATAAATGTCAAAATCAATAGGTAAAATAAGCCATTATCCTTCTACGTCTTGAAAAATGTCAAAATATCCTAATCTTGAATATCAAAATGTAAGTGACATACCCCCACTTAAACATTAAAATTTCATATTAGAAGCATTTCTAAAATTCAACAATTGAAAAGGGTTAGAACATGAACAAAATCATTAATAATATCATTTAGGTCTTAAGGTGCAGACATAAATGCAGATCATCAAAATGTAGATATAAAAATATGATAACCCTATAGTTTCAAAAGTATACCAAAACATCAAATTAGAATTGTTACAATGCAAATATGTTATCTATAATATGAAAAATTAGGTGATGCCTTATAGAATAAGCTTATTAAATATTTTAGAATTAATAGAGTTGGCATGAGCTTGTGGGTAGTTCCCCATGGTCTCAAGCTCAAATATTCTTCTAGATTGAAAAGGTGAGACTAATTGCAAGAGGATGATCTCATCCTTCGAAATTACTCTTACCCTATCTTGAATAGTTACCCATGATAATGATTGTTGGTCACTAGGCTAGGTCGTGGGGATACCTCTCATATAGAAAAAAATAGTTCATAAATTATCGATATTTATACAAAGTTGAATCTTCTTAGTTAGTAAAAATCCAATTTTTATTCTATTTAAGCCTCATTTTCCAACTGATCAACCATTTTGTTTCATTTTCTAGGAATGTGAACAAAATATAATATTTTTTTTTGGTCAAATCAAGAGTCATCTTGGCTAACAAAACTAGTGAACAAGAAGAATTTAGAAAATTCTTTTTTGGAGGGAGAAAGTCCAAAATCATAAAATAATTTTCATAAATAATTTTTCACTTAGCTATAGCCATGACTTTATTTGGAATTGTAATGATTGTAAAGTCTCCCCTTAGATAATTATAGGCTTGCATATATATGTAGAAAAGAGAAAATATATGCAATTGTCCTTGTCATTTTCTAGACCACCAATCATTACATCCCTTGTGTTACCTTGACAAGAATCATTTTTGTTAACTTTATGAAAACAAATAGGAAACCATCTACTATTTCTATTAACCTTCATGGATAACTTGGACACAAGAGATTTTTTTTACTATAAAGGAATAAGAGATAGAGATCTCCAAAATCCTATATGTTGAGCATTGGAGAACATGAAAAGTTCAAGTAGACTACAATTATATCCTTGAGAATCTGCAAATTTATGTCAAAACTTCAATATTGTATGAGAATAGTCTTAGGATATTGAACAATTTCATTCCAAAATAGATTAGCCAAAGTATTGTAAAATGGTTAGCTTCCCAAGTTTTAATAGAAAAGAAGCATAAGAAAGAGCTAACTCATGTTCTCTTAGAACTAAAATCAAGAAGTAGAATAGAGTGCAAGTCTATTCAAAATGGTTCACCATAATTTTTATTAGAAAGGCTAATTGGAAGATATGGTGATTTATAATACCCCACCCAGAGATCCTTGGAAACAAGGATAAACAAAGATGAATATTTTTTTTAAAGATACAGTATAGATACATGTAGTTTTGCAAGCATAAAAGAGATCACAATGAAAGACTAAACTCACCAACCAACCAAAGATCCCCAAGTGTTCATGACTTACAAATGTGTTCATATCCATTGACAAGAATCAATCATACAAGGTTCATTTTAAGATGTAATCCAACATAATAATTCATTTTAAAGCTCAAATCTAAGGTTCCTAAGTGGTTAAACCATACAAGTTTAATTAACCAATTAAGATGATAAAATGATAGCCAAAATTAACACTCCAACCCTAAACATCTTGTAACTAAAAGGTCAAGATCCAAGGAGAAATAATTCTCACATGTGTATCTAAATAACTTTCCAAAATTCACCAGACAAGTTGGGAAATTCCTATTATTTAATCAAGAGGTCTCCCAAGTGAACCAAGTGGTATTCCACAATATATCCAAATGATAATTCATACTATGGCTATATTATGGACCATAAAAATATAGTACAATACTTCACATGTGTTACACTACATACCATATAACTATAGTATGAAACTTCATCAATATCATATGATATTTCTCCAAATTGGAGAAGATACCTCACTAGTATCATATGATATGTTGTCCCATTGTTTCTTAGGTTAAAGGAAAGACTACAAAGCTAACATAGGAAACAAATAGGGTTAGAACCTCTAGACCAAGGGGTACCAAAACCATAAAAGTTGAGGAAAAAAAACTCAAAAGCATAAAGAGGATCAACAAACCTCACATAAAATAGACTACACTAATCCAAGATAATCAATATCCTCCTTCAACAACATGTATAAAAGAAACATCACAATGAAGGGAAATCATAAGCAATAGAAGCAACCAAACTAAAACAATTATTCTCATTTCCTCCCTACCATAATGGAATCATGAGACCCCAAGGATCCTAACCATATGCCCAACCATAAAATCTAATATCATCAATGAGATTGTTGGTGTTACCTTATGAGTTCCAACTTACCAATAACCAAATATATGCCATCAATGAAATATGGAACATCCAACATGCTAATCTATCAATCACATCACTAATCCATAGCACTAGTAAATAGCATCAACTAATCAATAATATACAGCATCATGATAAAGGATTGTAACAAGAAAATATGCTAAGCATCACCTAAAACTTAATATCAATGCATCCAAAATAAAGAATAATCACAAAGAAACATACTCTAGATACACCAAATTCCAATTGAACATCCAACATTGGCCTCAAATAATAAGTAGACCCTCTTTGTACTTTGGTATTCAACAATGGTACAAGTAGCTATGTCTCCCAACCATGTGGTACCCATAGGCTCTCTCCAATATATTGATGAAGATAATGAGTTGACCACAATCACATAATACAATCACCCATGGCTAACACAAATGAAAAGAAAAATATGATACCAACATCTATACAATCATGAAGACAATGGAGTACATTAGGTCACTAGTCAAACCCACTATAGGATAACTATGAAGGTATTCAAGTGGAGTTTAGGTCTCTTGGAATTGGAAATCCAAAGCTTAGTATGGTAAATCAACTCCAACAAGATGCCACACACATTGTATGGTAAATCAAATCTCTTAGTAGGCCACACACTCTTTCCTCACAAAACTTCCATAGAAGATTATAGAACATAAAAGAACCACTTACCTTATCATTAAATTTATTATCCTATTTATTAATTTTGGTTATCACTTTCTTAAGCCTCTTCACATTACCTCGTCAACCACTTTTGAGATGAGGTACACAAAAGAAGCCACTTCACATGTCTACCCTACATACCCATGCTCTTCACATGATGAGTGCCCAAAGGAAATGCAAGTTCCTAGACCCAAATGATTAAACCCTCTACTGATCTATGTCTAGGAGTTTGGGTCTCACAAGATCCCTTCATATACACATGCACATGCTCATGTGTGGGAAAAACCAACTTCATGAATATATAATCACATAATACCAAGGCAAGGGTTGGATATGTTAAATACAACAAATGATACAAGTATATCAATCTCACTCAACTACCCCAAAACTAGGAGTATAGATTCTACATCAATGCCAATGTCCATGAACTATAAGCACAACAAGAAAGGAAACATGGAATACAATCCATTTGTGTAATCCAAGAAGACACTTCCAAAACCCTAACCAAATATGGGTGGCATAGAGAAAGAGGGGAGAATTAAAAACCCAAAATTGAAACTTCTTAATTAGAAATGAAACTAAAACCCCAACTCAAGAATAGGGTCACAAAGCCAAGGGTCCAATAAAATTCACTAAATAGGTTCAAATTCACAATCTAGTAAATTCGAAAAAAGGAACAAGTCCACAAAATCCAATATCAAGACACGACTTTAGATAAAGAAATAAAATATTTTAGAATATCCTATGACTATTCTAATTCTATTATTCTAATCATTGAGAAAAATGCTACAAAACCAAACCTCTAATTAAGCCAAACAAAGAAAATGGTGAAAACTACATGGCACACAGAATGAGACAATGTCAAAAGCACCCAAAATTAAAACATCTTGGAATTTGACAAAATCAAAAATCTATTAAACAAACAGGCCCAAACTAAGAAAAATCAAATAAAATTTGACTTCAAAAAAACCACATAAAAAGTAGTAGCATAATAGTGTCAAAAACTACATTTCTAAATTCTTACAAAATATAAATTCTCACCCTCGTCTAACTAGGTGGGGGAATTATGTAAAAATGGAGGGGAAAACTAGTTATCTACTCCCTAATATTTAGAAATAAAAAATAGAAAGTAAAACAAACTAAAGTCTATTAAACTAGAAAGCCCTACCTTGCAGTCAAAATGTCAATGAGAATTACTATCGTAAAATAAAGTAGCTACCGAATTGTATGAAACCATCAACATAGCAAAGAAATTATGATAAGAATCCAACAAGACTAATTGCACAATGATCTATCAAGCCTAACTCTTACAACAAGAAAAACACTAAATTCTCACAAGAGGGTTTTGAGGATTTTCCTCTAAACCCATGAAAAAGAAAAGTGAGAAGTGAGAATAAACTCACTTTTTAGCCAATATATGCACTTTTACAAAGTGACACAAATTAAATTCTTAAAATAAAATAATCTAATGAGCTCCCTTGACCCAAATAAAATAGTGAAATTCCAATTAAATTGGAGTTCAACTATGAAAAATTAGCCGACAATAAAATTAAGATTTAATCAAAAAAAAAAATTCCCTCTAAGCCATTAAAATAATATTTAATTTAATATTTTTTCCACAACTGTAGAGTCCTAAATGAACATACATGCTCATGAGTCTAATCATATAATTCATTATGAATCCAAATTTACCATTTATCAAAAGGTTAAAATAACATAATAAAGATACATCACCCATACAATGACAATATTGACTCAACATGAAAGGTTTGACCACTCATTCCATGTGCTACTGCCTAGGATATGAGTCTTGCATAGGAATGAACAAAATAAACTATATATGCACAATATATGATAGCCAAAGAAACAATTATGTAAAATCATGTAATTAAGCATCTAAATAAGAATTGATTAATCCATTTGTGTAAATTTACTCAAAGAGACAAGATGATATTCATAGTACATAAATCAATTAATCCAACATGGATCACTCACTTTCTAATTTTTTCAAGTATTTAATAATGGAATTAATAACAATTACTCAACAACATAAATAATACAATAACTATATAAGTCAACATGGTCAAATAATATTGTAGGAATTTAGTCAAGTGCGATAGGATAAATAATACACACTACAACCACTATTCCCAATGTAGGGTACTCATGGAACAACATTGTGAGAGCATATGAATCCATGTAACCACTGGCAAAAACCTCAATGAAACCATCTAGTAATCACACTAATACAATATCATAAATAGATTACTGCAAGGGTGTAGATCACTTATGGTTTACTCACAAAGCACAAGCATCAATGTTGCATCCTTCTAGATGACTTATAGGAATCAAATGGGATAGGCACTACATGATTAGAATGATCTTCATTATTGTCACCAAAAATACCACTTTTCCTACTATTATCCCAAGTGAGATAGTTTTTATAACTAACGCATTTTAGATAACTATGGGTCGGGGGGTCGCAGATATCCTAGAATCCATTCAAATTTTTCTATACTAATGGTTATGTGTAGGATCATGGTGTGCCAAAAAGTGGTGATCTAAGAAAAATGTCATTTTGAAATGCCTCAAAGCATTTAAAAATCTGTTCTGACTTTTTTTCTACCCATCCTAATACCAAATAAAAATATGAATACCTTTATAAGGCCTAGTATTTCATTGGATACCAACCCTACATGGTTAACTTAAAAATTATCCTGATAACATGTTTTTGGCCTATTCTTGTGTAATTTTTACTTCAAACATGTTTCTGATGACCTTTTTTTACCCAAATTTGATGAAATGAAAAGTGTTTCTTAAGCATGTTCTTATCTTTCCATAAATGTAATTTCTATAAAATTATGAGTTTAGTAAGTAATTATTGTTCATTTTCTAATGGAGTTATACATAAAGTGTTGATTGAGACAGTAATTGGAAAAAAAAAACTTTCAAACAATATAACATTTTTTAAATAAAAAATATGTGTAACATTATATACTTTTTCTACTATAAGAAATTTAAAATTAAAATTAAATTATGTAAAGTTTTGAATTAGTTAAGGTGGTCAGACACCTGATTTTTTTAATTCTAAAAAAGCTATAGTAAAAAAATCATAATTAATTATTTATTTGGAATAAAAATAGCCAAAAGTGTGTGTGACATCTAGGCATTAGTCTACTTCTTATATATAGAATCTTATTAAAACATATTATCATTTAATTTTGATTAAGGTGGCCACACATATGCCTACTTATTTTTGTCCTAAATTTTTTGTACTATTGCATTAAAATTCAAAGTTTTGACCAATCAATTTTTTCTTTCTTCAGATAAGGCCAAGTAGTTCAGAAACTAAATTCAATTTCCTACAGATTTTTTTTATCACAACATTTTTATTGAAAGTTCATAAAATGTTTAAAATTGCATGTCAAGTTGACATAACCCTAATTTGTTGACTTTTCATTGCCACTTAAGGGCATAATTTAGTTGACCATGATCTTGCACATACCCTAATAAAGCTTTGTAAATTTTAATAACAGCTACTCAGTGATCTCATTCAACTTCATGGTTAACTTCTTATAATCAAATTACAGCAAACTATTAACTAATTATTTATTACTTTATTGACTATCATAATTATAACTTAACTATTCATGGTCAAATTAGGTGCATTTACAACATTAATATCAATATATCCATCTAAAAGATGATGGGCGCTCTCTCTATTTTTGAATTAACTACATCACTGGAAGGTGGGAAACTGGTCGGGGAGAATCTGGCAGGAGGTACAGATCCAGGGGGAACCACAGGGGGATTAGGAAAGAACAATGGGACAAATTGTTGTCTTTTGGCCAATGTGGACATTGGTAAGTGTGGGGTTCGTGACCTACCTTTGGATACTTCTTCTGCTTTGTTGAGGCAGGCTCTTGAGAGGGAGAAAATCCCTTTGGATGGTGAATCTATTACAAAAAAGATCTTAGAAGGGTAGAAGGTATCAAGCCAAAGGTCTTGGTCCTCCTTATTTGGAAAAAAACTCAATGGTAAATCATCTTTCCTGCCGGTGACTGCTAAATCTTGTTGGGAGAAAGGTGAGTTTCAAATCTTTATCCCAGATCCTTTAGTTGATTTTTCTATGTCTTCCAAGGATTTTACCCTGGTGGGGAAATTTTTAGGGGCAAGACTAGATTTAGAGTCGCTAAGGAAAATGGTCAAACAGAAATGGGTTATTCGAGGAGAGGTAGATATAGCACCCATGTCGAATGGTTTCTTCTCATTTATCTTCAACTGTATGGAAGATTTGAATCTAGTTCTTTGTGGAGGACCATGGTCTTTTGGAAAATGTTCACTCACTATTAAAAGATGGGAGCCTAATATGGATCTTTCAGATTCTTTTTTCTTAACAACCCTGATCTAGGCTCATCTCCCTGGCCTCCCTTCAAAATTTTGGCATGAGGACATCTTTAAAGGTATTGCTAGTTCTTTTGGTGAACTACTATAACTAAACTTCAAAGTGCTATACTTTATGTTAAAGTGTCTAATTTGAACCATCTTCTAGATAAGGTGGAACTAATTTCTAAGCTTGGTAAAAAAACCCAAAAATCATTTTTGAAGATCTCCCAAACTCTTGCTATGCTTGTAAAAAACAAGGACATTTGGTTAAAAATTGTCCTACCAAAAGCAAAAATTTCCCAAGCATTGAAAAGGAGGTGAAAAAGGCTAAAATCTAGCAAAAGAAAGTTTGGAAACACAAAGTTTCTCATCCAAAAGAGTAAAAGAAAAATGTGGACTAAATAGCTCAACATGCTATGGTGGAAAAAGTTATTGAGAACATTCACGAGCAAGGGAATATTTTTGAGTCAGATACTGAAGGAGTTAATATTGAAAAATAAGGGAATGGATCTCAACTTAAATCCATGGTGCCTGAACAAAGTATAGATGATCTGGCTGATTTAACAAAACAAATTGTTATCTACAAAAAGATGGAAGATAGTTGGGAAGATGTATATGAGAAGATCTTGCTTGAGGAAGGTGAAATCTTGGTTGAATCTGGTATCCAACCTAAGTAGGGAGATTTACATTGCTCCTTATCTAGGGAGATTCAGGTGTTTGACTCATTAAGTTATCAGGATGATTTTGATACTTCTAGAGATGATCCTCTACTCTATAAGTTTCAAAGGAAAAGGGAGTAAACTCAAAGCTTAAACCAAATCAAAGGAATAAGGCTGAAAAAAAGAGCAATATAGTTGTGAAGGGGGTAGAGACTAGAAGTAGTAAAATAGATCAGCAAACCAAAGTGAAACCATAGACATCTACCCCAAAAAAATTAGGAAAAAGAGCAGATCAGCAACTCAAGGTGAAACCAGATGTTGGTACCCTGGGCCATCCTGGAAGAAGAACCTCTAAGAAAACTAGAGAGTTAGAGAGTATGTAGAATATTGCCAATGGTAGGCAAGAAACTATTCTAGATTTTACCCCTAAAAGATAGAAATGAAAATTATTTCCTAGAATATTAGGGGGTTGAATAGTGTCCATAAACTAGATGTTGTTAGGAATTTTGTTAGAGAATAGAAGCTAGATTTCCTTCTTTTGCAAGAAATGAAGATGAATAAGGAGAAATCTATGTAGATTAAAGCCTTTAAAAATTATTCAGTAAATGCTAGTAGTTTAGAGGGTGCTTCAGGGGGAACTTTGATGTTATGGAAGAAGAATTGTTACTCTGGAACAATTCTATTTGCTAGTAAATATCTTATGATAGCCAATATTACTAGTGTTGACCAAAAGGAGGGTTGGTATATTGTTAATATATATGCTCCCAACATTAAGAACCTAAGGAAAAAGGTTTGGGATGCTATCTCCAATATTAAAAGTAATGACTATTTTGGATGATGGATAATTATGGGAGATTTTAATGTTCCTCTTTATGATCATGAAAAAATGGGAGGTAATGCTACCCAGTTGGAGGGGAGATTGGACCTTATGGAGTTTATAAACAAAGAGGTTTTGATGGATATGGATCTTCAAGGAATCTAGTTTACTTGGAGTAATAAGAGAGTGGGTAATGATTGTATCTAGGTGAGGTTAGATCGTGCTCTTATTTCTTCTAACTGGACTAAAGACTTTATTTGCAAGATGGAAGCCTATCAAAGAATTGGTCTGGATCATTTTCCTCTCATTTTCACTACTGCAAAGATTAATTTAAAGAGAATTTTCCTTTTAGATTGGAAAAGATGTGGATGCAGCACCCTCTGTTTGAAAGTAAGATGGAAGAATGGTGGAGTGTTGATATTGAAGGTAAAACTCTCTTTAGAGTTGCCTCTAAGCTCAAAAATGTCAAAAAGGAAATTAAAATTTGGAATAAAAACTATTTTGGGAATATTTTTGAGAATAAAATTACTATGAAGGAGGAAATCCAAAAAATTCAGGACAAAATTCAGAAAGAAGGATATACTCCTGACCTTCTTTTAGAAGAAAATGAAAAGTTGGCCCAATATAATGACATCATTACTAAAGAAGAAATCTATTGGAGACAGAGGTCTAGATTGATATGGCCGAGTGAAGGGGATAAAAATACCAAATTTTTTCATCTTTCCACCCTTAAACACAGAGCCAAAACTTACATTTCACATCTTAAAAAGGGAGACTTAAAAATTATTGAGGATAAGGACATTATGTTTGAAATGGTGAGTTTCTTCTCTTTTCTAATGACTACTGACCCTAATATTAATTTGGATAATCAAGATGATTTCCTAAGAGTGATTCCTCCATTGGTTATGAAGGAACAAAATAAATTGTTAAGCTCAATTCCAAAGGATGAAGAAATCTTTAAAGATGTTTGCTCTCTTGGAGGAGACAAAGCACTTGGTCCAAATGGTTTTTCGATGTTTTTCTTCCAAAAACTTTGGAAACTTGTTGGAAAAGATGTTTGTGATGTTGTGAAGGAATTCTATGGAGCAAAATAGATGCTAAAGGAAATAAATTCCACCTTCCTTTGCCTGATTCCTAAGAAAACTAGAGCTGACTCTCCTGATCAGTTAAGACCAATCAACCTTTGTAATTCTTTCTATAAAATTATCTCTAAAGTGCTCACTTCCAAATTGCTCCTGGTGACTCCTTCGATCATTGCTGATCAGAAAAATGGCTTCATCCTAGGTAGACAAATTCTTAATTCTATTATCTCTGCTCATGAGAATATCCATTCCTTGTCATGTTCTAATAATCAAGGCTTTATTATGAAAGTTGACATAGCCAAGGCTTATGATAGAGTTGATTGGGCTTTCCTCCCAAAAAAATTTAAATGCTTTTGGCTTTGACCAAAAGGTTGTTATTGTCATTCTTCAGCTGATTTCAACTTTCTCTATTATGGTTTTGGTTAATGGTAGCTCTTCTCATTTTTTTAATCCCTCCTGGGGCTTGAGATAAGGAGACCCTTTATCCCCCATTCTTTTTGTTATTATGGTTGACTATTTGGGGAGATATATTGGGGATTTGGTCCAAAGAGAAGTCATTAAGGGTTTGCAACCCTCTTCCCACCCTCTTATTTGTTCACATGGTCAATTTGTTGATGATACTATTTTTATGGGTAAATTTGAAGTTAAGGAAGCCATAAATCTTAAGCAAGCCATTAATTTATATTCTTCAGCCTTAGGTCAATTGATTAATTGGAATAAAAGTGTTGTTTTCTTTTTCAATACCCCTATTCCTAGAGAAAATAAAATTGCTAAGATCCTCGGTTGTTCAATAGGGTCTCTCCCTTCAACCTATTTGGGTCTTCCTCTAGGCTTGAAAGTCCCTGATTCCTTTTGGGTTGATCTCATTAATAAATTTAACAAGAAATTGGCAGGTTGGAAAGGTAATCTTCTTAGTCAGGTAGGTAAATTAATTCTTCTCAAAGCTTGTCTCCAAAGCATACCTAATTATGCCTTGAGACTTTTCAAAATTCCTTTAAAATTTACAGAGGCTATTGAAAAAATTCAAAGAAATTTTTTATGGTCTGGCACTGAAGAAAAAAAGAGAATTCATTTAATTGCTTGGGATCAAGTTTGTAAGCCCTTTAGTGAAGGAGGATTGGGAATTAGGAAAATTAGAAGTATGAATAAAGCTCTATTGACTAAACAAGGATGGAGAACTTATCATGATAACAAGGAATAGAGTACCATTTGGAAACATAAGTACCTTTTCAATGTTAATTCTCTAGCTTATTTCTTCTCCTCTCATGTTATTCATCCTTCTATCATATGAGGAGCTATTCATGGGACAAAGAAGACTCTTGTAAAAGGGTGCTCCTGGAAAATTGGAAATGGGCACAAGGTGAGATTTTGGGAAGATGTTTGGTTAAAGGATCATCCTTTGATTGAAGATTTTCAGGATAAGGCTTAAGTTGATATATGAAAACAAAGATATGGCATTTTAGTATCTCACTATTGGCAGAATAATTCCTGGGTGAACTTATCTGATATTGATCAAGGTTTCAATAACATTCAACTGTACCTAAATTTTGTCTCTCTTTATCCATCTCTTGAAGATAAGATAATATGGAATGTTGATCCAAGTGGCCTATTTAAAGTTTCTACTATCTTTGCTTCTAGGGAAAAGGGTAATCATCCTTTGTGGTTTTATGCTTGGATTAAGGGTCTCATACCCAAAATTAATATATTCTATTGGTTAATGTTTCAAAATAAAATTCTAACATTGGACAATCTGCAAAAAAGAGGCATTAATGTGGTTAATAGGTGTTCTTTATGTAAAAATGGTTTTGAAGATAGAGATCATTTTTTATGAATTGTTCTTGTACTCAACAAGTCTAGGTTGAGATTCTTAACTACCGGAGCTTGAACTGGGTTCACCAAAACAATGTTGAAATTTCTTTTAATAGTTGGAATTGACCTTCGAAGGACCCTAATGTTCAATTTCTCTGGAAATTAACTCTTCCTCATCTCTGGTGGGGCATTTGGAAAGAGAGAAATAATAGAATATTAAAAAATAAAGAATTACCAGGATGGGTGCTTGGACATAATATCATTAAAGCCTTCAAGGAGAATTTTAGTTCTTAGAGGAAAACTAGTCCAACATTTCAATTTGATACTCCTTTGCAATCTGAAGATCCTGATTTGAAAACTGATAATCCAAGACTGACCATAAGATGGAATACTCCTCCTAACGGTTGGATTAAAGGGAACTTTGATGGAGCTACTAAGGTCAATCCAAGAAGAGTGGGATGTGGAGGAGTTTTGAGAGATCATGTGGGAAATGTAATAGATGTGGTCACAGTTCCTATAGGTCACTCTAACAGTCATATTACTAAAGCTACTGCTGCCCTATACACTATAAAGATTGTAGTTGATCTAGGATACCCTTATCTGTAGTTGGAAGGTGACTCTTTGAATATTGTTAACATTTTAAATAAAAAAAATTCAATTTCATCGATGATAGAAGCAACGGTCATGGAGATCAAATCCCTAATGCATAAATTTGAAAAATTTGTCATTTCCCATACTTATCGAGAGGCCAATGGGATTGTTGACTGGATAGACAATCATGCGATACAGTCAGGATATAAGGTGAGGTGGCTTGATGAGTTAAACAAGCACATTGATTTAAAAGCTATCATTAATTATGCTGCCATTTATTCCAAAGTGGGAAAGATTTGCCTAGATTAGAAATTTAACGATTTTATGGAGTGACCTTATGGCTATTAGATCACCCTCCCCAAGGAAGTACACTCATATATATGTAATGTGGCCTTTGCATGTATCATTGAAAAAGCGAGCTCCTTTTCAAGTGACAAAAATTTGGTTTTATTTTAACTTGGCTCTCTGTGTTTGTTTGTTTCTAGTTCTTTGCTCTATCTATTTTCTGAATATGGGGGGTGAACCATGGAAGAAAGAACCTAAAAAGTGTGATGAATGGAAGGCTCAGAAGTAATTTTGGAAAATCTTACAGAAAGGGAAGGTGACCAGTTACCTAAAGATACTGCATGGTTTTAAACCCCATATCACAACTGCCTTTTTTAATAACTGGTCCATTGGTAGGGTCCTTCTTCATGGAGTCACAATGAATTTAACAAAGGACTTTATTGCTGAGACCAGTATCTCCAATGCTACCTACAAAAAATTTTGAAGTCAAATGCTGAGGAGAAACAAATGGAAAAGAATGGAGATTTCTTTGATGTGGAGCAGATGAAAGAAATTTGGTGGGATGTGCTTTGTTGTATTCATGAGTATTTCATCCTCGATGGTACAAATAAAAGGGTTCATAAATTTCATTTTGTTTTTCTCAATCATTTTACGCATAAGGATAGACTTTCTTTCCCTTTCTATCTGTGGTTTTCTTTGCTTCAAAGTTTGCATGCTCATAGGAAGAAGGAGTCTCATCCTATTTTGAATGAAGGTTTGATGCTTCTCATAGAGGGTTATTATAAAAATAAATCTATATCCTCTACCCCTTCTGAAAAACATAAGGGTTCTCACTCAAAAAACATTAAGAAGGAGAGCATTGTAAAAGGAAAAGAAAAGGACCCCAAACATAAACCCTCTAATACACAGAAACAAGTTGTGGAAGAGGTTTCTGAGTCTGAGAATATTGTTAGCTCAGAGAATGATATCTGTGAGGAAGAGGATGGTACGAATGTTGGGGATTTTAGTTCAAATTTGGAGGGATATCCAGAGACCAAAGGAAAAATTGAGAAAGGAAATGAGAAAGACATAAGTGAAGGAAATTTAGAACAAAGAAACCCTAAGAAGGAGGACATTCAGATTGTTTCTAGTGCAGGGGTTAAAGAAAAAGATATTCTTATTGTGAATCCTCTTGGGGTGAGAGAGGAGGATCAAATGGTTAAACCTACCATACCTACTATAAAGACTAGAGGTCATGAAAAGGAGGACCTTGTTTAGAATGAGAATCCTATTGAGACTAGGGAGGAGGAACAGAGGGATAGGGAGGAACATGTAGATATGGTTGGCTCCCCTCCTCATGAGTTTGCAGATGGTACCACTGATTCTCTGCAGAGGGAAACCAAGCTCTCATTCTTGCATTCTGCCAAGATCAAAGCTAACTCCATTCTCTATGTTGATTCTTGGATTTATAATGAATTGATGGGGCTGAAGAAGAAAGTGGAAACTCTGCAACACATCCAGGATATCGACTGTGCCAAAATCGGCCATTTGGAAGAGCAAATGGGAGATATCCCTAATAAACTCAAAAACTATGAGAAAAATATTAGAATTCTTATCAAGGAAAGTGGAACAAGGATGGAACATGTCACATCTAGTATCTATGATGCTGTTGTGAGCCTTGGGAAATGAGTCAATAAAGAAATTATATCTCCTAAGGGTCCAAGCAAAAGAACAAGGTAGAGCTCAAGGAAGAAAGCCCTGAAAGATGCTACTACTTCGGCTGTTGATTCCATCTGGGATACTATTTTGATTGGTAAAGAGGCTATCAAGATGATTACAAAATTGCAATAGTTGCCTTGGGTTTTTGTTCTTTGGTTTTGTCCTGTTCTAGTCCTATTTTCTCGATGTGGTACTTGGTACTGGTTTTTGGTCTTGTTTACTAGTTTTTGGTCTAAACTATTTTAGTGGTTCCAGGTCCCTGTAAAACCTGGGCTCTCTTTTTTTGGACTATTTTTGTGGTTTCAGGTCCCTATAAAACTTGATTTTTTTGTTAGTATCAGAATTTCTTTCCTGGTGGTTTTATTGCTTTATCTTTTCTCTAGTCATTAAAGGGTTTTGGGGTCACTTCAAAACCTGCTTATACTGTAATCTAAAACATAACAATATTCACACATTTGATACCAAGATGTTTAATCTAGAAACACTGCAAAAGGGGAAAACCACCTAAGAACCTCAATCAAAAAATCTCACTATTCTAATGTGAGTTCTGCTAGGACTTAACCTTGTTAAATGTTTACATACACATTGTCAATGTAACATGGTTAGAGGATTTACACAAAAAGATCATCTAGACCTTATCACTCCTTGATCTTGTCTAATGAGTGGCCTTCTCTAAAGGACTTTAAAACATCATTAATTGATGATACCATATAGGATTTCACAGATTTTTTAGGTGGACTTGGTTAAGATATTTTTTTTCTATAATTGTTAGAAAGTAATAGTCAAATGATATGTTAGGTTTACCCACTATCTTTCTTGTTCAAATCTCTTATTTTTCTTGTCTCTTTCTAATCTCTTCCTTCTAGTCTTTCTCTAGATGATTCTATCATATTTCTTTTCACTTTGCACTTAACTCTATGTAATCTTCCTTCTATTCTACTTGGTTCTCTTTACTTCTTTCAGCTTCAAAAAATTCACACTTTGATCTTCTTTCCCCAACAATTAGCAAATTAAGAAACAACAAAAAACTAGCTCATTCATCTCCTTAAATAGTAATCTCTCTGCTTTCAAAATCTTCTAGATTTTGCCACTTAATCATAATTTTTGATCTTAGTTTCATATCAAATATAATGTATCTGGGCATGAGGGAAATAGAAACTTCATAAAACTTTGTGGTCATCCTTGTCCTTCTTTAATCTCCATCATTGGATCTTCATTGAATTTTTTTAGCCATGGATCTTGTAAAAAACTTTGACTTTAACCTTTGAACTTCTTGAACATTCTTTATTTTCACCAAAATTCAGCCTCAATTTCCATCTTTATAAATTTTTTCTTCTATCTTTTACTTGGTGAACATAACATTTCACTTGGGTAAAACATAACTCGGTTAATATTAATCTTGCTTGGTTAACACTGGTGAACATTGTCTTCCTTCTTTCACCTCATCACTCGGTGTAGCTTGTATAGCTCATTATATTGCAATATTATATTATTGTTAAAAAATTAAACCAACATTACATTATCACTATCCTACTCATTCAAGTACCTATTGAATACCATACAACTCAATGCTTTTTCATCAACGTACTTTCTTTAAATCGTCTTCATCAATCAAATGGTATGGCACTATACTGAATTAGAATAATGTCTAATCAACTAATACTTGACATTAATGGAAACATAACAACTAATATTACTCTTTTACATCTATTCATAGAATTCTTAGTTACATCATCAACTAGGGCTACCAATCTCCCCTTTTAGCATTTATGGAAACACATAACATATGATTTTACATTACAAAACATTACACAAGATAATGAAATGTATGCATTGACAAAAATACAATTAGTCAACTTTATAACTTCATTCGGTCCTCTAACAGATTTCATCATTAGGTGTACTTGGACTATATTTTCATTAGTAACAATCTTCAACATTTCTCCCCTTTAGTATATGATCTTTTGTTCAACAACATCAGCATTATCTTCTTTGTATGTTCTCTCCATCTCATTCTCATTTTTTTCTCATATATTTTCTTCCTTTTAGTCATTCACATTCTCTTCCTTTGACTTAATCTTCCTTATTGATTCTCTCCATCTCATCCTCAATTTGTTTCTCATAGATTTTCTCCTCTTTTATATATTCTTTCCTCCTTTATGGGTTCTCTCCCCCTTTGAAAGAAATCCCAAAGTTAACTATAAGTTCCAATGTAAAAATTATAAAAAAATGTAGTTATCCTTGTACCTTGCATGTACTATTTACATTAGTTTTATCATAGTAATTCTCACAACTTAATGAAATTCCTAAAGGGTGAACTCTTGCATCAACTCCATAAAGATATTTTTGTTCATCCATGAATTGATGAAACATGCATCTACACTTAGTAAATCTTGGATAGGGGAAACATCCTTAGTTTGCCTCACTCAAAATAATCCTTAGGCAATGTCTTGGTAAATATATCTTCAATTTTCTCTTTAGACTTCACATATTCATGCCTAGTTTTTTTCTCTTGTACTTTCTCCATCAAGTAGTGATACTTGATTGATATATGCTTTGTTTTTTCATGCATCACCAGATTCTTTGATATATTTGTTGCACTAGTGTAATCAGAATTAATAGTAATAGGATTAGTTATCTCTTCTTGCACATCTTCAAAAATTATATAATCCAAACAATATTTGAACAATTGATTACAATAACAACATACTTAGATTCAGTAGTAGACTATGAAATGCATCTTTGTTTCTTTCTTAACCATGTAATCAATCTTTCTCCTAAAAATAAAGCTCCACCACTTGTGCTTTTTCTATCATCAGCATTACCATCCTATTCAACATGCATTTAGACTTTAAGAGTAAAGAAATTCTCTTGTTTATACCATAGTCCAAATTCTTTAGTTACTTTAAGATATCTAAATATCATCTTCATAATAATCACATTTATTTCCATTGGACTAGATAAAAACATTATAAAATTTCCAACAACATGTGTAATACATGGACTACAATGCACAACATATTGTAATTTACCAATTATTGATCTATGTTATGTTTCATTTACCTCTACAATAGTATCTTCTTTTGATAATTTCACTCTAGTCACCATAGGTGTATGGTCTAGTCTAGACCCATCCATTCCAAATTTCTTCAAGATTTCCTTTACATACTTAATTGAGTCACATATATACTATTCTTTATTTGATAAACTTGTATGCCAATGAAGCATTTAACCTCACCAAACATAAACATCTCAAATTCATTACTCATTTGATTAGGAAATGTCTTGCATAACATGTCATTTCCTACAAATATAATGGCATTCTTAAATATTTTAGCAATCAAGACAATAATTTTATATTCACATTTCAAATATAGATTACTAGTCATACTTGTTCTAGAAAATCCAATTTTAAACAAATAAGAGTGTAACCTTTCATACCATGTTTTTGGTGCTTATTCTAGTCTATACAATGTCTTGTTCAATTTGCAAACCATGTTCCTTTGATCAAGTTCAATGAATCCTTTTGGTTATTCTATGTAGACTTTTCTTTCAAATATCTCATTCAAAAATATAGATTTGACATCCATTTGATATTATTTGAACTTCTTATATGTAGCATAGGATAAAAAGTTCTTACACATTTTAATCTTGATATAGGTGAAAAACTCTCACCATAGTCTAATTCTTGTGCATAACCTTTTTTTTCTCACCACTTCTCCATTTTCATTCAACGTATTTATGAAAATACATTTTGTTCCTATCACATTGGTGTCCATAGGTCTTGTTACTAGAGTACATGTATTGTTCTTTTCTATTTGATCAATATCTTCATTCATAGCATTACCCAACTAATGTAGGGATAAGTAGATTCAAGAGGGATGAGCCCAACTTAAACCTATGAACATCCCCTTCTTTGAGTTACACATGGAAGCAACATACAAATTAAATGAACAAAAGAGAACAAGACACCAAATTCTATGCAACCATGCTAATGTAATAATTCAACTTCCTATATAAAGAAAACCAAATATGCATAGTTGTGAGGCCTTCTGGGTTGCAACAATATACAAATAATTATGAAATCTAAATCAACAATGAATTTAGATCTCTTAAAAATATTACTGTCATCATTCTAGAGTAATCATCAACAAATAGGATAACTTACTTGTCAACTTTGTAGCTTTGCATAGAAATTGGTTCACATAAATTAATATGAACTAATTCCATAATTTCTTTTGAAGTATGAGTCTTAATTTTAAAACTAGATTGTCATCTTACCTAATTGACATTGTTTGCAAATCACATTATTAGGTTTCTTTAGTTTTGGCAAACCTCTGACTCTATATAAGGAGATAAAGGATACTAAAATAGATGATTATGGTTAAGTAGAAAAAGATCTAATTCTCTATATAAGGGGATAATAGACTAGAAGTAATAAGTCAAGAACATGAACCTGAGATAGACAAGAAGTCTAGGGTGTTGCTTCATATGGTGGCCAAATGAAAGAGTCTACAATTGGCATACTAAGCAAGAAGGTTTAAGGAGATGAAGGCTTGAAGGGTGAATAAGATATTAGAAATGAAGAGGATGAATGCCAAGCTTAATGGAGGACTGAATGTGAGATTTTTAATCTACAAGTGATTTTTTTGTTATTAGATCAAATCCTTCTATTACTTTCTAACAATTGTATCAATTTGGATAAATCTTTTGGACAAGGTTGACCTAAAAGTCATAACTAAATCCTTTAATAGGGTGACATTCTAATGGAATTTTCTAAAGTCCTCTAAGAAGGCTCACTCCTAATAGGGTGATTAAGATCCTTTAATCAAGGTCATATTTAACAACATGCATTGTAACCTTTAACAAGGTTGGCTCCTCAAACGGCTCACTCTAGAAGAGTGAAAATTGGTAGCATGTTACAGGTTTTTTTTCCCAAATTTGGTTTCCACATTAAATCCTTGTGTCAAAATGTGTGATTAATCTTGTGATATTTCATGTTTATATTTTTGCAAAGTTATTTTGACTTAGTACAACAAGATGCAAAAGTTTGAGATATTAAATGATCAATGCATCCATAAGTATAAGTTGAAATACTAAAAGGTTTTATTTGTACATTTGGACCTTGGATAACTCATTCACCATGCCTCCTCTTAGTTATTATAAACATTCCAACAATTGATATCAGAGCACCAAGTGCTTATGAGGGTAAAAGTTTGAAGGTACTTGAAGTTAAGGACCAAGATGTACAAAAAGGAGGTGCCCAATTTTCCTACATGGAAAATTTTGATGAAACTACATCTAGGAGGACTTGGAGATTATGCACAATTAACTATTATCATTGAACATATTGATGCAGTTGGAGCCCCAACTACTGAACAATTAAGACAAGAGAAGGAACACAATTAGGCAATGTTGGAGATTTCATCTACTCTAAGCTTTTCAGATTTTGATGACATCAAAGTATGTGATTTTTCTAAGAAGATGTGAGTTTCCCAATAGAAGATATATGGTGGAGACAAAATGTGTTGAGATCCAAAGCTAAAAGCCTTAGAGAAAAATTTGATGAAATGAGAATGCAAGAAATTATGACTATAGTCTAGTATTTTGCAAGAAACAAAGATGGTGTTAATGATATTCGAGGATTTGATGAAGCTATTGAAGATGAGACTGTGATAAAAAAAAGTATTGAGAACCTTGTTTCCTGTCTACGTTATACAAGAACTAAGGTATACTCCTAGTATTAATCTAACTCTTGAAGGATTAGTTGGTAGATTCAATACTTTTGAACTTTAAAATTTTGATAATTTTAAATGTGAAAATGTTGAATCTGCTTTCATAGCTAAGTTGACACTAAAAGAACCAAAAGATAAGAAAAAGAAAAAGGTTAAACATGCTACTAGTGACAATGATACAAATGATGAAGAGCTAGAAAAATTGGAAACACTACTGGCTAGGAAGTTTCACAGAGGTAAAGGAAAATACAAAGGTAAGCTACCCATCATATGTTTTAATTGTAATGAAGTTGGTCATATTGCAACAAGATGTCCTAAAAAATCAAATAGTAAGAATGAAGACAAATACAAAAGCTGGAAAGATGACAGTAACAAAGGCTATAAGGACAAGAGAAAAAAGGCTTGTTACATTGCTAAACAAGAATCCAATGATGAATCTAATGATCATGATAATGAAGTTTTCCATGTTGCTATGAAAGATGATTCTAATGAAGATGAGGCAATTGCATTGATATCTTACGTAAACAAAAGTGACAAATGGATCATTGGAAGTGGATCTTCACATCACATGAATAGAGACAAAATTAAGCTCATTACCCTTGAGTATTACAATGGAAAAAGTGTTAGATTCAGTAATGATGCACCCTATTTGATAAAAGGAAAAGGATCAATAAGATTGATAGAAAAGATCATGTGTGACAATGTTTACTATGTGGAAGGACTTAACTATAATCTATTAAGTGTGGAAAAATTGAATAGTTTAGGATACAAAGTTGAATTTGATAATAGGAAGGCTAAGATGTATGACACTAATGGAAAAATAATTTGAAGTGGAGATTAGACTAGAGGTAATATATTTTATCTTGACATGAATGATGCTCTTTGTCTTGTTGTACAATTTGATGATGTATGGCCATGGAATAAAAGGTTATGTCATGTAAATTTTGATAATTTAATTAGTATTAGTAAGATGAAAAGAGTCATAGGTTTTCCAAAACTAAAGAAACCTAATAATGTGATGTTTAAACCATGTGAGTCAGGCAAGATGAAAAAGTCTAGTTTTAAAAGTAAGACTCATACTTCAAAAGAAATTGTGGAATTAGTTCATATTGATTTATGTGGACAAATTGATGTGTAAATGTACAAAGGAAATAAGTACATTATCCTATTTGTTGATGATTACTCTAAAATAATGACAGTAATGCTTTTAAGAGAAAAATGTTATGCTTTTCAAATGTTTAAGTGTTATCAAGAAAGATTTGAAAAGGAAATTGGTAAAAGCTTGAAATGTCTGAGATCTGATAGAGGTGGAGAGTTTACATCAAATGAGTTTGAAAATTTCAACAATGACAGACCAATCAAAAGACAAACTTCTACACCTAGGACCCCTCCACAAAATGGGATTTCTAAAAGGAGGAACATATATGTAATGGATTTTGCTTGAAAAATGACGATGGAGAAGAATAATGCTTTGAAATACTGGAGAGGATTTGTTAGTACAGTTGTCTATACCTTGAACTAAGTACAAGTCAAGAAAAGTACAAATTCCACACCTTTAATTATGGTATGGATATTCACCCAATGTCAAGTATTTTAAGGTATTCTAAAGCAAGTGTTACATGCTTAAGGACAATAGAAATGGTAAAATTGATGCAAAAAGTGAAGAAGGAATATTCCTAGGATATCCCACAAGAAGTAAAACATATATAAGTGTTAAAATACTAATGCTAAAAAAGTTGTGGAAAGTGCAAATGTAAAGTTTGATGAATATAAAAAAGTGCATGAAGATGAACCAAAGGAGGAACCTGAAGATCATAGAACCTTTATGTACTATTATAAAGATATATCTGATAATTCTAATAATTCTACAAACCAAACTACTAATCAACAAGAATTAGCAGTTGTCAAGTCACATACAATGGATGTCTAGTTGCATTCAAGAGTCAAGTTGCAATTAGAAGTTGAGGTGTATTCGGATATTGAGATCAATTTAATTAAAAGGAATGTTGAGTTACCTAATAGACAAGTGCATAGTGAATTTGAAATTGAACTTCATGAAAGACCCATTGTAGAAAGGAGAACTAAGCCAAGGTTGTCAAAGTATGTCAGAAGACATCATCCTATTGAACAAATCATTGGAGATTCAAAAAATAGACCAATGACAAGGAATATATTGAGAAATGACACAAGTTTGTTAAGCATGCATGAGCCTAAGTTAATGAAGGATGCATTATAAAATGAAGACTATAATCAAGCCATGAAAGAAGAAATTGATCAAATTGAGAAGAACAAAACCTGGACACTAGTATCCAAACCTGAGAACAAGATTATTATTGAAACCAAATGGGTATACAAAAACACAAGGAATAAGGAATTATTAGTTTGAATGGGTATACTAGAAGATGAGGTTTACATTAAACAACCTAAATGATTTGTTTTTGATTAGGAAAACAAGCTTTACAAGGATCCTGAAACCCAAAGTTTTACAGCAAAAAAAAACTTAAAACTTAAAAGATAGAAAAAAAGCTGCCTCAAAAGGTTAGAAACAAAAAGGCCCAAAGATTGAGAAACAAAGGCCAGGAACAGAGCTTGGCGAGCAGACTAGTGTCCCTTCTTTTCCATTTCTTATAGGGTTTCTGCAACATCACTTTCCTTCTGGTTGGCCTCTTCATCCTAGATCCTGGGGAGGAAATGCTTTTGGTCCCCGTAACTTTCCTGGTTTCCAGTCTCTTTCTGAGGATCTTCCCGAATGGTTCCATGCTTTGTACTCTACTCTGTGTTCCCCACAAGACTGACATTGGTCAGATAGTCTCCCAGATTAACAATGTTTTCATTCAAGGTATGGAGGGTATCCACAATCTGTTTGGTCACAATCTGGTGGACAGAATCTAGCCTTTGGACCTTCTGCTCGAGATGGGTGATTCTGTCCTCCTGATTGTCTCTGAGGTCTTGGCTTCTATCTTTTTCCTGGCTACCCTCCTGGTCTTTACTACCTTTGGCCTCATGATCCTTGACATCCCCCCTATTGTTGGTCTAGTTGGACCTGTCCTTCAGAGTCTCAATTTCTTGAAAAAGCCACTTAATGGAGCGGAAATTGTCAATCAGGCTATTCTTTGCATTGTTGAGAAAGTTGAAACCCATTTCACGAACATTGTCAAAGAGAACCAGAAGAGTTGGGTCAAGGAGCTTGTCATAGTGGGTGCTACTGTCGAGATCCCCCAACACCTGGATTTTAGCAGGTTCTCTGACAATGCCCATACTGGCCCTATCCACATTGAAATTGCTCCAAGCTCTTCTCTTATTTTTCCTGATGGCCTCCCCCCCCTTTTCAACCATGATTTCTATCATCTCTTCTGGGTGCAAAATGGGGACCTCCAGGGGGAGGTGGGTGTAGTAGGGCTGGGGGGAAAATTAGTGAGGTCATTGAGATGATCATGGGTTTGGGTCTGGTCCAATTTTCTTTTCTTGGGGTTATCCTATATTACCAAGGGGGTCACCTCCTTCTTGTCATTATCTTTCTCCTTGTCATCTTCCAACTCACTTTCCTTCTCTACCACTGAATCCTCCTCCTCTGACTCTGTATCCGACTCATCACTATACTCCTTAGGATGAGGGTAAGGGGGGTTAGGGGGAGGGCACCTGGGGCTCTTCCTGCTAGGGAAGCAGGGAGAGGGATTGTCTTTTGGGGTTTCAGACTTGAAAAATTTCACAACATGCACTTCCCTTGAGTCTGAGCTGGCGGTGTCCTCCGAGGAGCCACCCGAAACCCTAATGGACTTGCCTCTTGTCTGGGTTTTCAGAAACTCAAAAATGAGGAGCAGAAGGCCTTCGTGAAAGGCGGGGTTCTTGATAGGACATTTCTTGTAACTCTCTATATTCTTAGTCATAGAAGTATTAATATAGAAAGGAAAGGAGATTTTTACTTTATGTCTAAAATGATTAAGTAGAACAAAATGATGGGTCTTGACTCTATCAAACCTAGGCTCCAAAGTGACATACTCTATGATGATCCTCAGAACATGCCCCCAGATCTTCTTGATGGACTCAATGTCATAGTAGGTGTCAATCTTTACCAGTTTTCTTTTCTCCTTGTCATTCTTGATGAAATCATTGATAGCATTGGTGGACATCTTCTTATCCCTGAAGAAGCTCATGCCTTCCTAGGAGAAGCCAGTCACCTCTGCAATGAGACCCTCTATTATTTGGTGGGAAACACCATCAATTTTGACCTTTCCATTGTGCCAGGTTTCAACCATAATCTTGGTAACCCTCACGTCAAAACCATGGAGCCTCTCCATGAAGCTGGTTATGCCACCCTTCTGGAGTTTTTTCCAAACCTTCCCTTTTTCTTTCTAGCTCTCAGTTTCTCCCCATGACTCTCTTCTAATCCTTTCTCCCACCATTGCGATATTATGCCTCTCTAACCCTAAATCCTTAATAGAATTGTAGAGCTCAAAGATGAAGAAATCGCTAAGGACAAGAGCTTTAATGCACGTGTTATTGGGTTCAACTCTGGCTTTCTTCTGCTCATGTATTCCATACACGTTATTATGAAACGGTGGGGGTTTTGCATAACTCCAAATGATTCCCTTTTTAAAACATGATTTAACATGTCTCATCATCATAAAAAAGATTTTGAGTTGGTACCTTGAGTTTTCTCCTTTCGGATGAGCTCCATGGCCACCGCCAAAAAATGATTATTGTTTCCCCATGTCATCATCGAATTGAATGTGACCACTACATTTGTGAACCAATCAGCAACCACGTTAGCTTCACGGTAGACATGGCTGATATGGTAATTTTTAAATTTGCTCAAGTCCATTTTTAGGTCCTCAATTATGCTTTCAATGGTCCATGAGGGTTTGGTTACTCCTAAAATACAATTTATTATATTTAGGGAGTCTCCTTCAAGCCACAGTTGTTCGATCCCTAAGACCAAGGCTAGCTTAACAGTGAGTCTGGCCACACTAGCTTTAGCCAAATGGTTGGTTTGGTGACCAATATGGGAGGAGATAGCAGAAATGCCCCCTCCCAAGTTGTTTCTTATGATTCCACCGCATCTGGTGGGACCAAGGTTCCCCTTAGCCACCCCATCGAAATTGGCTTTATGCCAATTTTTGAGGGGGAAGGACCAAGTAGCCTGCTATCTTCTTTTGATCCTATCTTCTTTCCTGGCCTTAATTTTCCCTCCGTCCTTTATGTTTCCATCTCTAGTTGTGGAATAGTTCTCTTTCATCAGGCCATCAATTTTCTTTGCTATAATACCCTTAGGAGCTTCTCTGTCTCTGAATATCCTGTTGTTGCGCTCCTTCCATATTCCCTAGCAAAAGTGTGGGATAATCTAGGAACTCAAAATTTGGGAGTTCAGACCTTTGTGGTTGCTACTCCACTGTATGAAGAATTCCTAGATACTGGCTGGCAGGCACCAGTAGAAGTTCATATTGGAAGTCAGAAGACTCCACACTCTAGAGGAAAAGGTCAATGAATGAAAATGTGATTAACCATTTCCAGGTCATGCTTACAGAGGCAACATCTGTTGGGTATAATTTGGCCTCTCTTGGCTAAATTATCTAGGGTAAGGATTTTGTCTTGCAAGAGGAGCCAAAAGAAAATGTTGATTTTGGGTGTTAATCCAGGGGTCCAGGCCTTGGCCCAAATAGGTTTCTCCCCTGTGCCCACAAGGGAAAGATAGCCTGAGGCTACAGTGTAATGGCCTCTAGAAGAGTCTCGCCAGACTAAGGTGTCACCTATCTGGTTGATGTTGATAGCATTCAAAGAGGCCATCAAAGATTCGAGATCCTATGAAAGCTCCACCAGATTGTGCCATTCATTCCCATTTATGTAGTTCCTAACCAACATACCATATTTTCCTATTGCCTAATCAGCCCACCTGTCGAATGAAGGATGGTTATTGAGAGGTTCCTAAAAATGCCAGTTGTCCTGCCAAAAAAGGATTTTGTCTCCCATTCCAGCTTTCCATTTGGCCCTAGATTTAGCAAGGGGAAGGGCCTTCAAGATACCATTCCAAATTTTAGAACCCAATGATAGCTTGGCCCCTTGGAAAATGGAGAAGAGAGACAGGCCTCCTAGGTACTTCTCAACCAAGATGTCCCTCCAAACACCTGTGCCTTGAAAGATGTGCCAAGGGAGTTTAGCTAAGAGGGATTGATTGAGGTGAGAAATTTTCCTAATTCCAAGACCTCCTTGGCTTTTGGGCAAGCAAACCTGGTCCCAGCCAACCAAGTGGTATCTCTTGTGGTCATCAATTCCAGTCCAGAGAAAATCCCTCTGAATCCTCTTCATTCTGTCTGCAAACTTAACCAGAATCCCAAAGAGACTAAGGGCACAGGTGGGGAGGTTCTGGAGAATCGAGTTAACCAGTGTGCATTTACCTGCCTGACTGAGGGTGGCCCCTTTCCAACCAGCAAGTTTCTTGATGAAGTTGTCGATAATGCTTTTCTAAAAGAAGTCCGAGGGTTTGGAGCCTAAAGGAAGCCCAAGATAAGTCACCGACATGGACCCAATGCCACAACCCAGAATTTGAGCAATTTTCCTCTGCCTCTCTAGAGGAGTGTTAAGGAAGAAGACAGAGCTCTTGTCTAAGTTAATAGCTTGTTTGATACCCCTAGTGTAGGAATTAAGAATGCTTTTGAAGGTCCTGGCCTCCTGAACTAAAGCTTCACCCCCCAAAATTGTGTCATCCACAAATTGTTGATGAGTGAAAGTGGATGGACCCGAAGAAGGCCTCAAACCCACTAAACACCTATCCCTGATCTTCTTCTAGATGAGTCTGCCAAGGCATTATGCCATGATAACAAATAGGACCAGAGAGATGGGGTCTCCTTGCCTTAGACCCCTAGAGGGGGAGAAGAAAGGAGAGGGGTGGTCGTTGACCAAAATCAACAAAGAGGGTGAAGACACAAGCTGGGAGATGAGCTTGCAAACTTGGTCATCAAGGCCAAAGGCATGAAGAACAATAAAGAGGAACTTCCAGTCAACCCTATCATATGCTTTTGACAGGTCCAGCTTAAGAAGGAAGCCTTCCTTTTTGCCTGCTCAAGAGAGTTGATAACCTCATGAACTGAAATAATTGAATCAAGGATCTGCCTACCTAGGACAAAGTCAGTTTGCTGAGGAGAGATAATTAGAGGGAGAACTCTAAGGAGCCTGGAAGTGAGAACCTTGGAAATGATCTTATAGAAGGAGTTGCAAAGGCTAATGGGCCTGAATTTATCCAAAGAATCAGCACCCGAGATTTTAGGGATGAGGACCAGAAAGGTAGCATTAAGTTCTTTAAGCAAATTCTTGGCTCCAAAGAATTCTTGAACTGCTTTAACCACATCCTTTTTCACTATATTCCAAAAGATCTGAAAGAAAAAAGTTGGGAAACCATCCGGGCGAGGAGCTTTATCCCCCAAGAGAGAGAAGAGGGTCTGATGGATTTCCTCCAAGGTGGGGATTGCCTTCAGCATGGAGTTGTGGTGAACTTGAAGAATGGGGGGAATGGTCGCCAGGATTTCCTCTTGTTCAGACCCAAAGAGGGAAGGATCAACTGAGAGGAGAGATGAGAAGTAGCAGACAGCTTCCTTCTCAATTTCATCCTCCTTGGTAACTTGAACCTGACCCTTAACAATGTTGGTTATTCTATTATTAGCCCAGTGCTTAAGGGTGGTCAGGTGAAATTTTTTGGTGTTGTGGTCTCCTTCCTTCAACCAACTGACTCTTGATCTTTGTTTCCAAAAAAGCTCTTCCTTAGATATGATGTTGTGCAGATCCGAAAGGATGGCCTTTTCTTGCTAGCTATTATGAGCATTGTATCCTGAATGCTGGATTTCATCCTGAATAGAAGAGAGCTGATCAAATATCCTATCTTTCTCCTGGAAGATGAGGCAAAAGTTAGTTCTATTCCAAGATTTGATGTTTCTTTTCACATTTTTCAGCTTCTAGGAAACTTTGTACATTGCAGTGCCTTCAACCTCAATGCTCCACCAATGGGAAATATTACCTTCTAGCGCAGGGTGTGAGAGCCATATTTTCTCAAAGTGAAAAGGGAAGGCCTTATTCCTAGAGAGGGGGGAGGCAAAAAGAGAAATCGGGGAATGATTAGAGCCCACCCTAGGGAGGAGGGATAATCTATAGGAGTGGGAGAGGAGCCATTCGGGGGAGATGAGGGCTCTATCAAGGTGAACTTGAATACTATCACCCCCAATTCTTCTGTTAGACCAAGTGAAGCTGCCACCTTGAAGGTCCAAATCTAAGAAGGTGAGATGCTAAATGAATGAAGCAAGGTCACGTTTACTATCCTAATCCGGGGCATGACCCCCCCTTTTGTCTACATTAGATAGAGGTGAGTTGAAGTCCCCCATTATAATCCCTTTATTCAAGTCACAATTAGATAAGATTCCAAGGAGCTTGGTCCAAAAGCAGTTCCTTTCTTTCTTGGTATTGGGGGCATACAGGTTAAGGATTAACCAAGATTCATTGCTTTGGAAGTGAAAAACCTTACAAAGAAGAGCATTAGTAGAACTGAAAAGAGTAGTTAACTTGAAAGCTCTGGTGTTATACAAGGTTAGGACACCACCTAAAGCTCCATCTGAATCAGATGCTTCGTAGCAAAAAGTTTTACTCAAAGATATCCTTCTTATCAGGTCCCTTTTCATCTTAGTTTCCTGTAACATCAGAAAGTCAGGTCTTTGGTCTCTAATCATATTTCTAATGAGTTCCTATTTGTGAGCCCCATTAAGGCCCCTTATGTTCTATGAGATAACTTTCATTTCTTACTCTCTAAGAAGTCCTTGATGGACCTCTGGCTTCCATCTGCCAGGTTCCTTCTTGTTTCTTCTTGCAGAATCTAATTTCAGTTCTTTCTACCTGCTCCCTTGGGGGGTGACCTAATATCAACTTTAACCCTACTTCTGGTTGAAGCAGGAGATAGGGGGGGGGGGAGTTTTCTTCTGGTTCTTCTTTTTCTTCTTGACCATGCACCAATCATCAAGGCTATCCATCGCACTATTATCTAACCTATCTTCCCATAGGGCGAGCTATGCTGGATCAGTGTTCTTAATGAGGAGATGAAGCTTGGCCTCAATTCCTATAGGGGTAGAAGAATCTCCCCCCTTGCCAGTGATGACCCCCAAAGAAGCCAGAGTGTCCTCAAGGGGAAGACACTTAGCTTGGTTATCCTTTGCACGGGCCGAGGATTCCCGTTCCAGGTGATTCAACACTGTAGCTCCCAAAAGAGGGACTTCCTCCACTATGGGAGAAGACAACACTATAGTGTCTAGAGGGAGATCCTGCTCCACAATGGGACCCATGGCTTTCGAGGGGGAGCTCACCTACATCTTTGGGTCCTCCAACGGGTTTGAGATTATCTTTTCCAAAATAGGGCCCTATTTAAGGGGGGAGGAACTAGCCTTCTCCTTGGGGGGATCCTTCTTAATAGTGTCCTTCGTTGCTATGTATTTCAGGCTAACAACCTTTCTCCCCTGTGCCATAGAAAGTTTGTGCCTCCAGAGCAGCTTCATCTTTCCCTTTCCAGAGGGGTGTGAAGCAAGCTTCTTGGTTTGATCAGGGATGACTGGTTTCGTGATCTTCTTCTTTGCCTCATTGGGGCACTGGTGGGCCTTATGACTAGCCTTCAAGCAGAGGAAGTATGCAAAGGAGATCATTTCATAGATGATTTTTTGGTTGTGTGCTCCAAGTTTGGAATGAAGTGCAACAAACTCAGGCATGTCTATTCCTTCTCTAGCCCCAATGTGGATGCGCACAAAATTGAGGTGATGCTTAGAAGTAGTAATTGGATCCATTGAGAGGAGTTCCCCAAAGGTCCTAGCTATTCCCCCAAAGACATCCTCATTCCAGTATTCAAGTGGCAGTTCTAGCAATCCTACCCACACAGGAGCTTGGGTGAAAAAAGAGTCATTCAAGCTCATGCCAGATGACCACTTCTGGAGCACAAGGGAAGAATGATCCATGGCCCATTGCCCTTCACTCAAAATGCTAGCAAGGTCTTTCAAGCAAGTGAAATTGAAAGACATAAAGCCTTTCACCATAGCTGTGATCGAGACTTGGCCCTTGAGAGCCCATTTTTGTTTTATGAGCTGCCTAACTTAATCAATGCTCGGTCTAGGCCCTAGGAATTTCCCAACCAAAGTAGAAGCCATAGTCTAAATATTGTGATCCACAATCTCATTCAGGATGAAAATCACACAAGAACCTTTCACCAAATCCTAAATATTTTTAACAGGCAGGAAAGAGGACTTACCAGAAGGTTTTACCCCAAAAAGTGAGGACCATTATGTAGTTCCTTGCATGTTTGTTTGGAAACCAAAGGAGACTTGGCTGCTTCCTTAATTTGGATAGTTGGACCCCCAACTATGCTTTCTGACCTATTCCCAGTGCCAAGAGTAGCTAGACAGCCTCCATCTTGATGTCCATGCTCCAATCCAGGGACCCGAAACAGACCATCCAAGGAACTCCTACTCTTGCATGAATTTAAATTTTGAAAACACCCACTCCCTCTGCTCCCGTCGCTCTCGCTTCCCATCATTTGAAAAATACAATTTAACCTAAATGATTTGTTGATCCAAATGAAAAGAACATGATGTGTAGATTATACAAAGCTTTATATGGTTTGAAGCAAGATCCCAAAGCATGGTATGAAAGACTTCACAACTATCTTGTGAAGATTTGTTTTGAGAAGAACAATGACAACAACAATCTATACTTGATGATAGAAGGAGGTAAAGAAATTTTACAAGCTGAGATATTTGTTGATGATATCAAATTTGGAGGACAAAATGAATTCTATAAGACATTTGCAAATGAAATCATGAAAGATTTTGAGATGTCTATGTTTAGTGAAATAAAGTTCTTTGTTGGATTGCAAGTATACGATCAGATGAAGTATGGTATTTACATCACTCAACCCAATTATGTGAAGGAAATCTTGAAAATTTTTGGTATGGTGGATTTAAAACTAGTTATTAATCCTATGGTGATAGGACACAAACTATCCAAAACTAACGATTTTACTAAAGTAAATCAAACATTGTATAGGTCTATGATTGGAAAATTATAATCTGTAGTTCATAGAAGACCTAACATTGCACTAGCTATTGGGATTGTTACAAGGCTTTATGAAAATCCTAAGGAGCATCACTTAATGGTTTTTAAAAGGATTATGAGATACTTGAAAGAGATAGAAGACTATGGTCTATACTACAAGAAAAATGACAAGCTAGAATTGAGAGCCTATATAGATGTTGATTGGGCTGGAAACATTGATGAAATAAAAAGTACAACTAGAGGAGCATTTTTCTTATGAAAAAGATTGGTTACTTGGACCAGCAAGAAACATAATTGTATTTAAGAATATATTATTGAAGCTGAATATGTGGCTAGTGTAGTGAATTGGACAGATGTGGTATAGATTAAATAGTTACTCAAAGGAATGAAGGAAGAAATTACTAAACCTATGGTACTCTACAATGACAATACAAGTGTTATAAAAATATCTAAGAATCATGTGATGCACACAAAGAAAAAGCACATTGCAATCAAGTACCATTAGTTGAGATAATTGGTTCAAGACAAAGAAGTGAGAATGGAATATGTGAATACAAAAGAACAAATAGTTGATATATTCACAAAGGCTTTACATAAGGATGTACATGAATATCATAGAGGTAAACTAAGGTCGATACCCCTATCCCAAGCTACTTAAGAAGTAAGATTAGTGTCCTGCATCAACTAATTTGAATGACATAATTTACAACTTGATGTAGTGGATCTTACTTTAGGACCTACCTAAAGTAAAGAAGAGGCTAAAAACAAAAGATTAATGGTCACATGCAAGGTGATAGAGGGAGAACCTAAATTGATTATATCTGCATGTATAAATGACAAGTCTTTTGTATTTTTGTCAAAGAGGGAGAATATATTGAGGGAGATATCAAAGAGATCGAAGAAGGAAGGAGAAATATTGTTTTCAAAGAGGGACAAGAGCTTGAGGCAGATATCAAACATATTAGAGAGATCAAAGAAAGAAGGAAATAGATTATTTTCAAAGAGGGATAAGACCAAATGGGGGAAAAAACTGAGGAAAATATCATAATATATAGAGGAAGGAAAACATATTAATAGAGGGAGAGATTTCAGTAAAATTTATTAAGTTTCTTTTTGGTATTGTTGTTAGTATTGGTTTGCCATTAATGCCAAAGAGGGAGATTGTTTAAAAGAAGATTATTGAAATGAAGAAGATTGATGAAAGCTATAATGGAACAATCATTATTTTTTCATTGATGTCAAAACTACTACCTATTGGTATGACAATTGTTTACTTTGGTATGAATGATATCATTTGATTTATTGATGAAGAGGATTTAAAAAGAAAGGATAATAAGAGAACCTAGAGAAAGGTTGAGTTATATGGTGTATAAAACAAGCACTAAGACCAAGAAAGACTTTGATGATATAGTGTAATGTTTATCTACTTAAGGCTATAAAGAAAGGATACCTAAGAAAATAATAGAAGAAGCATAATTAAAGAAATGTGTCGACTAAGCCTGATCAAGCAAATAGTAGAAGCCAAGCAAGTCAGTGCAGGCGAAGTGAAAAGTTAGTTGAAAATGAGCGAAGTAAGTTTAGTATGTATCAAACAAAGATAAGTCTAGTGGGTGTTGAGTGTAGAAATCTTATTATGTATCAAGTATCAAAATATGGAAGTAGAGATCGAGCAAAACTTAGTGTATGCCAAGCAACCTAGTGTTGATCAAGCATCTAAAGACAATGTTTTCCAAGAAAACATCATGTTTTTGCCAAGTAATGGTAAAATGAGTTTGATTAGAGATTTTTTGAATTTGAGATGACAAAGTTGATTTCTTGAATTATGTGAAGTGTGTGAAAGATAAGTATGACAAAATGGTGACACATAATTCAAGATAAACCAATTTGAGATGAATTCAAAGAGGATTGTAAAGGAAGTTTCTAGTAGGAATTAAATAGAAAGATGGGAAGATTTAATGAATCTAGCCTAACCTTAAAATGGATGATAGGAAAATACTTAAATTCTCTATATAAGGAGATAACAAACTAGAAACAATAAGTCAAGAGCATGAACTTGAGATAGACAAGAAGTCTAGGGTGTTGCTTCATATGGTGGCCAAATGAAAGAGTTTGTAGTTGGCATACTAAGGAAGAAGGCTTAAGGAGATGAAGGATTGAAGGGTGAACAAGCTATTAAATATGAAGAGGATAAATGCCAAGTAGAATGAAGGACTAAATGTGAGATCTGTAATCTAAAAGTAAGTTGTTTTATTATCAAATCAAGTCCTACCATTACTTTCTAACAATTGTATCAGTCTGGATAAATCCTTTGGGCTAAGGTTGACCAAATAGTCAAAGTAAATCCTTTAATAGGGTGACATTATAATGGAATTTTCTAAAGTCTTATAATAAGGATCACTCCTAATAGGGTGATTAAAATCTTTTAATCAAGATCACATTTAATAGTGTGCATTGTAACCTTTAACAAGGTTGGCACCTCACAAGGCTCACTATAGAAGAGTGAAAATTGATAGCATGTTACTAGTGGTTTTTCCTAAATTGGGTTTCCATGTTAAATCCTTGTGTCAAAATGTGTGATTCATCTTGTGATATTTCATGTTTACATTTCTGCAAAGTTGTTTTGACCTAGGACAACAATATGAAAAAGTTTAAGATATTGAATGATCAATGCATGCATAAGTATAAGTTGAAGTAGTAAAAAAATTTATTTGTACATTTGGACCTTGGATAATTGATCCACCCCCTCCCCTCCTCTTAGTTATTCTAAACATTCCAAAAGTATTCATACTTGAATCATAAAGATCCAACTCAGCTGGTGTAATCCAAGAACTATTAACTAGTTTATGCTTCCATTGAACAGGTATTCCAAATAATCTTTTCCTTTGGTGCTTCTACTTATCCTGATATCAAAAAATCTTTCAATTCCTTCAACTTTATTCTTAGGATAATTTGGTTTATCAACTACTTCATGATCTAATCTATGGTACTTATATATGTCTACAATATTGAAGATAGGTGAAATATCCATATCTTTTGGTAATTCAATCTAGAAAGCATTACCACCTTCAAATTCTTCAAAATTTTACAGGGCCCAAACTTCTTCATTTTTATCTTGATGTATGTTCCAACTAGAAATTTATTCTTCCTTAAGTAAAACATTACTTCATCACCAACTTCAAAAGAATTATGTCTTCTTTTTTTATCCATTCTTTCCTTATATACTAGATTACTACTTCTGAAGTTATCTTTGAATTCTTGATGTAATTTCTTCATGAAATCAAAAAATTCTTCAGCCTCAATACTCCTATTTGTTTCCATGATTGAGTCCTTTAATTGTAGTTCCCTTAAGATGAAATCCAATAACAATATCAAATGGTATTTTCTTAGTACTTCTATTCACCAAATTATTATATGCAAACTCTCCTTGTGCCAAAACTAAATCCCAATTAACAGGCTTATCTCCAACCAAACATCTCAACAAGCTACCCAAATTTCTATTCACAACTTCAATTTGTCCATCTATATGAGGGTGAAATGTAGGACTAAAATTCAACTCTATATTTATATTCTTCCAAAGAGTCTTCCAAAAATAACTAGTAAACTTAGCATCTCTATTTGAAATAATAGTTTTAGGAAAACCATGCAATCTTACCACTTCCTTGAAGAATAACTTAGCTACATGTAATGCATTAGATTCTTCCAACCAAACATCTCAACAAGTTACCCAAACTTCTATTCACAACTTTAGTTCATCCATTTGTTTGAGGGTGAACTGTAGGACTAAACTTCAACTCTATATTTAGATTCTACCAAAGAGTCTTCCAAAAATAACTAGTAAACTTAATATCTCTATTTGAAACAATAGTTTTAGGAAAAAAATGCAATCTTACCACTTTCTTGAAGAATAACTCAGCTACATGTAATGTGTTAGATTTTTTCTTACAAGGTATGAAATGGGCCATCTTTAAAAATATGCCAACCATAACAAACATAGAATCATTATCCCTCTGAGTTCTAGGTAAACCAAGAACAAATTCCATGTTGATATCTTCCCAAGGCTTATTCAGATCTGGTAAAGGTGAATACAAACCCAATTTTTAACTAGTTTTTCTTTTTTTTGATAAATTCTACAACTTCTTACCATTTTCTACTCATCCTTGTAAATCTGTGGCTAATATTATCTCTCTAAAGCCAATTTTATTGTCTTATAAATCCTAAAATGTCAAGCAAGTCCACCACTATGTTTCTCCTTGTGTTTTCTCTCATAAATCCTCTAAGTATGCATAGTTGAATTCCTTTAAACAACATTTCTTCCTAAATGAAATAATCAATCTACTTATCACTCACTATTTTCTCTTTACAGTATTTCCAAGGTTCTGCAAAATCAAGATCAGTCTCATGTAAATGCTTCAAATCATCAAAACCAAATACCTCAACTCTCATCTCTAACAACAAATTTATTCTTCAACTCAAGGCATCAACAACTTTATTCAACTGTCCACTTTTATGCTTCAATGATAAGGAAAAATTCTACAAGAACTCAACCCTCTTCACATGTCTCTAATTCAACTTATATTGACTTTCCAAATAATGAAAATATTTATGGTCATTATACAAAAAAAAATCCTTAGACATCAATAAATTTGTCTCCATTTCTTCAAGACTTGAACAATAACATAGAATTCCTAATCATAAACTGAATATTTTGTCTTAGCATCATTCAAATTCTCACTAAAGAAAGCTATAGGTCTTTCTTCTTGACTCAAAACAACTCCAATTTCATTTCCACTAGCATCAAAACCAACTTGAAAAACTTGACTAAAATTGGGTAAGGAAAGTGTGAGCAATTTTGCAATCTTTTGTTTTAATGTTTCAAAACTTCTTTGTGCTCCATGTATTCATTTCATATCCATTTTATCTCCTCTCATAATTTTAGTCATAACATTACAAATAGAACTAAAATTTTGGATAAACTTCCTATAAAAACTTGCCAATCCATGAAATGATCTTACCTCTCCCACATTCTCTGGCCAAACAAGAATAACTCTCACCTTTCTAGGGTCCATCTTCAAACCATCATCTAAAATTACAAACCAAGGTACGAAATCTCCTCTTTCATAAATGAATAGTTCTTCAAGTTAATCAACAACTTTTCTTCCTTCAATTTCTACAATACTTGTTTGATATGTTCAAGGTGCTATTTCTTACTTTTATTGAATATCAAAATGTGATCAAGGTATAAAATCACAAACTTACCCAAAAAATTCTTCAAAACTTCATTCATTAGCCTCATAAAATTACTAGGTATATTAGTTAAGAAAAAAGGCATAACCAACCATTCATACAAACCTTCATTAGTCTTAAAATTAGTCTTTTGTTCACCTCCTTCTCCAATTCTAATCTAGTGATATCCACTTTTTAAATCAATCTTTGTGAAATATTTTTCTCCATTCAAGCTATCCATTATGTCATCCATCCTAGGTAATGGAAATATGTACTTTACTAGTATCTTGTTTATAGCTCTGGAATAAGTGCACATTCTCAATTCTCCTTTCTTTTCAAGTGCTAAAATAACAAGTACTACACAAGGACTCAAATTTTCTTTGATCATACCTTTCTCAAGAAATTCTTGTACTTATCTATTCAACTTGATATTTTCATTAGGTGTCAATTAGTGTGGTGCTTTATTAGGAAAACTAGCTCCTAGTAGCAAATCAATACAATGACTTATACTTCTTATTGGACAAAAACCATCAGGTATATTATTAGAAATGATATCATGAGATTTAGTTAGAAAAGGTTTAATCTCAGTGTTGGAAACTACAATTGAAAAAAAAATTATTTTTCCATTGATGTCAATCTACTGATAAGACATGCTGCTATTTGATCTAAATGTCATATCTATTTTGATTGGTGAAGAGGATTTGAGATACTTCTCATAACAAAAGTACCTAGAGGAAAGGTTGAGTTATGAAAAGGATGTTACAATGGACATTTAAATAGCTATAACCAAAGTGATTATTTATATCATTGATTTAAGTAGTAACCAAGAAATAAATTAAAAGATTAAGTAAAGTCGACCAATTCTAGTGTCAACTGAGACACAGTAAGAGCAATGAAAATTTAGTATTAACCACGCATCAGTATTGATTGAAAAATCTAGTTGATGCCAAAGAAGGAGTTTCTATAATGACTAAGTGATTAAGTAATGACCAAATGCCAAAACTTAGTATTTTTTATCAATAGTGAATTTCTACAATGAAAGAGTGATTAAGCAATGGTCAAGTACTAGAACTAACTGATAGTTGAGTAATAGTATTTTGAACATGCATAAGAAGAATCATGATTTAAAGCCAACTTAATTGATTTGTTGGGACATGGAAACTATGTTGAAGATAAGATTGATGAGTTGGATCATTTAATTCCAAGTGAGGATTAGGTACCAAACCTAAGATCAAATTTTATGGATGAGAAGTTTCTAGAAAAGAAGGAAGATATATAGATACAATGAACCTGATGAACCAAATCATAAACCCTAATATTTATGATGATCATGGAAAATGACAAAGATAGAATTACCTATTTAATGAGGTATAGAGCCAAACTTTAGAGATATGCACACACATAGAGAGGTGGAATAGAGGCATACAAACATGAATACACAAGTGTGTGAGAGTGAAGCAAGCAAAAGGAAATGCTTGCATAGATGTTGCTGAAAGTTGATAAGTGAATCTAAGAAAAAGGCTTAATTTTAATGTGAAGAAGGATGATTGATTGAAGGGTTTCCAAGAGAGTTAAGAGATAGAGTTGACAAGGGGGATGTATTAGTAAATTGGCACATGAACCAAATAGTGATCTAAACTTACAAAAGTGAGTTGTAATCATACAAATCAAAACCCTATTGTTTTGTTTCTAATCATTGTAAATATTTTTTATTGAAATCCTTTTAATCAAAGGTTGACTTAAATGTCATTTGAATGACTTAATAAGTCTACATAAACCCTTTAGCAAGGTCACATTCTAAATGGAATGATTAAAGTCTTCCTGATGGGGACACAACCCAAGCACATAATGGACACAACAAGAAAGGAAAAATTTTATTAACTATAAAAATATGCTAGTACACTTAGTGTAGAGAAACAGACTCCAAAACATGCCCTATGGGCTTACAATAGCATAAATCTGGAGATAAATTCTTCTCCTAGTACCTTCTCTCAAACTCCACTCCTAACTACCTTTTACAATGCCAGAAATGTTCTTAAATAGACCCTAGAGGGTTAAGGATTAGGAATACATTCTATAAAGTGATAGTTGGTATCCATTGACCAAAAAGAAGGCTCTAGAAGTCGCATTAAAAGTCGACACAAAATTAGAAGAATCCAAAACTGGTAACCGAACTTCTGGGAGGCATAACTTTTGAATCGTAGCTGCGATTGACGAATCGTTTACATTTCTAGAAAGGTCTTGAAGTACTCTATAGCCCTATGGACCAGCTTCCCTCGTCCCCAATTTTTCAGAACTGTTAGAGGTCATTTAATGCCCCTAACCTAACTTTGAAGCATTCTTAGGATGTCTCCAGAAACTGAAAAACTGCGATTACTTTCAAACCGTGGGGCCTTTTGACCTGATTCTTTTTTTGGAATGCTCTAAATTACAATGAAAATAATCTAACCAATTTACACCTTTTAGTTCACCAAAATTATGGCTCAATTACATACTCCTATTTTTCTAAAATTTACACATATCCCAAGGTGATTAAAAACTCTAACCTAGAACACTAATAGTGGAACTGTGAGAGTTGGAACTTTTATTTGACCCAAATGGGTATCAAAAAATGAAAACACATGAAATAGAAACTAAGTCTAAGTACATTTTTTTGGATGACACAGGATTGCCCTTATACTTTTGGATGCTTCTGCATCACTTCCACTCCTAATAGGGTGGTTAAATCCTCTAACAAGGTCACAGTTAATAGTGTTTATTGTAACCTTTAATAGGGTTGGCTCCTAACATATCTCACTTTGAAAAATTGAAAAAGTGGTGACATGTTGCTGGTGGTTTTCCCCAAATTGGGTTTCCATGTAAAATCTTAGTGTCAAACTTGTGTTTAATTTTTTGTGGTGTTTTACATTTACATATTTTACATCTAGCTAAGTCTTTTATCTTAGGATAGTGAACTACTAGTAATTTTGTTTATCAATTTTTAGTAGAGATTAAGCTACAACATTATAAACAAAAAGGTGAATGCTTAATGTTTGATTGTTCAAATGGTACTTATGGACCTTGAGTAACTTTTCTCTCCTACCCCCTCTCTATTATTCTAAACATTCTAACAATTGGTATTAGAGCCTAGTTTCTTATAGAGAGAAGTTTAAAGGTACTTAAATCTAAATATCATGACTCAAAAAAGGGAGGTACCAAAGTTGAACAACAAGAACTTTCCTGTATGCAAAACATTGATGAGAATGCATATATCTAGTATTAGTGATGCTACTATAAACTTTGTGGACAATGAATATATGAAGATAAAAAATGTTCCTCTGATTGCTCAACAACTAAAAGAAAAATAAGAACAAAATTAGTAAATTTTGAAAATTGCTTCAACATTAAGCTATGTTGAGTTTGATGATATAAAGGACTGTGAGAGTGCAATATAGATGTGGGAAGAATTGAAGACCATATACAGAGGAGATGACAATGCCTTTAGAGCCAAGTCAAAAATCCTAAGATGTAAATTTGATGACATGAGAATGATGGAAGGTGAGAACATAGTAAAAAATTTCACAAGAATCAAGGAAGTTGTCAATGGTATTTGAGGTGAAAATGGAATAATTGAAAACAAAATAGTGATAAGAAAGGTATTGAGGACTCTACTTCCCATATATGCCATTAGAATTTCTACAATTCAAGAGCTGACATGTACTTTAGGTAACACTGTGACCTTGGAAGGTGTAATTGGTAGACTTACTTCTTTTGAGATGTCTAACTTTGATAACTACACACATGATACTATTGAATCTACATTTAAGTATCAACTAGTTATTAGAAAAAGAAAAAGGAAAACATATGAAAAGTGATAGTGACAATTTTGATGATGAGCTTGATGAACTCGAAGCACCTATTTCAAAATGATTTGGAAGAGGTAGAGGTAAATTACCTATTATTTGTTTTTCATGCAACAAGGTTGGTCATATTGCTACTAGGTGTTCTGATAGAGAAGATAAGGATGAAAGAAAGGAAAGGAAGTACAAAGGAAGAAGGGATGATCGAGATTAAAAGAAAAAAAAGGATGACAAAGGTAAGAAGTCTTGTTACATTGTTGAAGAAGAAACTAACACTAAATTTGAAAGTTAGTATGATGAAGTTGTATATGTTTCTTTGAAAGAAGATTTTGGTGAAGATGAGAAAATTGTATTAATCTCTTATGTGAACAAGAGTGATAGATGGATAATTAATAGTATTTTCTCTAACCATATGACTGGTGATAGAAAAAAATTTGAGGACATTGGACCATACAAAGGTGGATGTGTGAAATTTGGTAATGATATTCCATGTGTTGTGAAAGGTAAAGGTACAATTTAATTGATTGACAAATTCAAGTGTGATAATGTTTACTAGGTTGAAGGGTTTATTTATAACTATTGAGTGCTTCATAGCTATACAAATCAAGATACAAAGTTGAATTCCATCATAGAATGGCCAAAATATATGATGTTGATGGTAAGTTGATTGGAAGTGGTGATCAGACTAGAGGTAACTTATTCTATCTAGATTTATCCAATGTGACATGTTTGTTTGCACAAAAAAAAGATGTTTGGTTATTGTACAAGAGGTTATTTCATGTGAATTTTGATGATTTGGTGAATATTAGTAAAATGAAGAAAGTAAGAGGGCTTTCAAAACTAAAGAAATATGACAATGCTATGTGTAAACAGTGTCAATTGGAAAAAATGACCAAGTCTAGTTTCAAGAGAAAAACATATACATCTAGTGATATTTTGGAATTGGTTCATATTGGTCTATGTGGATCTAATGATGTTCAAAGCTATTATGGATAAAGATGTTTCATTCTATTTTTTGATGACTATTCTAGGATGACGATTGTGATGTTTCTTAAAACTAAATATAATATTTTTTAGTTATTTAAGTTGTATTTGGCCAGAGTTGAAAAAGAAATAGGGAAGATTTTGAAATGTTTGAGATCTAATAGAGGGGGTGAATTCATTTCCAATGAGTTCAATACATTATTCTATGAAAAAGGAACTAAAAGACAGATGTCAACACCAAGGAACCCTCCTTAGAATGGGATAGTTGAAAGGAGAAATAGATCAATAATGAATTGTGTAAAAACATTGATGATGGAGAAGAATGTATCACATAAATATTGGAGAGAAGTTGTCAGTACTACTTACTATACCCTAAATAGAGCACAAGTCAAGAAAGGTACAAATGCTACACCTTTTGAACTATGGTATGGATATGCTCCTAATGTATAATATTTCAAGATCTTTGGAAGTAAATGCTATATATTCAAAGATAATTAGAATGGAAAATTTGATGCAAATAGATCCATAGATCCTTTAGATGTCTAAGAAAACTAATTATTTCTATCACTCAGTAAACATACTAAAAATGTTGTAACTCAATAAATTTAGAGTATGTTTTACTTTAGTAGATCTAATATCAATAGTAATAATTTTCAAACATGAGAGAAAAGAAATGAACACAAGAGACACTAGATTTAACATGAAAACCCAATATGGGAAAAACCACCAATGTAACTAGTTACTATTTTTCACTCTTTTAAAGTGAGCCCTGTTAGGAGGAAACCCAATTAAAGGTTACAATACACATTGTTAGGTGTGACCTTGTTAGAGGAATTAATCACCCTGTAAGGAGTGGCCTTATAAGAGGTCTTAAAATAATTCAATGGAACTGTCACCCTGTTAGAGGATTTACAACTAGTTGTTAAAGCAACTCTATTAAGAGATTTTGGATCACTGCTACAATTGTAAGAAAGTAACAATCAAATGACCTAATTGTGATGCAACTAAATTTCTGATTATAGATCTTTGTTATGCTTCATACTAGATCCTTCCTAGTCAAATATTACTTTGCTTCTTCACAAGGATATCTAACCATCCTTCAAGTTTTCTCACACACTTTCCTTCTCAATCAATCAATACACTTGCATACTACTGAAAATCACAACTTGACCTTATATTTATATCATTCAAATTGTCAAGTCAGCTCAATACAAATTACAATGACCAATAATCATTACCATAGTCAGCTAAAATTAACACTAGAAATAATTAAACTTCATATCCCAAATCAACAAAATCTTTCGATAGCCAACCCATCTTGGTAAACACTAGTCCTGAAATGATTTCTTGTGTTAACCAATAGAAGCTCAATTAACACTATGAACTTTGCACAAATCCTTTGGCAACCGAGGGAACTAGATTAATACTAACTCGGACCAACTTTCCTTTGTTAACCATGAGAACTCGGTTAACAATGCTTTCAGCCATAATTTCCTTCGACACCCAAGTGAGTTCAATAGACACTTCCTGACAACTAATATGACAATTGTACCAAACAATCTCCCTCTTTGGCATTGATGGCAACACAACATGTCATAGCATAATGGAATTTGAAAACAAGACTTACTTTCTCTGACAAAAAGATTATCCCTCTTAAATTTTATACCACAAGCTTTTCTTTTAGGTAGTAATCTCCCTCTATGAAGGAATTACATAGTTTCTTTCTCAAAAAAAATTTAGAAAGATATGGCAATAAACTCTCCCTCTTTGACAACACATGCCAAAGACAACATATACCAAATGAGGATCATAGTTTACTATCATCAATATTTCTTGCCCAATCATCATTAGTAAACACTTTGAGGTCTGGATTTCCTCCAAGTTTATACCATAAACCATAGTCTTCAGTGCCTTTCAAATATCTCAATATTCTTTTGATTGCTATCATATGATTTTGTCTAGATTTTGCCGAGAATCTTGCCACTATATCGACTGCAAGAGAAATATCAAGTCTTATATGAACTACATACTATAATTTTCCAATCATTGATCTATACAAGGTTTTATCTACCTCTTTTGAGTCATCATCTTTGGTAAGCTTTAATCCAGTACACATGGGGGTTTCAACTAGTTTTGAATCTTCCATACCAAACTTCTTGAGTATCTCCTTGATATACTTAGACTGACTGATGTAGATACCATTCCTATTTTGTTGTATCTGAAGTCCAAAAAATAATTTATCTCACCAAACATGGATATTTCAAACTCTTTATTCATTTTCTTTGAAAATTCTTTGCATAGATCATCATTCCCTATAAATAAAGTATCATCCACAAATATTTTTGCCAATACAATCTTGTTATCTAGTCCTTCCTTGATGTACGAACTATTGTTATCATTAGTTCTCTAGAAACCAATCTATATAAGGTAGTTATGCAACCTCTCATACCATGCTCTAGGAGCTTGTTTTAGACCATACAAAAAAATTTGTAGCTTGCAAACCATGTCCCTCTTATCTGGATCAACAAAACCTTTTGGTTGTTCAATGTAGACTTCTTCATCAAGAATACTATTGAGAAATGTAGATTTAACATCCATCTGATATACCTTAAATTTTTTATGTGTTGCATATGCAAGTAAGGTCCTCACACCTTACAATCTTGTAACAAGAGAAAAAGCTTCACCATAATCAATTCCTTCTTCTTGAGAGTATCCTTTACATACCAATTTAGCTTTGTTTCTTGATACCTTACTGTCTTCATTCAACTTATTCTTGAATACCCATTTTGTGCCAATCACATTTTTGTCTTTGGGCCTATGTACAAGAGTCTAGGTTTTTTTTCTTCTCTATTTGTTCAATTTCTTCATTCATAGACTCAATCCAACTTTCATTTTCCAATGAATCTTTAACACTCCTAGGTTCAAATTTAGCAAGTAAACATGTACCTTTTAGCTTACTTCTTGTCATAGTACCTTCTGTTTTATCTCCAATAATATGATTAGGTGTATGATACCTTCTGACATACTTGGCTAATACAGATTCCTTTCCTTTTGAATGAATTTCATTTTCTTTCTCTTGAATTTCAACTTGAGACTCGATTTTTTTTGTCTGGGGCTTGGGTCCTTCAGACTCAATAGGCACTGGCTCAGTAGCTTTAGACTGTACCTTGGATTCCTATGACTTGATTTGAACTATTTGCGACTCGATAACTATACTAGGCTCGATAGAAGTAGTCTCCTTATTATCAAATATACCTAGAAAAGTGTTAGATTCATAGTATACAAACCTTCTATAGTCTTATGGTTCTTTCTTGCTTTCTTCTTTAGCCTTTTCTACAAACTCATCAATTCTCACATGTGCAATTTAAATGTTTATATGCCTTGTTTTTGCTAGAGTATCCTAGAAATATACCTTCATCACTTTTTACATCAAACTTTACTTTTTTAGAATCTTTCAAGATATAACATTTACTTCCAAATACTTTTAGGTAACTTACATTGGGTTTGTAGTCATACCATAGTTCATAGGGAGTCTTGTCTGAATTCTTCTTCAACTGAACTTGGTTAAAAGTATGAATTGTAGTGATGATAGCTTCCTACCAGTATTTTATAGCAACATTTTTTTTCAATCATCAAAGTCCTTACACAATCCATGATAGATCTATTTCTCTTTTTAGCTATTCCATTCTACTCGAGAGTTCCAGGGGTTGATACCTATCTTTTAATTCCTCTTTCAATGCAAAAGTTGTTGAATTCATTGGAGATGAATTCACCACCTCTGTTTGATCTTAAGCATTTTAGTTTTTTCCCTATTTCTTTCTTTACTCTTGCCAAATACCATTTGAATTTCTCAAATGCTTTTGGCTTCTCTCTTAAATACATAACAGTCATCATTCTAGAGTAGTCATCAACAAAAAGAATAAAGAATTTTTCTCCACTATAGCATTCTACTCCAATAGGTCTACACAAATCAGTATGCACAATTTCCAAGATATCTTTAGATTGATAGTTTTTTCTTTTAAAACTAGTCTTTCCCATTTTGTCAATTTGACAGTTCTTACATAAACCAACATCTAGTTTCTTTAAACTAGGAATACCTCTTACTTTCCTGAATTTTCTTATTTTCACCATGTTATCAAAATTTACATGACATAACCTTTTGTGCCATAACCAACTTTCTTCAACTTGAGCAATAAAACATGAAGAATCACCAAGATCAAGATAAAATAGGTTACCTTTTGTTTGTTTGCCTGATCCAATCAGTTTTTCTTTGTCATCTAGTAGTCTTTCCTTACCATGCATGAATTCCACCTTGAATCCAATGTTAATAAGTTGTACCACACTCAATAGATTGTGCTTTAGTCCTTCAACCCAATAAACATTTTTACATACAAGTTCATTGGTTAATGAAATACGACCCTTTCCTTTTATGCAACAAGGTTCATTGTTTCCAAATCTTACACTTCCTCCATCATAATATTCAAAATGTTCAAACTTTGTTTTATCTCTAGCCATATGATGTGAACATTCACTATCTATGACCCATGTATCATTTTTGCTAAAATGATAGATCAGTGCCATCTTATCTCCTTCATCATTAGATTCATCTTTTATAGCAATGTAAACTCTTTCATCTTCACTAATATCAAAATCCTTAGCCATAAAACAATTTTTCTTACCTTTGTCCTTGTATAATTTATGACCTTTGAAATCCTTCTTGCCATTGCACTTATAACTTTTCTTCTCATCCTTGTTTTCTTTGTTTGGGCACTTGGCAGCCATATGACCAATTTTTTCACATGAAAACATATTAGGGGAACTTTACCTTTGTATTTTCTTCTGCCTCTAGAATATTTCTTTACAAGTAAAGCTCCAACAACTTCAAGATCACTATCAAAACTTTCCTCTAATTCTTCTTCACTTTCTGACTGAATGTCCTTTATTTTCTTACCTTTCTCCTTAAGTAAAAGCTTGGCCTCAAATGTAGATTCAATATTCTTGGAAATCAGAACATAATTGTCATAGTTTTCTAGCTCAAAAGTTGTCAATCTTCCTACTAAGGTATCCAAAGTTATCTTATGATTTTTCTTACACCTCCTTTCTTGAACAACAGATACTCTAATTACATAGATAGGAAGTAATTTTCTGAGAACTTTACTTACAATAGTTTCTTATTTGATTTCTCCTCTAGATGCTTTATTGCATTGACACTAGCTTTGACTCTTTCCACATATTTGGCGATATTTTCATCTTATCTCATTCTCATCTGATCAAATTGTCCTCTAAGGCTTTCTGCTTTGGCTCTCCTCATATTTTCATCACCACCATAGATGTCCTTTATCTTATTCCATATTTCAAAAGTGGTTTTGTAGTCCTTGATCTCATCAAATTCATCATAGCTAAGAGTAGATGCAATATCTATCATCATTGTGTTATGGTTCTTTTTCTTGGCAATATCTCCAACAAATAATGTACTAGTAGGGGTTGTGTATTCTTCATCAAGGTATTTCAAGCCTAGATGAAGTCTCATAAGTCCCTACTATGCTAAAAAATTATCTCTATTAAGCGTTGGAATTTCTCTCTTGTAAGACATCCTAATCTTTAGCTTATGTCCTTGAAACCTTTCCTACAAGCACCAAAAGCTCTGATACCAATTGTTGGAAATATAGATGGAGTAACTGAGAGGGGGGGGGGGGGGGGGGGGGGGGGGGGGGGGGTGAATCAGTTACAATAAAATAGATCCATAGATCCTTTACATGTCTAACAAAACTAATTATTGCTACCACTCGGTAAACATACTAAAAATGATGTAGCTCAGTAAATGCAAAGTATGTTTTACTCTAGCAGGTCAACATCAATAGTAATAATTTGCAAACATGAGAGAAAAGAAATGAACACAAGAGACACTAGATTTAACATGGAAACCCAATATGGAAAAAACTACCAATGTAACTAGTTATTATTTTTCACTCTTCTGAAGTGAGCCCTATTAGGAGCCAAACTAGTTAAAGGTTACAATACACACTATTAGGTGTGACCTTGTTAGAGGATTTAATCACCATATAAGGAATGGCCTTGTAAGAGGTCTTAAAAAAATTCAATGGAACTATCACCCAATTAGAGGATTTACAACTAGCTATTAAACCAACTCTGTTAAGAGATTTTGGATCACTGCTACAATGGTAAGAAAGTAACAATAAAATGACCTGATTGTGTTGCAATGGAATTGCTGATTACAGATCTCTACTCTAATTTATACTAGATCCTTCTTGATTGAATATTACTTTGCCGCTCCACTAGGATATCTGACCATCCTTCAAGTTCACTCACACACTTTCCTTCTCAATCAATCAATACACTTGTAAACTATTGAAAATCACAACTTGACCTTATATTTATATCATTCAAATTATCAAGTTGGCTCAATAAAAATTACAATGACCAATAATCATTACCATAGTCAACTAAAATCAATACTAGAAATAATTAAACTTCATATCCCAAATCAAAAAAATAATTTGATAGCTAACCCAGTTCGGTAAACATTGGTCCTGAAATGATTTATTGTGTTAACCAATAGAAGCTTAGTTAACACTACAAACTTTGCATAAATCTTTTGGCAATTGAATATGTATGAAGACATCATAAACTTGAAAAAATCATTGGATATGTAGAATCTGGTGTAATGACAAGAAAGAAACTCATAGATGATACATGCTTACTTTGTAAATTTGAACCCAAATCAATGAAGGATGCTCTAGACAATGAAGATTTGATTTAGGAAATGGATGAGAAAACTAAACAAATTGAGAAGAATAATACTTTGACCTTGGTACCAAGACCAAATGATAAAAATATTATTGGGATAAAATCAGTTTTTAGGTATAAGATAAATGAAAATGGTGAAGTTACAAGGAAAAAGACAAGAGTAGTATGCAAAGGATATGCTCAAGAAGAAGGATTTGACTATGAACAATATTTTGCTCATGTTGCAAGAGTAGGAGTCAGAACTCTACTCGCATACATAGCCTACAAGAATTTCAAGGTATATCAGATGGATGTCAAGTCTACATTTATGAATGGTATACTTGAGGAAGAAGTGTACATAGAACAACCTAAAGGATTTTTGAACCCAAACAAGAAGAATATGGTATGTAAACATAACATAAATCTTTATGGAATGAAACAAGCCCCAAGAGCATGGTATGAAAGACTACACAATTATTTGGTGAATATTGGTTTTGAAAGGACAAATGACAATAGTAATCTATATTTGAAGATTGACAAGAACAATGAAAAATTTCTATTTGAAATTTTTGTTGTTGACATTATATTTGGAGGAAAAGAAGCACTTTGCAAATCATATTTTGATGAAATGAAGAAGGAATTTGAAAAGTCAATGTTTGGTGAAATAAAATTCTTTGTTTGATTGCAAGTCTATCAAACAAAGTTTGGTATTTTTATTACTCAATACAAATATATCAAGGAGATGATAAAGACCTTTGAAATGGAAGAATCAAGACTAGTGAGAACACATATGTCTATAGGATATAAGTTATCTAAAAATGATGAAACTGTTGATGTAAACCAAAGCCTATACAGATCAATGATTAGAAAATTGCAATATGTTGTCCTTAGTAGACCAAATATTGTATTAACAATTGGTATAGTTGCTACATTTTAAAGAAATTTTTTGGAGAATCACATGATGCAGTGAAAAAGGATGTTTAGGTATTTGAAAGGTATAGAAGACTATGGATTGTATTACAAGAAAAGTGATAGGTTTGAACTAAAGGTACTCATTGACTCTAATTAGGAAGGAAATATTGATGATAGAAAAAGCACTAGTGGAGTTGCATTCTTTCTAGGAAAGAGATTAGTCTCACAGACAAGAAAGAAACATAATTGTATTTCCTAATCAATAGCTAAAGTTGAATATATGGATATTATAGTGAATTGCTTAAAAATTATGTGGATAAAGCGATTCCTAAAAGGGATGAAAGAAGAAATTACATATCCATTGGTTATCTATTGTGATAACACAAATTCTATCAACATATCAATGAGTCTAGTGATGCATACTAAGACCAAGAAAATTGTTGTCAAGTATCACTACTTGAGAGAAATAGTTCAAGACAAAGAAATGAAGTTAGAATATGTGCACACCAAAGAAAAAATTGTAGAAATATACACTAAAGCCTTATCTAAATATTCTCATTAACATCTTATAGTTAAATTAGGGGTGACTCCCCTAAACACAGAAACTTAAGGAGATAAGGTGCATTGCATAAAATGTGCTAAACAAACTATCATACACATTGATGTAGATAGTTATAGTTTAGGAGATGCCTAAGGTAGTGAATTTTAGTAAGAAGAATATTAACATAATAGATCAATCATATATAGATGATAGAATTTAGCTAGACAGGAAAATATCTACATAATTTAGATACATGAAGTAATTGAGTGTCTTTGGCATTATTGTCAAAGAGGGAGAGAATTACCAAAGAAGAAATGCTCAAAGTGGGAGAGAATCAAAAAGAGGAAGAGATAAACCTTAGATGGAGAGAATCATGAAAGAGAGATTTGAATATGGAAAATGATACAACTGATAGAGGGGGTTTCTAAACCTGCATAGATGAGAATCAAAATGAACTAAGGATATTAATCACTCATGATAGTGACATCTTTTGGATTGTATGATAACAGAGAGAGGGATTATATTCCTACAAAGATATGTATTGTAAGATGTATTGAGGTATTTCTATTAATGCCAAAGAGAGATTGTTGGAAACTACAATTGAAATAATTGGTTTTTTCATTGATGTCAAATTTACTGATGAGACATGTTATTTGATCTAAATGTCATATCTATTTTGATTGATGAAGAGAATTTGAGATATTTCTCATTTAAAAAGTACCTAGAGGAAAGGTCAAGCTATGAAAAGGAAGTTACAATGGAAATTTGATAAGTTAGACTTTGACAAACTAAAGTGATTATTTATATCATTCATGTAAAGCTTAACCGAGCAATAAAGTAAAAGACCAACAAATGTCAAGTAATTCTAGTGTCAACCAAGCCATAGTAAGATCCAAGAACATTTAGTGTTGACCAAGAATCAGTATCGACCAAGAAAGATAATTGATGTTGAGCCAAGATTTTCTACAACGATTGAGTTATTAAGTAATGACCAAGTGCCAGAACTTAGTGATTACCAAGTAACATTATTTTTAATGCATAAGAAGAATCATGATTTCCATCTAACTTGGTTGATTTCTTGGGATATGGAAATTGTGTTGAAGATAAGATTGATGAGTTGGATCATTTAATTCAAGGTGAGGATTAGGTATCAAACCTAAGATCAAATTTGATGGATGAGAAGTTTCTAGAAAATAAGGAAGATGGACAGATATAATGAACAAGGATAACTTTAAGAAAGTCCCCTTTGGATAAAAGCATAAAATTTTAGAGAATCATACATTAGTTCAAGGAGAAAAAAATTTCTATTGGCGAATTTATTTTTTTGAGTACAAATTTTTTTATTTTATTGGCAATTTTTTCAATCATATGAAAATTGTATAAAATCCTAGCAAATATTTCATTATTGGTGAAAATCATGGACAAAGGTACATGTACCTAAAAACCATGATATTATTATTATATGGAGCCTAATTAATTATGTAACTTGAAGGTTAAATTTGTCCCACTTTTATCATTATAATTTCTCTTCAAATTATTTAATGGTGGTTTGGAAGCAACACCCCTATTATTTGTAACCATTGGATGATCCTAAATCAATGGCCTGAATCCTACTTTAAGCTACAATTTTAAAAGGATACAAAGTTTTAAAGAAATTTTCAAAAATAAAGACACATGTCCCCATTCATTAATTTATTTCTAGCCAGAAGGGATAAAAAGTTTCATGGAAAGTCTCTAAAGACACATGTCAAATATACATACTTAACCTATAACCTAACTTAAATTTTTACCAAATATTGGCAAATATGACCATTGATCAAGACAAGACTTGAAAATTGTAGGCAAAACTATTTAATTTATCACGTAGAAAAATTAGAGTCCATTGGTGAACTCATCACTAAAATAAAAATACTTATGTATTATTATTGGTGATTGGCTTAAGCATAGGACCCAATTTTCCAAAAGTGCAAGTGATATGACCACCCCAAAAGTGTAAAAAAAAAAGCCAAATATGGGGTTGCTAATGAGTGTGATTAGCCAATTGGAAAATATTAACCACTAAACTTTTCCTTGACAATGAACCTAATGAACCAAATCATAAATTAAGATCTATGATGATCATGGAAAATTGCAATGACATAATTACCTATTTAAGTAGGTATAGAGCTGAACTTTAGAGATGTGCATATAGAGAAAGGTGGAATAGAGGTGCACAAGGGTGAATACACAAGTTTGTTAGAGTAAATCAAGATAGAGGAAATGCTTGTGCAAATGCTACTAAAAGTTGATAAGTGAACTTGAGCATAAGGCTTAAGTTTGATGTGAAGAAGTATGATTTATTGAAGGGTTTCCAAGCAAGTTAAGAGATATAGTTGAAAAGGGGGACTTATCATTGAATCAACATATGAATTTAATAGTAATTTGAACCTGCAAAAATGAGTTGTAATCATAGAGATCAAATCCTATTGTTTTCTTTTTAATCATTGTAAAAAAATTGTATTGATATTATTTTAATCAAAGGTTGACCTAATAGTTGTTTAAAGGACTTTACAGTCTATGTAAATCCTTTAGCAAGGTGTCATTCTAAATAGAATGATCAAATTCCTTTGACAAGGCAACTCCTAATAGGATGAATAAATCCAATAACTAGGTTACATTTAATATTTTGTATTGTAACCTTTTAGTAGGGTTGGCTCCTAATAGAACTCACATCGAAAGAGTGAAAAAGTGGTGACATGTTGCGAGTCATTTTTCCCAAATTGGGCTTCTACGTAAAATCCTAGTGTCAAACTTGCGTTGAATATTTTATGGTGTTTTAAATTTACATATTTTGCATTCAACTAAATTTTTTTATCTTAGAACAGTAAAATACTAGTAAATTTTTTTATTAGTATTTAGTAGAGACCGATCTACAATATGATAAGCAGAACAGTGAATATTTAATATTTGATTGTTCAAATGGTACTTTTGGACCTTGAGTAACTAATTCACCTATCCCCTGTAAGTTGTTATAAATGTTGTCTCTTAGATTATGCCTTTATGTTGAAGCTTAACTATCAACAATCTAGAAAAACATGGGATTATCCTTGGCCTATGGGTATACCATGTTAAGGATCAACCTCTGGTATGAAGGGTCGGCTTCTCTTGAATCACCTCTCAAAAATTGAACTAAGATTGATGGGAAAAGAGATAGAGAGAATACATTTGAAATAACTTGAACTTAAACTAAGGTGATTCACCAATGTTATGAAGGTAATGTAACTTTGAAGGGAAAACTCACAACTGAAACAACTACACAATAGCCTTTCACAGATTGACCTTACTAATATTTGATGCATGCAATGTGAAAAGGTGAAAATTTTCAAAGCAAGGAACTTAGATTCATAATCATTAAACTTGATAAAACACAAGTCATACTACTTGACATAAAAATCCACTTTCACATGCCTCAAACTGATTTAAAACTTTTAAGTAAAGGACCTTAAAGATCACAATAACTTAGAAGTAAAAATAGTAAAATACAAGGAAAGGATAAATAAGACCAAAGAGGACCACTGCTGCATATTTATTTAGAAAAATCTAGAATTCTCAAAAAATTGCATCACAAAATAGGACTTGAGCTACAAAACACTATCTCTCCAAGGAGGTAGAATTCAAGAACTCACAAGGAGGTAGAATGTAAGAGCTAGCTTAAATAATACTCAAGAATGGGGTATAAATAGGTAGGTGTATTCTCCTCAAAATGGAATGATATCCATGATTCCCCTCAAATCAGTTGGTAGGTGTAATTTGTCATCTCCATGGATCATGCTGAAATTTGAAATTTGATATCTCCTTCAAATCGTCTAGTAGGTAAATACAACAAAGGAAACTATTAGTCCCTCAATTTTTTTATTTCAAAAATAAAAATAAATTTAATTATTTATAATAATATCATCCATTTAAGTATTTACATTAAATGAAAATGCAAAAGAAAAATGTACACCTTCTACACTTGCATATTTTATCTTGCCAACTTTCCCAATTTGTATTTGAAAATAACATTTAAAAAAAATAAAAATTAGGACATAATTTTATTTAATTTTTTAAAATAATAATCAATGCATTAAAAGATCTTTAGATTTGGACTTTTACAATTGAATGATCCAACCATTGAAAAAAAACATGCTTCAACATTCTTTTTAACATGACAGATTTTTAAAAATGAATTATATGACCCCATAAACATCTATAAAATAATTTCTTTAAAGAACAACATTTGTTTCTAACATTAATATATAACTTCTCCCAATTTAAAGGGTCATATGAATCTATATGTGGCCATACCAAAATTTTCACTCTTGACTGCATGCTCAAAAAAAATCTCTGGATAAGGTATTGTCACTAAAATGAGCATAACTCTTTCATTTCTTCATGAAAATGCATCAAAATTGATTTAAATGAAATAAAAATAAGATAACCTTCATTAAAAATTAATTTTTCATAATCAAATATCCATACATGTCTGTACCATTTGTTCAAAGTACTGCAAGAGTCAAAATTAGTAACTAGTAAAGCTTGTACACTTTCTGTAGCAACTTATAACTTCACATATTTCATTCTTCAAGTTGAAAATTCTATAAAACATATATTTTCTTGATTATTAATTTTTTTTTCATATAATTAAACTTATATTTCTCATTGAGTATACCTCCTATAGAATTCATCCTAATTGAGCCTGCAAGGTGAAAATTAGATAACAATAAACATTCTAACACTCAAGTGCATGTTCTAATTCATCCTATTTCTTAGTATTTATAGGGATAAAAGAATTTTTTTTAAAATGTTCCTTCAATTACTTTGCAAACTTATTATCCTCTACCATACATACTCTGACTATAGTAAAATGACTTTCATCAAACTTTTCCACCAAAGAAAACAATATTTGTTTCTTCTAATTAACTTAAATAGTGTATTGATTCAATCTACCATCATGCAAAGCTTTTCTATCATACTACTAAGTGTTAATCTCATATTGGTTTTGACAAGTGATTTTCTATACACTTAAGTCATTTATTTAGTTCATGTCGAACAAATAACATATACTAAGCACAACATGTAACTTAGAGCATGCCAAGTAAATAGTGAGTGTTGAGTCACTCATGTGCTGGGTCATTCAAGTGCCAAGAAAATAGTATGTGCTGAGTGATTTGGGAATTGAGCAAGGAGTTCATGTTGAGTCATTCAAATGTCGAGTAATAACATTGAAGTCATAGTTAGTTCCAAGCACCAGGGATTTCAAATGTCAAGTAACACGGTTTTAACATAGTTGTTTATATTGGCACAAACTACTATGTAAACCATTTTTGAGTTGACTTAAGGATTGATTTACAATTTTTTGTGGATAAGGATGAATCTTAAGTACAAATCCCTATGTATTACATGCTTCTAATCAAGAAAAGGGAAGGTTTAAGTGGCAATATGGGTGAATCATAACTATTGATTCATACTTAATCCTAAGTCACCAAGGTCTTCTTAAGGATGAAAAACCCTAAATGTTCTATGGAGAGATAGAGAGAAAAAAGTAGAGGAGCATGCGCAAATAGGACATTTGTGGTGACCAAGGTATTAAAATTTGAGTTACATTGTAGAATTAGTTAAAGGAGAATAGAGGAAGGAAACAATGGACAACATAGAGACATCTGAGCATAAAGGATCAAGTACACACCAGTATAGAGGTGATCTAACATCAATCAATAGAGTGCTAATCATAGGATCATTGTTGAGACATTCTAACAATTGAATTAGTTAAATATCTTAATAGATTAGTCCTAATAGGCTATATTGAAATCCTCTAACAAGGTGCTTACTTAATTGTAATTTGAGGTCCTTTAGTTAGGCACACTTCTGACAGGGTGTTGAAATCATTTAACAAGGTAAGACCTAGCAATATTTGTAAGCTTTTAACAGGGTAGACCTTTCATAGGGTAGATCATGTTTCATGATCAAACATTATAACCTTCATTGGATACACTTTATTACTCTAGTAGTGAAGATTTTTGGGTGTGATCCCCACCCCAGTTTTACCTTCTCATTGGAGGGTTTTTGAGTAATCATATCTTCTAGCATACATGTGTGAATGCTTACTTGTTTACATACTTTATATGTATATTCTTTATATGGCATTTCAATTTACTTGTTAAATTTGTGAGATGGATGTATGGTGAATATTTTTATGGGTAAAAGTTTGAAGCACTGACAAGGCATTGTTCACTTACAAGTAATTTATGCTCCTTCTAGACCAAGTAACATGGTAAGGCTTAGGATGTTTCAATCTTTGCAACTAAAATTTGTTAACTAGCTCTTCAAATGCAAAATTATCTAAACTTCTACTATTAATGATTAATTCACAACATTTTTCAGTGAGCTTACATCTGGTTTTGAACAAAATTCTTCTCAAAATAGGTTCCTCTTTAGCTTCTTCATTCCATAAGATCCTTCTTAACATTAGGTTCTCACCATTTTTAGGTTCATTAGGTGTTTCAGCAACTTCTTCATAGGCTAAATTGTTTCTAATATTACCTTCAATCTTCTTTCCAATCTCCCACTTTGGTATTGATGACAACATATGATGAAAAACATTAAAAGTACCAAAAATACCAAGTATATCTCTTCATCATCTACTTACTCAACCAACAATAATATACATCAGTTTGTAACAAATAATTCTTCCCAATTCATGTTACTCCCCCATGAATTTATATCTCTCCCCAAATAGTAATTGAATACAAAAGGTGTTTTTCATTTAGATCTCTTCCTTGTAGAGATCAATGACAAAGGTAACATTATGCCAACTCTCTAAGTTAACTAATCTCCAACACAATCTATAAAATATCACCAAGTGTCAAAAATGCTCAAGAGCTCTTAATAATTCTACCCAAAAGTAATTACTACCCAAAAAGAAGCATCACCAACATACAATGTAGATGTGAGAATAAGCTCTAAATATCCTACACTAATGCAATCTTGCATCGACTACTCTAAAGAATGTTGGGGCATAACTTCAAGAATGTCTTTCAAGTACTTGAAGGTATCCTTATCCAAAGATATTATAAATGCATCTTCTATATGTTTCTTTGTGTTGACATATTCCAATCTTATTTCTTTCTCTTCTAAAATTCCCTCTCAAGGAATGATACTTTATTGCAATGTGTCTAGTCTTTAAATATAACACTAGATTCTTTGACATGCTAATTATACTTGTGTTATCACAATACATGATAATAGGTTCAAAAAATTCAATACCAATATCTTGTAACATATGCATCATCCAAATACTTTGATTACAATTATTTGCTATTGTAACATACTCTACTTCTATTTTAGATTGTGATATGCAATTTTATTTCTTACTTAGCCATGAAACCAATTTTCCTCCCAAAAAGAATGCTCCACCACTTGTTCTTTCCCTATCATCAATATTTCTTAACCAATATGGATTAGTGTACGCACATAACATAAAGTCATGTGATCTATCATACCATAAGCCATAATCTAATGTACTCTTAAAATATCTAAATTTCCTCTTTACTATTTTCAAATGTGTTTCTTTAGGGTCTTCTTGGAATATTTCAAAATTTTAGATACATTAGCTATACTAGACTTGTATGAGTCAAATACTGTAATCCTCATATCATATATTTTTAAACTCAAGAACTATTTAAGTCAATAATGTTCAAGAGTACAATGTTCATGTCTTTTTAGATTCAAATACAATGCATGTAGAAGTGCTTGAATATATAGGAAATGCAAGATAACTAGGAGTTATACAAGTGATAAGATATCCACCAATGGATCTCAATACACTTAAGTCGCAAGACCTATAAAGGATTAACAAAGGATAAGTAACCAATAGGCTAAAATAGACCAAATAATGAAAGTGAAATGTTCATCCAAATAATACTATACCATGACAACAAATTTGGATTTCTCTCTTAAAATTATATACTTTAAAAAATGGCACTTGAAGATATGTCTATATGAGCCCAAATGAAGCTTCGAAAGTTTCACAATCAAGGATTGTATAGGTACAGTCAGAAAAATATGTAGTTTATGAAAACTCTTCCCACCAAAATCAAAAAATAATTATACCACTACAAAGTTTAGGAAATTTAGGTTAAAAAGTATCACTTGATTTGGAGTTCATATAACCAATTTTTGGCTCTACAAAGTTGGACTACCAAAATGAAAATGCAAATGGTGAGGGTTGAAAAAGTTAAACTAATGATGATTTCTATAATTATTAGACCAAATTTGATGGTCATATGGATGGCACAAGAAAGATTCTTCCTACATCTTTTTGGCATCTTGATGGGCATCAATTTTAGAAAAGTTGGAACTCATGGGAAAAAGGGTTAGTTGTATGGTGACTGGACTACTAACTAGGCACTGATAATGTGGTTAGAAGTATGATGACACAACATTAAACATTTTTGTTTTCAAAGAAGAGACAACATGTATTTTTCAGATTTGATAGGAGGCCATTGATTAGCCAATGTCTACTTATCTAAGAAACACTATGGGCTGACAAGGATTAGATATAATCTTGATTGAGTCAAATGTTTACAATATTTGATTGGGTTGAATGCACAAGCTCATTTCTTCCCATGTTTTCCAAGTCTAATGTGATTTGGCCAGATCAATATCAATGGATCAGTGGAAAAGAAAAAATTTAGATCATGTTTTAGGTTAATGTTGATGCCTTCCTTGTTGCCTGAGTATAGTTTGAGCTAAATTTGAATGGATGTTGCAAAGGATTTATGTTGGTTTAAACTGGGCTCATTATGTGATTCCTAAAGGAATATATGTGTTCAGTACTAAAAAAGATGCTTGGATGCAAAACCAAGGTCCAAATATGATCACTAACTTGGTAGAGGATTGAATACTCATTCACATAATATAATAAGCGATTAGACCAACTCCAATGTCTGATCAAAATTGAATGTTGGATTCTTTGAGAATTGTGATGTCAAGATGTTGGTTTGGAGGAAACCAAATCTATAATATTAATCCTTCCTTATAGATGATTTTTAGAATCTTGATGGAATTTTGATGCTTGATTGAGACTTTTGGGCTTTCACTCTATGTAAATAGTGAGGGACTCAAAATGGTGAGTTGTGGTTCCCTATTTGATATTTAATGATAATTTCATAGATCAAAAGGATCTTGTGCTTGAATGTTGAAACTAGATTGATGAGCTTGGATCTCATGGATTGTAGCTCATAGAGAATGATGTCAAATAAAAGTGTTGATGAACTAAAGGGTGGTATTCCCTTGTGTATTGATTAGAATATTTATGTCTATAGATTACTTGCTCACATGCTTAGTTTTTGAGTTAATTCAAGTCTAATGTGCTTATGTGTGGAATCTCATTGTGGTATTAGATGCACTCAATTTGGGGCTTGGGATGAGATCTTTTGGAATGCTAGAATCCCATGATCAAGAGGTGAGTGGGTGGGGGTAATCACTCCCAATATTGAAGAGGAATGTCCTTCTTGGGAGCTTATGGGATGAGACAAAGAATGGACACATTGTGATGAAATGGAAAACTACAGATGGATGTGGGAGATTAATCTCACATTCAATATATCTTTGATAATATATCACTTAAATATGCAATCCTACGAATGAAAAATATGTGAAAAAACATTGTGTATTTTTGGGCCTCACCATGTGATGTGACTCTATCTAATTAGGTGGATCATGATTTGACCATCAAATCCCCTTGTTGTGTGACTATTTTACACATTAATATTGACAGAGGTTAATTCAACCCTAAACCATATTTTACCCAAAATTTGTAGAAAATGGTAACTACAAGAAAAAAATTTAGATCTAACAAAAAAATTGAAAATAATTTTTTTAATAAAAAATTGAGATCCATACCACCAATTTTCATATTGGGCCTTAGGATTCTAATTTCCAAAATATTAATCCCTTGTATTATAATTTTTCCTAAGGTAAGAAAATTTAAGGTAAAAAAATCATTGGAATGACCACCTTGATCTAATGGTGAGGTTCAATCTTGCTCTAGATGTTGCCACAAGAATGGTGATCCTAGATGTAAATCATGGCCCTCCAAAGTGAAGTGAAATGATGCTCTCTAATGACTAATGAATGAAACACTCCTCTAGCTTTAATACCATGTAAGAATCTTCCTCAAGATCAAATACCATGGAAGAATTATCCTAAGGCAAGAATCAAATGCCAAGATCTAAAAGCTCAATAGATAACGCAAGAGAAATAGGAAAAATGATCAATTGATTCAGTCAATAATGATCAAGAATACAATGCTCGTGACTTTTTAGATTTAGATACAATACATGTAGAAGTGTATAAGTATATGGGCAATGCAAGATAACTAGGACTTATACATTTGATAATCATAAAAACTAATAATATATCTACCAAAGGTGGATTATTCTCCATTATACATGAAAATATGTGCAACAATGAGAGGATAAGAATACAAAGGTGTATCCTACAAAGAGAGTGTGAGACAACATGTGTTTGAATACAGTGCAAAATCCTATGTGTCCACATTATAACTAATATAAAATTGTATTCCCATAAGTAAACTTAAGTAAATTTTAATTAGTAATATTTAATTACACCAACATCTTGATTTCATTATCCTTAAAAAAATGAAAAATGCATTTGAAGTGAATTACCCTCCTCTATCTAATCTTAAACCCTTAATCTTCAATCTAGATTCATTCTCAAAAGCTTAAGAATTTTCTCTAATAAATGCCACCCACATCATTCTTTTAAAATCATCAATATAAATCATGAAGTACCTTTCACCATAGAACACTTTGGTTCTTGTAAGACCACTCAAATACATGTGCACAATCCCAAACTGTACTATACTAGTAGATATTTTTCTTGGATATGAACTCTTCTTCTATTTTTCTATCACACACTCCTTACAAACCATGTCAGATAGTTTTAAAATCTTAGAAAAATCTCTAACTACATATGCAGTACTTATCTTCACAATGTTATCAAATTTAATATGACAAAATCTCTTATGTCAACTAATTTTCATTGACTTTTGCCACCAAACATGTCTATAATCCAATCAGCCTTTTTATTCTCAACATATGATACTTATGCTTTCTCTTCTCTTACCTCTTCTTTTTGAAGACTTTATTCTTTAATATATAAAAAATAAATTTCATCATCCTCATCATCCCTTTCTAATAAATTTATCACCTTAAAATTGAATTCATCATCATCATCAACATAGAAGCAATCTTATGTAAAATTTTACCTATAAGGCTTGCTAGGTTTTGATTTCTTCCCTCGTCTAGGACATTGAGATGAAAAATGACCAAGTTCTTTGCAATTCCAAAAAGAAAAAATATTCATACCTTTAGATTCATTTTCATAAGTATTATTTCTTACTATTTTTTTAAAGCATAATCTCCACTCACACTCCTTAGTTTAGCTCTATCTTTTTGTACACTAAATGTTTTTTATGTCTTAGTTAGTCCTTGAATTTGTGTCAACATCTATTCAAATTGTTTCAACTTCCCAATTAATATTCATCTAATAAAATATTGTGTTACAAAATAATTCCTTCAATGGCCTCAATTTTTTGTGCATAGTCAAGGGTTAAAGATTTCAATATCTTCCATACTACTTCATCTTTTGTCATGGATCATTCACAACTGTTGATTCCTGCAACAATCTCATATATTCTACCAAAACATGCTCTAATATATTAATTTTTTATCATCTTAACAGTATTCAACATATTCTTCCAATTTTGAAGTCAAATTTCTTTGTAAATTTATCACCTTCAAATAAATTTTGTAACTTAATACAAATTTCATGTGCAAGGTATAAGCTTTTTACCTCAACATGCTCTAATTTTGGAAGATCCCATAATAATGCTTCACTAGCATACATATTATACATGAATAGATCTTTGTCACCTTGAGAACATGATTCTAGATCCTTTCTTCTATCAAAACCTTACTTTCCCTTATAACCAACAAGTAATTTTCTCTAATGCATAGCAACTGGGTCTTCATCCTATCATTCTAGTTGTCGTAGTTCCCTCCATAAAATTTTGGAATTTATTTCTTGAATGTGGCTATGGATCTCCTTAAGATATTAAAATTTATTTTCAAGTAACTAATACTTCAATACCAATTGTTGGAAAGTAAATTCACCAATATAAATAAGGGAGTGGGGGGTGAATCAGTTATGCACTTTAGACAACTTAAATCAACTTTATCAAGTTTGAAACATATAACCAAAAGATATAAAAACTACAATATGATACATATGCAAAGTCACACAAGATATGTTAACTATGGAAACCCCTGATTGGAGGGAAAACCCTTGTGGGAATGATGCCCATAAGATGATGTACTAAATTAAAAATTCTTTTTGAAAGGATGTAGCACTATTAAGATTCAATTGAATAAATTTGGTACATATGAGTCCTCATTAGGAGGCTTTGAATATTTGTCAGAAGATTCCAACCCTATTAGGAGATGATAAGAAGTCAACTAGACCCACTACCCAAATTTCTTCAAGTATGTTATCATTAAACAATCCAAGATAACATATCCAATAAAATGAAAAAGTAACAAATTATCTTGCCAATACAGTTCTTTTAAAGTCCTCAACATCATCCTCTTCTTTATTCTCATGAAATTTGCATCCAAATCTTGCATACATATTGATCATACATTAAAGTGCATATGTCTTCATACATTAATCATATTGATTGATTCAACCTTGAGGCTTCCCTAATGTACAATGAATGATATAGGAAAATTATAAGATATTACAATTGAGTTCCACGTGCTACAATACAAATTACATAAATAACATAATACAGTCAACCTCCAAGGAATAACTCACATGTTATATTTCACAAGTCCCCACAAAATGAAAACCTAATTCTATTGTGTCAAACATGTCACTGACCAACATCCAAGCCTATTGGAAAACCTTTAACCTTACCAAAAACATACAACTTAATCTTCAACATATTGTCCTCTACAAACTATCATGTAACTAGTCTATGAAAACTTCTATAATTCGTGCAAAAAATCATAACTCTATTTGAAAACATAGACATACCATAAAGATATATCCATAAACACAATGTGAACTCTACTTAATGTAATTTTGCATTCACAAACCATGACCTACAAAACTATCTCTACTACTTTTCTTTTACTATCTAGAAAGATGATATGTTGACATTAGTAACAAATTAAGTCATGAGTGAAATACATAAGCACTCAATCATCTCCCAAAGCCTACTAGAAATATCTCTAAGGCATTTATGCCAATTCATACAAGATGGCTAGTGGAAGTACATATGTTAGTATTCATAACTCTCTTTGATGAATTGGTATTGGATCCATTAAATCCACCAAATCTCCTCCATTAAATGCTTCCCATTCTAATCCATCTGCACTAGTCTTGCTCTACAAATAATAAGAAGTATGTTGCTAGGAGGAAACATCACTCCCAGTCCTTCATCAACCAAGGTCCAAACCATGAAAGGAAAACTACATAATTTAGAGAAGAACATGTATAAATATATCAATTAAGTCCAATCAGATGGTAATTACACTTACCCAATATGTTTCTACAAAGGCTTACCATTTTCCATGAATTTTCTCCCTTATTAAGCCAATATAATCAAGTAAAGCCTAGAGAAAGTCAAGTCCAATTAGTAAGGATTTACACTTACCCAATACATTGTTGGAAATTTGGCTAGGGTAGATGATATAAGGTTTTCATTTATGGAAACTTATAGAAGGATTAAGTGAGAAAATCATTAAGGTAAAGTTTTGATGGGACTTAGAAAATTGTGTAAGTATCACAGAGTTTATCTCTCAACACATACACTATTTTGATTGGCATGGTTACTAGAGGTAATGTTAGAATATGCACACTTGAGGACATATATAATGGAGTATGAGGATTATAAATCTATGAGAACAAGGTTGTACAGATAATATAGACAAAGATTTAGCTTCTTTTTAGTTGTGTTAAATAGAGAAGACATGGTAAAGATAAGGAATTGGATATTTTAGGTTGATGATTTTATTTTAACAAAATATTACTTGACTAGTTAGGGAGAACATCTTGGATTTTAACCCTAAGTGAGAAAAAGAAAATTTTGGATTTTGGGACATGTATGAAGACATGAAGGCAAATACAACAAAATAACTTTGTATAAAGGAGAGAACTTTAGATGCAAAGTTTTGAGTGATGTATATGACATTGAAGTGTTGTTATTTTGAGATGAAATTTTTGATGTTAGATTAGAGAATTCTAGAGCTATGATCAATTGTTTGAAGAGCAGCAAAGAAAATAAAAAATTGAAGATATCAGCAATAGTAAGAAGTTTTGTACTTATCTCTTGTATTGAAGAAACATTATTGTATATTGCATGTTTGGGAAATGGAATCATCTTGAATACTTTCTATAGTTGTAATAACAACTCCTAATAGGGTTGATGCTTCCAAAAAGGCCTAGTCCTATAACAAGGATAAAGACATTATACACATGTCACAAACCCTTAACAAGGTCAATATCTTTCACAAGATACTTTTGATTAGAAGATCATTTTGTGAGTACCATCCACACTAGGGTTTCACTACTTAAACAAATATAGTGTTATGTGTTGCTTTACTTTATGGTTGTGTTTTCTATTTAGCTTAATCATTGTAATTTCATATGCAAGTTAGAATATTGTTAATCATATCATAATTAGGAAAAAGTTTGTGAAATATTGATTCACCCCCCGCCCCTTAGTATTTCTTATTTCTAACAATTAGTATCATAACATAGTTACTTAGAGAAGGCCTAATAGCTTGAGTAAGATCTCTATGGATATGGATCGATTATAGAAGAACCTAGAAGAATTTGTTAAACAACTTGATGTACTTATAGAAGAGAGAGATGCATTGGTAGAAATGTATGAAGATGCTAATGACATTTTGAGAAGCTAAAGGACATGATTGAACATATTAGATCTAAGAAAGAGTCTAAATATTAGACTAAGTATTGCAATGAAGTTTCAAGTCTTAAGAAATACAATGAGATCATGAAGCATGAGCTCGAGATTAGAAATCTAAAGTTGAGCTTGAAGGATGATGATAAGAATATTGAATTAGATTTGATGTCTAAGAATGTAGATATGTGATCTAAACTTATGAAGATAATATCTAACCTTGAATCATTAAATTTTCTATGTAGAACTTGAGAAGTATAATGCAATTGTGAAAGGAGAGCTAACAGAATCTAAACAATATCTTAAAAAGTTATACTCTAGCACATAGAAGCTTGATGAGAGGATCTATATATAGAGACATTCTTATGATAAGGTTGGTTTTGGATCTTGTGAAGGAGAATCATCTTAGAAAAATGATGCTACAAAGAAATTAGATATTGTGATTCATCATCTTAAGAAAGATAAAGAAGATCTGAACAAGGTTGAGCCAAATCAATCTAAAGATATACCTAAGAAACCTAAGAAAATTGAATCACCTAAAGAAGTAAGGAACCAATTTAGAGGAAGATTGTATGCATGTAATGAATTTTTTTGCACAAAGAAGGATTGTACAAGTAAGTCTTTTAAAGCCCTTTTTCATTACTATTATAATTATTATGGTTTTGGTCATAGAGTTATTAAATGTAAGATACCTAAATTCAATAATGATAATAGTAGAATTTTTAGAGGTACTAGCCTATAACTAATAGACCTATTGGAGGAACTTATAGTATAAGGGATTATATTATGTGTTATAATTCCAACAAATTTGTCCATATAGCTAGAGATTGTAGAGCATACATCAATCAGTTGGGACCTACATATGGAAAAAATGTTATAATTTGTTAGATTTGTAATAACTTGGGTCATGCAACAAGATTTAGTAAGATGAACATTATGAGAATTTCTAACAACATTGAACAACATGAGAAACCCTACTCCTAGAAGGAATATGAAGAATAATAGAAGGAATGAGAATAACAACAACAGTCACAGAGAAAATATGAAAGATTTTATAGGAAACCTTGATGAATCATTTGTTAAATCTAAGGATCCAATAAGTTCACATTTGATGTTGGAAAGTCAAAAAAGTGAAGCATATAATATCATATTGAAGTCAGTGATAGTTACCAACCAGTCACAATATGATTGAGAAGTAGGTTTTGTCAATTAGTTTAATGAAATAAACATCAAAATTGTATAGAAAATTTTATGGAAGGAATTGAAACTTGTGAAGAAGGTATGAGGTAGAGCATGATGTAAGGAAGAAATGGTTAAGTGTGCATGATATTTAGATCTTGTATGTGTGTGTGAAGTAAAAGAAGTTTGCTAGTAAATAGAAACAACTTTTTAATGTATGTACTTGCTCAATTAATGTAGAAGTATATTTGAAAGAGATTTAAAGGTTGGAATTGAATTTTTGAGTACCATTTTATTATGAAATAATTTAAGGAGCCACTAGGGTAAGTTAAAGAGAAAATTAAAAGTGTTATGAAGTATATTTGAAAGAAAATTCAACAAGCCTTAAGTTTCATGAATTTAAGGTATTTATTTCTTGCGCAATGCTAAATTGAAGTTTATTTTGAAAAGACTGGAAACCCCACCTATCTTTGATGTGAGTGAGAGACCTAGATACAAATTTAATAAGCATCCATATCTTTCACCAAGAGATGACCCATGAGGAGCATTTTCATAATACGTAATAGTGTTTTACATATAGAAGACATATGTGTGTATATTCACTTTAAGTTTAAGTTAATTGGAGACAATTACATTCACAAAGATATAAACCTAGTATATAAAAATGACCTAACACTGAAACAAGGGTTTAAAAATTTGGGATACCCAAACATCACTAAGTATATGTTTTATTCAAAATTTGGTAACAATGAGTGGACAAGGATAATTCTGTGTTGTATACATTAAGATATGTTCTTGGTAGGAGACATACCTATTATGATTGACAATGAAATGATTCAAAAATTAACTAGATTCATGAATGATGGTAGCAACCCTAAAAATATTAAGAAAGTTAGGAAGTTAGTGGAAACTAACCTAGAAATAGTAATAGATGGAAGAAACATGAAGTTGTATATGACCAAGGAAGTTGATGTTAGGCTTGTAAGCAAGATAATTGGATATAAGATGAGTCATAGTTCTATATTGAACTTTGTACCCATAGGATTCATCCATGTAGCATATATTATGATTGTGAAAAGAGAGAAAGTTAACATGTGTGAAGTTGTGAGATAGAAATTACTTGGAAATAGATAGAATAAACAAAACCAAGAATACAACATTCACATTTGAATCCTTATTGGCACATTTGTTCTTCTAAGAGGTAAGAAAGTTTCCTAGTATGCATTATTATGAATGAGACTCCAAAAGATGTACAATGGACTTAATCACACACTACTTTAGAAAGAAAGAAGAGAATAGAATGATAGAAGATACCGCTTGGATGAGGAAGACTTTCCAAATGTAAATGAAACAAAAATTTATGATTCCACCATCCCTAGTTGAGAAGTACAAACATGAAATTTTCTTTATGGTATAAAATTATGTTACATGCATGGATGTAGTAGAGCCAAGAGTCAAGCTCATTGACCCTATGGGATATGAAATGATAGAGTCATTAATTGAAGGATATGTGAAGATCATCTTGGAATCATAAAAGGATAAGAATCATCCTAAATGGGCCTCCTATCAAGAAAAATTCAAAGAAGTAGACCTCAAACTAAATAATAAGGATATCAAGAAGAGAGTTGATAAGAAGATAGATAAGAAAAATGAAGAATTCTAAGAAACCATAGGAATTGCAATGGAAATGAAAGAAAGTGTGCAATATGCCATTATTATTGCCAAGCCATTAGCTATTCATAATGCAATAGACAAAGTAATAGTAGCAATACCATTTGTGCAAACATCTATTGTACCTTATTTTGTTCCACTAGTTTAGTCAAAAGATGAAGAATGTGTCAATATAATTAAAGTTTAGTTAGCCACTCCACCTAGCACTAGAAGATTAGAAATATTTGTGAAAGTAAAAAAAGAATTATTTGAACCACCTAAACACAAGAGAGTAAAAGAATTACCAGTGGTCTAGGGAAGAAGAGAAAGACATCAGTTGCTTAAATGGGTAAGAAAAAGAAGAAGAGCATTGAACAAGAGATAGAGAATCAAATTCAAAGAAAAAAAGTGTAGAAGAACCCAGAAGAGAAAAAAAAAAGGAAAATTAGAAGTATTAACTAGAGAAAGGAAGAGATGGAAGCTAAGAATTAAAAAGTTAAATTGTATGATCATAGATGATGGAAATATTGAACAATTGAACAAATTTTATAACTTATATAAGAAATTTGAGAATCTTGAACTAGCGAATGTAGTAATAAGGCATATGATATTGAATATCAAGAAATTCGCCAATATAGAAGGATTTATTTCTAAGGACTATTGGAAATATAAGGTAGGCTAGTTTACTAAGAGGGTAGAGGTGAATTAGGAACCAATAAAACTTTAAAATAAACTTGCCAATTTATCCTTCATATATTATTCAGATCTAACTTCATGCATTGAAGAATGAAATAAATAACATTCATAACACTTTGACACAAGATATGGTGACCCAAAAACCTTCCAAATAGAAAGTAAACATGGGGTGGGGATGATGCGCACAAGTTTTTGTACTATAGTATAAAGTTGGCTTGTTAAGGATTACAATTGATCACTTTTGATGATTGTACCTATTAGGAGAAATAAGGACTATTAGGTCCACCTATTAAAGGATTTAGAAACATATAGTGAAGTATGCACTCTATTAGGAGATTTAGAAAAATACTATTGAGTCTACTTGATTAAAGGATTTGATTGATGCACCTATTAGGATAAATTAGTGGTTGATCTCTAATCTACAACTTTGATTTTTTGAATGAGATTCCTTTAATTTTAATGATCACCTTATTATGATAGATAAATTTCTCAATACCATATACTACTTGTAGCACTTGATCTTTGTAAAATGTGCAGAAGTACAACTAGGATCAAGTGACAATTATTCTGCACTTTCCTTCAAGTCCTCATCTATCTTGGATAATTTATCCTTTATTTCCTTTGTAAAGATAGATGTGTCACTCAACTTGACAAATAATGACAACATTATTGACATATGTTTCCAATGTAACAAGAATAGTAGACAATTCTACTTGATCAATAACTATCTTCTGTGCTACTTGCTCCAAAACTTTGTTTTCAATTTTTCTCTCCACCTTGTGTAGAAATTTTTCTTTTCCATTAAGCTTTTCATTATATTTTTGGGCAATTTCAAACAATTGGTCCAAAATAGGTTGTTTCTCATCAACCTCAATATTCAAAGCATCAACAAATATGTTCTTTATATCTTCAAGTACTTGATTTTTCTTTTTCCTTTCCTCTTTGAAATTTTTTTGTCTTTCTCTCTTCTTCCAAATTTCTCCAAAGGTATCCATGTCTTCAAAGTGAGGTTAGAGGTATCCCAATTTGGAATAACAATGTCCTCATCCACATCAACTTTTTTCCCCTTTATCCTTTATCTATTGGAATAGAAGATGAAATAATTTATTTTCCCTTATTCAAAACTTTAGTTCTCAAATGAGACTAAGTCTCAACTATCATTGTACTAGCCATAGTAGAAACAATAGTGGAAATAGATGAAATAGAAACAAATGTACAAAAAAAAAGACTAACAATAGGAATATCTTGTTGTTTCTTGGTCAAGCCTAATGCTAGAAAGATCTGAGCATATTGCTTGACTGATGAAGTGTTAGACACTGCACTCATTGAAATACTCGGTAAAGTAAGTCCAAATCTTAACCTCAACCAACTTGGAAGAAATCTTCTTTGAGCTATATTGCACTAAGGCTTCACTCGGAGAATGAGAAAGGGAAGTCATAATATTTGCTACTATCTTTTATGCATCAGTATCCTTAATATTCTAAATTTCTAGAACACTTCCTCTTGTAGCTTTTTTTCTTCTTCCTCATTAGTGTCATCAATATCTACATTTCTTGTTTCCTCATTTACTATTTCTACATCTTCATTATATTTTGCCACATATTCTTCATCCTTATCATCTATTTTCTTAACATTATCACTAGGATTGTACAACCCATAGATTTTTTCCCATGCAATAGTATTGGATTTCACCATAGATTCTATGTCCTTTGATAGGATAAAAATGCATTGAATTTTTCAATAAGCTTCTTATCATTTTTCTTCAATGATCCTCTAGCTTCCTTGACTGATAGATTAGGCATAAGTTGCTTCAAGGTCCATTCCCTAATGTCCTTAGAAACATTGAATGCATTCTCCCAAATTGGTGTAACTACTTTTAGGATTGCATCAGGAACTTTTCTAACCAATTCATTAGGGAATACTTCTATTTTTCCATCTATGCCACTAGGGAATCCTCAATCTATTTCTTCTTTTTTGCAATCCTAGTGTCATACTTGAGTGTTTTGAAGGATTTCATGCCTCCTCCTTTTATTCTATTTAGTCTATCTTCAAAATTAGGGACAATCTTCTAAAATATGATATGTTTAGCTTCATCCTTTTCATCACCCAACTTTAGTTTCCTCTACAATTTGGTGGATCTTCTTGTGAATACAATAGAGGAAGACTTTGAAAGTTTTTTATAATAACCTTCCCTTTCTTCTTGGGAGGCTCCTCTTATTTAGGTTCTTCTTCCTTGACATTCTCCTCTTCCTCTTCATCTTCATCTACATCTCTATTGTCATCTACCTTACCTTCAATAAGCATGAGAGGAGAGCTTGATGACTTGGTGTTATTCATGATTCTCTCTATCCTTTTTCTTCCTCTATCTATTTCCTGGGGTAGCTTAATCTCAAGTTCTATCCTAGCCTTGGCCTCATTGTATGTTCCAAAGTATGTTTCCTTGGGATCCATAGGCTCATTAAGAAGAGCCTCAATAATGTCTTTGGTGTCATCAATGTTTACCACATAACCCAAAGGTTTTACCCATACCACTCTTGGCCTAACTGTTTGGATATAAACATTGTCACAATCAACTAGAAAACAAATATCTTTCTCATAGTCTTCTACTAGCTTCTTAGGAATCCTATATCTACTCTACATCTTTTCTTTAAATGTTTCAAAGTAGGCACCCATTATACTTTTAAATTTTTCTCCCATTTCAGTTATGAGCTCATTAATTTGATACAATATAGGTGATCTCTCCTCCATACCAAAGTCCCTTTAGGAGGGAAAAACTTTTGAACATAGAAGAATAAAAAAGTTAAAAGAGAACCAAACTTACATAGATTGTTCTTGGATACTCCAATACTCTCCATATTTTTTCCCAATTAACTCAACAATAGCTTGGCAATGTCAAAAGATAGATTATTTTTCAACACCTTTAGGGCTAGGTCAACTGCTTCACAGGGAATGTTGTTTTGTCTACTCAAGCTATATAACTTGTGAGCAATAACATGTATCCCAAACTTGATTTCCATGACTATCACTACATTAAGCTTCATTGCTTTACCATCCCATTTAGCAAGAGTTATCTTTGTTAGTTCAACCTGACCTAGGGTTTTTTTATTCTTATCTTTATTCAAAATAGGCAACCCTATAATCTTGTGTATCATCTCATTTTTTATCTAGATAGGGTGATCCAACCAAAAATGCATCTCATGAACTATTCTTAAGATGTATTTGATCCATTTCCCTTGAAACACTCATGGCATATGCATAATGTGTGTCAAACCCTTCATCTCCAAATGTGTGTGCTCAGGTTTCAAAATGTCATCCACATAATTACCACTTCAAATCACTCTACAATCTAAAACCACTCTTCACTAAAAGTTCTAAAAATTCATAGTGAAATGATTCAATGATTTTTTTTCTTTTAACATAATTTTATCTTTACAATTTTTATTAGTGCTTCATATAAATATTTACTCAATGATAGGTTGTCCTCCACTCAACTTAATCTTTATTACTCAAAAGAAACCTTCAACTCAATAAGGTTACCACCACTTGGTTTGAACTTGGTACTCATTAGAGTCACCAAATCAACACCTACATCCAAAACTTGGTAAGTCTAGTGCATCCTGATATTGCTCGATGAGGTCTTATGACCTGACCTTGCTCAATAAAGTCTTGAACTTCCATCATCACTTGGTGATCATTGCACATCTTAAATTTTGATATGGATCTTTCCAGTTTCTGGTTGGAATTGATGTTAGATAACTTGTTTTCAATCATAGTTCCAGTGATCTCCATAGGGAACTAAGTTGAAGTGATTGTGCCACCTTATTCATTGACTTAGGTGTCAATAACTTTAGGACATCGGCTTTTATTCTCTAGATATTTCTACACCATTGATGCCTCATTTATTTTCTAATATTATTAGCTTTGGCTTTCTTTTCATCTTCAACTCTACATTGGTTCATATAGTTCTTGGTAAGATGTCCAAGTTCTATACCTACAAAACATATCTTTTTAGTGTCTCTCTTCCTCATGTGATGTTTTACACAATTTTCTCCAATGTGCCCAAACTCACCATAGTAGTGACAAATACACCATGTATTGTAATCCCATCCAAAAATTGCTTTCACAATTTGTTCTATTGGGTTCCATTTCTTGGTTTTGCACTCTAAAGATTTGTGTCCTTGTTTGTTGCAATTGTGACACTTCCCTTCAAACTTAGTTTTCTCTATGCATTCACTTGCTCTATGTCCATGCTTATTATAGTTGTAACACTTTCCATTGAATTTTTCTTTACCATTTCTCCAATACTTATTTATGTATGATCTAGCTTACCATAATCATTACAAGTAGGTCTTTTGTTCTTTTGAGCTCCTTGCTGAGATGATTCACCTTCATTGATATATCATATTCCATATTTACCTTTGTGTCTATATTTACTTTTCACATCCAATTGATTCATGTTTTCTTGAGATTTCATCATTCTCTCATTGGTTTTTTTTTCCATGCTAAGATCATTCTTCAATATTTCATTCTCTATCCTTAGATTAATAAGCTCTTGATTTGCATCATTGAGTTGAGCAATCAAATATGTTTGCTAGAGGGATAGTTGTTGAATTTCATTTTCCTTTTCTTCTATCTCTTCTTTAGCTTTGTCCTTTTGTTCAATGACTTCACACAATATGACTGATTAGATTTCTTATATCTTTTCATCTTTTTGACTTCTTTTTGAAGATTGAAATTCTTCTCAAGTAGGCCTTTGATTGCTGCATCAACTTCATCTAAATTTCTTTCTGGGCACAAGTCTTCAATTCTTTCTTCAATGTAGAGATTTTCATCCATTTGTTTTGTAAGATCTTTCCTTCTTTGCAATGATTCAAAGAGTTTCTCCTTTTCTTTCTTGATTTTTCCAATAATTAATTCTAGATCCAAATTTTCATTCTCAATAGCCTTTTCTAGCATGTATACCTCCATTGCCTCTAAACTTTTGATGTGAGAACAAATTGCTTTGATACCAATTATTGGAAATATAAGGTAGGATAGGTTACTAAGAGGGGATGGGTGAATCAAGAACCAATAAAACTTTAAGCTCAATTCACCAATTCATCCTTCATATATTATTGTGATCTAATTGTATGCATGATAGAATGAAAGAAATAACATCCATAACACTTTGACATAAGATATGATGAACTAGAAACCTTCCAAATAGAAAGTAAAACTGGGGTGGGGATGATACTTTTTGACCATTTCCCCCCCCTTCGCTTTCAAATATTGAAAATCTTATAAAAAATAGGGTGGTAGTCATTATCTCATTCATTTGACCCATTTGTTTAATGCCTTGCAAGCCAATAGGGATACAACATAAGACTTTGACTTTTCTCTTATATCCCTAAGCCATATAAATTTCATATTGATGGAGGCATTTTAAGATGCAATGATGTGAAATAACCTCTTTGAAAGTCCCACACTTGGAGGTCATTTTCATTTTACACAAGGTTGCTTGAGATTCATGTCTCAAGTAAGGGTGCAGACTTAAGTGTTAACATTTTTTGGCACACTTAGTGGGACATGCATTTGAGCTACTCAAGTCTACTAGAAGCCATTTTGAATTTCATTCATTGAGAATTTGGGTGTCATTTTTAGTTAAATCAGCCTTTGGAGGTGTTTATCTAACACCATGACAACTTTATGCATCTACCAGTTTCAACAGACCATATTCTGGTATGGTTTTTAATTTTTATGTTTCCTCAGGATTTCTATGAAGTTATTTTCCTAAATGCTCTATCATGGATCCCCTTCATAGAAACCCCTCCCATTCTCCCCCACATCATGAAGATACTATTCCTTAGCCCTCTCATCCCTTATATCAGCCACAACCTAGTTCTGATCAGCCTATCTAGTCTTCCTTAGAACCTCATTATGACCCTAGGTTAAATTTTGTGGAGCTCTATGAGCTTATTATTGATTTGGGCAATATTTTTCTAACTTAAGAATGATTTTTGATGAAGTTAATAATTATTATGAGCCTTTTTTCATGGATTATTTTACTTATGTAAAGCTCCTCATGATGTCTTAGATGAAGGCGATGCGTAGTGACTTAGAGATGTGGGAAAATGATCCTCATATTTGTAGCATGGTTCATGAGACCTATAATATCTTCAACAAGGCTCAAGAGGCTTCTCTCCAACTATTGGAGAGGAAGAAACAAGAAGAAGAAGAGAGGGACAGGTAGATACATCTCAAGGAGAACCTTCCAAGGCAAGTTACTACAATAAGAGAGGAGGAAATGAGGCTCCAATCAACTCATTTGAAAACTAAGGAAGAAAAGGTAGTCCTTCTCCAAAATATGTCATTCCAAGCTTTGATAAGCCCCCTCCATCATAGAAACCTATTGCTATAGCTTCTCCACTCCTTGTGCAAAAAAGATGGCCCCATTTTGATCCTTACATACCCATCACTATTTCACTCTTTGAGGGTGGACTAGTTGTATACACTCCTAATGGTCCAAATATGGAAATTTGGGAGGTAGCTATTTAGAAGAAGGAAGATGACCCAATCCTCTTATGTGAGGAGCTTCCCTCCCTTATTGAAGAAGAAAAAGAAGAAAAGGTTGCTCATGTTCTTAAGGAACAAAATTTGGCTTTTGAACCTAAGATGGAGCCTAAGGACCTGTTGCAAAAGGAAGAAAAGCTAGATCTAATGTTGTAGCAGTAGGCTTCTTATGATATGATAGAGGAAGAACCATTGTCTTTCCTACCCCAAGTATAAGAAGTACTAGTTGTTTCTCATGAGTCAACATATACTCTAGAGGTAGAAACCTTGTTGTATCATATAGAAACATAGTGGGTGTAGTTTGAGGTAGAGCTTACAAAGAGGCTAGAGGCCCAACAACAAGAGCATGAAGTAGTTCTTGTAAGGGAGTTGGTTGTACAAAAGGAACAATGTGAGAGAGAATTACAATTAAAGATAACAATCACATTGTCTACTACAATAGAGACATCAAAGGAGGTACAACCATTTCTTTCTTCCACATCACAAGTGCAATATGTGCAACCTCTTTTTTGCAAGGATTTAGATGTACTTGAGGAGGAATATATGTTGAAGTCACAACATGAAGAAGAACATACACCACTAGTCATACCATCATAGCTAGCCCCCACTAGCCAAGAGGATTCAAAGGTTTTAGAGAACAAGCAAGTGGTCAAGGCTGATTACCTAGACCCAACATCATCAAGAGGATGCCCTATAAGGCATCTAGATCTATAGCAATGTGAGTTGCCCCCTATCATGCTCATTCCAAAGCATGAGGGAGAGTTCCACAAGGAAGAGCAAGCATTTTTTTCTCAAGATCAATGCACCTCAGTGCTAGAGAGAAGCTTCATTATTTTCAGCATTAGAAGGGAGGCATTCCATGCAGCAATATGTTTTCCATACTTTCTTATGTTTTTAGCTACCCACGTGCATGAAAGAAGAAATCAGCTGGTGAGGAAGGGAAACTACTTCAACAAACTAGTCAGTGGGTTTATTTAGCTTCTCACATCTATAAATTTTGGTACATAGTAGAGTAGGTGTTTTCTAGTTTTTCAAGAAGTGCACAAGAACAAGTTATTTCTCTGTCAGATAGCAAAGTTTTGAATTTTTATATTTTTAGAGGTTGCAATTTTCTAGTTGTTTGCAAAGTAGGTTTCATTTTTGGTGACTCTATAACCCAATGAATTGCCTAAGGCCACTAGTGCATACTTAATAGGCAGGCATCCTCTCTAATTTTGTAAAAATGTTGACCATCCCCCCCCCCACATTTTTGGTTTTAAAATATTGCCAATCTTATGAAAAACAAGGTGGTAACCATGATCTGGTCATTTGACCCATTCATTTAATGCTTTGCAAGCCAATAGGAATATGATATAAGACTTTGAATTTTCTCTTATATCCCTAAGCCTTATAACTTTCATATCAATGGAGAAATTTTATGCTGTGACAATGTGAAATACCCTCTTTGCATGGTCACAATCAGTTAGGGCTTAAGTGTCAAGGGGCTACAAAGTTGCAACATGGTCATCTCAGTAGTCAATGTGACTTCACAGGTTAGAGGGCTCATGCTCATTTTCAAGTGGGGATGTTGCAATATTCCCTTGTTTGCATAGTCACAAGAAATAAAAGGTTAACAAATATTTAGGCTATGATGCAATGATTGTCTTGGGAACATAGTCATAGGGGTCCAGGCTTCTATCAGCATCAAAGTCATGATAGTGTAAATGAAGGATGCCAACAATTATATTCTCAATGACCATAGCTTCATAGGCATCTCAAGTCAACGTCACTTTTAAGTTGCAAAATGGTGATAAAGGTGTGTTAATTGATTTCACACATTCATATGGTTATAAGACTATTAAGTCTAAACTATGGAGATAGTGTGAAGGGTCAATCTCATATCAATCGTAGGGACACAATGGTTAAGGAGATAAAGTAGAAACTAGCTAAGAAGCCATGATCTGAGGTAGGGAATAGGTCAATATAAGATGAAAATTGAATGAGATAGTAGAATGTTGAAAGATTATTGGGCCACTTGGAAAGGTTGATTATTAAAATACTAACACAATTTACTTGGCATGGTTGCGGACACAACATTAAGAAGTTCTTTAATGGAAGACAAGTCCTCAATTTCTTATAGCCACTTTTTAAATTTTCTCCATGCCTATTCAATGCAGTTCTATTCCTTTGTGTCCTTTCTTATCCATCTACCCAATTAGAATGGTTATGGCCACCACTTCTATCTATTCAAATCTAATTTGCACATAAAAGATTGGATTTTCTATATGAGGATGTGCATCTGATCATGATTTCCTATGCTCAGGATTTATTGCTCTCTTCTATGGCTTAAACCCATTGGTTGAGTTTGAACTCAATGTAAATATTAGAGCTATGCATGAACTTTATAAAAGGCAGTTGTAAATATGTTTTGAGGGTTCATGTCTATTTTTTTATGTCTACTTGCAGTAGCCTTGTGCTTTGCAAATGTATTCCTTTCTTTCCATTAATGAAATAGTTCTCTTTTACCTCTTCTTTCCATTCATGATTTGCAAATGTATTTTTATTTGTATTGAATGTTTCTTTCTATTTTCTAAGGTTTACATGTGTACAAGCTATTGATGATTGTTTTATTGTGAAAATGCCTTTCCATTTAGCACTTGATCAGTTCTAAAGCTCTATGTAATTCTTTGGGAGTATAATAGAGTTAGGATCTATTTATTTGAGCTTTTCATTAATGTGCTGTGCATATAAGGGAAGAGTTTCAACCATTTCAATTAGGTGCATCACCCACTTTTAGATTAGATTGGATATTTTTATTTCCTTCATCTCCTTCTCCCTTGTCCTCTCAAGAGTAGTTAGGTGCATCTTGATTGTAAGGAAGCCAACCTTCTCTAGAGATTCAACCCCAAATGAAATTCCCATTCTTGGAGGTCATTTTCATGTTACACAAGATTGCTTGAGGGTCATACCTCAAGCAAAGGTGCAAACTTCTATCTCAACAATACCCACAAGCTTTAGTACTACAATATAAAGTTGGCCTATTAAAGCTTACAATTGATCACTTCTGATGATCTACCCTATTAGGAGAAATAAGGACTATTGGGTCAACCATGTTAAAGGATTTACAAAGATACAATGGAGTATGCACTCTACTAGGAGATTTAGCAAAAGACTATTAAGTCCACCCATTTATAGGATTTTGTTAATGCACCTATTAGGATGAATCAATGGTTTATCCTTAATTTGTAATTTTGATTTTTTGAATAAGATTCCTTGAATTGCAATGATCACCTTATTGTGATAGATAAGTCTCTATTATACCATATACTGCTTGTAGCCTTCTTCAATTTGTACTCATCTTCTTCTTACTTCTTTATATACATTGATTGGTTACTATTTGGATATGATACAATACATTACATAAATATCAATCTAATTAGTTACCTTCTAGAGTCGGCTACAATACCAAATTTATTATAATTCAAAAAGTCAGCCCCTTGTTGTAACTTGGGATTAGAAGAAAAAATTAGTGATATTTTGACACTCGACAAATGCTATCAACACTCGACATGCTCTGGCATTCAGTTGACCTTGAAGCTAGGTCAATACTTATCACTTCAAGTAGCACAAACTCAATTAGCACTATATGACTCAGTGAACACTAAGAAACTTAGTAAATACTAAAATCACTTGGTTGACATTGCATGACCCAGTGAACACTAAATTCTCTTTGCTAACACTACAAGCTTGTTATACACTAGTATACTTGGTTAACACTAAGATCTTCATCACTTCTACTAGAAAGCTCAATGGACTCTACTATGCTTGGGTAATACTATGCTTTCCCTCTAAAGCTTAGTAGATGTTGTTGAAATCAAAAAGTACTACAATCTAACTATTTATCTTGGTAGAAACTAAAACACTTGGTTATCACTACTAGATGAATGATAAGCTTAGTAGACACTATAGAGCTCTATAGAAATGAAACTAAGTAATTATTAAGTCACTAATAGACAAATTGACCTTAATGTCAATTTATCTATTAGTGGCTTAAAACTTAGTCAGTTAGTTTCATTACTACCAAGTTTTATAGTTTCTACCAAGCTTATCATTCATCTAGTAGTGATATCCAAGTGTTTTAGTTGCTACTAAGCTAAATAGACAGATTGTAGTGCTTGTGGAGTTCTAAAACATCTACCTAGCTTCAAAGGTAAAACATAGTGTTACCAAAGCATAGCAGAGTCACCAAGATTTCCAGTGGAAGTGATGAAGATATTAGTGTTGATCAAGCTCTATAGTGCTAATATAGTATATCAATGTATACTAAGATCATAGTGTTAGCAAAGAGAATTGAGTGTTGATTGAGTCATGTAGTGTCAACCAAGTGAATTTTGTATCTATCAAGTTTCTTAGTGTTCACCAAGTCATACAATAATAATTGAGTTTGTGCTACTCAAAATGATCAGTATGCATAGAGCTTCAACTTCAACTGAGTGTTAGAGCATCTTGAGTGTTGATAATGTTTTATGAATGTTAGAACATCATCGAGTTTGTCTTCCAAACCTTAGTTATAGTAATGGTATGACTTTGTGAATTATGATCTAAATTTGGTATTCTAACTAACTCTAGAAGGTAATTAATTGGATTGATATATATGTAATGTATTATATCATTTTCTAATGGTAATCAATCAATATATGTGATGAAGCTAAGAAAACCATATTTCAAAAGACTGTCCCTACTTTTGAAGAGAGAATAAATAGAATAAATGAAGGAGAAGGTGTGACATCCTTCAAAACACTCAAGTATGATACTAGGAGTATGGAAAAGAAGAAAAACATTAAAGATGCCATAGTGACATAGATGGAAAAATGGAAGTATTCCACTGATGATATGATCAGACAAGTTTTTGGTGCAATCCTAAAAGAAGTTACACCAATTTGGGAGAATGCACTCAATGTTGCTAAGTACTTTAGAGAAAAAAACTTGATACAACTCATGTCAAGTCTTAGTGACAAAGAGGTGAATAAATAATTACAAAAAAAATTTGATGAAGCTTACCCCTAAGTTCAATGCATTTATGATCCTATCTAAAAACATTGAATCTGTGGTGAAGTCTAATACAATTGCATGGAAAAACATCTATGGGTTCCACAACCCTCGTGATAATGTTGTGTAAATAGATAATAAGAATCGATAAGAAGATATGGAAAATGATAATGAAGATGCGTAGATAGAAGATGAGGAAATAGAAAATATAGATGTTGATGATGCTAATGAGGAAGAACAACAAGAAGCTATAGGAGGAAGTCTTCCAATAATATAGAAAACATAACAGTGGAAATTATGACTTAATTTCCTCATTCTCTAAGTGAATCCTTAGTGAAATCTAGCTCAAAGAAATCTTCTACCAAGTTGGTTGAGGTTAAAACTAGATTTTGAAGCATTGAACCAATCTCTAGAGTTACTTTACCAAGTACTTCAATGAGTGAAGTGTCTAACGAGTGTAGGTGAACCTAGGGTAAGGTAAATCCCTAATCTAAATTTTAGTTTGTAGATCAATGAAAAGGTAGTCTTAGAATGGCTAGAGACCATTAAGAACTACTTTGAATTTGAAGGGACAACAAAGGTCCAAAAGGTGAGGTTTTCAAAGTCTAGTTTGAAAGGTCAAGATTTGATATGGTGGAATTTTGTGCAAGAGCAAAGAGAGAGTGGAGGGAAAAATCCTATAACTAATTGGAAAGCTATGGTGGAAAAGATAAAGGAAACGTACCTACCATAAGATTATGTGATTCAAATCCACAAGCAAAGGCATAATATCATGCAGAAGGACCTTGATGTAGCTACCTATACTGAGGAGTTCCAAAATTTGGCCTTAAGATCAAGGGTGCAAGAGGAAGAGAGCATCATGGTGGCTAGATACCTAAATGGACTAAAATCATCCATCTAAGATGAGTTGGTCTTGTTTAGCCTCACCATTCCACAAAGTTATTTTCAAGTGGCTATAAAGGTGGAAGAAAAACTAAGGAAGAAAGGGGACTCAAGTTCCAAGAATAGGGGTAGAGGTAAAGACTTTAGAGGTGGCTCAAGGGGAGGCTCTAGTGGTAGGAATAATGAGAAGAAAACATATGGAGACTCTAAGTGGAATGAACAGGCTAGTGAGGCTGGTAAGAGGGGAGGCTCTAGCAGAGGCTGAGGGTCCAACAATGGTGTTAGAGGAAAATATTGAAACAATAGTAGAGGTTTACACTTTAGTAACATGAAGGTCTATAATGGTGGAAAGTTGGGACACCTTGCTTACAGATGCCCAGAGATAGCATCATCTTCTTATGGGGAAAAGATAATCACATATTTCCAAGAAGAAGACAATTAGAAGACACAAGAAGTGGACCTTGATATTGAGAAAGGGGAGAACCTCATGTTGAGGAGAGTTTTGGTCAAGGGGTCAGCCAAAGATAAGCCAAAGTAGAGAAGAGTATTATTTAGAACCACATGAAAAATATTGGTCAAGGTATGCAAGGTGATTATAGACTTAAGGTCTATTGATAATGTCTTGTCAGAGGAGGCAGTACAAAATCTTGGTTTGATGAAGATTCCACAAGTGTGTCCTTATAGAGTTACATGGTTGAATAAGGGGCAAAACATCCTATTAAATGAACAAGTGTGGGTGGACATCACCATTGGAAAGCATCAAGATAAGATCTTTTCTGATGTACTTCCCATGGATCTATGTCACCTATTGTTGGAAAGACCTTAGTAGTATGATAGGGAGGTAGTGCATCATGGGAAGGAGAACAAGTATTCCTTCAAGAAGGATAAAGTCACTTATAGGACCTAATTTATAGTGGAAGAAGACAAGCTAGAGTAGTCTACTATTAAAGTATTTCTCATGAGTGGGAAAGATTTCCTCAAGGATTTGAAGGAGGGTGAAGGAATTGGATATGCTATCATGGTGAAACCTAGGGAGGAGAAGTCATCTTTAGCCACACCTATACCTAAGTGCAAGAGTTATTAGATAAATTCAAATATATCATCTGTGATGGAGCACCACCAACCCTACCACCTAAGAGAGCCATAAGTCATCAAATTGACTTCATACTAGGAGCATCACTACCAAAATAAGTTTCATACAAGATGACTCTAGATCACAACAAGAAGATTTCAAGGCAAGTTCAAGAGCTTCTTGATCAGGGGCTGATTAGGAAGAGCACTAGTCCATGTGTCATGCCAATGGTCTTAGCACCCAAAAAGGGAGGTAAGTGGAGAATGTGTAAAAATTCTAAGGAAATTAATAGAGTCATAATCAGGTATAGATTTCCTATTCCTAGGATAGAAGACTCGATGGACTATCTAGGTGAAGCTAGGTACTTCTCTAAAATTGATCTCAAAAGTAGTTACTATCATATTAGGATGAAATAAGGGGATGAATGGAATTCTGCATTTAAGACTACAGAGGGTCTCTATGAGTGGTTGGTAATGCCATTTGGCCTCACCAATGCACCAAGTACCTTCATGAGAGTCATGAATGAGGTCTTGAAAGACTACATAGGGGTACTTGTTGTTGTATACCTAGATGACACCCTCATCTTTAGTAAGACCAACGAGGAAGATATGCAACACCTAAAATTTGTGTCGAGGAAGCTCCAAGAGGAGAAGTTGATAGTAAACTTGGAAGAGAGTGAGTTCATGAAATAGGAATTGGTATATTTGGGGTTTTTAGTATCCCAAGGAAATCTTAAGATGGACAAGGACAAGGTGGAGGCTATTTTGAGTTGGCTTACACCTAGATCTACTATTGAGATCAAGATTTTTCATGGTTTGACACATTTTTATAGGAAGTTTGTATGAAGGTTTACTGAAATTTGTGCACCTATGATGGATACTATTAAAGGGACCATGAAAACCAAATTCATGTGGACCTAGTCCACAGATAAAATTTTTGAGAGATTGAAGAAAGATGTAGCAACCTAACATATCTTGGTTCTACCTAGTTTTGAGAGACCATTTGTGGTGGAATGTGATGCTAGAAACATAACAGTTGGGGAAATTTTGAGCTAAGAGGGCATGCCAATAGCATTTTTCAGTGAGAGGCTTAATGATTCAAAGACAAGATACTCAACATATACCCTAAAGCTCTATGCACTTGTCCAAGCCCTCAAGAAGTGGGGGCACTATTTGTTTCTTAATGATTTTGTTTTCTTCATAGAAAACCAAGCTTTGAGTTTCATTAGCTCATAGGAGAAGATAAGTGTAAGACACATAAAATGGATGGAATTCTTATAGTCCTACACTTTTACTATCAACCATAAGAAGGAGACAAACAATAAGGTGGTAGATGCTTTGAGTAGGAGATTGCTAAAAGTGCAAGAAGTCAAGTTGTAGAGCATTGGCTTAGATGGATTCAAAGATCTATATTAGAGGACACTAATTTCTTAGAGGCTTGAAAGGTATGTACTAATTTTGTTAATCATTTCCACAGTGATTTTGCTAATTACACCTTACAGAATGGACTATTGTTCAAAGGTCAATAGTTGTGCATCCTAAGGGGATCCATGAGGGAAAATCTTATACAAGAGAAGCACAATGGGAGAAAGAGTGGTCACTTTGGTCTTAACAAGACCTTTGGCCTTATGGAAAGGTTCTATTATTGGCCCAAATACAAAGAGATGCCAAGAGGTATGTGGAGTAATGCAACATATGTTAGAAGGCAAAGGGAACTTCGTCAAATGCAGGGCTCTACCAACCTCTCCCCATTCCTAATAGGCCTTTGGAGTGCATCAACATGGAATTTATAGTGGGCTTACTAAGGACTAGGATAGGACTAGATAATTTATTTTGGGTAGTAGACAAGTTCAAAAATATGAGCCACTTCATACCATGCAGGACAACACATGACGCAAGTAATGTTGCCAAAATATGCTTTAGGGAGGTGGTTAGGATACATGGCTTGTCAAGGAGCATAGTGGCTGATAGGAATGTCAAGTTTATGGGGAACTTTTGGAAGACCCTATGGAAAAGGCTTGGAATAAACCTAGCACATAGTTCTTCCTACCATCCTCAAACTGATGGTTAGATAGAGGTGATAAATAGGGTATTGGGAAACCTATTAAGGTGCCTCGCTAAAGAGTATGGAAAAAGTTGGGAGCAAGTCATTCCCTAAGCTAAATTTTCATACAATGATAGCAATAATATGAAAACAGGGTTAAGTCCTTTCCAAGTGGTGTATAGAATTCACCCAAGAGGTGTCGTAGAGTTAAGGGACCTACCTTCACATGACAAGATCAGTGAGAAAGTTGATGACTTTTTTCAATCAATGAAGGAGGTGCATGATCAAGTATACCAAAATTTGATGGAAGTAAATATAAAGTTAAAGGAGAAGAAGGATGAGGGGAGAAAAGAGTTCCAATTTCAAGTTGGAGACTTGGTGATGTTATATCTTAACAAGTCTAGGTTATAAAAAGGAATCCCTACCAAGTTGCAGATGAGAAGGATTGGGCCATGCAAAATCCTTGAGAAGTATGGACCCAATGCCTATATGATAGGTTTACCAAAGGATGTGGCTCTCTCTAAAATTTCCAATGTGAAAGACCTAGTAACATATAAAGGTCCTAAGATGGATTACATAGATTATCAAGAAGCACTAAACAAAGATGTAACAAACCTGAAGGTACCTAAAAAGAAGCAACCACGGGTTGAGAAAATATTGGATTCTAGGGTGAAGAAGAACACAATAAAAAAAGTCTACAAGAAAAATTTGGTGAAATGGATGGGTTTACCTAAGGTTAAGGAAACTTTTATTTTTGAGATTTATTTCAAGAAGCTTGGCATCAGCAAGGAGTTCTTATCTCCAACAGTAACTTAGGCTTCTTCATGTAGGGGGAGAATGGTGCAAGAGCACCTAGGGTAAGGTAAAGCCCTAATCTAAATTTTGGTTTGTAGATGGTACAACCAACCATGGTGGTAAGAATAAATAGTTATAAAGTCCCAAGGAGATTTTAGATGGTTTTATTTGGTAGGTTTTAGATTGGGAGTCAAATCTTGTCAATTTGGTCCTGACAAGAAAATTTCTCAAAGATAATCTAGATGGGAAAATATGGTAAAATGCCTTAAAAGGGGGAAAAGAGTGTGTAAGGGTGGTACTTAGATGTCATAAGTTCATCCTAGAAGGTTTGGTAACATATTGGCCAAGTACGAAGAGTTTAGGAGCAAAATTGCAAAAGTTATCAAAAAGTTGCATTGACAACTTTGCAAGTTTTACAAAATTGCTTGAAAACTTTTAGGCAATTTTGGAAAAGCCAATGAATTGGAAAGTTATGGTTTAAAATTAAAGCAATAATGGAGTAATAAATCTATTTAATACTTTTCCAACTCATTTCCAAGGGTTGGACAGTTGGGTGTACGGACATCGCCTATAGCAATGTAGTTTTGCACATTTGAGCGTAGTTTTTGAAGTTTGAATAGAGATTTTGGATTGAACAATGAACAATTTTTTTATGGAATAGCACCTTTTGTTCATGTTTTGAATTTTTGTGTAATTTTTTTTTATTTCAAGTAATTATTTGATAGGGTTTTTAAAAATATTTAATTTCAATGATCTTGTTGTCCAGTTTTGTGGTGCAAGCATGAAAATGGCTATGGCTTGAGTGTCCTTGGTCAAATCACCATGGACCTTAGAGACTAATAAATAGCTTCTGTGTATAGTATAAATAATTTTTTTGGAGTTTGAAGAAGTCCAAATGGTTATTTTACAACTGAGCCCTAGGCAAGCAAGCAAGCTTGCCAAGTGCAAGGAAATACTTGTAATGAAGTTTTGTAGTGAATAGAAGATTGGCATGGGCCAATATTGAGTGGGAAATGTAGGAGAAGTGTATGAAGAGATCAAAAATCAAATGAGGAGGTTGCAAATGGATTTTTATTCTTGTGGTGGAGAAAACATAAACATTACCTTTGAAACCCTTAAAAGAGGGTTTTCTAAAGTCATATTGTATAGACAATACTAGATCCCACGACCTATAAAACCTTCAACGTTAGGTCATAGGGAACAAAATCCTAGAATACACTAAGGCGCCTTATTAATGGTTTTTTTGAGTTATAGCACTTTCCTTGATTCCAAGAGCGCTAATAGGGGCGCTTAGGTCTATAAGGATTGACTACATAATTTGGTGATTTGAGTGTGGGAAACCCAAAAGAATGGTGCATGTTGCCCCACTTTTGTTTTCTAACCTATTGGAAAAAGTTAGTTATGTGTGTTTAGGTGAAATTTTTCCTATTCCCAAAAATATTTGAGTCTATGTCTAGATTCAATTTTCCCAATACACCTTCTCTTTCTTCATAGCTGTGCAGGTTGTTTTTATCTTGTAATTTTTTGGGTAAGTTTAGTACCCAATCTGATAGAGATCATTTTTTTCTCATTGTAGATGAAGCATGCTCCTAAAGGTTCTCTAAAATTCACATTCCTTCACAACACTAGCTCACAAAAAATCAATTCTTGATAAAATAAGCAGTGGTAGAAAATCCCATGTTGCCTTCTCCATAGCAGGTTTTCAACCCATGAAGGTGATTTTTCATGGGGGCTCACTTGGATATGCATCTAGCTTTAAAATATTCAAAGGGCATAGATTTTAAGGAAAATTGATGTTTTAACCTAGGATCAAAGTCCTAAACATAATTTGGAATTGTTATCACCCAAATACTAAGCCTTGGTAGAAAACATTGGTTCATCTTCTCTTTGGTATGAAGATGATTTTCCACAAAATAGATAAATGTGAAATACAAGTTGCTAAGTGACATCTAAGTGGATCCATGCTCCTTAACTAAAAATCTTTAATAGTCAAAAATGTATTTTTTAAAGATTTAACCAATAAGGAAGCGTAGGCAAAAAATGGAAATTGCCTTCTCTTTGGCAGGTTTCCAACCCATGTAGGCAACTTTCCAACTATATAGAGAAATCATGTCAATAGATAAAATTTGGCCTTCATACTAGGTCCAGTATATGTCAAAATGATATAGGAATGAAGTGAGCTATTGTAGAAGATACGGTTGAATCTTACTTGGTGGATTTCCATCAACAAAGTACCCCGGGGGAAAATTTTTGAAACTAAAAGGAAAACCAAAATGTATATAATGTGTTAATGGAAAGTTACTATTATATCCAATGGAATAGTGAAAAGACTTTTAAATGTCCATTGAGCCTTTGCATTTACTCTTTAATGGATATTTCCTTAAATTTCACTCATGTGGCCCAAATTTTGAAGTGTAACAAATGAATCAAGTTCCTTGTATAAAAACTCATGGGCAGTTGATTGAGTTACCTTGTTTCCTTGATTTTTTATTTTATTAGTATGTATTTCTTTTGAAATCTAGTAATTATTATGTCCATTGTCTTATTCATTTTTAAATTCCAAATCTCATCCATAAGCTATGGCCACTAATTTCTTAGGTTTTGATGGTTTCACTTGGATCAAGTCTCAACTAAAGAATTTTACAGAAACATCCCTTCATTTTTATGATATGGAGGACTTCCTAACAAGGGTAAAATCTAGATGCATTCATCCTATCATGAAGAAGCTTCATGGATGCTATTTGGTCAAGGTAGCTCATTTCCCAATTGTAGTTCAAACCCTAGAACTCATTTATGAATTTATTCACCATTACAATCTAGAGATGAAGCAAATAGTTCTACCTAATGACAGTATATTGATTTCAATTGAAAAGCAAACAATGGAAAATTTCCATCATGTGCTAGAACAAGAGGAGTTCTTTGACCAAACAGTCTGTGGGGCTATTTTAGAATTCTTAGTGAAGAAGATGATTTTGAGGAAGGAGATCATGTGAGCATGGTTTTAGAAGCCACAAAGTGATAACAAAAAAGTCCCCAAGACTTTGTTCTAAACCAACCTCAAATCGGAGATAATCAACATTTTATTTCTCCTAAATAGATTGAGAGGTAAATAGTAATACTTCATTTTGGTTTAGGTTATATGCTTAGATACACAATATATTGATTGGGCACAAGAGGTAAGTGAGATTATGTCCAATGCCCTTCAAGCATACAAGTTATATAGTTCCTTTTATATGTATTCATTCCTAATTTATATGTTGGCACCTCTATAATTATGGCATGTTCTTCCACACCAAGATGACTTCCCTGATGATGTCAAGTCTTATGAATTTTATCCATGTCTCTAGTTGCATAATAGTTATGTAGATTATATAAAATTAAATGATGTGTTTACTATGAGAATTTGTAGGGAACTACAAGGGTTCCTAGAAAGGAGATTCTCCCCTCAAGCCATGGCTACCATTAGTCAATTTGGTTTCTACTTTATTTAGTTCTCATCTTTTTGGTCCCTGCATCTTGCAACTTTTGATGGACTTCCTCTAAAGCTTCTAATATATCTAGATGATATGATAGTCTTGGTAGAGATAAATCAAAAATCTCTATAGGTGAACATCTTGAGTGGAAGCCTAAAGAAGAAAGGATATGAGTTCCCCATGAAGGTTAGAGCATTCAATTGTGACACCTAGTCAAATGCCAAGAATATGATGAAGGTTTTTGAGAAGAAGTACAAGGTAGATATGTAAAAGGTCTTAAGACCTATATTCAACCCCAATGGATATGCTAAGGATGTCCTATAGATCAGGAGTTCCATAAAGAATGTCAACACCATTAAAGACTACTGCGCTGATTCCAAACATGAATTTTAAAGCCATGGTCGTGCTTTCATAAGATTGACAGTAGATCAAGTTAAGCTATATAAGGTGAATATAGATGTGGAAAGAGTTGAGGATGATGGAAAAAATATATATAGCACTTGTTATTTGACCAAGTGAAGGATTACTCTTATAAGCTTTGAGTCATTCAAAGATGCTGTATAAGACCTAGACGTGATGATGACAAGAATTTACAAGAGAACTAGGAAGTGGGTTGAGTGGACCATGACATAGAAAAGTAGAAGAAAAGGTGCATTTTCCCAACCCTCTTCAAATGTGGTAGCTACTTCATCTTCCCATAGTGGAGGCTCAAGCACATTTATGCCTCTCACTCACAAACTAGCTCAAGTAGCTAGAGGAGGTGATCAACCTCCTAACAAGAACATCCCACTACCTAAATTTTGTCAAGATAGTTTAGTGCCACTAATCGGGACAAAAGTAAAAGTTGAGAAGACAAAAGTAGAACTCAAGGATTCTATAGTCATAGTGGCTCTCCCATCCCCTAGAAATCTAATTCTATCTATAACTATAGTACTACTCCTACCAAGAAGCCCCTAAATACAAGTAGTTGATCTTTGAGATGGTAGGAGAACTGAAAGTGAATCCATGGAGTCAAACAAAGCATGAAAGAAAAAATGTGAAATAGAAAAGGTGTTTAAAGATCCAAAAACCATTTCCCATACTCTATGAAATCCTTTCTCCTTATCATTACAAGCCTTGACTCCTGTTAAGAGAAAAATGTTTAGTGTGGATACACTAGGGAATGCATCCAAGGTATTTGGCACTGAGTCATGGTTCAAGAATACTTTGGAGAGAAAGAGGAAGAGGATAGAAGATGGGGCTCCAAAAAAAGAGACTCTTTCTCTAGCCATCCACTCTGGATTGACATTTAGAAAAGAGAAGAAGTAAAAGACTTTGTCTATCCTGAGTCGAGACCCAAATATAGGGGACTTGACTATGGATATTTCCAAGCCCACCAAAGATGGTAGGATTGAGGACCTAACTACATCTAACTTCACATTTCAATCTCTAGATCTAGGATAGGTTAGACATGACACAAAAGTGGGCTTGTGGAAATCAAACAATGAAGTAATAGAGGAGGAAGTTGAGGGCCTCAAGCTTGTCAAACTTATGATGAAGGTAGAGATCTATGAGCTCAATTGCTTCATTAGGAAGCTAGTTTCCCCACTAGCAACTATTTTAGGAGTACCACCTATCATCGATCCTATAGCTACAGATATTAAGGCAATCATCTCTTAATTGCAAGAGGATAAGAATTTTGGGAAAATTGGTAGGAAGTGGAGTGAAAAATAAATTATAAAGGACTTATGGTTATAGAACAATTAGGAAATGTAGTACTAAGTCTTGAGATAGAAAATGATAACATCGTAGCTAACCAAGCTACTCTGTCAGCAGAAAAGGAAAAGAGTGAAGATTGCATCTCCCTCCAACATATGGTCACTCAAATGAAAGCCAAATAAGTAGTAGAAGAAAAGATTCTATAGAAAGGAGTTGAACCTTTGTTTGAAAGGAAACAAACCTTGCAATTCAGAGCTGAAATGATCTTGATGGAAGAGGAAGGGCTACAAAAGATAGAGAGAAATGTTAAAGAGGAACAAGATAGGAATTATGAATTGTTGAAAGTTCTACACACTAACTCCCAAATAAGTGGACAAGGGAAAGGATTAGTAGGAGTTGTTTTCATGCAAAAGGCTTTCTCTAGATACTTGGAAAAATTTAAAAATAAATCTACTAATCATCTAGACAAAGTGTTAGACCTCCAACAACTCAATGGATACATAAATGTACTGATAGAGGAAATGCAAGAGTGGTTGAGTGTTGTTGGACTAGTTTTCCACCTTGTCTAATTTTGCTACACTCATAGTGAAAAACCAATGGTCCTAAGTATAAATTATTTGAGATGTGTTAAACCCTAGATGAAATTATTAAAATTTCATAAAACCCTTGTCATGTACCCTAATTTTCAAAATTTCAAAAGTAGTATTTTATAAAAATTTATGCAGGAAGCTTGTTGCCCTAAGTTTTTATCTTTACCTTTAGTATATTTATTTTGAAATTACTTTCATGATTTTTTAAACATCTTCTATCACAAACCCTTTTCCTAACTATGGTTTTACCCTTTGTTATTTTCTTAGTCTTTCCCAAAGTTTTTAATTGTTGCAAGGTTTGCATTTAACAACCATTGATCTTTGGAAGATCAATGATGAGTGCTTGCTCGCATTAAGAATTTTCTTGACTTTTAGAAAATTCATTCAAGAACCTAATTGCCATGTAGTTCTTTGTGACATTAGTCCCTCAACATCTTGCAAAAGCTAAAAGTGTCAAAATGGTTGCAGAGCTCTGAGATGGATGTTAGAGCACATTGGAATTCCAAGCTCCCTCATTGGTCAAGCTAAACAATCGAGTTACCTTTTATGTTATAACATTTCACCATTGATCTTTGGAAGATCTATGGTAGGTATATTACCACAACATAGAGATGTGTGAAATTAACTAATATATTAAAGTTTCCTAACAACACATGTACTCTATGATATCATGCACCTCAAGTTTTAAAAAGGTGGTAGTATGACCAATACAGTTGGTAAGTGTCAGACACACTGGATAAATTGCATCATTTTATTGGTTGCTCTTGCTGACTAGGCCATAAAATCTATGAGATCTATGCACCATTGATCTTGGGAAGATCAATGGAAGGTGTGTCCCTACAATATAAAGTGAATGCAATTTAGCCAAAGCAAGAAAGCACCTAATTGCCATGTGAACAAGTGGGACTAGTCATTCAGAGATTCACCTAGTCACACAAAGGTGGAAAGCATATTGACATGGTAAATGATGATTGGTGGGATAGTCTATGTGTTCACTAAGCTAGAAAGTGATTCTACCATTGGGTCCATAACTTTGAAGTCAAAATTATAAAGATAGAATGATTTTCAATGCTTCACCACTTCATGAAAGTGCTCAAACATTATGAAATGTGGAAACGTGCCCTGTTGACATGTGGAAATTTCCAAAAGGGGTTAATGCAGCCATTTTGATTTTAAATCAAGTCGTCTAATTCTCCATAATTGATAGTTGAATTTCAAACTTCATAGCATGACACAAAATCTAATTGTTGAAGCATTAAATTTTATCAATGTTGTCTCATGTGAGCTTAATGCTATAATAAAATTCTCAATTCTTCATTATTGAGTAAAAAGACTATAGAATTCTCATAGTTCAAGGATTTCCAAGACTAAGGGCAAGAACTTTTAAGGGTTTCAACGCATTGCTCAACAATTTCTAGAGAAGAAAAGGCAAGAAAAAGTGGGTAAGTCATTTGAACTTCTAGAAAATTGAGAGATTGTAATTGCATTAGGGTAAATTTCAAAAATGCCTCCATGAAATGATCTTTTAGTAACATTTGATTACTTAAAGAGGGCAATGATTTCCTGGAACAAATATCCCAATCAATGAATGAACTAGCTAAGGGAAGACAAATTATTCCAAAAAGCCCTAGATTACAGGTTGGTGAAGGTTTCTATGACAAAGAAAATTGGTTAAGGGATATAGAAGTTTCCATTGGAGGATTAGGGCTTTTCTAGAACTAGTTTGTAGAGAGAAATTTGGATACTCCAGTAAACAATGTGTAGGAATTCAATATAGGAAAATTGATTCTTCTAGTATTATTTTTTGATGATGATCTACTAGGGGAAATGGAAAAAAATTATGATCCAATTACCAAGATTGTAAAGAACCATTTGGGTGATAATCTATTTAGGATTTCACCAAAATTAATTAGAGAGGTTTTTAAGCTAAACCTTAATCATGCAACTCATGAACAAATAGATGTAGAAGGCCTCTAGAGTAGGTATGAGGCACAAAAGATATATATAAGGGAGGACCATTATAGGAACATTTTGTTAAAACTGGATCATTTCCCTTGGTTACACAAAACACCCCTGAGCCTCTACTCAAAAAGTATTTCAACCCTAGAGCACAAGCTTTGTATTTTTCTCTTTGTAAGATCTTTGGCATGGATGAGCAAGATCACATCCTAGGCTCCATTGTTGTTATTATTGCTTAGACTTTTCAATATGGAATAAGTTCATTTTTTGATTTTTCTACCAAATTGTAGAGGAGATTCATAATGGCCTAATAGGAATTGTAAAGGCTAAGGTTAATAATCCTTTCTGTTGGTACTCCATGCTAATGTATATTTGTTTATACAAGGGAGTTACATTTTTCTCTAAGGAGATGAAATTAGAATTAGAAAGAGATGGAGAGAAACTCCCTATTCAATTATGGTGTGCAAACATGACATGGGAGGTCACTGATACCAACTTTATTAGGTTTGATAGATATTTTTCTTCTAGGCATAGAATTTTGTTAGTAGGGGATAGCCCTAGGATACCACAGTCTCTATTAGATTTGATAAGACCTATAGACCATGCTAAAGGGTTGTTGGTAAGCCATAATTGGGGTGATATTATTCCATATGATGTTTCTACTATTTTTAGATTTTATGGATTTTTGAAAAACCACATGTGTTACTATACCAAGTACCTTTGAAAGTACGCATTGTTGAATTGTTATGGAAAATTGGATTAGTTGAGGAGAGGGATTTGCTAGGAAAATCTAAACATACTTTCTATCCATAGCTTACTGTCATTCATAAATTTATTTTTGTTAAAAAGAGATGGAGGAACTTGGAAAAATTCTTAGATAGATATCAAAAGGCTCAATACCATGCCCATTTTGTAGATTTAGAGGGATTTTATGACCTCCTTAGAGAAAGAAGTAAGGCTAGGATCCAAAAGAAAACTATATACTTTCCTAAGGACATAATTAGAAATAGGTCCTCATTGCAAGAACAAGAGCTTAGGAAGGAAAAATGGATAGTTTACAGTAAAGTCTTACATTTATAAATGTCTCTAAGCCTGATTATGATTCCCTAGTAGATAAAAAATATTGGGACATGAAAATAGATATGCTTATTAACAATTTTGTTGGGAATATGTAAACTTTGAATGAGAAGAAAGAAATCATAATACAAGCATACCTAGACAAGGCAATTGAGGTGGAGAGGAGGTTGGCAAGTAGAATGATTGTAACCCTGGGGCAATATACATTGTAGAAAAGAGCTAGGTATATAGTAGCTAGGAATGTGCAGTATGTTCCTCCATACAAGAGGCAAGGGTCTAAGATTCCACTTGACACACATGTTCTCAACAAACAAAAGTTGGAGATAGGATCATCCTCTAATGTTGAAGAGTACTCACCACCTAGACATTGCTTAGGATAGATGATGAAGCATCCTTAAGAGAATAGCTAAGATAGATTGGAGGGGAGAAGGATGTTTTGGTTACAATTGCAGACATTGAAGGAGTACCAGAAGAACCTCTTGTACCAACACTTGATCTCACTTCTGGAGTTTATAAAGATAAAGCAATAGATCTTATGATAGTACAGGCTACCAAAAATTTCATTGATGATGAACGTTTTGTGAAATCTAGAGATTTTGCCCAATTTTTATGGAGAAGAAACATTGATAATTTTGAAAATAAGTGTAAATTAATAAAAGTAGAGCAACCTTATAAATTGGACTCTAAAATTGAAGAGGAATTTAAAGCTGGCTTCATGGAAGAAATTGAACATATAACCCTTGAAGGGGTAAGACAATTATTAAAGGACTTAGGAATTTTAATCTTGGTTGAGTGGGACATAGCCAATGCTATGATATTTGATTCTATTAGGAAAGCAAAGGACACTTAGTTTAAAACTAAGGAAGAAGTCCTACAAGTACACAAAGGATTAAAATATAGAAATAATCACCAAGTATTGGTGATATGGTCCATTGAAAAAAGGGACAAAACTAGGATACCAAAATTTCAAGTGTTGAGCATATAGGTAGCCTCATGGTGTATAGAGTAGAGGAGGTAGATAGTGAAAAAGTATCTAAAATGACTAGGGAAATGATGGACTTTGGGTTTGTGGTTTTTGAAAAGGATAGAAACAAATTCCTAGAGCTCAATGCCAAGTTTGAAGAAATACTAAAAGCATATGAGGAGAGAGGAAATAGGATACATCAATTGGAGGCTCAAATAGCTCAAATGGACAAGCAACTAAGAAAGAGAAAAGTGGGAGAATCAAGCCAACCCCGAATTACTTAACCTTGTCCCCTAGTTGAGCCATTCAAGTCAACTCCCTTACTAGAATTACTTAATACTCTACAAAGGCTATTATTTTATACTACTAAGGAATTTCAAGAAGAAAAGAATAAACTTTAGGCCTTGCATATAGAATTAAATGACTTATATGAAGATAAAATCAGGAAAACAATATTATATCTAGTAAATAAGATTGAGTGGCCAAAATTTCATGAAGAATTGGTAAAAATAATGGACATGTGGAATGAAATAAAGAGTGATGAAGATGCTTTAAATCTTATCATGAGTAAATGGAACAACAAGGATAAGGATGTCACCCTTTTGATGATTACACTTATTAGTCTATCTTGTCCACATATACAAAAAACCTTTGATGTGACAAATGGTTTATCTAATTTTGATGAAAAAGGAGTTGTAGTACAGAAGAAGATAATAAATTTTTTTGCAAAATATCTTGCTAAGAATTTTGAGCTCTTTCTCCATGCACTTAAAAAAATAGATAAACTAAAAGAAAAGGGGAAATGGGGTAGAGAATTAGATGATTTATTATGCCACAGAATAAATGGAGTCATAAGTGAAAAAAGGAATTTGCTATGGGCAATGACAACTAAAGAGGTTGTTAAAATGAAATTATTTAATGACTCCATTAGAGAAGATTTTGTTGAAATTAATTAGTTAGGAGACTGTGTGATCAAGAAGAAATGAGAGGTTATGAGTTTTAATTGGCTGGATGATACAATTTTTAATAAATGGATGGAAGATTTTGTGCATTCAAAGTAGTTAGTAACTAAAGAAACTGATGATGAGGAAATGGGCCAAGATGAGATGCAAGAAATCAATACATCAGATCAAGCAAAAGAAGACAAAGAAGAACAATCAGCTATAGTAATAAGCACACTGGTCCAAACTAATGACACTCCAATAGGAAAATTAGATTTAATTGTTTTTTTCAACCGTGCATGATGATGTGGATGGAGAATCTCAAGTTGAAGTAACTCTATAGACATCTGAGCTAGTTCCATCACCTGCAAATTCATTGGTTACACCATCTGAGGAATGCCAACAACCACGAAACCAATCATTTTTAGCAACAAAAAGTGTAGCAAAAAGTGGTCCCCACAAGAGAATATTTATGATGCAAAGTTTTTCTGTTTCACTATTTTTGTCTTTTAAGGCAGTAACATTATATAAATCTCTTCATGTCTTAAGGATAGCTGTCAGTTTCTCTATGTCTGAAGCTTGCTACATCTCACACTATATAAGTGAGATTACAAGGCTAGAGAAAGGGTCTAATTTATTATACAACTTCTAGTTCTATTAGTCTTTTTTGGTCCAATTTCTCTTGATATCAACTCTTTGATGTATTTTCTCTACAATTTTGAGAATACATTAATTATCCAAGGTCATGGTGTCTTATTTTGAGTTATTTTGAGTATTATACAATGTCACATAATATTTAAAGAGAATTAATACAAAGATGAGCTATTCCCATATCTTTTCTCTCTAAATCTTATCTCCATTTTTACTAGCTGGTTATTTTGAGATTGTATGAGCAAAGCTTTTTCAATTTAATGCAACTAGGATAAGTTGTATGTCAATTATTTATTGCTTTTGATTCAATGAATTGATTAAATTCTTCAATGAATGTGATAGGATCTCTAGGAAGTAAGAAGGATTTATGTAAGAATGAGTTTTAAGGAAAATTGTTGATGATATTGATTGTAATGTAGTCAATTAGGTCAAGAAATTGGATAGACTTTGAATCCCAATGGATGAGGCACTGATCAACTATTTTAGTTAGTATGTGATAATATCATAGATAGATGTCAAGAAAACATCTAAAAATCAATACCAATTTTAATTTAAATGTATGAAAAATATCAAAGTTGGTTAATACTTGTTTACATTTAACCTCTGAGTCTTAGTTAGCTGCTATTGCCTAGAATTATTTGTAGATCTAAGAAGAATTGTGACCAATCTACTATAGGGGATGAATATTATTATAAAATTTCATGGAATGAATAAAGTATGAATGTAGTATCAATTTGTGAATTTTTTATCCCTCAAGTGTACTTGCCTTGGCTTTGTAGAGACAAAAGAGTAGAAAATCTTCCATGATTTTGTTGAAGTTGGGTCTAGATTTGAAGAACATATAGTTTTTTATAGGAAGTAGCTAATCCTTAGGTTATTATGATCTTCATGATCTTGGTATTAAGTATTTTGTTTCTTAGTAGTGTAAAAACACCAACAAGTGCAATCAAGGACTTGGCCAAAGAACAATCCAAGTGGATCCTTGGGTACACCAATGTCCATGTCCATAGACATGAAGAGCTCATTCCAATCATTGTCGTTGCCAAAGCCTATATGGAAAAATCAGAGAAGTGCAAGAAAGAGAAATGATATTTCTCCCACTCTTTTTGTATTCTGATGTAAAATTGTAACTGATAATTGGCTTCTTTCCATTTGTAATTTTTGAGAAGATGAACCGATTCAGCTATTTTTTTTGTAATGGTTCATCTCAAAATCCTATATTTACTTGATTGAAAGATTAATGAAAGGTTGATTAATTTTTGGTGTGAGATACTTCATATTGCAGAGACAAATTGAATGTGTTTCATATCAACTATGTACTATTCCATTTCTTGTCTTAGTTAGAAGCATATCTTTTAGTTGAATTGAATTAATGAAAACATAAAATTTTATTCCCCTATTTCCTACAACAAACTAAAGATAACCATAGTGTTGTTAGAGGTTAAAATAAATTATTTCTAGTAGTATTTCTTAAGCTATTTATTTGTATTTTAGAGTTGAAGACATTATGTTAGAGTATCTATTCATCTAAATAGATTTTACTACCGCATCATCAAATTTTGCAAGTTCATAAGAGGTGTGGATTCAAAAATTTGGTTGGTTTTAAGACCCAAATTCTAGCTTGAGTTAGTTCCTATCTAGGCCTAAATTGGTTTTCCTCTCTTGTTCTCTAGTCAATAACATACCTTATTTTAGAATTAGGAACAAACAAATTCATTGCAAATCACAAACTCAAGGGAGTTGTATCTTTAAATTTAGAGGGAAATCAATCGCTTAGTGTGATTTTAAAACTATTGTAATCAATCATTGTTCACGCTATTGGCCATTCAAAGAGTTAATTTAAAAAGGAAAATTTGTTTACCAATAGTGAAAAATGATGGGAAATAGTTCAAGAAGCTTAGTAGGAAGGTTCAACCTTGATTTTGGATCACTTGGGACATTTAGTAAAGTTTTGGCAATTTAGGCCATAGAATGCATATTTGGTGAATTGGGGGAATGACAATGAAACTTAAATTGTTGGGAGAGTTTCTTGGAGAAAGGGGATTGTAGAGGGATCCTCTAGATCAAGGTTAGGAGAGAAAACCCTTAGTGAGCTAGGAGTATCCTAGGAAGAGTAAGAAAGCTCTTAGTTGAAGAAGCTCCCCATCACTAACACTTCATATTTGTTGATGCTTTGAATATTGAGGTTGATGAGAAACAGTCTATTTTCAATAAATTGGTTGAAATAATCCACAAATACAATGAAGAACTTAATTGAAAAGAAAAATTTCTATAGATGGCAAAGAGAAAATTTGCAAAAAATGTTTTGGAGCAAGTAGTGCAAAAGATAGCTATTGATCAAGTAGAGTTTTCTACTATTCTTGTTACACTGGAATCATATGTCAATAATTTCATTTCTTTATTTGTCAAGTTGAGTGACACATCTATCTTTACTAAGGAAATCAAGGATAAGCTATCTAAGATAGATGAGGACTTGAAGGCAAGTGCATATCAGTTGTCACTTGATCCTAGTTATAGTTCTGCACATTTTACAAAGATCACATACTTGATAGATCTCTAGGGAAAAATGCTAAGGGAGAAGCCAATATTAGGTCCAAACTTGCATAAATTCAAGGCATGATTCTTTTAAACATGGATGCACTACAAAAGCACATTGTACATGAAAAGACACTCATCCATGATAATAACTTCTACATAGTTGATCACATGATGGAATTTTTAGCTGAAGTTGAGATAGCATTACATGCATCGAAGGAATTATAATAGAGTTAGGACAAGACCATGACAATAATTTTGAAGGAACGTAGGGGTTTCCTATGACACATTGGTATTATCTTGTAAATATTTTTTACCTTTAGCATTTATGTCAAAAAGGAGAAGAATATTATTGATAAAAGGGGAGAATATTATCATACTCTAGATATATGTAGTGGGGAGAGATATATGTATGGGGGAGTAGTAATATGTATAGATAAGAAGATGCATAGATAAGCATAAAATATGTTTACAAAAGAAATCTTGAAATTTTTTTTTAAAATAGAGTAAAATAGAGTAAGAGGTAAATGAGTTACAATAGTAGACAATAGTCAAACCAAATTGAAGAACCAAACTATTGATAAGGAACATTTTGAGAAATCAAATTTTTGGTATGATAAGTGTTTTTGTCACTAATGCCAACGGGGAAGACTGTTGACATTAAGGTAAATTTGTCTATTAGTGACTTAACACTTAGTCAGTTGGTTTCATTGCTACCAAGTTGTATAGTTACTATCGAGCTTATCATTCATCTAGCAGTGATAACCAAGTGCTTCAGTCACTACTGAGCTAAATAAGTAGATTGTAGTGCTTGTCAAGTTCTACAATGTCTACCGAGCTTCAGAGGAAAAGTACAGTATTACCCTAGCATAGTAGAGTTTATTGAGCTTTGTAGTAGAAGTGATGAAGATATTAGAATTAACAGAACTATAGTATTAACCAAGTATATTAGTTTTTATTGAGCTAACAGTGTTAACAAAGATAATTTAGTGTTGATTGAGTCATGTAGTGTCAACCAAGTGAATTTAGTATCTACCAAGTTTCTTAGTGTTCACCAAGTCATATAGTTCTAACCAAGTTTGTGATTCTCTAAGTGATCAGTATGGATCAAGTGTCGATTTCAACTAAGTGCCAGAGCATGTCAAGTGTCAGAACATCACCAAGTTTATCTTTTGAACTTGAGTTTCAACAATGGTCAACTTTGTGAATTATGATGAATTTAGTATTATAGCTGACTCCATAAGGTAATTACTTGAATTATTATGTATGTATTGTATTGTATCATATCCAAATGGTATTGAATCAATCTATGTGAAGAAGTAAGAAGTAGATGAGTGAGAGTTGAAGAAGGCTAGAAGTAGTATATGGTATAGTAGAGAGTTATCCATCATGGTAAGGTAATCATTGCAATTCAAAGAATCTCATTCAGTAAATCAAAGGTATAGATCAGAGATCAACCACTGATTCATCCTAATAGGTGCATTAGTAAAATCCTTTATTAGGGTGTACTTAACAGTCTTTTGCTAAATCTCCTAATAGAATGCATACTTCGTTGTATGTTTGTAAATCCTTTAACAAGGTGGACCTAGTAGTGCTTATTGCTCCTAACAAGGAAGATCATTAGAAGTGATCAATTTTAAGCCTTAACAGGCCAATTTTATACTATAGTACTAAAGCTTATGGGTATAATCCCCACCTGAGTTTTATTTTTAAATTTGGTGGACTCCTTGTGAACATAGCAAGGGAAGAATTTACAGGCTTTGTTATTATAACCTTCCCTTTTTTCTTGGGAGTTTCCTCTTCCTCAATTTTTTCTTCCTCAACATTCTCCTCTTCATCTTCATCTTCATCTATGTCATATGCCTTACCTCCAGGAAGTGTGAGAGGAGATATTGATGACTTGGTTGTCTTCATGATTTTCTCTATCTTTTTTCTTCCTCTGTATACTACCTAGGGTAGCTTAATCTCATGTTCTATCCTTGCCTTGGCCTCCTAATATGTTCCAAATTATGTTTCCTTGGGATAAACAAGATCATTAAGGAGAGCTTCAATAATTTATTTAGTGTCATCAATATTCACCTTGTAATCCAATGTTTTACCCATGCCACTCTTAACCTAACTGCTTGGATGTAAACTTTGCCACAATCAACTAGAAAATAGATATCATGCTCATAGTCTTCTACTAGCTTCTTAGGAATCCTATATCTACCTTGATACCAATTTTTGGAAATATAAGGTAGGCTAGGTTACTAAGAGGGGAAGGGTGAATCAAGAACCAATAAAACTTTAAACTCACTTCACCAATTTATCCTTCATATATTATTTTGATCTAATTGTGTGCAAGAAAGAATGAAAGAAATAACATTCATAACACTTTGACACAAGATATGGTGACCTAGAAACCTTCCAAATAGAAAGTAAAAATGGGGTGGGGATGATACCCACAAGCTTTAGTACTATAGTATAAAGTTGGCTTGTTAAGGCTTACAATTGATCACTTCTGATGCTATGCCCTATTAGGATCAATAAGGACTATTAAGTCCACATTGTTAAAGGATTCACAAACATAAAATAAAGTATGCACTATGTTAGGAGATTTAGCAAAAGACCATTAAGTCTACCTAGTTAAAGGATTTGACTGATGCACCTGTTAGGATGAATTAGTGGTTGATCTCTAATCTGCAACTTTGATTTTCTAAATGAGATTCTTTTAATTGCAAAGATCATCTTATTGTGATAGAAAATTCTTTGCTATACCATATACTACATGTAGCCTTCTTCAACTCACACTCATATGCCTCTTACTTCTTCATATACATTGATTGATGACCATTTGGATATGATGCAATACATTACATATATATCAATCCAATTAATTTTCTTCTAGAGTTGGCTATAATACCAAATTCAACATAATTCACAAAGTAGGCCCATAGTTGTAACTTGGGTTTAGGAGACAAAATCAATGATGTTCTAACACTTGGAAGACATTGTTAACACTCAGCATGCTCAGGCACTTAGTTGAAGTTGAAACTCAGTCCATTCTAATCACTTTGGTAGCACAAACTTGGTTAGCACTATATGACTCGATGAACATTGAGAAAAAAATAGAGAAAGAAAATTCAAAGAAATATTTTGTAGGAGACATAAGAGACAAACAAATAAAGGAAAATTAGAAGTATCAACTAGAGAAAGGATGAGATAGAAGCCAAGAATTAAAAAGGTTAAATTTTATGATCATAGATGATGGAAATATTGAACAATTTTTAAAAAATTGTGACTTATACAAAAAATTTGAGAAGTTTGAGCTAGAGAATTTAGTAATAAGGCATATGATATTGAATATCAAGAAATTAACCAATATACAAGGACTTATTCCTAAGGACTTGTATATAGGACTTGTAAATAGAAAGAAGATAATGTTTGAAGAGGAATAAGAAAAAGATTAATAAGGAAACTATGTGAAGTATTAGATGATGAGAACCTTGAAAGAATAATGAAGAGTATTGAAGCTTTATTGAGAGATAATACCAGAGTCATATTAATAATGGGAGGAAATTATGAAGAAGTCAATAAACAAACTGAAGAGGCTATTGTCAAGGTCTTGACCTCTATAGAAGAAAGCTCAAGAAAAGAAAGAAAAGTGATAGGGGGATTAGTCCCTACTCACTCTATAGTAGAGGTACAAGAAGAGGAACAAGATAGATCAGTACCTACATGAGTAGCAATATAAGAAGAGAAATATACATAAATGAAAGAGGTAATAGAGACATTAGAAATCCCACATGTCATAATCGACATAGATATAATGTATGTGGATAACACAAGAATTACAATAGAAGATAATTTTAATAAATATTATGGCCTTAAAATTGTTGACAAATTGGTAGGATATACAAGTTCAAAGAATGAAGAGGAATAAAAAGATAGGAAGGATGAGGAAGGTGAGAAGAAAGAGAAGAAGAAAGATGAGGCAGGCTAAAAGAAGAATAAGGTAGCAAAAGAGAAGGAAGATGAGAAATAGAATGAATATTAGATAGAAGTAGAGGAAGAAATTTAGACAAAGGAACATGAATATATTCAAGATCAAAACATTTAGTTGGTTACACATGTTCAAACACCTAACACTAAGATTGTAAGCACCAACACACCTAAGACTCTGATGGAGTTACTAGTTACAAACATGTTATTAAGCACACTACTAGCATCTATTGGTAATCTAGAAATTGACTTATTTAGTAAAATTATTGCATTAGACATTGGTAGAATAGTGAAGAAAAAGAGCATTAAAAGAACACAAGAAGTCCTTGGAAAAGTGATGAGTAAACTTCAAGATATTGCACAGATAACTTGACCATTAAGTATGAACTAGAGAAGAGGGAAATGAGGTAATGAAAGTGTTTGATAATTAATTCAAGATATTAGAGGAAGTTGCAACTACAAAAGTACAAGTGAATCATGATGCACAGTAATTTGACATTGTTTGAAAGAATATCAAGAATGAATTAGAAAGTCTTCACTCTTAGATGTTTAGTTTAAGGAAGAATTTTGTATGTACAATTTACTTTGTCATACTGTATCTTTGTCAAGGATATTAATGAGAAGTTGAAAGAGAAATAGATAGAGATACATAACCTAGTAAATGAATTACAACTACCTGATATGAAGATTAAGGACTTAAAGAGAAGAATTGGAAAGATTTATGATGATATAAGTCTGATAGAGTTGGGGAGAGGGGGTGGGAGAGAGAGAGAGAGAGAGAGAGAGAGAGAGAGAGAGAGATCAAACAATTCTCACTCTTGAAAGAGAATTTAACCTTGAAGATCAGTAATGTTTAGAAGCAACTAGATGAATGTCTTAAGGATAAGACATCATATGAAAATATTTTATATTCAAATTTAAATTCAATGAAATTAGTAGTGTATGGACTATGCACTATCACCACTATAGCTGAAGTAGTCCATGACACTTTAGAGAAAGACTTCAAGAATATAAAGACAAGATTTTTTGATTGCATTTCATGAATATCAAACTCATCATAAAGAATTAGGGTAATAGAAAAGTTTGACTTGTATATAGTTTCTGACTCACCTTTTTCATTGATGTTAAAGGGGGAGTATAGTAAGGAAAATTGTATGAGGGAGTAGAGTAAGGAAACTTGTATACACATGAAAGGTAGTATTGTATAAGGTAGGTATATCATACAGTATAGTCAAAGGGCGAGTAATAGTGATCCACATTTTGAAAATTGTGTAATGTCCATGTAATAGATGTTACAAGTTTTAAAATTTTGTAATTTTGAATTTTTGGGACTTAGCCAATTTTCCCATATGTTGCCATCAATTCCAAAGGGAGAGATTGCTAGAAATTTTTCAAGTTTAGATGATATAAGGTTGTCATTTATATCAACATATAGTCATGATTAAGTGATAAAATCATAAAGATGAAGTTTTGATAGAAGGACTTAGAAAATTGTCCAAGTATCGTAGATTTTATATGCCAACATAGGGACTATTTTGATTGTTGTAGTTAATAGAGTTAATATTGGAATGTATTCAACTGAGGAGAGATATAATGGATTATGAGGATTCTGCAACTCAGAGTCCAAGGTTGTATGAATAATACAAAAAAAGATAAATCATATTTTCATGTATAGTGTTGAATAGACAAGATAGGGTGAAGATAAGGAATTGGATATTTTAGGTTAAGGAATTATTTTATTTACCAAAATAATTACTTGACTAATTAGGGATGACATCTTATATGTTTTTGATTAGATAAACAGGTTTTACAGGGAACTTGAAACCCAAAAGTTAGTACATAAGAAGGTTGATAATAAGCGTGATAGCCCAGCCAAAAAAGTATAAGTTCAAAGGCTGATAATAAGCATTAAGCCCAGCCAAAGGAAAGAGTACTAAGAAAAGACCAGGAAAAGGAAACAATCAAAGCCATGGCCAAAAGCCAAAAAAAAAAGCCAAAAGACAGCAAAAAAAAAGAACAGCCAAGATTTATTCCTCGTTCTTTCACTCCAGATCATGCATCACCTGAGCAGCCTCAAAGGCCTGTTGATTCTCCTCTATTTCCATCTATTGCACCCTTTTATTCACTTGGTCCTGAGTAGGAGTGGAGTTGTCCTTTTCAGGTTCATCCTCCATTCTGGCCTCGTCCCTGTCATTTCCATCCTCATCATTGTGCATTTCTCTATCTTTGATCCAGCCCATGAGAGAGATGATGTTGTTTTTGATGGATCTTAATAAGGAAAACATCTGATTCGCAAGGTTTTGATTGTAGTTTTCCAGATTGTGTATCCTCTATTTCGCCAGAGTGAGCCTATCAGTCGAATCCATTTTCCTGTTGGCATCCATTCCTTTCCTTGTTGCCTCAATGTGTTTCACCTGGTCTTTAACCTCCAAAAGCTCATGGAAAAGCTATTTGATTGATCTAAAATTATCAATCATGTTGTTGTGAGCATTATTTAAAAGGTTCATCCCTGTCTCCCTAGCTCTATTCGAAATAGCCACAATCACTAGATCAATTAATTCTTCTAGCTGCTGCTCTTCTTGATTATCCATGAGGATTTGGGGATTCTTGGCCTCCCTAAAGATACCCATTTTGGGGGTTTTGATATTAAATTTGATCCACGCTTTCCTCCTATTATTGGTCTGCACTTCCTTCTACATACCCACCTTTCTCCTCTTTTTGCTCCTCAGGGTGGAGATGGACAGGAGAAAGGGGCAGCACATATGCCTCCTCATATTGAGAGCGCACATCCTCCAGAATCTCCCTCTTGCACTTCTTCCTTCCAGTGTCCTCCTTTGTTTCATCCTACGTCTCCTTCACCACCTCCTTAGACTCTAGATCCTCCTCATCTTTGCTACTTCCCTCCTCAACCTTCTCAGCCTACTTCTGCCCAAGATCCCTAGGGCTTTTTCTACTTGGGGTTATGGGGGGGGGGGGGGATTTTTTGACATGATAAGTCGCTGCTTTCCTTGAAGAGGAGATCTTGCCTTTCTCAGAACTGAGGCTCTAAATATCATTGGAGTCAGAGGAGTAACTGGAACTTCCAGACTCCACTATCTCAGTCTGAGGGGGGGCATTGCTAATAGTCTGAGCTTTGAAGTGCTCATGGATAAGTAGCAGCAGCAACTCATGCAGAGTCAGGTTTGCAATGGGCTTCTTTTTGAAGCTGTCCATCACCTTACTCATAGAGGTTAACAGATAAAAAGGGAAAGAAATTCTAGCTTTCTTCCAAAAATGATTTAAAATAACAAAGTGGTGGGTTCGAGCTCTATCAAACCTTGGGTCCAAAGTGATATACTCAATAACAGCTTTTAGAACATACCTCCACTACTTCTTCATGGAGTCGGGGACATAGTAGGTGTCAATTTTTTTCAATGCCTTCAATTCCCTCATATCAACAAGGCCCTCCTCATGGAGTCAGGGACATAGTAGGAAGCTCACTCATATCAACAAGGCCCTCCTAGCAAAGAAAATCTAGCACATCTTTAGTAGCATGGGGGAATGGAGAGACACTGTGGTGAACAAGTATATAAAAAGGCCCTCTTTTTAGTTCACTCTTTTCAGTGAGGATATCCCCAGAGGTTTAGTTGTTTGGAACAACTTCTTAAAAGCTAGGGATTTGGCTAACTCTAAGGTCTCCTGGAAGCTAGGAAATGGGGAGAACATTCTATTCTAGATGGACTGCTAGTTCCTCAGGGCCCCCTCATTAATAACCCTAGCTATGGTGTTTTGGCTAATGATTGCATCAACCTTTTTGGGCACAAAGTTAGCAACTACATGACTGAACAGGGATGGAAGGACCTCTCTATTATCTCAGAGGACCTTAAACCAATTATGATCATGCTTAATTCCTTATCCCTCAGCACCAACAAGGATGAACTGGTTTGGAGGGATAATGCCAATGGGCTCTATTCGGTTGCCTCTAGGTACTCTGCTTTATGGAGTACAAAAGTGTCTCCCCCTTGGTCGAGGGCCTGGCTCCTAGGCCTAACGCCAAAAGTCAACATATTTTTTTGGTTGGCACTTCAGGACAAAAATCTCACCAAGGAAAATCTCATTAAAAGAGGTCATATCATGCCCAACAGATGTGTTTTATGAAAAGATGAGTCAGATACAGGCAATCATTTGTTCATTCATTGCTCTTACTCCAGGACAGTCTGGGACTTCCTCACCCAGGACCTTGACCATAGCTGGTGCATTTCTTCCAACCTCCTAGACTTTTTCTGCCAATGGCATGGTATGTTCAACGAGTCTGCCTTGAAGGAAATCAGCTACTGGCTCCTGCCCCATTTTTGTTGGAGCATATGGAAGGAGAGAAACAACCAAATTTTTAGAGACAAGGAGGAGCCAGCTTTGGTTTTTGGAAGGAAGATCTTTAGTAACATAAAGGAAAAATATTTCATGAGGAAGGGGGGAGCTTTTGAGATAGGAGGCAGGAATAAGGAGAAGGTAAAAGACAAAATGAGAAAAAGATAGGAAGCCAAGTGGCTCCTCCCCCCTGAAGGCTGGCACAAAGCCAACTTTGATGGAGCCTCCAAGGGCAACCCTAGATCCTCGGGTAGTGGAGGTGTGGTTAGAAATGAAAATGGAGATAGTATTGCGGCTTTCACTCTCCCATTGGGTTTCCAAGCAAATCATTTTTCTGAAGCCAACGCTGCGTGCAATGTTGTTAAACTGGCTTTTGAAATTGGGGTCACCAATTTATGGCTGGAAGGGGACTTGAATAACATTATTAAGTGCATCAATGGCAATTCATTTCCATCTTGGACGATTGCAAATCTTATCAATGAGACTAGAGAGACCCTTTCCAAATTCAAAAAATTCCACATCACCCATACTTTCCGGGAAGCAAACCTAGTTGATGACAGGTTGGCAAATATAGGGGTCAACACAGACCAAAAATTGACTTGGTTTCTCGAAACTTCTTTGCTAGTGAATGTCAAGTGTCAGATCAACTTGGATAAAATCCAAGGAAGTATGGAGGATATCAAGTTGTAATTATGAATATGAAAGGGTTAAGATATATGTGTACTTTTCATAATAGAAGAGTGGGAATTCATAAATGCAAATATCCTTCATTGATTAATTTCCATGCTTTGTGGGTTGTTTATTGCAATCATTTCAGGGGCAACAACAGAGTTATTTTTCTCTGCTCTTTGCTTAATCTCGGTGGTCCATTCCAGTCTCATAGTGAAGAGCTTATGAGTAAAGTGGGTGCAGAGATGGTGGGCAAGGACTTTGAGTGGGAAAAGCTGGATGAGGGTGGGGTAACCAAGTATCTCATGAAGCTGCATGGTTTTGATCAAGAGGTGACCAATAGTATGGTGGGGTCCTAGAAAGATGGCAGGGTTAAGGTGAATGGCATCAATTTTTGGATAATGGAGGGGGTGATCACGGTTGTCACCGAGATCCCTATCGAGGGTTTCAAATTCTTCAAGGATAAGAAGCTCTCAACCAATACGGTTAGGGATTTTGTGGAGAGTGAGAAGGATGACATCTTATATGTTAACCCTAATTGATAAAAAGGGTTTTTTGCATTTTGAAACATGTGTAAATACATGAAGGTTGATAGAACAAAATAACTTGGTATAAAGGAGATAACTTTAGATGTAAAGTGTTGGGTAATGTCTATGACATTAAAATGTTTTTTTTAAGATGAAAAATATGACATTATATCAAAGTAGTAGGACATATGATCATTTTTGTAAAGAGAAACAAAGGAAAATTAGTTATTGAAGATATCAGCAATAGTAAGAGGTTTTGTACTTATCTCTTGTATTAAACAAATATTATTGTATATTGCATGTTTGGAAAGTGGGATTATCTTGCATATTTTTTGTAATTGTAACAAAAATCCTAATAGGGTTGAGGATTATAACAAGGCCTAGTCCTCTAGCAAGGACCAAAATACTATATGGATGTAATAGAATCTTTTCAAGGTCAATATCTTTCACAATTTACTTTTGATTAGTGAATCATTTTGTGGGTACCATCCCCACTGGGGGTTTTCCTTAGATATGGTTTCAATAGTTAACAAAATATGGTATTATGTTTTAAATTACTTTATGGTTTTATTTAATATTAAACTTAATCATTTTTATTTTGCATTCAAATTTTAAGATTGTTAATGATATATACAATTGGGAAAAATTTTGTGAAGTAATAATTCATTCGCACCCCCCCCCCCCCCCCCCCTCCACCCCACTCAGTATTTCCTATTTCTAAATACACTTCTAAAACCCTTACCATTTATCATTTATTATCTCCCTTCTTAAGCCAATATAATTGAGAATGGATTGGATAAGTTATGTCATATAGTAAGTTCCAAAAATAATCTATTACACTATGACTATAATCTCAATAGTTCTAAATTAATTCTAGTTATGGATAAATCAATATTGATTGCAAAAGGATATCCTCCATTCAATCCAACCTAACCCATCCACAAAAGTGTTTCTCCAACAAGCATGGGAATTACATAGTTTAGAAGACATTATTCCCAGTCCTTCATCAACTGAGGTCTAATAGAAATATGTAATTTATAGAAGAACCTTTATAAATATGTCAATCAAGTCAAATTAGTAAATCATTACACTTACCCAAAAAGATGATACAAAACCCTTCCATTTTCCATGCATCATCTCCCTTTTTAAGACAACACAATCAAGTCAATTCTAGATAATTTATGTTTTACTATGAGGTCCCAAAAAAGTTTAATTTAGTGTCACTATAATTACATAAGTTATAAATTGATGGATCCTCCATTTTGCAAGAGATTTCTAGGAGTGAAATATATTTTCTCTACATGGATTATTCATCCTCAAAAACATTGATTAAGGTGTTAGAATATTTAGAATAACTGAGAGGGGGGGTGATTCAGTTATCCTTAGGTCTATCTGTACCAATTCAAATTTTACTAACTCCAAACAACTTAAACAAATTATTGAAACCACTCAGAAAGTTATTGTCAACTTAACATAGTCATTCATTACTTAGCTCTCTATTCATTACATGTTGACTAAACAAAACAATGGTAAATAGCATGCATCACACATAACATTCACATCTATATGACATCATTATTTAATGTGGAAACCCAAACTCGGAAAAACCACCAAGTAACATACTACCAATTTTCACTCTTCTGAAGTGAACTCATTAAGAGCCAACCCTGTTAAAGGGTTTAATCACCTTATCAAGAGTGACATAGTTAGAGGACTTTGGATCATTCCATTAGAATGTTATCTTGATTAAGGTATTTATAAAATAACTGTTACGTCAACTTTGATTAAAGAATTTTTACTACTACAATGGTTAGAGAGTAATGTTAGGTTTGATCTATAAACATATAAGTCACTTTGTAAATTCAAATCTCCATTTCGCTCATTTGTAGGTTCATCAATTGGACTTCATTAACATCTTTGTCTATGATCTTCTTTAAAACTCATCAAACAATCACCCTTCACCAATCTTCTCACTTTTTTCTTTTCTACTTTGTTCTTCATAGGTTCTCCACAAAATCACTAATAAAAAAAAAATCAACATTAGAAAATATCTAAAACATTCTTTGAAAAACATCATGGCAAGCCTGAGCAGAGGTAGGGGTGGTTTTCAAATTTTGAATTTAGAGAAGGGTGGGATTACTCTGGATTGTCAAAATTAGAACCCTGGTCTAGAGCACAAGCTATAGAAGGGGGACGATCAAGGGTTGTGTACAGGGGATCATTCAAAGAATGCTAATGGGGACCTAGATGCTCCCCCAAAGGAAGTGGTCACGATTCCTTTGGTTCCCAAAGTGGGTCAGTCAGCCAAATGGTCTTCTCTTTTTAGGATCAAGCCCTCAGTTAAGTCATCTTTCATGCCTATTAAGATTCTCCCCAAGATGGAGAAAGGTTCTTACTCCATTGCCATCCCAGACAAAATTGTGGATCATAGTATTCGATCCATGGCTTCTACCTTGATTGGTAAATTTTTGGGGCCTAGACCAAATATAGATGATGTGACATCTTTTATTAAGAAGAAATGGGCTCTTAAAGGACAAGTTTCAGTCCTGGCCATGGCAAAGGGTTTTCTTCTTTTGAATTCACTTGCATGGAAGACCTTTCTTCCATTCTCAGTGAAGGCCAATGGGCTATTGGTCGTTCCACTTTGGTCCTCCAAAAGTGGTCTTCTAAGATGAACCTAAATGACTCATTTTTTGTTCAAGCCCTTTGTGTGGGTTAGACTACCCGAATTGCCATTAGAATTTTGGAATGAACATGTTTTTGTGGGGCTAGCTAGATCTTTTGGAGAAATTCTATTTTTCGATCCGATCACTACCTCTAAAAGACATCTCAACTATGTGTGCATCTACATAGGCTTTAGAGAAGGCACATACATGCCAAAAACTATGGCTTTTCACTCCAAACTTGGAGTACATTTTAAAAAATTGATCTATGAAATAGTGCCTTTTGCCTGTTTCCTTTGTCTGAAGGCTGATCATAAGGCAAACCAATGCCCAAGGCCTATGAAGTAGAAACATTAGGCTCTTGTTAACTTGGCCAAAGAAAAGAAGAAATCCAAGCCCACTAGCACCTCTGTCAAGGGAAAGAAGAAATTGATCTAGAGACATAAACCTGCCAAGCAGCCCAAAAACCCATATGGCAAGGAGTTCAAGATAAATACCATCAGGTAGGATGGAGTCCAAGGTGATAAAAGTGGTAATGGTCCATCCCACTCTAACTCCAAAAAATAGGACAGAGTCCACAGTAGTGATTTAGCACCAAAGGGTTCTATAGTAGAGGGCCCAACTATTGTTGCCATAGCTATGGCAGAAGACAATGTGTTTTTTGAGAAAGAGCAGAATGTAGGAAGGTAGGAGACCCCCCAGGTAGAGATTACAAGGGTCTCTAACTTAGATCCCCTAAATAATGGTGTTGTTGATTCCTTGAGGGTGGTGGATCACAATCAAAGTGACGATTTCATCGGTGATGGGTCTGGTTAGGTGGGAAGTCTTGTTGCTCCTCTAACAAATCTACCTGCATCCAAAGGTCTAGGGCCAAAGATCATAGAGCTTATTAACAACTCTTCTATAGATCATATCTCACAATGGAAAGATTGGATTGATAGCTACTCTCAAGACAATATAAATGGCTAGAGTTTAATTTTAAAAAAGAAGAAGAATTGTGACCAACCTCCACTGTCACTAGCGACAACTAGAAGCAGGGTTAAGGCTAATGTCAGAGGTAAGCCCAAGGCTCCAAGAAGGAAAAATATGAATTAGTTATTGCAAGAAGAGATCATAAAGAACTTGGCAGATGGGAGCCAAAGAACCATCAAGGAATACTCTGGAAGTAAGAAATGAAGATCATATCTTGGAATATAAGGGGCCTAAATGGGGCTCACAAATAGAAGATAGTTAGGAATATGATCGGAGATCAAAGACCAGATTTTTTATTAATTCAAGAAACCAAAATGAGAAAAGATGTAGTAGGCAAGCTCTCTTTCAACAAAAGCATGAGTGGTGAGGCCACAGACTTGGAGAGAGCTGTAGGAAGGATGTTGATTCTCTATAATAACAAGACTTATCAGATATCTATTATCTATAATGTATGTAATGCCCTCCTATGCAAGGTGTCCCATATTCATATCAATGATTCCTAGTTTATCTTAAATCTTTATGCTCCCAATTCTAAAAGGGAGAGAAAGGTGTTCTGGGCTAAGATACTAGAGGTTATTAGCATCAATAACATAAAAAAAGGGATAATAATGAGGGATTTCAACTCCCTCTTGTCTGATGATGATAAAAGTGGAGGGCTTGCCCCAGATCAAGAAAGTAAGTTAGACCTTTCAAACTTCATTAACAATTTGGCTTCTATGGATGTTGATCTCCTAGGTGGCAGATTCACTTGGTCTAATAGGAGAGTTGGGGAGGATTGCATCCAAGTTTGTCTTGATAGAGCCCTTATTTCCCCTATTTGGTTGCAAACCCACTCCTATAGGGTTTCCCTTCTCCCTAGAGTGGGATTGGACCACTCCCCCATATCTCTCTTTGTGTTTGTCCTCTTGTGATCAAAAGGTCTTTCCCTTTTTTATTCAAGAAAATGTGGATTTCCCACCCAGCTTTGGAAACCAAGATTTCTTCATGGTGGAAGATTGAGGTGGAAAGTACTACAATGTTCAAGGTGGCCCAAAAATTGAAGAATGTGAAAAGAAATATTAAAGTCTGGAACAAATCATACTTTGGCCACATTTTCTAGGATAAGGATGAGAAGACTAAATAGCTTTGCATAGTCTAGGAAGAGATTCAGCAAGATGGATATAATGATTAGAATTGGCTGGAGGAAAGGTTTATTCTCTCTAACCTCTGCAACATCATCTCCAAGGAAGAACATTTTTTGGAAACACAGATCAAGAGTTAATTGGCTTAAAGAAGGGGACCAGAACACCAAGTTCTTCCACTTATCTACTTTAAAACATAAGGCATATAACAAGATTTCTAGCATCAAGGAAGGATAGACTTTGTTATCTAAATATAATAAGATAGCAGATGAAGTAGTGCATTTTTTCTCTTCTCTCCTCACTAAGGATCATTCTCTCTCAGTGGCTGATCAAGAGGAAATTTTGTCTACTATTCCTTCACTACTGCAAGCCCACCATAACTCTATGTTGAAATCTATCCCATCCCGAGAGGAAATTTGTTCAAGCTCTCAACTCCCTTTAAGGTGATAAGGCCCTTGGTCTGGATGGTTTCCCAACTTTCTTTTTCCAACTCTATTGGGAGGTGGTCAAAGGGGACATTGTGAAGGGCAGTGCAAGAATTCTTCAAGGCCAAAAACCTTTTGAAAGAACTCAATGCCTCTTTTATGGTTCTTATACCAAAAATTAGGGCAGATTTGATGGATAAGTTTAGGCCCATCAGTCTTTGCAACTCTTTCTACGAAATCATATCTAAAGTCCTTACCACTAGGCTCCTCAGAGTTCTTCACCTAATTATCTCCCCATAGAAAATTGTCTTTGTCCTAGGGAGATAGATTCTAGACTCTATTATCATGGTGCATGAGGTGATTCACTCTCTTGAAGCTTTTAAGAAGGAAGGTTTTGTGCTCAATCTTGATATGTCTAAAGCTTATGACAAAGTGGATTGGAATTTCTTGATGGTTGTCCACCAAGCTTTTGGTTTTGATTCCCAAGTTTGTAAACTCATCTTTTAGCTTTTCTCTTCACCTTCTTTGTCTATTCTGGTTAATGGTTCCCCCTCAAAAAAAAAAATTCCCTTCAAGAGGGCTAAGACAGGGTGATCCCCTATCCCCTATTCTCTTCATCATTTTTGGCTGATTATATGAGAAGGCTAATTATGAGAAAAAGACAAGATTGAAGTTTGCAATGTCTCAAGCCTTCATCTGGTCATCTTTCTTTCACCCACCAGCAATTTGTGGATGATACTATTCTGGGGTAAGATGCTATGGTCCAGGAGGCCAAAGTCTTTAAGGGTTTGCTGAATACTTACACTAGGGGTTCTGGCTAGGCTATTAACTAGGATAAGAGCTCGGTCTATTTCATCAATACTCTGCTAGAGAGATAGAGAAAAATTTCTCGTATCCTAGGAAGTGGTATTGGGACCCTTTAAGCAAGTTATCTTGGTATGCCTTTGGGGTCCAAACCCCTAGAATCATTTTGGAACAACATCATTGATAGATTCAACAAGAAATTAGCTAGTTGGAAAGGTGCTACCCTTAGCTAGATAGGTAAATGCACTTTGGTGAAATCAATATTCCAAAATATCTCCACTTATGCCTTAAGTCTCTTTGGGATTATGGCTAAGCAACCTGAAAGAATGGAGAAGATTCAAAGGAACTATCTCTAGATAAGGGTTGAAGAGCACAAGAGATATCATCTTGTTGCTTGGGACCATGTTTACCTTCCCAAATGTTGTGGGGGCCTTGGTATTAGAAAAATCAGACACCTCAATAATGTTCTTTTAGCCAAATAGATCTAGCACATTTTTTAGAGTATTGGAGAATGGAGGGAAATCATGATTGAGAAATACCTGTGAAGGTAATCTCTTAGCTTTTTGCTTCATGAGACTAAAATTTCTCAAAGATCTTACATATGGAATGGGATCCTAAAGGCAAAATTTATGGCTAAGTCTAAGGCTAAATAGAAATTTGGTAAAGGTGAAAATCTCTTATTTTGGTAGGACGACTGGATGAGCTAGGGACTTCTTATTGATCACCTTGATTATGGAAGATGGGTAGAGCCATGCATAAGAAGATATGGTCTAAATGTTAGTGATTATAGAATAGGCAATGGATGGAAAGACCTGTCTATGATATCCCCAGACCTTAAATCTTTGATGATTAGCCTGAATTTTATTTTCATAAATAACAAGAGGGATTAAGCTATTTGGCGAGATAACTTGAATGGGTAACACTCAATTACCTTTGGGTATTTTTCATTGTGAAAAAGAATGGTTAAACCCATCTAGGCTAAGGCATGGACTCCTGGCCTTACCCGAAAAATCAACATATTCTTTTGGCTTCTGCTCCAAGACAAGATCCTTACTTTGGATAATTTAGCAAAGAGAGGTTAGATTATCCCCAATAGGTGCAATTTATGTAAGCATGACTTGGAGATGGTCAATCACTTATTTATTCATTGCTCCTATTTCTCCAAAGTTTGGAGCCTCTTGACTAGGGACTTTGGGGTTAGCTGATGCCCCCCAGCTAACATCCAAGAATTCTTCAACCAATGGAAGAGTTCACACTTAGGTATGATTACCTAGTTAATTTTCTCTTGGTCCCTCCTACACATCTGTTGGGGAATTTGGAAAGAGCAAAATAACCAAATTTTCAGAGACAAGGAATCCCCTGAGTTTGTTATTGCTAAGAAAATTGAAAGACTAATGAAGGAGAACTTCACCATCATAAAGGAAGGAAAAATTGAAGAAGAAAGGAATAGTAGAGAAAGGAAAAAGGATAGGCATAGGAAAAGACAAGAGGCCAGGTGGTCTTTCCCTCCTGAAAATTGGTACAAAGCCAATTTTTATGGGGCTACCAAAGGGAGCCCTGGCCCTGTTGGTAGTGGAGGCATCATTAGAAATTGATATGGTGGGGGAGTTGTAGCTTTTTCCTACCCTCTTTGACATTAGATGAATCATTTCACAGAAGCTAGTGCTGCTAGTCACATTGTTAAACTGGCCCTGGCTTTTGGGATTGAGAACCTTTGGCTAGAGGGGGATTCTTTAAATATCATAAATTGCCTAAATGGTAACTCTATGCCTTCTTGGACCATTGCGAATGTGATCAAGGAGTTAAATTCTAACCTAGGTAAGTTAAAAAAAAACCCATATTAGCCACATGTACAAGGAGGCCAATTCAATAGCCAATTGGTTCGCAAATGAAACAGTCACCAAAAATTTGGCAATGATGTTGCATGTTGGCGACAACTTTCTGGTAGTAGTGAATGATTTAATTCTACTAGACCACTTCTAGGGAAGTACTAAAATAATCCAAAATTAATAATGGGAAGATCTGCAAGATTGCATGTCAGAGTGGGAGTAAATGAAAATCATGCGAAACTCTTCAAAACATGATACAATGTATGTATGGCACACTTTATTGGTTGTCTTAAATACAACCATTAAAACTGATAAATTCAAAAAAGCTTTCGAGTTTCACATTTTGAAGGAGGCTAAATTTTGTAAGAAAACTGTGAGCAGGTGGGGGCTTATTGAACCTGAGGAAACCATAGTAGGGGAGAGAAGTAGGAGGGAGCCATTGGGGGAGGTGGAGAACTGGAAGAAGAAATTGAAGGTTTGGCATAAGTTGGAAAAGGGCAGAATCACTAGATTCATGGAGAAGCTCCATGGATTTAATGCAAGGATGACCAAGATTATGGTGGATTCCTAGAAAAATGGGAGAGTCAAAATCGATGGGGTCACCCACCATGTCAATGTAGATTTGATAGCCCAGGTTGCAGAGATCCCTCTGGAAGGGAGTAACTTCTTTAGAGACAAGAAAATGCTGACAAACACTGTCAAAGTTTCTATGAAGGACCAAGATGAGAGGAATAAACTCATCAAGCAAAGACATATTATGAGATGGAGTCAATTAAAAAACTATGGAGCTATGTCCTAAGGATTATCATTGAATATATCTCTCTAGATCCTAGATTTGATAAGATCAGAACACATCATTTTGTTCTGCTTAATCACTTTAGGCATGGAATCAAAATCTCTTTTCCTTTTTATCTTTTCACCTCCATGAGAAAGGGTATCAAGGGTTTTAAGAGGAAGCCTATCGCTAACCCAACCCTTCACAAGGGATTGCTCCTCTAGGTCTATGAGTACCTGAAGACTCAAACTAGGGGAAAATCCCTCGATGATACTAGGTGTACATCTAAGGAAACTAGAAGTTCAGATTCTAAGGATGTGCACAACATAAAATTGGAAGAAAAGGACAATACTTCCTCTAAAGGTAAAGCCCCCAAGGAAGGAAAGTCACTCCCTCTACCTACATTCCCTGTAGAAAGAGCCCCAGAGGCTTACCCCCCATTCCCCCTAAGTCTAAGCCTTGGGAGGAGGAGGAGGATAATGATGATGAAGAGGATACAGACTCAGAGGAAGAGAAGAAGGGGGAGGATGATTAGGAGGAGGAGAACGGGAGGGAAATTGAAAAGGAGGAGGATTCAACTAACATGTCAGGGAATCCCAAGAAAAGGAAAGCAGATGAGGCTTTGCTGCTAGATGAAACCAATGACCAAATTCCTAAGACTCTAGGCCCTAGCCCCATTACCTCTCCATCTAAGGGGAAGATAGAAATTCTAGGAAAAAAGAGTGGGGAGGTGATAACAAAAAATAGGAGGAGGTCTTAGAGAAATTTTAATATGAATACTGCAAAATTGGGGATAGTCAGGGAGCTGACAAATCTTCGAGTGATGGAAGACAATGATGGAAAAGCCCACTTTGATAAGCTCATTGACCCTGCATTGGTCATTATCTCTAATAGTGTGAGGGAAACTAGGCTAAATATTTTGAACAATTCTAAGAATAGCATGATAGACAATTTTTGGTCTATCAAATGGTCGTTCCATGAAATTGAAGACCTTAAGGGGAAAAGAAGCTGGGAAGGAAGCTAGAAAATTAGCAGTGACCAGGGGCACAATGAAGAGAAGAGAAACCAGGATGGAAGCCAACAACACTACTATGTTCAGGAACACAATGTTGATGAGGAGGATAGAATCACCAAGGTTGAAAAAAGAGTCCAAAGGATGGAGTTCTCCCATTAGAATCTGGCTAATCAGGTGATTGCTACATTGAATGCCCTAAATGAGAACATTAAAAATCTAGGTGAATCATTGATGAGTGCTCAATTTGGTGAGGAAAATATGGAGAAGGCTAGCTTGGACATTGGGTAAGTTGAGGATGATTGGAAAGAAACCAGTGATCTGGCAGATGATTAGAACTAGGACCAAGAGGACATAGACAACTAGAAGACCAATGAGGCTGCAGAGACCTTGTAGGTTCTTGATAGAGAGAACTAATAGTTAGTTCTTTCTTGTTGTCTCATTTTTTCTATTGTAGCTATTTTTTTGTTTCCTGGTCGTAGGCCTACTGTTTGGGTTTGGCTTTTGATAAGTAGATACAGTGTAGCTGGACTTTTCTTAATATTTCTATTTCAGATATGTTGTAAAAACTTTTGGGTTTCAAGATCCCTATAAAACCTATTTTACTTAATCAAAAATATTAGAAACTATCCTATATGCCTCCTTAAATAGGTATCTTTGATCTTTTGTCACTTAACCATCACCATAGATTTTAAGGTCTATTTAGATTTAATGAATCTATCATCATTTTTCCTTCTAATCCTTCCTTTATACTTCTAGAAACTTCTCTTTAAATTATTTCCTTTGATCACATAAAAATTTTGATTTGTGCTTTAAATATGTCAACTCATCAATCCTTATCATCCATGCATTTTAAATAATCCAAAAATTCAACTATGTTGGCCTCAAACTTGATTCTTTTACAAACTATCATTTGCTGACACTCGGTCATCATTGTGTTCTTCTACTCTGTCAACATTGTATAGCTTGGTTTCTACTATTCTCTCTTTCTTGGCTTTTACTAGCTTTCTCGATCTTTAGTATGCTCACTTGCTACTACATTTTCCTTCTTCAAATTTCTCATCCATAACTATCACTCGACTGATATTCTTTTTTTGGCTAACTCTTAAGTTTCTTAATCTTTTGTTTTATCATCCTTCCTTGACATTTTTAAATAGTCACTCGATCGAGCTTAGTGTTTTACTCAATTGTTTATTTTCTCTTCTAAGCATCAACTCAATTATCTTCTTTACTTCATATAATGAACAAAGAATACATTATCTTGTCAAATGCTAATTGATCAAGTGTCCATTGTAAGTCTATCATACTCACTCCTCTTTACTCAAAAACTTCACTAGTTTGTCTAGTTATATTTGTTTTCAAATCCTCTTCATCAATCAACAAATATGGAACTCTACATTGTTAGTAAATTTCTCTCCAATAAGGTTTGGCATCAATGAAAACATAAAAAATGTTCCAAGTGTAGTTTCCAATAATCTCCCTCTTTGGCATTGATGGCAGTCATTCTCATGATTTATCATTATTATCTCCCTCTATGATTTGATACAAATTTGCATTAATAACCTTACTTTTATTTTAATTCTCATCTTTTATTTACATTATGACTCTCATTAAAACAACCTCTTACTCTTCTCCATGTATGATACCAATTGTAGATTCAATTATAACACCAACTATAATACCAACTATATTAGCTCCCTCTTTCACATGTCTTCCTCTTAACTTTCATATCCCATTCCTATATATTAGCACATATTCTCCCTCTATATATATGTGCTGATAGTCATATATATCAGCACATATCTCTCTCACTCATTATGATATAGGATGGTAACTATATATATTCTCCATCTTTGACAATAATGCCAAAGACATCATCCATAAACTTTCTTTGGTTTCATCATACATATCATCTTCTCTTTGTCATTGCCTAACTGATATTACAAGATCATTTATTTTTTCATCTTAATCTTGACTCCTTTTAGTCTCATTTACTTATACTTTTGTCCATTTCTTAACAATCTTTAGGAAGTTCCTAAAGTAGGACTTCCTACATTAATGTGAAAAATATTGTAATCATAATATTTTATGTAATGCTTCATCACTTCTTATCTTTCTTCAGATAAGGTAATGACCCCTAACTTACCTCTTATATACTCAAAAACATTCTTAGGTAATGCCATAGTGAATATATCAGCTATCTATTCATTTGTGATTACATACTCTAGTCTTACTTCTTTGTCTTATACCAACTCTCTCAACTAATGATGCTTGATAGTAATGTTTTTTTTTTCCTTTTTTTGCATCACAAGATTCTTGGATATGTTTATAGCACTTTTTTTATCACAATATATCACAACACTTTTAGTAATCTCTTTCTTCATGCCTTTCAAAAATTGCTTGATCCACAAAATATTTGAACAATTAACTATTGTAGACAGATACTCAACCTCTACTATAGATTGAGAAATATAGTTATGCTTTTCACTTGTCCATGAAATCAATTTCTTGCCTATAAAAAATGTGCCTTTACTTGTACTCTTTTTTTCATCAATGTTTCCATCCCAATCAAGATGTGTATAAACATTTAGTTAAAACTTATTACTTTTCTTATACCATAATCCATAGTCTTCTATTCGTTTTATATATCTCAATATCCTTTTCACAACCATCATGTGATTTTCATTAGGATTATCAAAAAATCAAGCAACAACACCAACTACTATTGCAATGTCAAGTCTACCATGTACAACATATTGTAATTTTTAGTCATTAACCTATATAATGTTTGATTCACCTTAGTAGAATCATCATTCTTTGAAAGTTTGTGACTGTAACCATAGGTGTTGGAACTAGTCTCAAATCCTCCATTAAAAAAGCCTTCAATATCTCCTTGTTATACTTTGATTGTGTAATGTATATACCTTTCTTCATCTGATAAACTTGCAAACCAATAAAGGAACTGATTTATCCAAGCATTGACATATCAAATAATTTCTTAATATCATTAGAAAATTATTTATACAGCATATCATGTCCTCCAAAAATGATATCATCAACAAAAAAATCAGCTAGAAATATCTTGTTCTTAGATTCACTTTTCAAGTATAGATTGATATTATCATTAGTTCTTGCAAAACCAATTTTCACAAATAAGTGTGTAACCTTTCATACCATGCTCTAGGGGCTTGTTTCAAACCATATAATTCTTTGTGAAACTTACATACCATATTCTTCCTACTAAAATCAACAAATCCTTTAGGTTGTTCAATGTTGTTTCCTTGTTCCTTGTGACTTCTCCTTTTTCATTCAACTTGTTTTCTAATACCCACTTATTTAAAATCACATTATTGTCCTTTGATCTAGGTACAAATGTCCATTTCTTGTTCTTTTCTATTTGATCAATTTCCTCATTCATTTCCCTTATCCAATCTTTGTTCTCCAAAGAATCTTTGATAGATTTAGGCTCAACCTCACGTAATAAGCATGTGTTATTCTTCAACATAGTTCTTGTCATGACTCTTGAATCTTTTCTTCCAACGATTTGGTTTGATGTATTATTTATTCTCCAATATTTTCTAGGATAGGTTTAGGTCTCCTTTCTTCTTCATGTATTTCACGTAGTTCTTTTTGTTCATCCCTTTTAGGTATCTCTCACTGCAACTTGTCATTGTCTATTAGATGTTCATTTTCCTATCTCTAATGTTCGACTTCTTTATTTTGTTACTCAAATCCTATAACCTAATGCTCAATAGCCTACTAATGCTCAATAATTCTCTTCTACTGAACCTTAGTAGTGCCTAGTCACTAATGTTGACAACCTCTTTCCCTAGTTTAGGTAATCTACTTGGTTATCCTTCATAGATGTAGAAAAAAGTTATTTAATCTTCAGGTTCTTTCTTGTATTACTCTTCATTCTTCTCTACAAATTCATCAACTCTAACATTTGAACTTTCCACAATTTTGTAAGTGTTAGAGTTCAAACACTTATATGCCTTGCTTTTAGTAAAATATTTTTGGAATATGTATTCATCACTCTTTGCATCAAATTTTCCTTTCCTTGCATCTTTCAATATGTAACACTTTCTTCCAAAAAATTTGAAATAATTCACATTAGGTGCATAGCCATACCAAAGTTCAAAAGGTGTTTCGTTTGTACCTTTCTTAACTTGAACTAAGTACAGAGTATAAAATGCAGTAATAACAAATTTCATCCAATATTTATATGAAATAATATTTTCTACCATTAGTTTCCTTGCATAGTGCATGATTGATTTATTCCTTCTTTTAACTATTTCATTATGTAGTGGATTTCTTGGTACACTCATTTTTCTTTTGATTCCTTTGTCATTGCAGAATATGTTGAACTTGTCTGATGTGAATTCACCTCCAATATATGATCTCAAGTACTTTAGACTCTTTCTTGTTTCCTTTTTAACTCTACCTAAATACCACTTAAACATTTGAAATGCATGATACTTTTTTTTAGTAAACATCACAAAAATCATTCTAGAGAAGTCATCAACAAATAGAATAAAGTATTTTTCATAATAATAGCTTTGTACTCCAATAGGACCACAAAAATTAGTATTAAAAAACTCCAAAATATCATTAGAGAAATTTTTTTTTCTCTTGAAACTAGACTTTATCATTTTTCCAATTTTCCATTTGACATCATCTTATTAGGTTTTCTCAATCTTGGTAATCCTCTTACTCTTTTCATCTTACTAATTCTTACCAAATTATCAAAGTTCAAATTACATAACCTCTTATGCCATAACCAAATATATTTAAATTGTCAAAATAGAAAAGTATCTTTAGATAGGTATAGGTATAATAATTTACCTCTTGTTTAATCACCACTTCTAATTATTTTAGTAGTTGCATCATAAATATCTACCTTTCTATTTTAGAAATCAACTCGGTAGCCTAAACTAATCAATTGTGCCACAATCAACAAGTTATATTTTAAACTATAAACCCAATATACATTTTCACATCTAATCTTATCATTTAGTAGAATTGGTCATTTACCTTTTACATAACATGGTGCATCATTTCAAAACTTAACATTGCTTCCATTATAACGTTCTAACTTTTTTAACTTGCTTGTATTACTAGTCATATGGTGTGAACAAGTCCTATCAATTTTTCATCTTTCATTCTTATTTACATGTGAGATAAATGTAGTTTTCTCATCTTCATCAAATTCATCTTTTATTGCAACATAAAAAAATTCATCATTTTAATTAGAATCACTACCAAAGCCATTTTCTTCAATAATATAACAAGATTTCTTACCTTTTCCTTTGTAGTTTTTATTATCTTGATTGTCTCTTATGTCTCTCTTTCCTCAGTATTTGTTGTCCTTCCTTTCTTCCTTCTCATCTCTATCAGGACATCTTGCAGCAATATGACCAACTTTGTTACATGTAAAATAGATAATATGGATTTTATCTTTGTATTTTCCTCTTGGTAGCCTTCTTGCCAACAATGATTATAACTCATCAAGTTCATCATATGATTCACTATCATTGTCTACTTGTATTCTCTTCTTCTTTTATTTAGCTCCATCAAGGGTTAGTTGAGACTTGAAATCATATTCAATACTATATAATGTACAATTATCAAATTTTGATAATTCAAATGTAGTGAGTCAACCAATCAAACTATCCAAGGTCGGATTATTAGCAAGTGTACATCTCAGTTCTTGAATTGTAGATAATATAATTGCATAGATAGGAAGTAAAGTCCTCAATACCTTACTTATCATAGTCTCATCGAATATGATTCCTCTGATTCCTTTAATAGCATTCACAACCTCCTTATTTGGGCCACAATATTGTGCAACCATTTCACCTTCTTTCATACTCATGTCATCAAACTTGCCTCTTAAGCTTTCAACTTTAGCCCTTAATAGATTTTTGTCTCATCTATGGATTTGAGTCAACTTATCCCACATTTTATTTTCATCAGTGTTACTTCACATCATAAATTTAACATAACTCAAGGAAGATGTAAGATCTATCATCATTTTATTATGCTCATCATTCTCCTCTATTTATTCAATAGCTATGGGTCTAGGAAATTTAATGTATTCATTTTCTAGATAGTAGTCATTGCCATATTGGGAAGTTCTTTTTCAACTTAGATACCTCTCTCTTGTACATCTCTATTTTTAGATTAAGTCCCTTTAAACTTTACTTACAAGCACCAATACTCTGATACCAATTGTTAGAATATTTAAAATAATTGAGAGGTGGGGGTAGGGGGTGAATAAGTTATCCTTAGGTCTAGATGTACCAATTCAAATTTTACTAACTCTAAACAACTTAAATAAATTCATGAAACTACTCATTGAATATACCAACTTATCAACAACTTAACATATTCATTCATCACTTAGTTGTATGTTTAGTATATGTCCACTATCATGCCCAAAATTTACTGAGCAAAAACACAACTATTTTTTTGAAAGGTAAAATTATGAATCATATAAGGAACTAAAAATTGTTAACTAAGTGTTGAATAGTCAAGAGATCAAGATACCTAATATTTATTCTTATAGGGTTGCAAAACCTCTTAATTCCCTAACCAAAGTGATCCTTACTAGATTGGTAGAAGGTTCATATCTAATTGGCATTGGAAATCAGTGGAGTAGTTTATTGATGCAACATAATATCTAGATGGGAAGGCCACCAAATTCTTTATACTCTCAATGATAGCATACATTAGGGTTTACTAGTTGTCTTGACATGGCATTTAACTCAGCATGAATCTAAACTCTACATCAATGGTAGGATTACATTAAAGGGTGCATTTATTGAAGAGGTAGTTATTAATATGTTATGTACTTGGTCAAGGGTCATGATTAGATCATTGAACATATCAAACATTAGTTAACTAACTCGCATAAAATATACTATTACAATTTAGTTGCAAGATAATCACCACTAAAAGATCTATAGGCTAGTCAATCCTCCTATGTCCTTAATACCATATCTTATTAAAATACTAATTTTTATTTTATTTTCAAAGAAATAATGCGCTAGCATCTAACCTCATTTTGAAGTAACATATAATATGATGACATTATCGCTAACCCCTAAATGCCAATTATTCCTTACTATTAACTAAAAGAGTTCACACAATACTAATCACTACTATTTAATTTTTCACTACTCCTAAACAATTCATCAACATAATTTTAAGTCCCTTATTACATACTAGGTTTATAGATGATGGCTTGAAGGGTAACTGATTACAACATAACTATGTACATTAGTTAATGCATGTAATAGATTACAAACTACTAATTACACTTGAATCTTACCACTTATTAAAATTATAAACCTTCCAAATACATTTATATTTTGTAACTTATGTCTAATTCCCATCAACCCCCCTCTTACTAATTACTTTATCTTATTATTTATTTTCTAATTCCTAGTTCCACTCTACTATAATACAAGGTTACTAATTAATACTAATTCCCATTTAATAATCCTAAATTACACTACATCCCTAACATTATTTCTAACTACTTCCTAACAATCTCCCATGCTCTAACCTTTATCTATATAAAAAATCCTTTTAAATATCCCTACATTGTTTTCTAATACTGCACCTTGCTAAACCTACACCCTCATTCTCTTACTAATTTATTCCCCTTCTCCATGCACCCACATTATTCTCCTTAGTCCATGTGCCTTCACACTTTTCACGACCCCCATCCTCGAGCTATTTGGTTGCTGGAATATAAATTAAGCATTGGCATTGGAATGTTGGCTTTGGGATTCTAGAATTTTGAATCTAGATTATGATTAGGGAATTCAATTTGGGACTATTTGGTTGACTAAGAATTCATCGTATTCCTCCATTTGGTTGCATATTGTGGAATTGGAATACTAGCCAAAATAACTGGATGGATTAAAAAGTGAATGAGCATACACAGTAGCAATACTAATTGGTGAAGACCCAACAATATTATTAAAAGTTTTGATTCACTCCAGCAGAAATGGTGATGGTATGAATAATGCTATATATAGATATAGTTTTTGCATTGAATAGAAAGGACATGCATAGTTATAAAGTGAAAGAATTTCAAGAATTATTACTAATTAATACTAATTCCATTTAATAATCCTAAATTACACTACATCCCTAACATTATTTCTAACTACTTCCCAATAATCTCCCATGCTCTAACCTTTATCTATATAAAAAATCCTTTTAAATATCCCTACACTATTTTCTAATACTACACCTTGCTAAACCTACACCCTCATTCTCTTACTAATTTATTTCTCTTCTCCGTGCACCCACTTTATTCTCCTTAGTCCATGTGCCTTCACACTTTTCACGACCCCCATCCTCGGCCTGTTTGGTTGCTAGAATATAAATTACACATTGGCATTTGGAATGTTGGCTTTGCGATTCTGGAATTTAGAATACATATTATGATTAGGGAATTCAATTTGGGATTATTTAGCTGACTAAGAATTCATCATATTCCTCCATTTGGTTGCATATTGTGGAATTGGACTACTAGCCAAAATAACTAGATGAGTTAAAAAGTGAATGAGCATACATAGTAGCAATACTAATTGGTGAAGGCCTAATATTATTAAAAGTTTTGATTCACTCTAGAAAAAATGGTGATGGTATGAATAATGCTATATATAGATATAATTTTTGCATTGAATAGAAAAGACATGCATAGTTATAAAGTGAAAGAAGTTCAAGAATTGATTCAATATACAATCACGAGTAGATTTAGTAGACGAGGATTAAGAAACATTATGAAAAATAAAATGTAGATATGTATTGAGTGTCCTTTTTGGTAAAAATTAGTCAAAAAAATACAAACAACAAAAGGTGTGAAGGATATATATGAAAGTGGTTCTCTATGTTAGCAACTCTAGATGCGGAAAATATATGAGTGATAGTAGAAAAAATTTCCCCCATTTAAATTTTTTTTACAAAAATAGGTACCCCAAATGGACATCTGGATTTCAAAGCCAACTAAATTTTACTTTAGTTTAAATCTTTATTTTTAAAAAATGGGATTTAAAATGGGAATTAAAATGGGAATTCCAAATAACAAGTATTTTGAAAGAATTTGGAATTCTTGTTGTGGGGGTCAAATGGGGATACTAGATTCTACTTTTTCCCAATTCTAATTATGATTGTGCAGACCCAAACAATGGATTAAATTTTTTTAAGAATTTTGAAAGCCAATTTCATTCTCATTCTAGCTACCAAATGGGCCCTCAATTATTTCTCCAATGCCCATCCCAAAGCATTATCCAAGCATTCAATGGGTAGCGACAGTGGTGGAAATACATTGGAACTTACCTTGGTTGCCAAACACGTGGGTCATGTCTTCACATGATCCTCATAGTCACATGCATCCTCAAGTGCAAGCTTGGGTTGGAAAAGTAAGGCATGCCTTGATAATGGCTTTACACATAAGTTTAACCCTATGTTCATTTATAATCCCAAGGATGGGATTGATCAACATGACAAAAGGAGAATCCCAATGGGCTTCCTAGGACAAACTATGATCCATTCCTTGGAGTGTCCACTTGCACCTATGGTGGGGACCAAGTAAGGTCTCTAGGACAAGGTAGGAAAGGTAGAATTCAACCATTACTGGGATTCCAAACTTTGGGACACTATTTTATATTTATTTATTTATTTATTTTTATTTTTATTTTAATTTATTTTTTCTTTAAAACTATCTCTCCAAAGGGAATGGTGGACCTCCATCATGGGAAAAGTTTGTTTAATTTTTTTTTTTAATGGTGACTTTTCCCTCATGGGTTCCTTGTGTCTTAAGTCTCCACCCTAGTTTCTTTTTGAATTTGATAGAGATATTATTTAATTTAATCTAAGACTAACATCTTTACCATACTATTTTTTTCTATTCACAAGATCCTAAGGGATATTCTATTGAATATTTTATTGATCTGTAATAAGGAGAGGAACTATTTCCCTCTCCCATACAATTTCCAAAGAGTACAAGTGCATCTACAACAAGGTTTCATTAAGAGTCTTAATGCATTTTCTCCTATACTCCATTTGATAGGATATGAAAATGGGTTTAGGGGTGACTTAATTTGAATACCCTATTATATTCAATTGTTGATTTTATGTTCTTCCTTTACATCTATCTACTCCATTGGACAAACTAAATTTCACAAGTATAATAAAGTGAGCACATATAATGCATTTGCACCAGATCAATTATATTCTTCCAAATGATGAATAATCTCATGAAATTCTTCTTACTTGAACATAGTGAAATATTTCCAATGCATGCATGTGGCTATTACAACATAAGAAATTTTATTACCATTGTATCAAAGTTTATAATATGGGATCTTACAATGAAATCACTTAAGTTTAAATGAAACAACTATTACCATGAATCTCTCACATAAGCAATCTATAAAGTTTAACCATTGACTGATACATAATTCTTTATGAAGAGAAGTAACTCAATTACATAACTTCAACATGAACTTCACAAAAATGGATATTCCTTTACATGAAACTATTTCTTTCCTTCTTAGAAAACTATGAGGATGATAGGTCATCATTTCTTTCAATGACAATTATATGCAAAACATCAAATCTAACATTCCACTTCACATTCCTATACAATAGGAGGTAAATATTTCTCATATTTCATAAAATAGCAAGGTGATTTTTCCATCTCAACATATTAAAAATGACATGGGAATGATTGATTCATTTAACTACATGATACATCAACACAACACTTGATTCTTCAATAATGCCAAGGGGAAAACCTTGTTTTCTTCATAGATCCCATTCTCACAAACTTTCAAAAAGAACATATAACCAAGAACCATGGAGGCTCACCTCCCATCCTAGGCTTCTAATAATCCATCCACCAAGCTAGGGGAAACAAGGCTCAAACGAGTTACACTCAAATACCAAAAATGCATACAACATAACATCACAACACATATAAAATCCCTCCCAAGGATTAACACAATTGATTCACCATTGGAATCATGAGACATTGATGAAGGTGGACTCTCTAGAGCTCTAGAGAGGAGAATTCAATATCCATACAAGTATACATATTTGCAATTTCATCATGCCCTTTCAAGGTTATAAAATCCATCGTCCTCAATACACCAATACATTTATACCTTGCATATCACAAAAAAAGCATATGGCTTCAATGGAGTGCATACTCCATGAACAACTAAACCCTCTCTAGGAGGAGAATTTATCAACTTTATTGTTGAGCCCAACCAACCTCTTCACCCAAGGCTTCTCTTCCCTCCTAAGGGTGAGTGAAGCCTTCACACCCATTGACATTCATACACACACAAACAAGGGAAAAAATTGCAAAAGAAATCCATTACGACATTAACACATACCAAAAATATCAACACAACACAGTACATAAATTTTAACATAAAATGAATAGAACAAAATCACATGGTAAGCGCAATGAGAGAATCATGGAATGGGTGACAACCTTGGTCCAAGTTAAGGAAAATGAAATTTTTTAAAGAGTTCCCTTCTCCTTAGTCCTTCCTCCTCCAAAACCCCAATTGTCTCTAAACTTAGAGAGTGGCTAAGAACCCCACTAGTTTGTCCAAGTTCACTAAAAAGTCTCTACCACTACCTTATTTTTGGTAGAAAAAATCAACCACTATCTCTTCCAACTTTGTCCCAACCAATTTTTCTACTTTTGACCAAGTTGAAAGATGGGGATAAACTCATGGAACAACTCAAATTTCGAATTGGTGGAAGAATGCATGGGTTAAGGGGTTCCCTAGGCTAGCTAGGCATTAAAATTGTCAAATTTTGACCCCTAACATGTTATGCTAACATATGGGTGGCTTATTTTCCACAAAATGGCACTTTGGGACCACATATTGACCCTCTAAAATCATTGTAAAGTTTTAATTCGAATTTTCCTTGATGGCAGCCCACTCTATCCTTTCTCCGAGTGGATTTTCTTAAATATTTTGAAGGGCAATTAGTTTAAGGTTAAGTAAAACCATGACCAAAACCCTAGGTAAAATGTCATCAATAGATAAAAAATTACAAGTGTCAAGTGACACATTAAAATGCATGACACATCACCATGACATCTCCTTAATGTATTTATGAAATTAAATTTACTACACACATGAAAACTTACATTTACAAAATAAACACATCACAACGAGGCTTTGAATCTTCCAAAGATTCGCATTGGCTAAACTGTGTACACATAATTTTGGGCCTTATTTTCCTGATTAATTTCCATTGTTCAATTTCCTACACACTAAACTTGAGCATCAATTGTCCAATGAAAATCATATAAAAATACATGTATATAGGTGCATGAATATTTTAATACTGCATAATTCACATAAATTAACATATTCAAATTTTGATAATCAATTCTTTTTTTGTAATAATTTTCATATAAAAAGTATTAAAAACATTAAGATATAAAAATATTCAAATTGGCATTAATCTTTCCCTAACATGATCAAATTTATATTATGAATCACATCATATTCTATTTTCTATCATGGTGATGAATTATTGTATCCATAACTATTAAATAATTAGGCATATGAATTTGGTCATAGTATATTTCATAAGTAAAATCCACTAAAATGCAAACATTCCAACTAGTATCTTTTATTCAATTAAACATTGTGAGATTTCTAACAGTATCTTGATATCCTTGTTAGATAACAAATTATAAGGGATATGCATTCAAAATCATTTACGTCAGGTAATTAGGATGATTGCATAATCATGTCTACATAGGTTTAAAAATTAGTCATTAAATAAATCTATTGCATCTTGTTAGTCAATATATTATATCTCACCATAACATATCCACTTAATGCTACTTGCACAACAACTGGCTTATTATCTTTACATCATATTGTGTTCTACCGATTAGGCCCTTATCCAATTTTGAAAATAATTTATGTCTATAATTATTAGTAGTACTCACAAGAGTGGGTGTTAATCCATCTTTCCATAATGACTACATAAAATAATTATCCTAATAGATCATAAACTACCATGAACCCATCGACATAGTTTCTAAGTTATGACATCTCGAGCATTTATTCTATAGGTTCTTAGCTTATCAACTTAATGTAATTATAAATATGATACATAGCACAACAATAGCTAAAATATATATCAATCTAAATAAGATCTTAGGTTTACTATTGATAAGAAAAATGTCAATTATGACATACTTAGATCCCAAAACCTTCTTACTATTATTCTATAAATTACATTCTATACACAAGAGATAGAAATGTGACATCTCATATCCTTACTCTTCCTAGCTCTAATCATATTCATGTTATTATGATTCATAGTAGAGTACTAGGGAAGGGGCCTTACATCAACTAATAGTAAATAAAACAACAATAAATATCATGTATCACACATATATGACACCAAGATTTAACATGAAAACCTAATTTGGGAAAAAGCACCAAGTGAAATGCTACCACTTTTCACTCTTTTGAAGTGAACTTAGTTATGATCCAACCCTGTTATATGTTACAAAACACACTATTAGGTGTGACCCTATTAAAAGATTCAATCATCCTATTAAGAGTAGTCTAGTTAGAGGACTTTAGATCATTCCATTAGAATGTCACCTTGATTAAAAGATTTTAAAATGACTATTAGGTCAACTTTAAATCAATAATTTTCACTACCACAATAGTTAGAGAATAAGAATATGTTTAAGATATAAAGATACAACTCACTTTGTAAATTAAAATCTCCATTCGGTTCATTTGTTGGTTCATTGACTTAACTTCATTAACATCTCCATCTCAGATCTTCTTGGCAACCATTGGCCTTCAAGCAATCACACTTCACTAATCTTCTCACTTTAACTCTGCTACTCTGTTCTTCACAAGTTCTCCACAAAATTGTGAATCAACATCAATCCGACCTTAGAAAATATCCCTTATGCCTCCTTAAATAGGAAATTTTCATCTTTTTTCTCTTAAGCATCACTATAGTTTTGAAAAAATTCTTCAATTATATATTGTCATTGATGTTTACACAAATATTTGTATTAATTGAGCAATGTAGAGTTTTTAGTATTAACCTTGTATATCTTAGTTTTAATCGAGAAGATGGGTAAAGAAGAATTTTCAATATTAACTAAACAGCTACTTAGTAAAAGGATTCCTGCTTGTAGCATTGACTGAGTGGTCAGACATAAAAGGCTTCTAGTATTAATTGAGTGCTCAACCATCAAAGGCTTGCAGTATTGATAGAGTAGTTGGGCATCAAAGGCTTGCATTATTGATTGAGCAGTTAGGCATCAAAGGATTCACAGTGTCAATTAAGTGTTCAATCCTAGTATTGGCCGAGTGACAATAGAATGTAATTGTCAAATATTTTATTAATTAAGTTTGACTATTTGGATTTTTATTGATATTTTGAAAGGTTATTCAAACCAATTTTTCCTATTTTATGATATATAAGAAATGTCACCTTGCTAGAGGATTTACAAAATCACTTTTAAGTCAACTTTGTTAAGAGATTTCTTTACTACTAATATGGTTAGAAAAAAACAACAATTTGACCTAATTTATGAAGCAACTTTCTTTGCAAATTTAGATCTATTTTTTGGCTTGACCTTTGGATCCTTCCTGATCACATGTTTCTTTGCATCTTTTGTTCCACACTTTCTTGCTTTTCCTTTTTCCTTTGCTCACATATCCATCTTAATTTCTTATTCCACTTGTTACACTTTATCCTCACAACTTTTTCTTTCTTATGTATCATAAGCTAGGAAAATTCAACTTGAATAACCTTTCAAAACATTAATAAACATCCAAATAGTTGGCCTCAATTAATAAAATATTTGACTTGCATTATGTTGTCACTCGATCAATACTAGGATTGAAATCTCGATTGACATTGTGACTCCTTTGATGCTCGACCACTTAGTCAATACTGCAAGCCTTTAATGCCCAACCACTTGGTCAATACTCCAAGTCTTTTATTCATGACCACTTGATCAATACTGCAAGCAAGATCCTTTTATCAACCAACTACTTAGTTAATACTAGAAAGTCTTCTTTACCTAACTGCTCGATTAATATTGTGATATACAAAGTTAATATTGTAAACTCTACATTGATTAGTTTAAACTAACATTTGTGTAAACATCAATGAAAATATATGATTGAAGAACTATTTTCAACAAACTCCCTCTTTAGCATGTATGGCAACACAACATGTCAACATAAACTAATATAAGTATGAGCAATTTAGATAATATCCTTAGTTTCATTCTTATTCTCATCCATACCAACTCCCTCTAAGATTCTTCTAGGATCTGTCTCTATTGCTCCCCTCTTAGTTGCTCTCAAAGATTTTTGTTTCCACATGGAAGATTGAGTCCAAAGCTCAGTATTAATGAGAAAGAGGGAGAGCCTTGATATTTATATAATGGAATGTATACTAAAGAGGGATAAAATCATAATAGAGTATTAACAGGGAAGAAACTGAGACAAATCCAAGCATAATCTCAAAGGGAATTAATATGGATGAGAATCAGAATGAAACTAAGGATATTATCTAAATTTCTCATACTTCTATCAATTTATGTTGACATGTTGTGTTGCCATCAATGCCAAAGAGGGATTTTGTTGGAAACAATTCTTTAATTACATATTGTCATTAATGTTTACACAAATGTTAGTATTAACCAATCAATTTAGAGTTTGTAGTATTAACCTTGTATATCTCAAATTTAATTGAGTAGTTGGGTAAAGAAGACTTTTCAGTATTAACTGAGTAGTTGGTTAATAAAAGGATTTCTTCTTGTAGTATTGACCGAGTGTTCAGGCATCAAAGGCTTGCAGTATTGATTGAGTGATCAGGCATCAAAGGCTCGTATTATTGCTCGAGTGGTTAGCCATCAAAGGAATTGCAACATCAATCGAGCATTCAATCCTAGTATTGACCAAGTGATAGAAAAATGTAATTGTCAAATATTTTATTAATTGAGGCAAACTACTTGGATATTTATTAATGTTTTGAAAGGTTATTCAAGTTGACTTTTGTTATCTTATGATATATAAGAAAGGTCAAGTTGTGAGGATAAAGTGTAACAAGTGGAATAAGAAACTAAGATTAATATGTGAGCAAAGGGAAAAGGAAGAGCAAGAAAATGTGGAAGATAAGCTACAAAGAAATATTTGATCAGGAAGGATCTAGAGGTCAAGCTAGAATAGAGACCTGAATCTACAAAGAAAACTGATTCACAAATCAAGTCAAATTTTTGTTTCTTTCTAACCATTTTAGTAGTAAAGAAATCTCTTAACAAAGTTGACTTAATAGTCATTTTGTAAATCCTCTAACAAGGTGACATTTCAAGATTGAAGTTTTTGAAGATCCCTAACGAAGACACTCCTAATAAGGTGATCCAAATCCTCTAATAAGATCATACTTAACAATATATTTTGTAACCTTTAATAGGTTTGGCTTCTAAGAGGGCTTACTTCAAAAGAGAGAAAATTATTGTGACTAGTTGCAAGGTGGTTTTTCCTAACTTGGGATTCCATGTTAAATCTTGGTGTCATATGTGTTCATGTTATTTTCTTATTCTTTATGTTTCTACAACTAAATTACCAAAGGTTAAAATATATTAATAATCTTAAGATTGCTTTATTAACCAAGTAACAATAAAATTCTAATGTTAAATGAGCTAATCACTATTACATGATCAGTGGAAGTTTGTATTGACATCTAAGGGACATTAATTTTTTTGTAGTAACTAATTCACTCCTCCCTCTCAATTACTCTCTTACATTTCCACATGTAGATCTTAGGGTTTAGTTAGATTCAATAAATCTATCTGTCATTTTGTCCTTCTACTCCATTTTTGATACTTCTAGAAACTTCTCTTTAAATCCTTTCCTTTGATCACATAAAAAACTCAATTTCTACATTAAATATGTCAACTCATAAATCCTTATCATCCACACATTTTGACTAATCCAAAAATTCAACTATGTTGGCCTCAAACTTGATTCTTTGACAAACTATTATTTTCTATCACTCGGTCATCATTTTTTCCTTATGCTCCATCAACATTGTGTTACTTGGTCTCTATTGTTCTATCTCATTCTTCTTTTACTCACTTTCTCAGTCTTTACTATGCTCAATTGCTACTAAATTTTCCTTCTTCAACTTTATTGGTCATAATTATCACTTATTTGATACTGTTGTCTCAGCTAACTCTTTAGTTCCTTAATATTTTACTTCATAAGCCTTCATTGACCTTTTGAAGTTGTCACTCAGTCAAGCTTAGTATTTTACTCAATTGCCTATTTTCTCTTGTAAGCATCAACTCAATTGTCTTCTTCACTTCATATAATGATTTAACAACACATTACCTTGTTAAAGACTAACTAGCCAAGTGGTCATTGTAATTCCATCATACTTACTCATATTTACTCAACAACTCAACTAGTTTATCTAGTTATCTCTCTTTTCAAATCCTCTTCATCAATCAATAGATATGGCTCTCTACACTATTAGTAAATATATCCCTAATAAGGTTTGACATCAATGAAAACATAACAATAGTTCCAAGTGTAGTTTCCAACATAAGGTTGTTGTTTCAGAGATTTTAGGTTCCTCTATGATTTGTGTTGGATTTTCATGGATTATTTTCTTATTCCCATCTTCATCTAAAGATAATTTGTATGCTTCTATTATGTTGTTTGGTTTCAATGTAGATGGAACATGCAACACAAGACTATGTAACACATGATTGATTCCCACATGCCTCAACTTCTTTTTCATGTGGGTCTTCTAGTAGTTCTTAATCTTACTATCTATATGCCCTTGCAAAATGGGATCCAATCTTGGACTACCTAAAATTTGATAATTTACTTTTTAAAAATGAGATTAGATGACTCTAAACTATTCCAATGAACAAATTAAGGGGTGTCAAATCATGATGGGTGTTCTTATATTTAAAATCATACTATGGTCTTAGATTTAATGTCATAAAAGATATTTAAATCTCTATGATTGTGCCTAATTAACATCAAGTCATGGATTCTTCATATATATAATTATAGTGAAAATTTATACCATTAAGTAAGGATTCTCCATATATATGATTATAGTAAAAAATTATATCATTAAGTAGGGATTCTCCATATATGTGGCTATTTAGATCAAGATGAAGATAACTTATCCATCCATTGATGAGAAATGTACCACGAGCAACTAAATAATAATTTTTTAGCTAAGTAGTAATTGGTAGTATAACAAATTGTTCATAAAATTTGTGAGTTTATGAAATTTGGCAATCTTAAGCAACTATCGTATACTATTTATATTTGGCTTAGAAAAAGTTCATATTATTATTGTACAAACTTTAAACTTGAAATGATAAGATATCTTTCTACCAATTGTATGTGTTATACTTGACTTGTGGTAAATGTATTATGTTTACATTATGTCTTACTCTATGAGTTCACTTGCTCATTATAGGGAGTAAATATTTTGGCACTCTTGCATCTTTAAACCTAGATATTTGATGAAATATAATAGGAAGAATGGCAAAATAATGATTCAATCACTCGAAGAGAAAGTTCTTGTAACCAAAAATTATTATGTAGAGGAAGAGTAACAAACAAGGATCAATTAACAATGACTAGTTGAAAGTGTAGGAAGGTATAATCAACCACTAAATACAAAGGAAGGATGGGAGACAGTTATCCAACAACAACCCCATAGTGCAACTAATAGTCTATGATGTTCACAAAAGTATCCCAAGGTTACAACAAAAAACCTAGTGAAATTAGAAGAACAACATGAGGAAACAAAACATGAGCAACATTTTTAGCAAACACAACAATAGTATGAGGAAAGGAAGTATGTGACACAAAAATTTGTCATTCCTTGATTAATTCCACAATTTAATTCTCATTATGCCAAAAAAGAACGAATAAGACATACTTGAAGGAAGGAAGGAGAGAGGGGAAAAATATAGGTGAAATGATCTTTCTAAATCAAGGGGAAAAGTGAAAGATGATAATGATTACAAAAAATCATTGATGAATCTAAAAACCTTTCATGAAGAAAAGGTTAGAAGCACTAAAAAAATTCATAGAGAGAGGTGGTATCCAACCAGTAGGAAATACAAGTCATAATATGCATCATAGAAGTGAGAGGAGATTACAAAAACCCTACCACCACTCAAATTAGGTAGGAGAGGATCTTTTTGATTTGAAAAATAACTCATACATGTACAAGAATTGATAGAGGATGACTTGGAATCTAAATCTACATAGAGCTACCCGTCATTTAACTTTGTACATCATGAAGACAAAAAAGAGAGAAACCTCATTAGCCAAATTATTTGAGAACAATATTTGGTATCGATAACTTGTTCAAACTAGAAGAGTCAAGGATATGAGTACAAAGCCATAGAATTAGGGAAGGGAGTATAGGTATAAGGAATAAAAAAAAGGTCTAGAAAAAACAAGTGGATGTGTAGAGAGATTACACAATCTAGATTGCAGTTGAGGCATAGGAACACTAAGAAAGAGACATTGCATTCTAGTCCAATACACATGGTGCCAAAAGATCAAGAAAAATGGTAAACATCTCATAGAAGAAAAAGATCCCTAAATTTATAGGGGATGGAAATGAGGACCTTGTACACAATTGTAGAACTTGCGTAGAAAATGGGAAGCTAGTATAAAAGATGACCATGACTACTTGAAGGAATTCCCTACCACATTATGGGAATATCCATTTATTAGTAAATAGATTTTCTAAAAGGGAGAAAAAAGACATGGATTGATCTAAAGAGTGCACTCAAAGAATAATTCAAACTATTGAGAGGAAAGAATTAAATAGTGGTAGGAATCTAAAACACAAAGCAAGGAGAAAATAAGAACAGATGAGCTCACAATTGTAGGCTTAAAGAGTTGTAATGGAAGTTAGAGAGTCATCGAGCTCATGGATTGAAAAAGATATGAATCATCAAAGGGTTGATATATTTTATATGGAATAAGATGAAGATAGTACTAATATTCTCCTACATCTCAAATATAGAAATGCACATAAAGAGTAATAATAAAATGTCTTAGGGGGAAAAGGTGGCAAAAATGATTATAGTACAAAGGGGAGATTCAATAAAGAATTTAAGATTGTACAAGCCTATAGAGTGATATTAGGTGGATGATAAAGGAGATAATGACAAATAAGAGAGTGATAAGAAGGGTAAGGTGCTATGTTGCACCAAATACAAATTTGAAGGCCATAGAAAGGCTAAATGTCCAAAGAAGTCCTTTTATGACATATGTCAATTTCTCAGACACTTCATTGATGATTAATTGTAAAATTTGAAGGATAGGAGAATAAAGCAATCTTCAACCAAGGAGAGTACACTACTCCACAAACCACACTACCAAGGTCAATCCCTAACTACAATGCCTTGTCAATTGGATGCCATAATAATTGGTGAAGGAACAACAATGACAACAACAATAATATATCACGAAGATGAATCTAGTAGGATGGGAAGGGATGAACCATGATCCAATGTTGGAGGTGCAATAAGTGGAGTCACTTCATGCAAGATTGTTAGAAAAGGTAGAGTAGTGCAAGTTTTCTATGAAAATGGCATGGTCTAAGGAACTATGAGGACATTGTCTACTTGAAGTAGTCTAATGGGGTAAATATATTAAACATAGAAAACCCTAAGGAGGAGGTATTAGTGACCACTGGACTTTGGACAAAGAAAGAAACATACCATGACCCCCTGAAGGAAAATAAAAGACTATGATAAACCAAGGATGATATTGAATAGACAATGGAGGAAAGAAGAACCCATTACTACAGCTAATATTGATACCCAAACTGATGTTGGTGATGAACAAGGTTAGTTAATCAAGCACTAAAGGAATGTAGGAGAGTTGGATTAATTATTATTTTTTGATCGATTTCAACTCTATTGAATTATTGATTTATGTAAGTTGCTAAATCATTTGAAGGTTATATGCTTTTGAGAAAAGAGATTCTTGGTAAAATCAGGAGATGAAATGAAGAAGTAATATCAAGTGTCTGAGCTTAAATGGTCAATTGATAGATCAATCTTTGATAAGGTAATATTGGTTTTATCTTTTTAGATGACTTGATGAAGAGATGGAAATATGTACAAGTTAGAGATATTGGTTAGTAAGAAAGGATTGAAGTTGTGAAGTGAAAAGATAACGAATGAATGTGTGCTACTAATATGGAAATGGTGGTTGTTAAGAAAAGATATTGTTTGGTGAAAGTGTAGGTCAAGAGTAAATTTGAGAACAAAGTTTATAAGTATTACCAAGAAAGTAAGTGTTATCGAGAAAGATAGTTTTATTGAGTAAACAATTTTAATTGAGTTTTATTGAGTAAACAATTTTAATTGAGAATATAAGGTGTTTGGAAAAGTTACAACATTGGTCAGTAAAGATAAATTAATTTGATAAATTAATTGTGGGACAACATTGAGTGAGAATATGGATTATTCTAGAAGATTATAGGGAAGGAAATGATTTTTCTTGTGAAATCCATGGATAAAATTTGTTTAGTAATATTAGATGGATGATATTCAAGAAAAGGTTTGTGATCCAAGACAAGTTCAAGTTTCAAGATGAATTATAGTTAGTATGATGCATAAAATAGTTTCTAAGTCCCAGTTATATTGAACATAAGTTGAGATGTGATCGAAAAGGTAAGAAGAAAAGTTGAGATGTGATCGAGAAGATAAGAAGAAATTAGGAAAACCCTAATGAATGTGATTAAGAAGAAAAAAATTCCTACATAAAGGATGAGGAAGAATGATTTTGTTGTTGATAGCCAAACAAGAGCATAAGGGTATACCAAGCAGAAGGGAAGTATGAATCAAGTGAAGGAGAGTGTGTTGAATGAAGTGTGTGTTGATTAGCAAACTAAAGAAGAGTGTAAATAAGAGTATTGATCATAAAGTGGATATGAATAAGAAAAGGTAGTTTTTATTTCTACAAATCATTTCACTATTAGTTTCTAACCATTATAGTAGAAGATATCTTAAAACCAAGTGGATTTAACAATCCTATTTATAAATACTTTATAAGATACAATTCTAATGAGTGTAATAAGTCCTTTAATAATGTTAATCATTGAGGAGTAACAAATCTAGTTGATATTTGATGAAAATCCCCTAACAATGTCACATTTAGTAAAATTGTTTGTAATCTTTGACAAGGTTGGCTCTTAACCAAGCCCACTTTAGAAGAGTAAATTTCTTTGTGTGTGACAATTATTGTGGTGGTTTTTATCCAAGTTGGGTTTCCTAGTTGAATACTAGTGTTCATGTATGAATGGATGTGTTGCATGTTATTTAATATTTTGATATTCTTAAAGTTGTAACTTGGTGTTGGTCATTTACATGTTGAATATGATTAGAAAGGATTGTTTCTTGATAAGTTTGAGAGGTAAAAATTGTTATAAAGGAACTTGAGATAATTGATTCACCCCCCATCCCACCCCCTTCCTGAGTTATCCAAAAATTGGTATCAAAAAAAAATTAGAGATAAAAGCTTTAAAAACTTGAGCTAAACATCTAAAGACTTATAAGAGAGAGGTACCCAAGTTGAAGAAGGAATACTTCTTCTCATGCCAAAGAACTATGCATTATATAACCTAGATAATCACTCCACTTCATCACCACTTGGACCTATGATAGTTGAGAAGATGAATGAAAAGATAGAACACAATACCTTAATGATTGAGATAGATTCTTCCCTAATTGATGTTGAGTATGATGATATCAAGAACTAGATGTTACAAAAATTAAACTATCACTTGTTTATGGAGGTGATTAGAATGTACTAATAGTAAAGGGTAAGAACCTTAGAGGAAAGTTTTATGACATGAGAATCCGAGAAGGTGATAACATTGTACAATACTAAAATAGAATCAAGGAGGTAGTTAGTGCTATAAAAGGAGTTGGTGGAATCATAAATGAAAAAGATGTGATAAGAAAAGTTCTTAGAACTCTTCTCCCTCTATATGCTACTAAAGTCTTTATTACTCAAGAATTCACATATGGATACCTAGTAATGTTATTACCATTGATGCTTTGATCAATAGGATGACTATATTTGAGCTTAACAATTTTGATAACAATGTACCAAAGATAGAAACTTCTTTTAAGAAATCTCTAACCATTGATAATCAAAGGAAATAAAGTGAAATATTTTACCATAATTTAGGTGGAAGTGGCTATGACTACATATTGCACAAGGAGAATGACCACAAAGAACTAGAAGCACTACTGGAAAATAGGTTGTCAAGAGGAAAAGGAAGGTACAAAGGTAAATTACCTTTGAAATGTTTCAATCGCAATAACATTTTTCTTATTGCATCTAGGTGTCCTAAAAATGATATGAATGATAAGAAGGACAAGAAGGAGAACTAACATCAAAAGTTTAGAGATAAAAAGGACAAAGGAAAGAAATCATGTTACCTAGTTGAGGAAGGAAAACCGATGATGAATTTGATGACTTAGAAGGTGAGGAATTTGTTTATGTTTCTATAAAGGATGATACAAAAAAAGGAAGGCATGAAGATGAAAAATCCCTTATTTCTCAAGTTGATAAGACTAACACTTGGATTATTGATAATGTTTGTTCACATCATATAACTGGTGACACTAAAAAGAAATCATGTTACCTAGTTGAGGAAGGAAAACTAATGATGAATTCGATGACTTAGAAGGTGAGGAATTTGTTTATGTTTCTATAAAGGATGATACAAAAACAGAAAGGCATGAAGATGAAAAATCCCTTATTTCTCAATTTGATAAGACTAACACTTGGATTATTGATAATGTTTGTTCACATCATATGACTGGTGACATTGAAAAGCTTGAAAAGAAAGAAGAATATGATGGAGGATGTGTTAGACTTGGTAATGCTACTCCATGTTTTGTCAAAAGAAAATGGTATATTGTGTTGAATGAAAATATTAAGTGTGATAATGTTTATTAGGTTCAAGGAGTGAAATTCAATTTGTTGAGTGTGGTACAACTAAACAACACAAGCCACTAACTACAATTTCTAAACCAAATGTTGTTGGAGAATTGTTTGGTTTGGTATGGATGATTACTCCAAAGGTAATTTATTCTATCTAAATTGTACTACAACTAAATGTATTATTGCAAGAAGTGAAGCAAGAAATGAAGATGCTTGGTTATGGCATAAAATATTCTATCATGTAAACCTTGATAACCTAATCAAGAATAGTAAGAAGCAAAGAGTTAGTGGTTTACCAAGATTAAGAAAGCCTGACAAAGTCATCTGTAAGGAATTTTAGAATGATAAGATGAAAAAATAAAAAATTTCAAGCAATTCTTACTCATCTAATGATATATTAGCTTTGGTTCACCTAATCTCTATGGTCCTATGAGAGTGAAAAGTTATTTTGGTGACCATAATTTCATTTTGTTTGTTAATGACTACTCTAGGATGATATCTATAATATTTTTGAAGGAAAATTTTGATGTATTTCAAATGTTTAAATGATATAAGGAAATAGTTGAGAAGGAAACAAGTAAGAAACTGAAGTTCTTAAGATCTAATAGAGGAGGTAAATTTACAGTCTTATGTAATGAAAATGGGATCAAAAGACAATTATCTTCATCGAGAACTCTATAATAGAATGAGATAGTTGAAAGAAGGAATAAATAAATAGTTGACTATGCTAGAAAATTGCTAATTGAGAAGGAAGTTGCACAAACATTATGGAGAGAAACCATTAGTACTACTATCCACACTCTCAACTAAGTTAAAATGAACAAACATACAAATATGACTCCTTATGAACTTTGGTATGGGCTTACACCTAATTTATGTTATTTCAGAACACTTGAAAGTAGGTGCTATATACTGAAAGATACTAGAAATGGTATGTTTGATTGTAAATGCTATTAAGGAATATTTCTAGGATACTCCACATAGAGAAAAGCATATGAGTATTTGAATAAGGCTAGTGACAAAATTGTGGAAAGTCCAAATGTAAGTGTTGATGAGTTTGTAGATAAGAATAAAGAAGATAGAAAAATGGAACCTAAATATTATCAAATATTTGTATATGTTTAGGAAGGAGTTCCTAACACTCTACATGAGCTACAAAAAGATGAAATAAATGAACCAATTGAACCCCCACTGAGTGAAGAAAATATCAAACAACAAAGCATCAATCATGTCTTAGTACCAAGCCTATAGGATTTGTGATGAGGAACACTTAACTTAAGAACTTACCCATCTTCGCTAGGTCTTTAGGTTAAATGGGCACTCTCATAAGAAAATCACCAAGGCTCTTAGCTAAGCCAAGTCCTTAAATATTTTTCATACCAATCCCAAACTAGCCTTGAACCCCTCCTTTGGTTGTCTCTCTTCCTTTTGTTGATGGAATCTCCCAAAAGATTGCCAAAATCTTATCCCGAAAGGGCCTTCACATTGCTTTCAAACCCCTTACCAAGTTAAAAAATTGTGTCCACTCTCACAAAGACCCTAAATATTAATTTCTAGAATCAGGAATCTATAAGATTGTGTGCTCTTATGGTGCTTAATATATAGGTGAAACTAGTTGCTCATTCTGCACCAAAAATCATATGCATGGTGCTAACATCAAGCATAATAGAGTCCAACAATATGATTTAAATGAGAACTCCTCTTCAACCAAACATCACAATTTTTTGGAGACTACCCTAATCCTTTCCAAGGAAGATACTTTTTTCAAGAGGAAGCTCAAGGAGGCTATTAAAAACAGCTACCATCCCATCAACCTAAACTAAGATGATGGTGGGCCATAAGCCTTTCATGACAACCTTTGCTAAGTTCTATCGACAACCTCCGTCATCTTTGATGTTTCCTTAGTGTTCCCCTCCTAGTTTTTCCTTCCACCTTAGTTCCTCTGCCTAGCACACTCATCTGTGCAATGCCTCCCTTCCCCCCACCCCCCCTCTTTTGGCTTCTGCTTTTTTTATTTGGTTTTTGTCAGCTTTCCCCTTGTCTTTTCTCATGGTGACTTATTTGAAGTATTTTTGTTTAATTTGTGCATGATTATTTTTAGTATACCTTATTTTGTTATTTTCCTATATTTTGTCATGTATTATAGATTTACCCTATTTGTTTATATTTTTAGTATTTTCTTTGATTTCTTTTACCTACTTATTAAGTCTATATATTGTCATAGACATACTTCATTGCATAGATTTTTAATAATTTTGTCTTGTGTTTGTTGCATACACGTGTGCACACACACATACACATTTGTGTGTGTGTGTGTGTGTGTGTGTGTGTGTGTGTGTGTGTGTACCAAAAATAGATACACTTCTCTAAGTCCTATCCAAGAGATTTCATGGATTGAGAGTCTTGAATGATGACTTAGAGCTCCCTAGTCATGACGTGTAAAGAGTGCAAATGAAAGATTGTGGCTCTCAATGGAGCTTAGATATGCAACCCCTTGCAAGGTGCACCATGAATTAGGAGATTCAAGAATAAGAGAAAGTGTACAAATGTCCAAGATCCACAGATGTTATGTAATGCAAATACAACTAAACTAAGAGAATGAGAGATGCAAAGTTAAAGAAGCAAACATGAAGTGTTACAACCTTCCTATTTAAGCTAGATGTACTATTCTAATGCATGAGAATAGGAGCTACACTAATGCAAAATATGCTACTATGATATGCAAGAGATGAAGTGATGCAACAAGTCTTCAAAAGCTCCCAAGAGTACCTAAGATTCCTACAGCATAACGTTAGTTGAGCTCTCCCTTTTAAAGAATAATGGATGATAGAGATCATGAGGCAAGAGGGATCTAATCAAGGGTGGAGGATGAAAGTGGAGTGATCCATGTGCAGAAGTGTTTCCACCAATCGTAATCAAGAGTTGACTTTTATGCCCTGTGTTGTAGGCTCTTGTCTTTGAATTATATTGGTATTTTATTATTATTAAATTTTTAATATGTTATCAATATAATGAGAATCATAAATTTATATATTATATTTTAATAATACATATTGTACAATTCTACAGAGAGATAGAAATCTAATATCTAAATACTATTTATAAAATTAAACAATCAATTTTTAATATATGTATATATACAATGTAAATATATGCAATATAATAATAAATAAAATTATAATTCAAATTTAATAAAACTAAAATATTTAATTTTAATATTGCATTTGATAATATAGAACAGATCTAAACAATATATTGTAAATACTATAAAAGAAAATACTCTATATATTAAACAAATATATGTAAGTATATGTTTTTATTATTTTTCTTCTAACTTAAATGTTAGTTCTTTTCTATCATGGAAATCTCTCTCACTAATGTTAAGCACAATTAAATTTTTGATGGACAAGTCTCGTACTTTTACAATAAGGCAAGACTCTAGCCGAAACACAACTCTTGTTTTTATGATCTGATACAAATTTGATTGTGAAGAACATTGGTACAAACTTTTTTAATAAACAATTTATTGATATAAACATTCTTTAATAAATAATTCATTAAGCGGAGAATATTGGTACTAATACTCTTTTATATTGATACAGTAACCACATTTGGTTGAGTTCATTCATGATTTATAGATCAATATTATATCTTGGAAAATAATTATTCTGCTTTATCTTTGCAGACAATGTTTGTGGGTAACAATGCATTAGGCATGTTGAATGCTCAGGGGACCATTTTGAATAAGAGCTCTAGCGGAATATTTGTACATATTCATGCTTTTGACGCTGTTCATGCAGAAGATATGTGAGAACGTTCCTGTTTTGAATTTAACTGTCAAAGTTGATTGGTGTCATTTGTAATTATTATAGTCTTCACAGTTTTAACTGTTCATAATGGAATTCAGAGAGCCTTGGAATCAACTATTTATGCCGACGTGCCATTTTGTTTTGGGAAGAGTATTTTGCTGGGCTTTGCTGTTGGTTAACAAAACTGGAGGTATAGGCAAAGAGGAAAAGGGATATATCCAAATATCATACTTCTTAGAAAGTGGCAAATGGTAATACTAGCTTAAGTTAGTGATAAATACGTTCTCTGAGACCTGAGCGAGTATCTTGTATTTTTCATATAAATTTGAATAGCTGAACCATGTTAATAAGTTATGGGTACTTAGAAAAGAGTTCGCACTAAGGTTGGTATTGGAGGTACTGGAAAAAGTTAAAGTTGAGTTTGTGGAGAGCTTGCATGTAACACTTTTACTTATAGTTCAAGATATAACTTCAACATTTCTCTTTGAGGGTCGGTTGTTTGTTACTTATCATTATTAACCTTAAGAATTGTTCTCTGGAATTTTGTTAACATTGTAATACGAATTACAGATTCTATCTAAAACAGAGAAAAATAGTATAATGGAAACAGTTGATACAGAAGTGGCTGCAACATGCAAGGATCTTGAAGATGTTTTCCAATTGGCCGCCCTCTGATCGACGCACAATTTGGTGTTCTTAAGTCAGTGATGCTCCTAGGCAAGCTTCTTGGCTTTGATTTTTCAAGAGCTACCAAGAAGCACGGTTTGACTCTAAGTGAAAGATGAGATGTGGTCTTGTAAAAAACATACAACCCTAAGGTATCGGCACGAACCAGCTTTAAAGCAAACAGCGAGTCCCTTTATCAAAAGCTCAACAGTTTTGTGTGGTAATCCATGGCCTAGGCCAATGAAAACATTTTTGTGTTGTATCCAATCCTGCAATCATTGACTTCTATTATGCAACATTTCTTTGAGATATTATATCAAATAGTTTGGTGTATTGTACAAAATCACATATCTTTGACACGACATGTCTAATAGTTTAGTGCCTTATCTTGTTAAATACGTCACTGGAAGTGGAAACACTAGGTCTACAATGCGATTGGATTCAACATTGATTTGTTTATTTCGCTTCCTGTAATTCATTGCATTAAAAATTCTAAAGAAAAGTTGCTCAGAAATAGAGAAGATATTAATTGCTATGGTATGCCTATGAATTTAAGAACATCAGGTTAGAAAGAGATGTTGAAAATGAAAGCTCCAGACTAAACGTCCCAACAACATAAAACAACAAACAAAAGACGGAATAAAACCTGCATCAACAGTCCATGCAGGAGTGCAAGAGGGGATAACGAAATAGAAGACCAAACAAACTGTTTTTTTTAGACTACCTTCTTTCCAAGCGCCTCCTTGCCACTCCTTTTTCAAGAGCTAACTCTGCAAACCTTTGAAATTTCTTGCTTATTTTCTTAATGATGAAACATGGAGCATGATCTCAATTTTTGACACAAAAAACATCTTTACAATTTTAGCCAGAAAACATTCCTCTGTCCAGTAGACTGTGAAAATAACATGTTTCTTATCATTTCTCCATTCAAAAGCGACCTATAAAACGGATCAAAAAGAGTGTAAATGCCACCTCTTGGGAACTCCAAGGATTTTGGTCCAGATGTATATCCAGAATAAAAAGTTCAAAACAATATAACAATGGGTGAGAATATCAAATTTGTTCATTTTTTATTAAAACAAACAAAAATCTAACTGGAAAAGGCAGGTGATAATGAAATCACTTCATGATAAGCGCCTTGGAGATAATTAAGGAAGGAGATTTACATGATTATGAAAACAAGTGAACAATGACATGTAACAGGGTGAGGTGAGATGGCTATGAAGAAAATACCCTCCAAAGGAAACCCTTAAACTATCTTGGAGGAAAGAGGGTGAGGTGAGATGCATTAAGAGGAAAGCATGGAAATCTTGATCTTTAAGCAAGGCTTAAACATATAGCATTTATGTTCTGCATTAGGATCTCCTTGATTATTTACAACAAAGAGTTGAATGAATTGCCGCCCTTACAAGGGTTGGAATGAGAGCCCCCAAATTCTGACAACTTTCCTTCAGTTGTTCTAGCAAAAGGTTTGAAAGTGCATAGTTCCAAAAGAAAATACTCAGTTCAGAATAGGTCGGAACTTTACTTTGTTTTAATGTATCACTCTGAAAGTTCTCTTCATTCCATCTCCTATCTTCAATTACGGAAAATAGAAAATAGGCAAGAAAGGGAACTATGTAAGTCTTCAGCTTTTAGCAAAGTTTAAATAGATAGCAATTTGATTCTATCTTAAGATCTCAGTGATTGCACTGCAAAGAGCAATGATGGGAAGGGCATATGATGCACTTTAATTCTCTTCTAGCAGAGTAAAAAAACATTTTCTTAATAAGAAGTAGAAGATGCGTATACATACAACAGTTTATCAATGAAAATGAAAAAGTTATCTGCAATAATATGCATTCGGAATACAATTTTTTGTATCATATCTGTATGGGGTATGGAAGGTTGGGATCAAGAAGATAATATGAAATAGTAAATGCATTGAGAAATTTATAGAATATAATTTTCCATCAAGTCTTGAACTGAAACTGAATGTGATGATCCATTGAAGAGGATAAGTCGGCGACTGAACATTCGGTGCTAATTCATTGAATTATGTTTTTGAAAATGATTTAGATTATGCAATGTAAAATCTGCCACTTGGACACCATTTTTTTTCCTAAACATCGATTACCAACTTAATAAACCAAACATCTTCCATTATATCTAGAAGTGGTGATTTAAAACTCCTTCATTCAATATGATGGAAAAAACTTATTTTCATAGTATATGCTTACGCCCAATAGTGTTTAGTTTCTAGTAAGGCCATCCCTAGACCCAAACCTAAGCCTTGATGGTTCATTCATGACGACCCTGCCTATGTATCCTCTTGTGGGAATTCAGAGGCTTCATACTTCACATTTTAAGGGAGTTTACTCTTTCCTCTTGATGAGATCTTTGATCTCTCTCTAAACCATGACTATTACTTAAGTATAATATATTAACGTAGTCCTGTCATAATAAAACATATACATTGCTATCAAGTGTTGAACTCATACCCATCTTTAACAATCAATAGTGGTACCAACTTGTACATATACACAGGGTCATCAACACACATGATTATATCAAGTATGTCACATATATACAAAGGACTAGCTCATATACTATATGCATTACAGGTACACAAGATGGATAGCTTTAACATACATCACATACACAATGAGTAGATCCATAACACATCACAAGAAGGAAGTGACCAGCTCATAAATGAATTACAAAGGCAATAGGAGCTCGCTCATACAAGTATCATGAATAACAATGTCTCACTCATACATGAATCACGAAGATAATAATTTTGGCTCATGTAAGCGTCACAAATAAAATAGTGAATGACTCATACGTAACAACTAACCATCTCATGTTCATAGTGCATCTTAGAGACATAATGTTGGTGGATTGCATTTTACAATGTGGGTCTCATTCTTTTCCCTAGCCATGTGCACTAGCAAATACTTGGAAACAAGATTTGGTGCATCCCATGCTACATCGAGTGTTTTTCCTTAATCCTAAGGGCTTCCACAAGTTGTGAACCAATCTAGTCCAATGGATTCTGACTTCAATCACCTACAAGCCACTGGTGACAAATTTGCATAGCTAGGAAGAAGCAGCATTTGACGCAAACCACTAGGTGAACATAGTGATACTATCAATATCTTCTTCACAATCTTGGTTAACACTTGGCATCCATCACCCCCATGCTATAAGTGACTGCTAGTGAACCCTAGTGATACTACAATTGCGTATGTGCACTAAGTTGTGGTGCCAAAAATATGACACAAAGTTTTTTTAAAATTTTCAAAAGCGTGTGCACGCAAATTAAGAAATTCAAGAATTTTGTCACCCACCTCCTCAAAATGCGTCCTCGTTGCTGAAGTTCAAGATTGGGATCATGTCATATGTTTTCTACTCTTGTTTTTGCATTGTTTTATATATTTTTTTGCATTGTTTTGTAAGTTTTTACATTGTTTTGTAGGTTTTTTTCAATTTTGCTTTAAATTTGTTTATTTATTTAGATTGCAATTGGTTTCTTATCAAGAAATGTGAATAATGAACTGCCAAATCCCTAGCCAGATCAACAAAATCAAAACGAAAAAACTTCCACAAGATCCAAATCAAAACCCTCCACAAGATGAAAATCAAAACCCTCCACAACAAGAGCAAAAAATTTTGCAGCCTACACCAATTGAAAGACCTCCTCCTAGCACACAAGACAACATAATGAATGAAATAGAAAGGGAGAAAAATGAATTAGAAGCACTCATTGGTAGGTTGAAAGCTTGTGAATAAACCAATCCGATGAGAGCACAATTGGCATCCTCCCTCGAGTCCATTATGACCCATGTAGCTTTTGTTAGTGGTCAGTTGGATATTTGGCATGCTAAGAGGAATGAACAAAGAAGATAGTATGCAAAAAAATTATCATATCAAGATGTAAAAAAAAGAGAAATAGAAAAAGGTAGCATTTGTGCATTATTTAAAAAGCCTAGAGAACAAGATACTGTTAAACATACAACTAAAAGGTTCCCCATCCATTGGTACATACATGATGATATTAGAAATTACTTTTGGGATAGATGGTGGATGGTCTTTGGTGTCCCTCCCTGCAATAATCATGAGGTTCCAATGTATTTATTAAAGAAATTGTATTGTGAATTTGTCCTTGGGGAGATCCCCAATTATTTTGATATATTAGAATCTCGGGGTAGAGGTGGGGGGGCATCATTTGAGAGGCTGGGGGCACGTCATAACCCTAATATAGTTAGGGCACCTATTGTCAAGCCACAAGGTGAGCATGTGATTATTCCTTTAGTTGTGAAAGAACATATAGAGACCATCACTCTAGGCACTATTAATGCTTTGACACAGGCCCTCATTAATTGCACAAGTCCATTAGTTGAGGAGGATCCTTCTGTGCATCGTGGTCACATGTGCACATTATGTGGATCCTTATGCACATTTGGCAGTCATGCAAAAGATAGTATGGATGATGGGTTAGTCATTGATGAGTTCCTGAGTGACACATTTGGCATTTACACACAAGTAAATTACAATTATAATAAACTAATTTGATCACATTTCATATGTACGGTGAATGACTAATTAATTAGCATGTATTGACATTGTTCAAAATTAGGGTAAGAGTGTTGCCGACCCTAGTATAGATTCCCTGGCCCCATTTTTCATCCAATTGATGAGTTGAGAGGTATGTATGGATTTAATCATTTAAATTAATACATATATTTATTAAGTAATCATATGAAGGATTGACAAAAAAAAATTATGCATGTACATTAGTTCTCTACTAGACCATCGACATTCACAAGGGACTCTGAGCCTAGGTGTGGTATGAGCTTCGTAGAGGTACATTTGTTTCATGTTAATTTAATTCATTTGATTTTTTTTTTTTCATGTTTCATGTTACATGTAAATTGTATCATATGACATGCAGATGTTGACATGTGAGACTCCTCCTCATCTTCACCAATCCATTGATCATGGAGTTGCTATAGCGATGGCTAATCCAAAGCCATTGATTGAGGTATGAAATAATTTTTTTGATCTTAGTTGTTGTTTACAATAGTTAGTATCAAAATTTCTAATGTTATTTATAAGTGATTATATTGATTGAATTGTTGTAGGGCCTTATTACACCCAATCGTCTGCAAGCCTTTGAGGTGGTTGTACAAAGTGACTATTTGATGGTAGTAAGAAAATAATTAATTTTGTGTGTACATCTATTTGATTTCAATGTATAATAATTATTGATTCATATCTACTTTTTTTGTATCAACCTGAGTTAGAGAAGAGCCAAAACAAGAGGACAAGGGAGCATATGAGGAAGACCCCATGATCCCCATTATCTCCCTCCACACGATGACTGAAGACCTCTCAAGATTTTTTTCCTTCCCCTCTTAGGAAGGAAAAGATATAGTTGATAGACACACATGTATAGGCATTAGTGGACATATATGTTAGATTTTATGTCAACAGACATATTCAATATACATTTGATGTATATAACACATCTTATATTTGATTTATGATATATATTTGATGCATGAAATTATTAGACTTATGACATTATTGGTTAATATGTGATATGTTTGTTCATGTATGACATTATTGGTTATCATAATATATTATACGTTCGTTCATATATGACATTATTGGTTATCATAATTTATTATATGTTCGTTCATGTATGACATTATTGGTTATCATAATATATTATATATTTGTTCATGTATGACACTATTGGTTATCATAATATATATATCTTATTTTTCTTATTTATGTTTTAAGTACATTTCATGTATTTTATTTTAATGTAAATTACATCCAAAATGATGCAAAGTGCTCACACCAAAAGCTAGTGGATTCCTAGCAAGAACACTTTTAAGGAAAACTACCTTTCCCACCTTCGTAAGTGTCTTCAAAGACTCTTTCCAACTTGGTTACAACATTAAACTAACTTCTATCCAACTTCACAAAACTACTTGATCACTTTCCTTATTCAAGACTTGGGAAGTAATAAGGGGAAAATGAGCAAATTTGAGAAATGGATCATAATCAACTTCTTGCTTCAAACTAACATGTTAGACACTTCAAAGAACGCCTACTAACTATCTCACAAACTTCAATTTTTCATCTATTCCATCCTTTCAAGAGATTCTTCAACATCCTATGAGTGAAAACAATCTTCCAACATCCTACGACTGTATTTTCTTTGCAACAACATGTAATTTGTTGATTTTCAGACAACTCTTCACAAAGTGAAGTGATTGTGTTTCAAATTCATGAAATGGCTATTAAGATAACCAAGAAGATCCTTAACATCTTTCATTAACTCCATTCAATGATAACATGCAGCTAAAGTGGTGTTTCATTTTGAAAAAGTATGAGTTTTCTATTCCAAACAGGAAGTAATGATATTTTGACAATAACTCAATGATCCTATATAGAAGTTTAACATTAGCAGTGATTCCTTGCCATATAAAAAAAACTTAATAATCACCAAGACCTTATGCCTCCTCTAAATTCATAGAGGGTATTTTCATCATTTGACATCCATTCCAACTGTTACCAATTAGTTTGATTGGTTACAAAGTTAATTTCAAGGTTTTCAAAAAAATTACTAAAATTGCCAAAAAGTTGTCAGCAACTTTTATTGCAAAATCCAATTTTTGCACTAACTCTTTCTAAAACTTAACCAAGTAGTTTTTGGTAACACATAGGACCTATATAAGGTTTAATGACTCTCAAAACACTTATTGAGTCAACTTATTATCAAAAACAAAAAAAATAAAAAAAATGGTTAGGGCTAAGACAATTTTTGTTTATAGGTGAGCTCAAGTTCCTTAACCTTACAAATAAGGATTACCTTATTACCATTAAAAAAAAACATGTTCAAAATGAGGTGTATGATCACCCCTTTACCTTCTATCACAAGTCTCCATCATTGGATGAGATGACATATCCAGTTGCCACAGTCAAAGATCAATGCCCTATGGCATTTAGTGACTCTTAGGGATGACTTGGTTTGGCATGCTCGAGAATGTTTGAGTGCTCAACAAGATGGGAGGATCTTGGGGCTAGTGTTTGCCTAGCCACCTAGAGCTAATGGAATAGAAAATTTGATACCACAATAAAAGGTGAGAGAGATTTGGTAGTTGGCAACTTTGTATTGGCCAACACTACAAGTTTCAACATCACCCAAGATGGTATCACAAAATCAAAATGGAATAAGATCTCCAAAAAGTGATAGAGGTTATTTTAGGTCTCTACAACATAGTCCTATAGCACCTAGAATCGCATCCATACCTTGCACAAGATCTAAGATATGCCCCATCAAAGATTGTTGTCCTATGGCATTTAGTGACTCTTAGGGATGATTCGGTTCAGCGTGCCCTAGAATGTTTGAGCGCTCAACAGGATAGGAGGAGCTTGGAGCTAGTGTTTACCCACCCACCTAGAGCTAACATAATAGATAGTTTGATTGCATAATGAACAGTGAGGGAGATTTAGTAGTTGGCAACTTTGTACTTGCTAACACTACAAGTTTCAGCATCACCCGAGATGGTGTTGCAAAATCAAAATAGAATAAGATCTCCAAAAAATGAGAGATGTTATTATAGGTCTCCACAAAACAGTCTTATAACACCTAGAATTGCATCCATACCTCGCACGAGCTCTGAGATATGCCCCGTCAAAGATCACTGCCCTATGGCTTTTAGTGACTCTGAGGGACGATTTAGTTCAGCATGCATGAGAATGTTTGAGCACTAAATGGGATAGGAGGAGCTTGGGGCTAGTGTTTACCCAGCCACTCAAAGCTAACAAAATAGACATTTTGATCCCATGACAAAAGGTGAGAGAGATTTGGCAGTTGGCAACTTTGTAATGGCCAACACTATAAGTTTCAGCATCACCCAAGATGGCATTGCAAAATCAAAATAGAATAAGATTTCTAAAAAGTGAGAGAGGTTATTGTAGGTCTCTAAACAAAATCCTATAACATTCATAATCACATCCATACCTCACATGAGCTCCGAGATATGCCCCATCAAAGATCACTACCCTATTGCATTTAGTGACTCTTAGGGATGTTTCAGTTTGGTGTGCTCGAGAACGTTCGAGTGTTTAATGGGATGAGATGAACTTGGGGCTAGGGTTTACCCAGCCACCTGGAGCTAACGGAATAGATAGTTCAATCCCATGACAAACGGTGAGGGAGATTTGGCAGTTGGCAACTTTGTACTGCCCAACATTACAAGTTTCAGCATCACCCAAGATGGTGTCGCAAAATCAAAATAGAATAAGATCTCCAAAAAGTGAGAGAGGTTATTGTAGGTCTCTACAACATGGTCCTATAGCACCTATAATTGCATCCATACCTTGCATGAGCTCCAAGATATGCCCAATCAAAGATTTCTGCCCTATGGCATTTAGTGACTCTTAGGGACAATTCAATTTAGCATACTCGAGAATGTTCAAGCACTCAACGAGATGGGAAGAGGTTGGGGCAAGTGAGGAAAGTGTTTACCCGACCACTCAGAGCTAATGGAATAGACAGTTTGAACCCAAGAAAAAAGGTGAGAGAGATTTGGTAGTTGGCAATTTTGTACTAACCAACACTACAAGTTTTAGCATCACCCAAGATGGCATTGCAAAATCAAAATAGAATAAGATCTCCAAAAAGAGAGAGATATTATTGTAGGTCTCTACAACACAATCCTATAGCACCTAAAATTGCATCCATACCTCATACGAGCTCCGAGATATGCCCTGTCAAAGATCACCACCCTATGGTATTTAGTGACTCTTAGGGACATTTTGGTTTAGCGTGCTCGACAATGTTTGAGCACTCAATAGGATGGGATGAGCTTGGGGCTAGGGTTTGCTCGGTCACTTGAAGCTAACAGAATAGACAATTCAATCCCACAATGAACAGTGAGGGAGATTCGATAGTTGACAACTTTGTACTAGCCAACACTACAAGTTTCAGCATCACTCAAGATGGCATCACAAAATCAAAATAGAATAAGATCTTCAAAAAGTGAGAGAGTTTGGTGTAAGTCTCTACAACACAGTCTTATAGCACCTAGAATTACATCCATACCTCACACAAGCTCTGAGATATGCCTTGTTAAAGATCGTTGCCCTATGGCATTTAGAGACTCTTAGGCATGATTTGGTCTAGCATTCCTGAGAATGTTTGAACACTCAACAAGATAGGGGGATCTTGGGGCTAGTGTTTACCCAGCCACCCATAGCTAAAAAAATAGATAGTTTGATCCCATGACGATAGGTTAGAGAGATTTGATAGTTGGTAACTTTGTATTGGCCAACACTACAAGTTTCAACATCACCCAAGATGGCATTGCAAAATCAAAATAGAATAAAATCTCCAAAAAGTAAGAGAGATTATTGTAGGTATCTACAACATGGTCCTGTAGCACCTAGAATCACATCCATACTTTGCATGAGATCTGAGATATGCCCCATCAAAGATTGATACCCTATGGCATTTAGTGACTCTTAGGGATGTTTCAATTCGTCATGCCCATGAATGTTCGAGTGCTCAAAAAAATGAGATGAGCTTGGGCCTAGGGTTTACCCAGCCACCTAGAGCTAATGGAATAGATAGTTTAATCCCACAACAAATGGTGAGGGAAATTCGGTAGTTGGCAACTTTGTATTGGCCAACACTACAAGTTTCAACATTACCAGAAATGGGTTCACAAAATCAAAATGAAATAAGATCTCCAAAAATTAAAAGAGTTTATTGTAGGTCTCCATAACATGGTCCTATAGCACTTAGAATCACATCCATACCTCGCATGAGCTTCGAGATATGCCCCATCAAAGATCGCTATCCTATGGCATTTAGTGACTCTTAGGGATGATTTGGTTCGGCGTGCTCAAGAACATTCAAGCACTCAACAAGATAGGAGGAGCTTAGGGATTTTGTTTACCTAGCCACCTAGAGCTAATAGAATGGACAATTTGATCCCACAATGAAAGGTGAGAGATTTGGCAGTTGGCAACTTTGTACTAGCAAACACTACAAGTTTTGGCATCACCCAAGATGGCATTACAAAATCAAAACAGAATAAGATCTCCAAAGACTAAGAGAGGTTACTATAGGTCTCTACAACATAGTCCTATAGCACCTAGAATCACATCCATAGCTCACTTACCTAGCCACTTGGAGCTAACAAATAGACAATTTGATCCCATGACAAATGGTGAGCGAGATTTGGTAGTTGGCAACTTTGTACTAGCCAACACTACAAATTTTAGCATCACCTGAGATAGCGTAGCAAAATCAAAATGGAATAAGATCTCTAAAAACCAAGAGAGGTTATTATAGAACTCTACAACGCAGTCTTATAGCACCTAGAATTACATCCATACCTTGTACAAGCTCTAAGATATGCCCTATCAAAGATTGTTGGCCTATGGTATTTAGTGACTCTTAGGGACATTTTGGTTTAGTGTGCCTGAGAATGTTCAAACACTCAATGGGACAGGATGAGCTTGGGGCTAGGGTTTACCTAGCCACCTCAAGCTAATGAAACATATAGTTTGATCCCACGATGAACGGTGAAGAAGATTTGGCAGTTGGCAACTTTGTACTGGCCAACACTAGAAGTTTTAGCATCACCCGAGATGGCGTTGCAAAATCAAAATGGAGTAAGATCTCTAAAAAAAGAGAGGGTTTATTGTAGATCTCCACAACATGGTCCTATAGCACCTATAATTGCATCCATACCTTATACGAGCTTCGAGATATGCCCAGTCAAAGATCACTGCCCTATGACATTTAGTGACTCTTAGGGACATTTTAGTTGTGTGTGCCCAAGAAAATTTGAGCTCTCAACAAGATTGGATGAGCTTGGGGCTAGGGTTTACCCAATTACCTAGAGCTAATAGAATAGACAATTTGATCCCATGATGAATGGTGAGAGAGATATGAGCAAGATATGTATGCCTAGGCCACTTTGTGCAAGATATGAGCAAAAGTTACTAATTAGGCAAAATTGGGTCTTTTTGAGTTTTTGGTCAAGATATCCTAGGATTAGGTGTTTTTAGTTATTTTTTAATAGTTTGGAACATTTTCCAAGTCCTAGAAGTGAAATCTAGTGAACTTTGCAAAAGTTGCACTTTTTGTGCAAAATTGCAAAAGTTGTAAAAGCTGCTTAAAAATGAAAATCTGACTGGAAAGCTTCTAACCTTCAAAAAAATGTTTCCCATGCTCATATACCCAATCATGAATAGTTACAACTTCCCAAACTTTCATTTGCAACTTTTTTGCAAAAATTGCAAAAGTTGCTCAAGCAATTTTTTGAGCAACATTGTAACTTTTGAGCAATTTTTACTCTTTACATATTTAGGTCAAATGGGTCAATCTAGGACTATTCTAGGACCCTAGTTAAGATTCCTAGGACCTATTAGGTAACCAAACACCTTAGTTTCCCATTAATATTGAAAGGCAATGAATAAGCAATTGGCTACTAGCTATAGATATTTCAAAGACATTGAAAACAATATATATTATTCTTTCAAGAAAAATGAGGTACCGATTCTAAAAATAAGATTGAAATGATTCCCATCAATGGCATGGCCAAGAACTTCCTTTTTAATACAGTGACCAATAGTTGGCCTCACTCCCCATGCCTTCTCATTCCTATAGAGGAAAACTTAATATACCTAGGAATTCCAGCTACATCCATTAAATATACAAAGGAAGATATAGAAAACCTACTTAATAAAGAGATTAATCTAAGAGAAAAGGACATTTCAGAAGAAAATGGTTATTTTAGTGTCATCCAAGGTATGTCAATTACTTAGGATGAAGAGACAAAACTTACAAGTACTAGGAAAGAGTGCACATGTACACAGACACAAAAATTTTAGATAGAGAAGTAACAAGTGCTATATAATTGTCCACGGAGAAATGTGAAGTGAAGCCTCAAATTGGCTCATTAGTAGGCAAAGAATCTAGTCATGTACTTCATTCTAGCACCATAGATATTTCAATTAAAAATGTCTATTCATCAATAGCCTTGCATTTACAAGACTTGGTAAGCTAGGCATGATCCCTCAATGTTCTCATCGAAATATATTAATGATCTTAACAAAACAACAAAAATCTCATTGCCACCTTTAAATGGAGACTTGAGTTTAAATGCAGATTGTCAGTTCCCAAACATGTCCTAGTCAAGTAGATGACTGGTGTAGGAGTACCCATTCTAGACTCATCAAAAAGGGCACCTAAGGATCCTAGAGAGTTCACTTAGGATAGGTTGTGATGTAGTAGTGCACAGTGGAAGCTTCAAAAAGGCAAGCCACTAGGCAATTAGACAAGGTTGGAATCCTTCAAATTTCCCAAAAAGAGGGTTTAGTGCTAGGACACTTATCACAAGCATCAATAATGAACATATCACAGGTTATCACAACCAAAATAAGGTAGGGAACCTAATCACTAGGTTTTCCTAAGTTCAAAAGCACCAAAACATAAGGATTCTCCAAAAGCCCAATAAGGGAACATACCCCCAAACATGAATGAAAAGAGAAAAATGACCAAGGAATGGAAGACAAACACACCTTAGACCTATTAAGGTCTATATACAACAGATAAAGTGATTCTGTTGTGTCCAAATAGCACTGATATACAGTTACAGTAGTTTGTTGTTGAAAAGGCTAGTAGCCCTCCAAATTGTAAATTGAACATAATATGGAAAAAACTCACATGAATAAATGGTTTAAAGTGAGATTCAAACACCCTTTTAGGACATATAAAACATATATAAACCTTACAAACTGGAAGAGACTAGAAGCCACTACTGTAACAACATTTGGAAAGTGTTGATAGGCCTAATTAGGTTGCAGTTACACTATAGGTACCCTTTCACACATGCCAATCTACAAAAAAATTATTGGAACATCCAGGGTCATGTGAAACAAATCCAAATCCAAAGTTATAGATCTTGGATCACTCTAGAGAAAAAGTTATAGTGACTATGGTGAAATATTGAATGGTGCATGTATGGGCCCATACACCTAGGGTATGGTGGCAAAACTCATTTCTTGCTTGGCCATCTGTAAAACCTACAAAATCATGAAGTAATCTAATAGGGCTTGCATTCCACTAAGGGGCATCAAATTCTCAAATAATTCCACAATGACACAAATAATAATATGTCCCTTCTTCATTGTCTTTAGGTGCAATAACAACAAAAACATTTCCTGTAGTGATGAATGTACAAAATGTGGTCATTAATTCAGAAAATACTTAGATAAAAGTTATAAAGTTACATATTGAAATTAAAAAGATATATATATATATATATAAAACCAGGTTGCATTAGATCAGACAAGCAATCAAAGTCAATGGATGAATCTATCTCTACCATTTTCAGTGCTTGTGGGGGATGATAGGTGTCAGTTGGGTCCAAAACACATATATCCCATTTGTCCACCCATTCAGTTGACTCACACTCATCCCAATTTTCCTCTACACATGATGGATAATAGCATGTCATTTTTCATGTGTAGATACTCCATGAACTTGTATCAAAGCTTCTAAAAGAGTGCAACTCACTTGATCCTGTTAGTGTGCAACAATCCTCATATGGTGCAATGTTAGTATTATCTATCAACCAAAAAAATCTACAAACCATAGACTCACCTTCCTTACCTGGACCCATTGTAGCATTACACCATTGGATGATGGATTTTGCATTTGTCAATATTTCTCCATCTTTGTACTTTAGTTCTTCATGAGCTAAGGCTCTTTTGATGCATGCATCTGCACCATCGTGCTCTCCCTTTCCATGACCAGCCTTTGTGAAATTCCACATATATTGAATTTTAGACAACCTCTACATCATGCTCAACCAATGGAACATCTGTGTATTCTTGAATTGAGATGTGCAATTGTCTGGCCAAATAATGTGCTGATGATATGGTATGCCCCTATTAGCCAAATCTCCATAAAATAGTTGAAAACAACTATGTACAAACTCCATAAAATGTGATCGATCATCGCTGATGTAAAAATGGTACTCTCTCAAAATATTCCTATCATCCTCTGTACTTTTAGGTGAATGCATAAATGTTATGTGAACAAATATGAAAACCTGTTGAGAAGTATAATACTTTGCTTGCACCTCATTTTGTGGTTGTAGTGTGTAGTTCTCTACAAAGTATACAATTGAAACAATGGTATCCAGTGGAAACATATCTTTGCATAACTTGAATTGCAAATCTAGCCATTGAGCTATATGTGTATGACTTGCATACTCATAAATAATCTTTTCACAAAAAATCTTCATGAACTCATACACTGAAATCTTTTCAATGACTAAATCACATCTTTTACCTTATTTCCCATCTTTTAGAGCATATGTCACTGTCTTATATTTTCTGTAATCTACTATTTCATTTCCAATTGTACGTGTACTATCCATATGTTCACAAGTTGATAAAACTTGCAAAGAACCACAAAATAAGCAGGTGCCATCCAAGCATGATGTCTTGCAACATGGTTGGTCATCCCCTATTTCACATAAAATGTTGGATATGAATTCTCTTGAAGATCTAGGTGGCTCATTCATGTCACAATCTTCCAAAATAAACTTAGAATGCAAAAACACACATATATGCCTAAAAACATCAAACTGGTTAGAAAATTCAATATCTATCCTACAACAATAAGTTGTGTGTGTGTGATTTATCTTCACATAAAAAGGTTTACCCATCTCAAAAAATCTTTGATTTATTCGCATTTAAGGATACATACAAATAAATTTTGCAAAACATTGTGTCTGAGTTGAGTCCAAAAAATGTTTTGCATGTGGGTCATGATTTTGGCTACCAATCCTCCTTACAATATCTCTTTGATTGGGGGAGACATGTGTGTTATTTGTCCAAGAATCTTCAATCAATGATTTCAAAGCTTCACTGATTTCTTTATCCTTTCATGATAGTCTACCACTAAATGTTCATAACTCATTTTTTGTTGGATCTTCCAACCTCTCACACCTTAGCACGGCTCTCCTTAGAGTACCTCTATCGATTTATAATATTTTTCTTATCTTTCTCATGAGTCGAGCTTTTTTCATTTGGGTACTTACTATTGTCAATGTAAGTACTCATCTTGTGATATTACTATCTTTGGTGTGTGATTTAGAGCCCACTTTGTCATAAGCACTCATTAGATTCTTTACAATATTTTTTTCATTTGAATCATCCATTGTTCTTAGCCCAAGAATCTTCATGGTAGGTCTAAATTTCAAATTCCTCATCATTTCAACAAATAATTGGCATTGACCTATAATATTTAATTCTTCAAAGAATAATCTCCACATACAATTAAATTTTCTTTGACAAGTATGCTTGCTAATCTTGTCAGGCATTGATTTCAAAATGTTAGTATCAATATCAATAAAATATTGTGGTCTTATAAAATGAATTTTAGAAGGTGTTATAATCTGTTCCATTCCCTCAACATTTTGAACATCAACATAAGGTTGAGTGCTTTGTGTGACTTGAATCGAAGATGATGTGCCTTGCAATAAGATACAAAAGATGGAATATCACCTACTTAATATGTTGATGTTGTGCTTTCAACATGACATGATGGAGTGTGTATGTTGTTAATTCTACAAATTAGTGTCTCTTCAACATGAGATGATGATATGACTCCAACATTGGAAGATGGTGTAGCTTCACAATTCAATTGTCTTCTTGAGCATAATAGTCTCATTTTTTCTCTTTATCTTTCCAATTCTTTATCTTTTTTTCTTTGTATTGGTGGTTCTCATTCCTCTTCAAAAGCCAATTCTTCATTATTACTTTGCAATTTTCTTTGTTCACATAATAGTTTCATTTTATCTCTTTTAATTTCCAAATCTCTCTCCCTCTCTTCCATTGTTTGAGTTTTTTGTTTCTTCCTTGGCATGATGATGATTTCTATATGTCAAATTATTCAAACATCTGAATTACTGACAATTTGTAAATTACAAATCATTAAAATAAATATACAAATTACAATTATTTCAATGAATACACAATACATATTAAACAACTTGTCAAATTTCTAACCATTTTCAAATAGCAATTCTTTCAAACTTACAAATTTTAATGAATTCACTATACATTAAACAACATGTCAAATTATAATCAAATTTGTCTCTATATAATAACAAAGAATATTTAAAAAAGATTGCACTAACCTTTCCTATAGAAAGAATATTCAAAAAGCCTTCAAATAGTGTATCCAATGATTGAATTTGGTGTTTGCTAGCTTCAAGTAGAATGAAAGAATGTTCAAAAAGCCTTAAAATAGTGTTTGTTAACTCCAATAGCTTGAAACCCGTGTTTTCTATTGGAACAATAGAATACACAATAGACAAAAAGAAAAATATGGATTAGAGGGGACCCAAACTTTCATTATGACCATTTTTTGGTGTTTTAATATAGTGCGTATGCACTATAAAGCGAGTATGCACTATAGTGCATATGCACTATGTAAAAAATAATCTCTCCCTATCCCACCATCTCCTTCCCCTACTCTCTATCTCTCTCTCTCTCTCTCTCTCTCTCTCTCTCTCTCTCCCCTCTCCCATCCCCTACTCTCTCTCTCTCTCTATCTATCTCCCTCTCCCACTCCCTCTCCCACTACCTACTCTCTCTCTCACTCTCTCTTTCCCATCCCCTACTCTCTCTCACTCTCTCTCCTCTCATCCCCTACTCTCTCTCAGGCTACTCTCTCTCTCTCTATCTATCTCCCTCTCCCACTCCATCTCCCACAACCTACTCTCTCACTCTCTCTCATCCCCTACTCTCTCTGTCTCACTCTCCCTCTCCCACCACCTACTCTCTCTCTCTCTCTCTCTTTTTCCCATACCCTACTCTCTCTCTCCTCTCCCATCCCCTATACTCTCTCATAGACACACACTCCCATCCCCCCTCTCTTTCTCTCTCACTCTCCCTCTCCCACTCCCTCCCACAACCTACTCTCTCTCTCTGTCTCTCTCTCTTACACACACTCCCATCCCCCCTCTTTCTTGCTCTCCCTCTCCCACCCCCTCTCCCACCACCTACTCTCTCTCACTCTCTCTCTCATCCCCTACTCTCTCTCTTACACACACTCCCATCCCTCCTCTCTCTCTCACTCTCCCTCTCCCTCTCCCACTACCTACTCTCTCTCGTCTCTCTCCCTCTAACTCTCCCACCACCTACTCTCTCACTCTCTCTCTCTCTCCTATCCCCTACTCTCTCTCTCTCTCCCTCTCCCTCTCCCACTCCCTCTCCCACCACCTACTCTCTCTCTCCCATCCCCTACTCTCTCTCTCCCATCCCCTACTCTCTCTCTCTCACTCTCCCTCTTCCACTCCCTCTCCCACCACCTACTCTCTCTCTCCCATCCTCTACTCTCTCTCTCCCTCTCCCTCTCCCACTCCCTCTCTCACTTTCTCTCCCTCTCCCTCTCCTTCTCGCACCACCTACTCTCTCTCTCCCATCCCCTACTCTCTCTCTCTCTCACACTCTCACTCTCTCCCTCTCTACTCTCTCTCCCATCCCCTACTTTCTCTCTTTCTCCCATCCCATACTCTCTCTCTTTGCCACCCCCTACTCTCTCTTACACTCTCACACTTTCTCCCATCCCCTACTCTCTCTCTCTCTCTTACACACACTCTCATCCCCCCTTTCTCTCTCCCTCTCCCACTCCCTCTCCCATCGTCTACTCTCTCTCTCTCTCTCTCTGGCTACTCTCTCTCCCCTCTCTCATCCCCTACTCTCTCTTTCACACACACACACACACACACACACACACACACTCCCATGCCCCTAGCAAGAAAAGGTTATTAAAACAAAATCTTAAATCATTTGATTCAAAAATTATAATAGTACAAATTAGATAAAATGCTAGGTCTTTGGAGTTCCATTCTCCAAGAATCTATCGGTGCGTCAGGGGGTTTAGGAGTATTTTGGAATCCTAGGAAGGTATCCATAAGTTGTCTAAAATGTAGCACCAATTGGATTAGTATTAGTGTCCAGAGTCTTAAGTCAAATTTGCAGTTCATTCTAATTAATGTATATGGTCCAATTAGTTATATGGGTAAAAAAGATGTTTCAGATGAAATTAGTAGTTTTATCACTAACTATAAGGATAATTCTTTCTTGGTAGGAGGAGATTTTGACACTATTTTAGATTTACTAGAAAAATAGGTGGTATTCATTATCTTTCAGAATCATCTTTAGATTTCAAAGTATGGTTAGAAAAGCACGACATGATCGATATTCCTATCAATAATAGGAAGTTTACTTGGAATAATAAGAGGAAATATTCTACATATATTTTAGAGAAATTCTATAGGTTTTTTATTATAGGTGATCTAGATGATAACAATTTTAATTTTTAATCTTCTATTCTACCAATTGTTGGGTCTAACCACTATCCAGTTCATGTAGAACTTATTGAACCTATAAAACCTATAAGGAATCCATTTAAATGTGAAAAAATGTGGTTCTTAGATCCTATTTTTATTAAGAACATTAAAGATTGGTGGGCACAAGACAAGTTTGAAGGTTCCAAGATGTTTGTTTTAGTATCCAAAATGAAGTTGTTAAAAGAGTGTATTTTAAGATGGAATAAAGAACATTTTAATAACATTTTCAAAGAAAAAATAGATATAGAAAATCGACTAAGAAATCTAAATCTAGAAATTATTAAGAAAGGGATGAACAAAGAAAGTTATTTTCTATAAAAAGAATTACTAGCTAAATAGGAGGATATACTATCCAAAGAAGAAATGTTTTGGTGACAGAAATCTAGAGAAAAATAGTTAGATGAAGGGGATCGAAACACCAATTTTTTCCATAACTCTACTTTATATAATAAATCAAAGAGCAAAATAGTCAATATTAAAAACCATTTGGGCAGACAGTTGAGGAATCGAGTGAAATCGTGGATACCTTCATAGCTCACTTTCAGGAAATTCTAAATAATTATGAAGGGTCAAATAGAGAGGCACAAGATAAGCTGCTCAAATTTATCCCTAAATTAATCTCAACAGAGGATAATAATGTTTAAAATAAACCTATAACCTTGGAAGAGGTGAAATCAATGGTATTTAATATGAACCCAAATAAATCTCCTGGCCTTGATGGTTTTCAGGCTTTCTTGTTTCAAAAATGTTGGGATATCATTGGGATTTACTTATGGAAAGCCATTGAAGCTTCAAGAAATGCAAAGCTCTATAATTAGAAATTAATTATTCCTTTCTTACATTGATCCCTAAAAAAAATGATCTTGAAATTGCAGGGGATTTCAGGCCTATTGCTTTGTGTTAATATGATTTATAAGATATTCTCCAAGATTATAGCTAATAGGCTTAAGGGTTTTCTGCCAAAGCTGATTTCTAAGGAACAAACTAGTTTTGTTCCTGGATGATCTATTCTTGATGGCATTATTACTATTCAAGAAATGATTCATTTGGATGGTAAGAGAAAATATCATTCCATGTTCATGAAACTAAATACCCAAAAAGCTTATGATATGGTAGACTAGAGATTCCTATGTAAGGTGCTCGAAGCTTTTGGATTTTCTCATCAATGGATAAACCTTATTTTTAAATTTATTTCCATGCCTAAGATTTCAATTCTAATTAATGGGACCCCTGAAGGATTTTTTGAAATTTTGAGGGGTATTCAGCAAGGTGATCCATTATCACCCTCTCTCTTCATCATTATGGCCAAAGCCTTTGGGAGAGCTTTATTCGATGCCTACCATAAGTAGAAAATTTTAGGTATCACTGTTGCTAGAAATATGCCCAACATCACACATCAACAATATACAGATGATATGATACTTCCTGGAAAAAGTACTATTTCAGAAGCCTTGGGATTGAAATCCATCATAAAATCATATATGATGGCTTTCGGTCAAAAATTAAATGAGGCCAAATCTAAAATCTTCTGTATAAATACTAAAAAAGAAACTAAAGATCAGATATGTGAGTTCATGGGTTATAAAAAGGGACAATTCCCATGTAAATATCTGGGCATTGCTCTAGAGAAGTGTTCAAAATCCAGCAAGGTGTGGCACAATACCTTTGAAAAATGGACGCTAGGATTGGGGGTTGGAAAGACAAATGGCTTTCTAAGGTAGGAAAGGTAGCTAAAATTAGTTTTGTTCTTTTTGCCATTCCTATATATCCCCTTTCCTGCCTCCCTCTTTCTAAGAGTTATCATCTCAGATTCAAAGCTAAACTTAGGAATTTTCTTTGGAAAGTTTGTGAGGAAGACAAAAAATTTGTGCTAATCAAATGGGAAAACATTTGTAAACCTAAGGATATGGCAGGACTTGGGATCAAGAATTTGGAATGGCAAAAATGAAGCCTTACAAGCAAAACTGATTTGGTGACTTTTCAAAGAAAGAGATCAAAATTTGGCAAAGATTCTATATAACAAATATCTTAATGTAGAGGATCCCATTTCTATTTTCAGAATGATAAACCCTCCTAGGGGTTCTAAGAGTTGGAACTTTATGTTGAAATGTTGTGAACTTATTGGCAATTTTATTACCTGGGATGTTGGCATAGGAGATGAGGCCTTATTTTGGGAAGACTCTTGGGATGGTCACCCTCCTATAGTTTTTAGAACCTTCCCTAAGAATCTCAAGGACATGTTAGTCTCTCAATGGGGTATTAAAGTTAATAACTACAAAACAAAAATCACAATGAATGGTGTTGTTAAATGGGTTTGGAAATTGGTGGAAGGGATGGAAGTAGATTCGATGGAAGTAGAAGCTTATGAGAAGATTCTATCTGATAGGGTTGTCAAGTAGTCAGAGAAGAAAGATGAACTTATTTAGGCTGTCACAAATGATGGTAATTATAGAGTGAAAGATGGCTACAAAGCCTTATTACACTCTCAAAGTTGGAACATAGTTGATATCCCACTCAAGCTATGTTGGGATGTGGCATGTCTTCCTAAGGTAGGATTTTGCTTATGGTTAGCCTTCCAAAATAGGATTCTGACTGCAGATAGGCTTGGAAAATTTGGAGTTCAAGGTGCATCTAGATGTGTGTTATGTAAACAAAATAATGAAGATTTGGACCATCTACTACATAGATGTCCTTTTTTGCAAATATGTTGGGAATGGCTTAGACTTAGGTTGGGATGGTCCATGCCATTACCAAAAACTTTCTATGACCTACTTATAGGTTGGCCTATTAATTCGGTCAAGGGTGTTTATAGTAAACTTTGGAACATTTTCCCTTCAATCGTTTCTTGGGAAATTTGGAAGGAGAGGAATAGGCGCATTTTTTGAGATTCTAAACTAAAGATTGAGGAGTTAATCTTAAAAATTGAGGCCAACATCATGGAAGTTACTAATTCCCATCTCAAAAAGTGTATGAAAGAAGAAGGATCCTTCTCTATCTAGGATGGCTTTATGAAAAGGAATTGGGCCAATCTGATCAATCCCCCTCTTGTATATCACCAAAAAAAGAAAAAAGAAAAAGTGAATTGTAAATGGTCTCCACCTCTGAAGGGATGGTTTAAACTCAATTTTGATAGGGCTACTAGAGGCAATCCAAGTATAGCAGGTATTGGATGTATCATTAACAATTGCTTTGGTAAATGGATAGCAAAAAAGGCTATGTCTATTCGACCAACCTCCAACAATCTGGCTGAATTAGAAGTGTTGGAAAAGAGGTTGTGTTTATGTCATGAGGTAGGGGTGACAAAAATTGTCATAGAAGGTGATTCTCAAATCATCTTAAATGTGATTAGGAAACGTTCTACCCCCAACTAGGTCCTCAACTCTAGGCTAGGTGAAGTCCTCGATCTTCTAGATCATTTTGAGGATAGTCAAATTCGTCACATTTATCATGAAGGTAATCAAAAAGTGGATCTTCTAGCAAATAGAGGTGTTGATGGTGTTAATGTCCATATCATTAATGAGATTTCTTCTATCTAAAGATATATCACATTAATAGTGGTTGATTCTTCTCTCCTTTGTCTTATGCTTTATTTTTCTTTGTTATAGCTTTTAGTTTTTCTTACATGTTTGCCCTTTATTAGGTAGAACTCCTTATATAAGATTTTGCTGTATTTAGTGAAGGTGTCTAATTTTTATGTCTCCTTTTAAGTTTTTTCATAGTGTTAGGGATCTTTCTATGATGATTAGTTCCCACTATGACTAAGCCATGATAGGTTCTTAGTTGGTTTTTTACCATTTCCTCTTCTTTCATTTTTCTTGTGCCTCGGTCTGATGTTGTCATCATCATTAATAAGCACTTCAGACTCCATCTAGACCCTTCTTGTTTCTTGTTTCTTATGTTGCTATCTCTTTCTATGATTTTGTCTATTTCCTTTTACGACAATGGAAACCAACATTTAGGTGTTCCACTCCAAGGAATCTCACGCGATGGCCTTTCATGGCACAATAAAACTAGAACGCTAGAACATATTACTGAATCCACTGGATGATATGTCATGGATTGTTGTGGGGAGGGTTATTGGGGAAGGAGTCTTTGATTATAAGTAAACTTGGAGGAAAAACAACAATATCATCAGATCCTTAATTGGTTGCTTGGTGAGAGCTAAGGTAGAGCATGGGATAATCATACAACTTTGTTGTGACATCTTCTAGCCAACATGGAGAAAGGGCCTTGAACATGTGGGCAGGAGTATTGATGACAAGCTGCAAATTCTGCTACTAGAAAGGTATATGGTTTTCCCACCAGGGTCCCTAGAGTTGGATATGACATATCATTGTCCTTCCTTGATTATTCGTGAGAATCTTACATTTTTCAAAGAGTGGCTGAAAATGGTAGTGAGTATCCAGTTCCTACTACATTGGAGGGGCATAGTGAAAGAGGTAAATAAGGTTTGGCTCACATATTATCTTAATGTCCTTCATGTGTACATTCATCCAGGTATCATTTGATAATCTGGACGCCCTGATCTTCTGCATTCCCAATGCAAAAAAGACTAGTGGGTTTAAAGCTAAGTTTGAACTTCCCCCCAACTTTCAGGTTGAAAACCCTAACAAAATCTTTGAGATTGTTATGGTTTTCCCAAAGTAGGGTTGCTAGATATAGGTAGGTTCACAAGTTCATAGTTTTGATTTTTTGGGCAAGTACCATGTTTTGGGGGGTTTTGTGTTATTGTCGATTTGGGTTTTGAATCAATATATTTAGCTATTTAAAGTACTTTATTTTAAGTAATAGGATCTCATAGGATAGTAGCAATTTATTCTCCTTATTACTAACTTGTAAATTGACATATTATCTTAATATATATGGTGGTTTTAGTATTGATTGATGGCTCTGGTTCTATTTAAATTCTCAATATATTTAAATCAGATTTTTTGATTTGAATGTATTAGGACCCATGTTCATTAGTTTAGATAACCAGCCATTTAACAATAGTAAAGAAGTTTAATTGCTGAAAATTCTATAAGTTAATGGATGTCAGCATTGTTCAAGACTATGGATTTTTTTCGGTTATATGAATCTGCTTCATAGTAGATAATCTATCGAGATAGACTATAGTTTAGTTTGGATTCTTAGAATTACTTCATCATCAAATCACTTAGACAAATGGAGATTGTTGTTTTGAATTTGATTAAGGGAAATATTTTGTCATATTCATAGCTAATTGGTACTTGGGATGTTAAATCGGGTTGGATGGCAACAATTTTCATCTTCACCATTTTTAGGTCTTTACTATGTACTGATGATAGTTCCAGTTATTGGGATTTATTATTTTATATGGACTATTATTGGCAGTCATTCCTTTGTTAGGGATTAGGCTAATAGCTTCATTCTTGTTACTAATAGTGTTGTCTGTGGTTTACTAGATTGGTATTTCTAGATTAGTTTCTCATTGTTTGATCAATGGTATTGAGATGATCTGTATTTGAATTATGGTATGTTCATTGCAAATTTTTCTACTATTAGTAGTTTATGTAGTTTCTATACATATTTTATTTCCTTCATGACTTTGTATTATCTCTACTTTTTAGATGACTTAAATAAGAGACTTGTTTGTAATCTAATCAAGCAATCTATCATTTCAATGTATTATAGTGATTGTAGATCTCTTTAAGTTTGAAATTTAATCATATTTTATGTTAAGGTTTGATGCATTTCATTCTGTTTCTTATGGGTATCACTCTAGTAGTAGTTGATTGAGTTCAATTGTTGGCTTTTAGTGTGTTTTGTCAATCATGGAGCGTTAGCTTGAGATAAGTATCTCAGTTGGGCTATTTTCTATGGATCTATTACTTTCATCCATTTTGAATGCTCTAGTTTGGAGTATGTAAAGGTTTTGGCCCTGATAGAGTATGCCTCTATTTCTATATGATTTATAATATCTTAATTCTATTCATAATTTTGAAACCAAATTATGGTTAGATAGTTAGCATGGCATTAATTTAAAGGATGGTACTATATGATGGAGTTCGATGTCTTCTCTTAGCTCTCAATCTTATCATGATGTAGTTAATGTGGTTAGATTTTGGAGGAACCAGAGGTTTTTTGCTAACTCATTTTTGTAGGAGTTATTTTAGGGTTTCTTTTCATTTTTTATTATTCATCATGTTAAGTATAGTTTTATGGATTTCATAATATAGGTAAATAAGTATTATCTAGGACTTGAAGCTAGTTCCTCGTGGAAACCCTTGATGATGGACTAATTCTATTTTTTGTTTAGTTTGTTTTCTAACCTTGTTGATTGATAAAGCTTACTTAGAGGAATGATTGTTCGGTGCAGGAGGTATACTTGCTCAAAGGCGATGTTCGTTTCTAAATGAGATGGAGCTTGACAAATTTATTGACAAAATGTAATCTAATATGATGTTAACTATTAGCGGTTCGCCCCCTCAAATGTTGTAATTTAAAAAAAAATGTATATATAGGTTGTGATTTGATTGGGTGTGCCCCTTTTAAGATGTAATAATATGGGACATTTGTCCTAGGCTAGGTTGGAGGTTTTCTCTTTTGTTCTTTCCTACAAGTGCTTGTTTGAACGAAGTAAAGCTATTGCAATTTTTATTTATTAATTTTAATAAAATTAATCAAGGCCTTGGCCATTTACTGATTTAAAAAAAAAAAGATTCTACATTATTTTAAATGATTAATAATCAAAATAGAAATATATATAAATATAAATAAAAATTTAGAATTTTTTTTATAGAAATATATGTAATATAAAATTAAGATAGATTTATGATACATATATATTATACATATTATAAAATTGCATTAAGTATATTATTAAGTAAAATCTTTAGTTGCCTATAATAAATATTTATGGTTTGGTAATAAATTTAAATGTCATATTGACAGTTTTTGTAAAAATTTAGCCTATCAACTCATATAGTCTAACAATTTTTTAACCTATCATATATGGTCCAAAAGTGTTAAAACAATGACCATCAAATTCTAAGCCTACAATACATATTAAATCAATTTTTTGCTTATACTTTAAGCAATCAATGTTCCCATGCAAATTAAAAATTGTAGGGAAAAGAAAATTTAGAATCTTTTCCTACTTTTGTGGAGTGGCTACTTTTTAGCAAATAAAAATAAGCTATGGGAAAAGAGGGGGGGGCGGGCTAGAAATAAGAAGTGGTTGCTTATTGAAAAAAGTGACACGTGTCTTCACCACATTTTTTTCATACCCTTTTTATTTGCCTATATATTAGTTTTTATAATTATTTGGAAAAGAAATGATAAAAATTTGATTTAAAAATAATATTTAGAAAACTACTTAAAATTATGCAGCAAATATTATGATCCATGGGGCCACTAGCTCCACAAATTGTGTCACAAAACAATGAGCAGCTATGCTAGCAAAAATAAGCTAAGCATCGACAAACTTTGATTTCAGATTAGATTGTGAGGCCAAGAGTGAAGGATAAAGGATGGTCGCATTTAGGAAAAGTAGACACATTTCCAATATCATCTCCATCTCCAATCCAAACACCTTCTTCAATAGTGACTTTAATGGTCTTCTCAACATCCCTTACTTTGCAAGTATTGCCTCTAAACTGCGCATTTCTAGAATTTTTATAAGCTTGAACATAGGCAATAAGAGCCTAATCAATTTCCTTCTCAAGTACTTTGATTTTCCTATGGAATTATCATGAATCATACAACACCTATCAAGCTCATCACAAGATTTTCATGAATCATACAACACATATCAAGCCCATCACACAGAGCTTCCTACACGTCCTATGTAAAATAGATCGCAAAATTCCCCATACCTTAGAAATGGCACTTCTGCCATTAGACAAAATACAACTAACACCATTTCCCCATGTTGCCGCTTAAATTTAAGCAATAAAATGTTTCCATGCAAAATAAAAATTGTCGAAAAAATAAAACTTAGAATCTTTTCCTACTTTTGTGGATTGGCTATTTTTTAGCAAATGAAAATAAGTTGTGGAAAAAGAGGGGGACTAGAAATAAGTAGTGGCTGCTTATTGAAAAAAAATGACACATGTCTTCACCACATTTTTTCATACCCTTTTTATTTGTTTATATTTTAGTTTTCATAATTATTTGCAAGAGAAATGATTAAAAGTTGATTTAAAAATAATATTTAGAATATTTCCTAAAACTATGCAGCAAATATTATAATCTATGGAGCTACTACCTCAACAAATTGTGCCACAAAACAATAAGCAACTAGCTTTTATAAGCTAACACCATGTTCTCATGTTGCTGCTTATTAGTGTTTTCTAATTAAAATTTAAGCAGTTTTATGTTCTCATGAGACATTAAAATTGTTTTTAAAAAAATAATATAGAATCTTCTCCTGTTAAAGTGGACCAGCTATTTTGTAGCCAATGAAATAAGCTGGGGGAAAATGTGGGGGGCTTAAAATAGGTAGTCACTGCTTATTTAAAAAACTACCACATGTCTTCATAAAATTCTTTTCCTCCTTTTTGAACTATCAAAATAATTAGTTTAGATTTTTTTATTTTAAAATCAAATAAAAATTACTCCTTAAAAATTAGCAATATAGGGCCACTACTTAGCTCCACAAATTTCTCCTATAAAAGTTGAGCACCCACCACTAGCAAAAATAAGCTAAACAGTGGCATGAGAACATGGTGTAAGCATTGCTCTAAATCAATCAAAATTTCAATCACTATGTATATAGAATACTGACAATGAATATAAAAATCACACCTTTGTATAACTTGGATTTGTATTTAGTCTTGCACCTCCCGTGCAATCACACAAACCCAACAATTTTTTCTATGAAAACAAGTAGTCTAAATTTTTCCTACAAATCAAATCAAAGAATGAGGGAAAATAGAATATTCAAGATTAAAGTAATCTACCTACACCAATAACTGTTGGGCGCATACTAGCGAGTACACAAATGAGGGCAAGGTAAACCCTAGGGTTTTGCAGATATGCAAAGTGTAGCTACCATGGCAATGTTGATTCACGATGGCTACATAACAAAAAATCTTATTCCTTGTCATGGATGAACTCAAATAGATTATGAAAAGCTTCATCTTTTACAAACCAAGGTAGTTGGAGAAACTTTAACGATTCCCGTAAACCCTATTGGTTCAAGGGTTACTGAAAACAGGGGCAACTCTAGCCTGGGCAAGCAGACTATAGTCGATTGAAGATTGATCGAGGTTTCGATTTCAAAATTATTTGGCAAAAATTATGGCCCCCAATATAACCCCTGCAACCACAACTAGATAAATGCTCGATAAGTTCAAATGTGGATCACACACTGGTTACCCTGTTGGCTATTGAGAACAGGGAATGGGTAGAATATGTCCACCTCTTAAGGGATCATGGTTTTTTTATTTGATGTGTAGGGCTATAGCCCATGTATCACATCCTCAAAAATTGGTGTGAAAAAACCCTAGGGAAAGGATGTCAGTTAAAGCCTCTGTCAAATGGTTTTCATTTAGTTATCTATGTGGCTGCTATAGGGAAAGAAGGGGCGTTGAATGGTGGTCCCTTAATGGTGGAGGGCAGTTATCTGAGCGTTTTGGATTGGACATCAAATTTCAATCCAAACACAACCGAGGTGGATGCTATCCTAACCTAGAATAGGCTACCCAAGCTTCTGTAGGAATATCTAGAGTAGACTATTATTGTGTCATGCCTGTAATTCAATTCAACAAGGCAAACAACACAAGTAATTTTATTTTTTCCCAAGATAGAAATCTGTAGGTATGAAACATAATCTATACTCAATCTAGGGGGTGTTAAAGTTAGTTGATGCAACGATGATCATTTCACTCAAATTTGAATTCAGGTTTCCTGTGATGGAATACTAAGTTGTCTAACAAGTTAGTAAAAAGGTTATTTTGGATAGTAATCCTTCACCTCTATATTCCTAATTCAGGCATTTTGTAATTGCATAAAAAAAATTCAATTTCCAAGTCCATAGTGCTAGGGTATAGTGACACGAAAATGTTTAATTGATCATCTTAAGTATGCCTATTTAAACAAGGTGATCATAGTCCATCATTTGTTATGAATGGGAAAAACAACAAGGGTATAACTTTAGAACAGATTATTATTAATTTATTTGTTATAAATATGGTGAGTTAGTTTATTAGAATCATTTAGTGATTGTGTTTATAGGATGAAAATGGTAACCTTTAATTGCATCACTCACCTTCATTCACATCTGTTTTAAGCCATATATTAACTTTGTAAACTCTAAAAGAATAAATAAATATAATTAAACTATATTAATTGTTAAAAGTCCACTACGTCATAACATTTCCAGGACATAACATTTGGATTCCTACATAATGGTTGAACATTCATTTTAAGTTCTATAAATTTCTTACTTGAAATACTTTTTTTTACTCTATTTATTAACATTTAAATTATTTAATATTATGTTAAAATTGCTAAAATTGTTAATAATTTTCAATTGGTTATAAATAAAATGTTCATCCCAATTTATACTACCTTCAATTTAACATGTATAACTTACACTTTTCAATTTATCAAGTTGTTACCCAAACATTTTACAGATATTTTTTTTAATTATATTAATTAATCAGAAAGAGAGATTAGTCCTCAAGAAAAATTAAACTTTCTCTCTTCCTGTACTTTTCTCTCTCCATGTACTAAAACTTGTAGAGAGAAGTATGGGGTTTGAGTTGGAGTTTCATTCCCCTTTTCACAATTTTTCTCTCTCCACGTACTCAAACCTTTTAGAGAGAAGTACGGGGTTTGGGTTTGGGTTTGAGTTTCACTTTTTCTCTCTCCACATACTAAAGTACTCTCTCTCCCTATACTCCAACTTTTTAACCTAATCCTAAAGCGAACTTAAATCCCAACTTCCAATTAATTGCCAGCTAGAAGTAAAGTTGAAAGATGCAATCTAAAACTAGTTCCTGATAGAGGTTTTGGAAATCATTACACAGGAAGAATGTGCAATGAAAATGTCTTTGGATAGCTACCAAATCATAATAGAAACGTAACTTTCAATCTCAGGCATAAATCAAGAGGCAAGTTTGACAAAAGCTTCACAAAAACTCACGGGAGCCATTATATCAACAATACTCCTGTAGGTGTTACGAAGATGCATTTTGAAGCTATAAACCTTGTGAGAAATCCAAAGTAATAGACCAAAGACATACAATTAGAGATGATTATCAATTTTCAAAGACACCGCTTTGGCAATGCATTCATGAGAGGAATTCCTGAGCTCACTAGAACATCACATCGAAAGCATCTTCTTTACACGTGAACTGTTTTACCACAATGCAATTAGGGAGATTTTCAAACATGGTTATGATGATCTTACAATCATTAATGAAGATCACATACTAGGACACAAAAGATAACACTCATTGCTCACAAGGATTGGAATGAAGTTATCATGTCTCTCACTTATGCGCATAGTGAATGGGAAAGCTTGTGGAATCATTACCCAAAATGTAAGATTGTTTCTATTGGCAACTCCATGACGGCAAGGTAGCATGCCAACATTCTATCTATTGATCCTAGTGAAGAGCAACTGATCCAAAATAGCGCAGTTGAAGTGAGAATGATACAAGGATAAAGCCACAAGCAAGGAAAGCTAGGAGCATAGGAAGTTTCCAAATGTTTGAGAAAATGTCCTCCTTCATCCTACACATAGTAAGGAGGGAATACTGATGCTTAGCGTGGGTGTATCTCACATATATACTCATAGATGGTGTTGAGATACAAAAAACACAATAATGGTTTGAAGAATACATTAACAAGCCGCAAGTGGAGAGTGGAGCTTTTAAATAATTCTCACTACGTCTAAAATATTGCTAGCATGAAATCAAGGGGGAACATGTCATTTTAACACACTCCATAGTTGATAAGTAGCCATGCAGGATGGAATATTCAGAGAAACCATTGAGAAATCAATGCTCTTAAATAGAGAATATAAAGTAACTCACATCTTCCTAGTGTACAGCCAGCTCATTGGAAATATCAAAGGCATGAAAACTGTTCGACAGAATGCCAAGTCAAAAGTGTGCTCACATTGTTTGATGAAATGCCTTTGTTGCATCTAAAAGTTAGATTTTCAAAGTGAAGTAAAGATTTTGATGAAGTTTTATGATTGCCTAAAGAAAATACCACACCAAGTTTGATACAAAACCAAGTGATTATTGACTCCACATTATCGCTAGGACAACCCTTGACAAGTGATAATATGAGGTATAAATTTCAAGGTAAAGAGCCCCTTGCGATACTAAAAAGCATGCTTCCTGAAATATCTGACACAAAGATGGGGCATTTAGAAGTTTTAGACTTCTAGAAACTGATGAGCAAAGAAGATAAATCACCCCTGGCACATCGAACGCTGGAAAGTGGCCTAGCCCATGCAGGAGGACATCCGCTCATAGTTCAATGTGTGGAATTGGTTTTAGAATGTATCAAGGCATATGATCAAAATTCCAGAGACATCAGGACTGCAGGAGGTAATGTCGTGGCAAGGTTGGACCCTGTATCTATATCCATCACATTCAGATTGCCAGTAAGAGAGGAATTCATAAAAATTTCTAAAGAAGGTGCCCAAGGTTATTTCCATCAGAATAAGAAAACATGTCTCAATGTCATTGCTAGAAGTTGGCTTGATCAACCCAGATGAGGACAGTCGCAGTTGCCAAGAATGTTAGGCAAAAATATCTTTAATGAAGACATTTCTGATATGACAGTTCTTCTCAATAGAGTGGTGGGAAATCAAACGGTTGAAGATTTTCAGGATTGGATTTTTTTGTATATTAATACTATCACCACTGGAAAACAATTTATAGATTGGGGAGAAATGATTAGCGATGCCCTCCATAACTAGTTAATAAGATTCAATGCAAATTAAGGATTTTACATGTCCTCATATCTAATGTACGCAATTGCAAGTATGAAGTCATGGCCTAGTCTAAATCCTTATGGGGAGTATAGCTTAACCACTCAAATTTATAATTATTACCCCTAGTTGCAATTAAAATAGAGCAATGCACACTTCTGTAGGGTGAATGATGGTTTTTCTATGCTCACTGCTAGGGAGCTACAAGGAGATATAGGACTTCAAATTTCTCTTGAAGCAGCCAGTCTCATTAGTATTTATGGTAGCTTCTTCATACAATACCCTCGATTCACTTACATCCATATTGGAGGTTTTCAATATTGTCCTCTCATGTTGCCTCGCTTCGTAGATGACAGGTTGATACTTTCAGAAGTCTGCAGGCAAATTGGTCAAGTAAACAAAAAGTGCAGGAACAAAAGATCAGTCCCTTTCCCAATTGGCATTGGACATTACAGTTGTTTATCTTCTTCGAATGCTCAAAATATTGAGAGATCCATGGTGAACATAACTCTACACTCTTTCTACAGTCGCTTTCCATTTGATGGCAGTGGGTATGTTAAAAATAACTTGGCACTTGGACCTGGCTATCTTCATTTCCCTACAATGGAAGATTATTGGGCGAATTGTGAGAATGATTTCGAAGTTAGAAAAAGGGACTGGATGAGATTTAGAGTACAACAAATTATTGATTACAAAATGGGATAGGATGTGACAGGCATAATAGAGGATGGGTCAGACTTGATTGATCCTTACTTCTTTGAGTAGATAAAATTATTAGAATTGCCATATATTAATTGGTCACTGTCAGAACTGAAAGACCTCAAGGAAAGGACTTTCTTTGTGATTCAATGAACTGAAACTTGGTTAAAGAACACTGCTACTATATCAACAGGAAGAAGCAGTGTAAATAATAATAATATTTCTCAAGAAGGAATGTCAGTTTCAGCTATTCCGTCTTCTATTCCTATATCCTTGAGCTCTTTACATAGCACACAAGGGGGAGATGATGGTGAAGATCTGGATAAACGAGTTGATCTAGTTTTAGCATGTGAACTCAATGTAGTCACTAGGAAGGAGATCAAAACCAAAGGAGAAGATTTTAAAGCCAATTCAACAAATGATAGATGAAGCTCCTAAGATGAATACTTTACCATCATTTGTAGATGAGATGATTCAATCCATAGCATCCCCTACACGCTCATTGTCTCTCAAAAGCACAAAAGAAATCCAAGAGGAGCCAGTTGTAGAAAATGTGCATAACTTGGACTTATCATCTTCAGTCTTACAAGTTTGTTTAGTAATCATCCCATCAGCTAGTATTTCAACATCTTGGTTACAAAAAAGTTTAGAGAGAAAGAAGAAAAGGATGATTCAATTGGAAGCACCCAATCTAGATGTTGTAGCTGACTTAATGCACAAAGGTGTTGGAGTTGATGAAAGCTAACTCTAAAGACGCCCAAGATCACCTGCATGCGAAAACCTGTCAAAGAGAAGCCAAGGAGAGGAAGAGCATGGAGCAAGGGAAAAACCCTAAATGGACATGAGAGACCATAAGATATTGAAACACAATGAAAATGTATTTACAATGAGAAGTGATTATGTGATATGAAATACAATGAGGGAGCCCGAATATAAAGAGCTCATGGAAACTTGTAGAACAAGCTAAAAGGTGGTAGAAGATAAGGATGACAACTTAGCACACATCCACAAAAGGTGGAACATGCTAGAAGGGAACAAACTCCCGTGTTGTCAACAACTAACCACTACATGCATTAAATACAAAATATTAAATAAATACATTTACCTAAGTAAGCTTAAGTGAATAGAATAAATAATTAATAAATTAATTATTTACTCTAACACCCCCTCTTAAGTGCAACTTAGGGAAATGCCTTAAGCTCACAAAACTAAGATGAAATTCAAAATGGGTCCCAACAACGAGGCCATGTTAGGTACCCATGAACAATGCAAGAAAATGCAACCTCTATAAAATGGGGAAAGAGAGAAAACCACGTGGGAAAAACCCTCCCCCAAAAAGAGGTAAAAACCTAGTGAAGAACTGAATAAGCCTCCAACTAGAGAAATGTCCCCTAACATAGGAACAAGGAGTGATCATGAAGAAGCATCACTGAAGCATGAAGAAGCCACAAATTTTCCAAATTTTTGATCTAAAGAACCTCCATGGAAGAAGAAGGCATGGACCAAGCATGTCTATATGGTAGATGATCCATCTCACCGAAATGCATAAGTAGCCAACCACTGCAATCGCCTTGTACATAGGATCAACCACTAAATACATAGTTCACACTATCGAACCATTGAACCACAGATGAATTAGAACAATAACATAACCCCCCCTTAATGCAGATGGGGTGTGATGACAGGCAACTGAGAAGGTGGGCCAAAGGCTCTTGCAGACGAACCAAGAATGACGAGAGAGGGAAAGAGGTACAAACACCTATAAAGACACGGTCAAACTAATGTTGCATGGGCTAATGTTGTGGAACACACACTCACTTGACAAAGGGAGAAGGCCTAAAATAGCAAACAACTATCCCCCCCATGGTGCTTTATGAAAATAATGCATGTACAACTGACTCAAAACAACGTTCATGATCCTCGAAATGCAAAAGTGGCACTTTATTTCAGTGTGATACATAAAAGTGCTTCAAAATGATAGCTACAATGATCAAAACTGGAAACAAGCTGATACAAAAGAAAGTATAGCCTAAAACAAAGGAAACCATGCCAGGAAAATGATCCTCAGGCCTAAAACACTGAAAATATCCACCATATAGAAAAAATGCCAAAACTATGATAGAAAGAGTATGGGCCAAAATCTAAGAAAAAGGACTACATTTCTAAAAAGACAATAGAACCAGCTTTCCAAAAATGTAAAGTTTTCAAAAAATGGGCATAGGATGCAAAAGATATGCATGCTAGAGTAAAAAATAGGACTTCAGACTTCAACTGAAAAAATAGGCTATAAAAAAGCATCAAAACCTAAAAATACCTACACCAAAATCTTTGTCTTAGAACCAGCTTTTCGACGCTTCTTTCGGATCGAAAAAATACCTTTGTATGCTCAAGTTATGGCCAAAAAATTGAGAATAGGTCAAAAAGGACTTAGAAGAGGTGCAAGAAGGCGCTGATGCAAATGATGTCATGCTGATGTCAGCAAGCCACGGCATTAAAATTGTCGGCTTGGAGGCTTTCGCTGCAAAAAAATGGTGCCACATGGCAAATCAGATGATGTGGCATGGGTAAGTATGTTGTCCACATGTCAGAATCGGATTGGCTGCAGCAGCTAACAAAGCATTGACTATGCAAAAAGGTCTGACGCAACTTGCAATATACACGTGTCAACTAGCGACTAATCCATGTGGATGTTGACTGTATAGTGCCAACAAAACTACTGCTAACTGGACCTCGAGTGGAGGAGGAGCGGTGGAGTGGGGGCGTCGCAGCCGGAAGAGCAACGAAAACAAGAAGCACCGCCGGCAGTGGTGCAGGAGGGGCAACATTCGGGTGATGGCTGGGCTTCGGTGGCTCTACAGCGGTGCTGCCAGTGGTAGCGGCCGGTGAGCTGCGCGCAGGCTGCGGTGCGGTAGTGGCCACTGGGTGGCTGGCCCTTAAAATAATTTTTTAAAATTTTTCTGCTCAAAAATCGTCCATACGGGTCCATACAACCTTGCAACCAAAATTTTTTGCCTCCCGGAGCTCTGTCTCCAAAATTGAAAAGCTTTATATGAATCAAAACTACAAATGGCCATCCGGATCCAATGGTAGCATTCATTTGGGCTAAAAATGCTCTGAAAAATTGTTGTTCCCCTGATTTGAAGACAAAATGCACAAACAAACTAGGGTTTGTGACTACAAATCACGGCTTCAAAAAATCCTTCAACGAAGCTCCAATAGGAAGACTCTGATACCATGTTGGAGTTGATGAAAGCCAACTCCGAAGATGCCCAAGATCACCTGCATGCAAAAACCTGTCAAAGAGAAGCCAAGGAGAGGAAGAGCATGGAGCAAGGGAAAAACCCTAAACGAACATGAGAGACCACAAGATATTGAAACACAATGAAAATGTATTTACAATGAGAAGTGATTATGTGATATGAAATACAATGAGGGAGCCCAAATATAAAGAGCTCATGGAAGCTTGTAGAACAAGCTAGAAGGTGGTAGAAGATAAGGATGACAACTCAACACACATCCACAAAAGGTAGAACATGCTAGAAGGGAACAAACTCTCATGTTGTCAACAACTAACCATTACATGCATTAAATACAAAATATTAAATAAATGCATTTACCTAAGTAAGCTTAAGTAAATAGAATAAATAATTAATAAATTAATTATTTACTCTAATAAGAGGTACAAAGATAAAGAAGACTAAAATGGATTCCAGACTAGCAGTGAACCCTACTTCAAGTAATTTATCTATTGAAATTGCACAACCAATCACAGAGAAGGACATAAATGAGGCAAATGAATCTAATTCTAGCATCACTAAAGTAGATCTAGGCCGGACTACCCATGAAGGGAAAGAACACAATTTTCAAGTGTCAGCTACTATCCTAATAGAACAATCAAGGAGAGATAAGAAAGTTAAGAATCAACTCAAGTGTCAAGTCCGAGCTCTTTCTTCGTGCATCTGATTGATGGTTGGTGACTCCTTTCTAGATCCTAGTTCATCCATAGAAAGTATAGAAGATCCAAAGAAGATGTTTGATGAAGAAACCATTCAAAACATAGGAGAGTGCCAAACTTATGGTAAGATGGTGAAAGCATGGATAAAAAGCATGAAAGAACATGCATCAAGCTTATTTCAAGATGTTCAAGATACATTTACCAAAGCGGATCATATACAACAAAGCATTCAAAAAGAACTGACAACTCTTAAGGAACAACAAACATTCTAGAGAGAAATTGATGCCAATTTAGTAGAGATTAAAGGCATGGACAACAATATAGTTCAGTCACTAAAGTTAATCAGCACTGGAGAAGAAGAGAAAATTGGTATATAGTTGGAAAACATCTGATGGAAGAATGATAGTATGAATGAACAATTGAGTGAAGGAGAACAATTCTTAAACTCATGCAAGTTACTGAAAAAGAAGGCCTTGGGGGATATACCGATGATCATAAAAGGTATTCCTATTAATGAACACACTCAAAATCCAGACATATCTTCCATTTTGGAATACATAGAGACAAAAATCAGCACCAAACTTAGCAGTAAACAAAGTTCAGATGCTAGTGTTATGATGAGATTGAGTAGTCTCTCAGTAGCATTGAACTCCTGTACTCAAAACTTGTTAGGTTGTGTCATAGAATTGGATGAAATTAGAAAGAGACATGAGCTATGTCAGCTAAAGATGCAGAGTTTAATCATCATTAAGAACAAAACTTTGGCTCAAGTCATCAAATCATTTAGAGCGTACAAGGCAAACTTGACTCAGTTGCTGGCAACACCTACAGATCAAGGAACAAGTTCAAGGAATTAAAATTTAGAAGTATTTCTGTCTAAAGTTGTCTTAGAATTTTATTGATGTATTTTGTAAAAAAGGTCAACTTTAGAGTTATCTTTGGTTTTGGTTTTTCTAACTGTAGTTAAGCTTTAAGGGTTAGAGTTGGTTATGAACCATCTTCAAGTAGTCCAAACTCTAACTTTTTGGGTAGTTATGAACCCAAAAAGTTGGTTATTCTAGATTGGCTATAAATTCCTAAAAGTCAATGTAATAAGGGACTTTTTGGAACTAGATACAAGGAACACTTATGCTTTGATAACAAAGCAATTTTTGGAAAGTATGTACAATCATTGTTTTTGTAATCAGTTATTTCCTTACTTTCTTGGTGCAAAGAAATAAAAGAAATACATTTGGTGTTCTCTTTCAAAGGTCTAAATTGTTGAGGTGTTAATTCATCTATAAGTATTTTCATAGTATTGCAAGAGTACTCGTGAATGGTTAAATTAGCATTGTGTTGGTGAAAGTTCTCAAGCGTAGTCCTTGATTGCTCTCATTAACCGTTACATCATTTTTATGAAGACGTTGAAGGCGTGCAGTGTATTTGCTATCAATGGTTTTCTTTCCTATTTTCTAAGTTCTTCTCATCTTTATTGAAAAAGCTCAAATTTTATCTTACGAGTGAGCTGCCCCTCTAAACATAGAGGAAGGCCAGATATCAAGGGCCTATCCAACTGTTGTGAATGGTTTGCCACACACTCTATTGGGCATATTCTAATGTGACAAATCTATTTACCAACAAAAGTATACTATTACCAAGATATCTTAAATTAAAATAAATCTATTTCCCTTTTGAATTGTCACTTGATCCATCTTCTTAAAAAAATCAAAATAAACTAAACCTAAATATACAACCCAAGAATCTAATTATATTCAAAATAAACTATAACAAATTATACAACTCTATAGCCATACTATCCTACCCAAGAAATTATTAAAAAAATTAATAACTAAATATATATCATCCTACCCAACTACCCCACTAACTACTGGATACTATGCACCCTTCCTCAAATAACTTTTCAAACTTTAAAAAAAAATCCTCCATCTATTCTTAACCACCGCCCCCTTACTCAGCAATGGCTACCGAGGTAGGAGGATCGACTACCTCAGTATACCCCCCATTCCCATCCTCATGCCTCCTCATGCCATCCTACATCCTGCGGCCATACTCATGCCTGACAGTGATAGAGGGAAGTACCTAGAACAAACACATTGAGGAAGGTGGGCAATTTATGTCATCCAAGATCACCGGCTGCAAACAAGATTTGCACGCCATCAAATAAAACATGGCAATATTGATAGCTCTGTCCAGCTGGTTAGCACCAAATCTTTGCTCATCTGAAATAGTCAAGATCAGTTCCAAGCAAATCCAAACCCTAATAGGAATTTATAAATCAATGTGATATAGTCTAGTATTTAGAAATCAATAAAATATGAATTTAATAAACTATTCAAATATAATTTTGAACATCTTTGTAGACATCTCAACAAATATGAAGATGTAGTATTATATATTATGATTCAAGGTTGAAATCTAAATAAAATGAAAATAATTTGAAATTAGAATTAAAGATTTTGAGAGATGTCAAATTAAGGTGTTCAAATCGTTGATCCCCACTCTTCTTTTGATTTTTTACAATTCTTATTAAGAAATTTGATTCATTTTTCTTTGAATCATTTACGTTGTCAAATGAATTTGGAGCTTACTTTATAGAAATAAAGGTTTTGCATTTGATTTATATATTTCTTATTAATTATTAATTGTAGTTTTGTACTACAATTAAAGATTAATAAATTAAAATACTAGAGATTAAACTAAATTTATTTATCTTTTATATAATTTAAATATAATAGATTAATGTATTAAAGATATCTATTTTCGTCATTCTTGTAATGAATTTATAAATATTTTTAGAAATGTATATTTTATTTAATTAATTTTGATATTCAATATATATATATATATATATATATATATATATATATATATATATATATAATCTATTATACAAAAATATGAGAATGGGGTCTTGAGATGGGAAAAAATAATGAAAATGTTATTTAAGCAAAATACTAATGAGAATTGCAATAAATAATTCGTTATAAAATTATATATTTTTTATTTTTTTAAAGTTATTTACATATTTATAATTAATGTTTAGTGGTTTATTCATTATATTTAAACACTTGCGATAGTTGTGTTTCTTTTTTCAATTATTTTTCATTTTTTTATTAGTTTGATAGTTTCATAATGAATAAATTCAAACCTACAAGTGGCATTTATGTTTTGTTACTTGGGTTCAATTAGAATCTCTAAGCCCAATTTTGAATGGCTCTCAATTGTTTAATCATGTCCTACCAATTCTATGTCAAACTCTAATTGTTTAAATACATCCTTCCTATTTATTGTTTTAATATTTGTGATACAAAAAACTTCATCATATTTCTTTTAATGTTGAATTTCCCCAAAACTTTCAAATTGAGAGTAAAAATGTAACTCATAGATATTCACTCTTATAACTTTATATTGCTTGTAGACTCAAAAGCTACCTTCAATTTGTTATGATGTGATTATTACTTGATTTCAAATACATTCTCTATCTAACATCCAAATTCTATATATTTCTTAAGTATATAATTTGTGGTCCTCATCAATAATTTTGGATAATGTATATGGCCAACTATTTTACACTACTTATTGAATATTGAATGGTCCAATTTTACACTACTTATTGAATATCATATAATATTATAATAAATAAAGTGGTTCAAAGAAAGCTCCTAAGGGAAAGAAACATAAAGAAAACCCTCATTCGTTACTCATAATATACAGGATGTGCAAAGTGTAATCGCTAAACTAAAATTGTCGACGAAATCAAAAGGCTTGCCTTATATTCCCTAGATACTCAAACTCTCATAATAAAAAACAACCATATAAAGTGCCAATACAAATATAATAATGAATTCACTTATATAAAGTTTGATAAACTATAATGATTATCTCAAGATTAATTAATTAATTTATAGAGAGAGAGAGAGAGAGAGAGAGAGAGAGAGAGAGAGAGAGAGCAATATGACTTATTAAAAGTAACTGACTAGTTATCAAAAATAAGAGGTGGAATTTCCATATACATACTAGTGGTCTAATTTCAATGAGTGTCATTATTTTTCTTAACAATAGTAGAATATCACCATATATTATAATAAATAAACGGGTTCAAAAAGAGCTCTTAAGGGAAAGAACCAAAAAGAAAACCCTCATTCATTACTCATAATATTCAAGATGTGTAAAGTGTAATCCCTAAACTAGAATTGTTAAGAAACCCAAAAGGCTTCCCTTATATCTTCTATATATTCAAACTCTAACCACTTATTGGAACACTAATGAGGCTTTATAAAATAGCCATATAAAGTGCCCATACAAATATAATTATGAATACGTTTATATAAAGTTTTATAGACTTTAATGATTGTCTCAAAATTTATCGGCCATAATCTTCCATATAGATATCATCAATACCTACAAAATGAATGAGTTAGTTATAAAATTCATTTAAAAATAAGGTCTTAGAAAATTGAATATCATTTCATTATTTCCTTACCATCTCCACTTGTTGTGTTTTGGTTAAGATCAATAGAAAAAGGCAACCCATATTGTTGATTAGTTTGTTGATCATCTAATACAACAATGCACATTTAACACATCCATTGAGATAAAATTAAATTATAAAGTAAAAACTCAAATATAATTTCAAAATTTGTATTTTTTCTATCATAACTAAATTCTAAATCAAAATATTGTTATCATAATCTATATCACATTATGTAACAATAAGAAAAATCAAAATTCCATTACCTCCACAAGTTTGTTGAAAGGTTTGAGGATGAATAACCTTTGGCATTGATGGTTGATCTCCACAAACTACATCTTGGTTATTTGATAAAGCATTAAATGCAATTAGAAATGTGAACTAAGTAATCAATTCTAATAAAAATAGTTAATAGTGAGTAAATTATCATCTAGTACTTATGTTTCAACTGTTATTGTTTGGTTCAAATCAATAAAGAAAGGCAATCAATGTCGTTGAGCATCTCCTTGATCAACCAAATCTATATTGACACATGTTCAACATATGAAATAAAAATAACAAGTATTGAGCTATATGTTGAAAGTAATAAAGTAATTTTAAATAAATGTACTCACCTTGTTGTGACAGAATAACTCTTTCTCTTTGTATTGCTATGCCTGAACGATTAATGACTATTTTTCCCTTTTTCTTTTTAGAGTGTATAGAGGGGAATTGAAAATTTTCATGCTCATCAACTCTTTCACTTAAGTTTTGAGTCATAGATTTTTTTTTTTATGAATAGATCAATGCTTACGCATTTTGCTTGCACTAAACCATGGTGCCTTTCACCTCATAAGCATGTTCTTTGAGCCAGGAATTGATTTAAAATTGGAACTTGAAGCAAGAGATGCATGTACCTCATTTCTAAATTTCCAAACATGTTGAATGAATATTTGTTTTTCATATTCTTCTCTAGTTGACAAATTTTGGATAAATGAATTTACATAATCAATGCAATTTTGAAGTTCATCATGAGAAGTATCAAATGATCTCACACAATCTGCACTAAAAAAAATAAAATTGTAAAGTCAAAATACTATTTTAAAAGACTATATTTCTTAAGAAAAAATTTGGTATTAAAACTTACTAGTTCTCTCATCTTCACCAATGTTGACTCCAAGCACATCTTGATCTTCTGAAGGTATAGAACCATTTGCAGTTGAAAAAAATTCACTTAACTTTTTGATCCATAAAATAATTTAATATTTACTTGTAAACACACATTCTTATTACCAATGTTATAGTTTTTATGACAAAAATTCCCTTCAACTTTGTCGTAATCCTCAACCAATGCAGTAACATCATCTATATTTAAGATCAGTTTAAGTAGGTTTTAACAATATAACTTTTGGATAACGGAGGAGGTGATTGTGACTATCACCAAAATCCCTATCGAGGGTTTTAAATTCTTCAAGGATAAGAAGCTCTCAGCCAATGCAATTAGGGACTTTGTGGAGAGTGAGAAGGAACTGAAGGCGCTAAGAAAGATTGACATCTACTATGTCCCTGACTCCATGAAGAAGCGGTGGAGGTATGTTTTGAGAGCTGTTATCGAGTACATCACGTTGGACCCTAGGTTTGATAGAGCTCGTACCCACCACTTTGTTATATTGAATCATTTTTGGCATAATGCTAATATTTCCTTTCCATATTATCTATTAACCTCTATGAGCAAGGCGGTGGACAGCTTCAAAAAGAAGCCCACCGCAAACTCAGCTCTGCACGAGGGGTTGCTGCTACTTATCCACGAGCACTTGAAGGTTCAGACCATAAGCATTGCTCCCCCTCAGGCAAAGAAGGTGGAGTCTGGTAGCTCTTGTTACTCCTCTGACTCAGATGAAATTCAGAGCCTCAGCTCTGAGGAAGGAGGGATCTCTTCTTTGAGGAAATTAGCAACTCACCAAGCTAAAAAATTGCCCTCCCCCATAACCCCTATCAGAAAAAGTCCTAGGGATCTTGGGTAGAAGCCTCCTAAGAAGGATGAGGAGGGAGTCAACGATGATGAGGAGGAGCTAGAGTTTGAGGAGGTGGTTAAGGAGACGTAGGAGGAAATTAAGGATGAAAGTGGAAGGAAGAAATGCAAGAGGGAGAGTTTGGAGGAAGTGCGCTCTCAATTTGAGGAGGCATCTGTGCTGCCTCTACCTCCTGTCCACCTCCAAGCCCAACCTAAGGAATAAAAAGAGGAGAATGTAGGGTATGCAAAAGGGGAAGTGCAGGTCAATGATAGGAGGAAAGCTTGGATAAACTTTAATGTCAAGACTTTGAAGATGGGCATCTTTAGGGAGGCCATGAATCCCCAAATCCTCATGGAAAATCAAGAGGAACGATAACTAGAAGAACTCATTGACTCAGTGATAGTGGCTATTTCAGATAGAGCTAGGGAGATAGGGATGAACCTCTTGAACAATGCTTGTAATAGTATGATTGACAATTTTAGATAAATCAAATGGCTTTTCCACGAGCTAGAGGAGGTCAAAGAATAGGTGAGACATATTAAGGCAACAAGGAATGGGATGGATGCTAACATGAGGACGAATTTGGCTGACAGGCTCAGTCTGGCAAAAAGAAGGATACACAACCTAGAGAACTAAAATCACAACCTTGCGAATCAGATTTTCTCTTTGTTAAGCTCCATTAACAACAACATCATCTCTCTTACAGGCTGGATCAAAGATAGAGAAATGTAGGATGATGAGGAAGGAAAAGATAGGGATGAAGCTAGAATGGAGGATGACTCTGCAAAGGACAACACCATTCCTGATCAGGACTAAGGGGACCATAGGGCACAATAGTTGGAAGCGAAGGAGAACCAACTAGCCTTCGAGGCTGCTCAGGTTTCACAAGAGCTGGAGCAAAAGAGCGAGGAATAACTCTCACCTATTCTTTTGTGTTTCTTTGTCTTTTGGCTTTTGGTTTGGCTTTAGGCCGTGGTTTTACTTGTCTTTTTTCCTGATCTTTTCTTAGAACTCTACTTTTTGGCTAGGCTTTATGCTTATTATCAGCCTTTGAACTTATACTTTTTTGGCTGGGCTTTCATGCTTATTATCAGCCTTATATGTTTTAACTATTGGGTTCCAAGATCCCTATAAAACTTGTTTATCTAATCAAAAATAATATAATAATCAATTGTATAATATAAATAATTAAAACTAACTCTCAAATGATACCTACCAACCACTTGACCTTGTTGGTTTATATTGGTTCTCTTTAGTAGATCTAAAATCTTCAGCACATGTTTGCATGTGTTACCTCTTTTTGCCCACTCACAATCACACACTTGCAAATTTGGTCCAAAATTTCTTACAAGATACCATTTGGTTGAAATGGTTTGACTTCTAACTTTAAATGTATTAGGAAGGTCATATAGGTAGCAATCTATATCTACTATCCTTTTTTATCTCTCTAAGGAAGTTAGGTAGTATCTTTCCTTTTTGAAGTTGGTTAGAAACTCAGATAACTGCAAGTATCTCTTATTTTTATAGTATGGCTCTACCCTATGAAGAAGAACATGAATGAGGCAATCCATTCTCCTTGTGCATTTTCTAGAATAGTCGGTTAAGTAGTGACTCTTGATGTGCATGTGGTATGACTCTATGGAAGCATTAGTATCTTGATTTGCGTGAGAGAAACCTCCAAAGTTTTTTGCCCACATTTCTATGAATAATAAATGATAACGTCTTAGCATATATATAATAAAAGAACCAAGCAATAAAAATAAAAATATAATGTAATGAATAATGTATATGATCTTACCAATGCGTCTCTCATCATGACACGAAATCTTTCTAAAGTAGTCAATAAACTCTTTTTGTTCTTTGAATTCATCCATAATTTTTTTTATTAGATGAGTAGTGACATCTCCATCATCACTTATGGCATACATTATCTCACCTAGTCTAGTGAACATATTTGTTGCAACATCCTTATTGCTTACAAACCTATAATAAAAAATATAATATCAAGCTATGATGTTAACAAATATAACTTTTCATGTATTATAAGTAGAAATGACTCTCTTGTAGACATTCTTCAATCATGCCCTATGTACGTGCCAAATACATAAAAGTACTTGACAATTGAAGGATAATCTACAAGTTACATAATAAGCATTAATAAGTAGCATTCAAACACAATCAGTTATTAAACTAAAATTATATGTTTAAATAATGAAATGTATAGTTTGAAAACCTATATATCAAATATAATTGGATGATTATCAAACCTAATTGCTTCAATCTCAGCACTAGCGTCATCGGTCATGAATGCATTGACTTGCCAATCTTCTTTACATTGCTTGCCTCTTTTGTAAACTTCTACTAGCCACCCATGTATATCATCAATTTTATTTCTTGAGGATATGACCCACGCAATAGGTACACTGGCCTCTTGTTCATCAAATACAAGTAATGAATATAACTCATACTACATATGAAGAAATCAATAAATTAAGATTTTAGATAAATTTTAGATGAACTAAACTAAAATATATTAATATAGTTGACATTGGTAAACTCACAGCATATTTGTTTGTTGAAAAAGTGGAATCCATTGCTATAATAGAGTTATGTGAATATCTCACCATCATCTCTCGCATCCATGGTGTTTGAATACCTATTATAAATGGAATGTTTTCTCCACTATTAGGTGTTTTATAGTAGAAGAAGTTGTCTTTCTCCTCTGCATGTCATAAACTTACACTTTTGGCATCATTTTCATTTTTTTGTGATCGAAGGGAACACACCTTGTTCCATGCATTCATTACATCTTTTCTTAGCAGAAATGTGTCCCTCTTATTCATTAACTTCATAAGACCAGGATCCAAATAATGTTGCTCACATATTTTGGAAACCCCCACACCCATCAATAACAATGACTCAATATAAGATTTATATTCATTTGACAATCTCGGTGCAACCATACTCCTTGGATCACTAGAAGGGTCATCCTTGCCATGACAAAATTCACCATTAGCATCTTGATGATTAAACTCATTATAAGTAATGGTGGCAATATCTAGTCTTCCATACATAACTCTAACACAAAAGTGCATTTTACAACCCCTTTTCTTTGCAAACCTTGGTAACTTTTGCATATTTGTTTGGGGTTTTCTTCTATTATCATCAGGTCCAAATGCACAATGATATCGTATATACATGTACAAATATATTTATAACAATTTATAATCAATAAATTTTAAAAAATTAAAATATTGCATGCTTAATTATTATACTAAATCTAAACAAACCTTGAATACATCTTGGTAGCATGGTTAGTAGGGTTTGTCAAGTTCATCTCATTATGTTCTTTTCATATGAATGTTGTTTCTGTACCACCTAGTAGACCTTCTTCCTTGACAAAGTGAGAGAGTCTCTCAAGAGGGATAGCAACACATAAATCCATAAATGCATTATGATGTCCAATAGGTGTCCACTCTAGTTGTGCACTTGAAAAACCATTTCCTTCATTGGGGACATCTTGCATAGGTAGTTTGATGAGTGATTTCCATTTAAAATTTGTATCCATTCTGAGAAATATTAATATGGTTAGTGATCCTTAACTTGTTGAAACATGTTAAAAAAAAACTAACATGGATTATTATATATATCCTTAGTAAAACAATTAGTATATTGAAATCACAATAAATACAATTATATCCTTGATATGAAATAATTTCACTATACCATCAATGAAATGATTTCTCAAAATTATATTAGAAGTTGATATTATATATTTTATTCTATATTTTTTTAATCTTGTGATCTAGTAATGAGATGCATGTTACTGCAAGCCTAGGACACATGATTCATATTGTCCTAATAAGCGAATTCCTCTTATATAGAAAATAAATTTCTATAATTTCAAAACCTTTACTAGGAAATCATGTTGTCACTTATAAATCTATAGTTATTAAAATCTAATTTGATTAGTCCACTAGTCATATATTCTAATTCATCATTATTTATAGCTAACTAATTCATTTATTGTGTCATTAAAGATGATCACCTAATTTACTTTTTAATACCAGGCTTTGTGTTATGTACGTACATTAATTTAAGCTTATAATAATTTTGAATGAACTTGAGTACAACTAACATGGGATGTAATTCTCCTACCTTCCTAGCAATAAATATATTGATTTGTTCTCCTGTCTTCATGTTTGTTCCCTGCTTTCCTTTGGTTGGGGTATCTTCCCTACTTTCCTTCTAGTTGTAGAGTTTCTCTAATAAAAGTAGATCATAACTCGTAGCATATTTATCTAGGTGAAGTTGTAGAGTTTCTCTTATGATTAAAGTCTATAGGGTTTGAGTTATAGAGTTTCTTGCATGATTTAGTCCACTCAATTTCAACCAATTTAGTGTTTATCCCATGTAGTGTTCATTGCATCAAGGCATTGGATCTTAACTCATAGCATTTATATGTTTTTCTTATGATTAAAGTTTTCTTATAGCATCTATATCTAGGTGAATTTGTACAGTTTTTCTTATGATTAAAGTCTTCTTAGTTTGATTTATGGAGTTTCTTTCATGATTCAGTCCACTTGATTTCAGCCAATTTAATGTTTAGCCAACTTAGTGTTCGTTGCACCAAGGTCTAGGTCATTTTCACATAGTGAAGTTATGGAGTTTTCCATGGATAAGTACATTTAGCTATCAAGATCTGAGTCATTTTGTTATCAAGGTCCATAGTGATCATTGTATCAAGGTCTAGGTCATTTTCACTATGGTCATTTTCACATAGTGAAGTTATGGAGTTTTCTTCATGATTAAGTCTATTTAATTATCAAGTTCTAGGTCTAGGTCATTAAGTTTAAGTTATGGAATTTATTTCATGATTCAACCCACTTAATTTTAGCCCATTTAGTGTTCAACCCACTTATAGTTCAGCCCACTTAGTGTTCATTGCATCAAGGTCTAGATCATTTCACTATGGTCATTTTCACATAGTGAACTTATGGAGTTTCTTCATGATTAAGTCTATTTAATTATCAAGGTCTAGGTCTAGGTCATGTAGTTTTTCCATTATTAAGTCCATTTAGCTTTCTACTATAGTGAAGTTATGGAGTTTCTTTTATGATTAAGCCCACTTAGCCTTCATTGGATCAAGGTCTAGGTCATTTTCACATTGTGAGGTTATGGAGTTTTTCCATGATTAAGTCCATTTAGTATCTCGTAATCAAAAGTATCTTGTGAAAGATATTGACCCTATTAGGAATCTATTACAACTATATAGTTTATCCGTTATTGTTAGAGAACTAGGCCTTATTAGAAGCCTCAACCCTATTAGGAGTTGTTATTATAATACAAAAGGTAAAAGATGAACCCACTTCTCAAGCATGTATATACAACTGTGCAATGCTTATCTATTGGGATAGATACAAAACCTTTCATTATGTTGATATCTTCTATATTTGACTAGTCTTTGTGGTTCTTCTTCAAAATTTTACATACAACTACTCTTCTTTGCTCTTGCATCAAATTCACATCTTTACAAAAACATGGTTACCCTAGAGTCCAAATGATAAATGATGAGTTGTCCTTCTAAGATCAATTTCATATTTATAAATAATAATCAAGCACATAGAACAACAATCAGGGATTTCAAAAAAATGTCTACAAGAAATGGGCAAGGGACAAAGAAACCTTGTGCATGAACAAAAATAGTGTCATATTATGAATCTAATCCCTAGAATCACTACTATGTATGTTCTCAAAATATTTTTCAATCAAGCACATAGTCCTAGAAAAGAAAAGTTGGCAGCACTAAGGTTCTTAGTAATGGTCAACTTTGCAGCTTTTGCAATCTAGAGTGGGCGAAATCCAATTCTAGCTTACCAGGGTTTTGACATATTTTGAGAATTTAACCAATTAGAGAGACCAAGGAGATCCGACAACCCAACAAAAGACTACACTCTTAGGGATTTCACCCATAAGGACATTTATATAATAGTTGCTACTACCACGTCAAAAATAGCTATTACCACTTGAGGTACCATCCATGTGGTTGACCCAATAAAGGGAATGTCCACTATGGTTTAACCCTCTCTAATCAAGGAAGACTCACAAAGTTGTACCACGTGAGGACTTGGTTTTGATTTAAGGGTTCCAAATTTTTGATGTGCCCCAAAGGGAATAGAGCATACTCCTCTAGCCTCTTCACCTTACCCAAACATAGCAAACAAGATTATTTGACACACTAATTTGAAATCACATCACCAATTTTTTGAAAAATCTAACAACAAACATGACTAGTCTCAAAAGAGAAAGTACTAGTGGATATTGAGGACAAACCCAAGTAAAATAGTGAGATAATGACAAATATCTTTCCCTGCCTATAAGGGAATCTGTTGTCAAGAGGAGCTTCACATGTAAAGCAAGAAAATGAAGCTCAGTCTCTCAAGATCTCTCAAATAGTGTTCATAGGGCCTAATTACTATGTGAAACATATATGTGTGAAAGAAAATCTAGATCCAATTTTAGAACACCAAATGAAGTGTGAATCTATGAAAGCATGTAAAAGCACTCAAGCCAAACACATGAGATGTTCATTTTAGTTCCAAATCCAAGTGTTATAGAGATCCAAAAAAATACCTAGTAATCCTTGCAATGCATTTTTCTCTATTGTGCCTTTCGTTTATGCTTGAATGCTCGTTCGCAACAAGCAAAATAAGCAAACACAAGATATGCAATATATATATACCAAAGCCAAGAGGCATTCCTAGATTAGAGAGAATTTAAAAATTAAATGAAAAGGTGTGACCCACATAAGAGAATGTGCAAATAACATTTAATTAAGAGATGTGGAGTGTAAAACTCCATAAAAATTATAAGATGAGGGGTGTTTTTATTTAATTAAAATGTAAAATAATCCATTTTCTTATAAAATAAAGTGTGTGACATTTATTTAATTATTTATTTTAAAATAATAATTGTTGCACATAACATTAAGTGAGGAGGGGTTTTATTTAATCAAAAGGGAGCAAATTCCTTTAATTAAATAATACAAAAATCAAGATGATCCAAACATTTATTTAAAATTAATTAAATAAATTAACTCCAATTTAATCAAGAAAATTGATGTAAAATAATAATGATTAATTAACTAATTCAAATAATTTAATTTCATGAAAGGAAATGGTGATGTAAATATTGATTCAAGCTTGAAATAAATTATGAAACAGGGGCACATAGTCAAGATGACCATTCTATGGTGCATAAACCAGGATATTGATTCTTAGTTGTTTGTTAGTTGCTAATTTATAGTGTTTTATCCTTGTAATAGGTTCTTTAGTGGAGTTCTAGATCCCTCTCAAAATCTATTTGTAAAGGGATTGAGGTCCCTTTAAACCTATTTTTCCATAATAAAAAATATGGAAAACCATCTTCATAAGCATTTAACAACTTCGAGATGAGATCTTTCTCATCTATATAAAGGATAAGAACAAAAGAGTATATTCTTTAATACTAACTTTTCAATAATGATTAAGCCCCAAAAATGCCCTTTATAGAATTTAAGATATGAACTCAACATTTCCTAGTCCTACTATATCCTTGTAAATTTCTAGTATTTTATCTTAGAGAGTCTCAATCAACTTTAAGTGTTTAACACTTTAAAGCGTAGAGAAAATATTATTATGTGATTTAAGCAGTCAATCTCACCCTCAGTAATTTATCTATTTTCCTTTTACTCCTAATTTTCTTCATGTGCCTACTTATCCTATCCTTTTCTATTTTCTTTTTTTTTTTGCTATGGATTTTCCATATCAAGTACCTAAAACTTCTTTGTGGATGACCCCCATCAAAAATTAAAAAAAGGACTAGGAGTGTGGAGTATTTAAAATTGTTCTTGTTTCAATGAGAGATCATTAGATAATTATGCTAACTTTATTCTTGATTAGTGGAACATTTGTGTAAGTATTGGATCAATTGTACCACTTATTTTGGCTTCAAAATAAGTGGATAATATAATGATATAAAATATAATTCAAATGGCATTATGACCACTTTTAACACTTGCACGCATGAAGGATTCCACAAAATTTACCTCAAAGCTAAATCAATAGTTATGAGTAATTATGTTGTATACAAAGTTGTCAAATCAAAAGTTGTGCGTTAAAAAACATGTAGGAGGTTAGGTACATTTTTTGTGCATATATATATATATATATATATATATATATATATATATATATATATATTGTTTAGAATGCCATGTACCTATAAGTATGGCAAAGAAAATTATTACAAATTTCAAATTTTGAAACATGTCATTCTAATTTACATTAAAAATTTTGAATCAGAGATCAAGCTAAAATCTCATGATAGATAAGTTCAGAGATCACTTATCAGCAACTTGAGTTATATATGAGACTAAGAAAATGGTCAAAATCTATTGTATCATTAAGTAGCTTAGGATTTAAAATTACTATAGTAGCTCTTGGTACTTTTCCCCTAGTTAATTACAAATTGTTCTTTACATTTTTTTATTATTAGGTGAAAGTCTTTTGATTGTGGACTTGCCTTTGTACTTTCATGCAGAAAAACTTGTCTCATATTATCAAATCACCCAAAATAAAAATAAAACACAACACAAAAATACTTTTGTTTTATTCTCATTTCATATTTGTTCTAAACAAAAAACACTCACAATTTATATTTTTTTTAAATATATATAATTAAATATTATCAGCAAGATAAATAATGAAAAAATAATTCAATTTATTATTATCAAGTGCTTTAACAAATATATTTTTAAATATTATTAGACTTAATTAGGATATTATATTTTTAATCTTTCAAAAAGTAAAAAATATATTAAAGATGAAAAATTAACTTTATTATATTCTATTAGTTCTTATTAAATTATAAATAATAATTAAATATATTAGACTTTTTTTTTATTATTAATTATTGTATAATAAAAATATATAAAATTATATTAAAATTTATACTTTTAATCTTATTAAATTATATAGATTTATAAAAAATGAATAAATAAATAAATATTGTATATACAATTTAATTTTAATTTTATAAAAACAACAATTTTTTTAACATTGATATTTTTTAAAATCTCAATGAATCTAAAATATCTAAAAATTTAGATCACTTAATATTTTATTATAAGATAATCATTATAATACATAGATATATTTATAATCATTAGAGAAATGAGTTTGACTAAATCCTCATCGCAATATAGGATATGAGATATAGTGATATAAAGATTAGTATTAGAAGTCATGATACAAAACGTATGGTTGGATTAATTCCCTAATCAAAACTTATTGTTGCCATTTATTTGGACTATCATTCATTAGACTGTCATTTATGTGAATATAACTGATGGATATCATATATGCATAAGATTCAAATTCATATAACAACTAAGATAATCTGTGATATGAACCTCAATCCTTAACTTTTAACTTAAAATAGTCTCACTATAAGCTCCAACTCATCTCATTCAAACTTTGTTCGTGTCCAGAATAAGTAAGGCAGAATCTAATTTAGATAAAATCATATTTTACAAAAATCTTTGCATACTATATATTACAATGAATAATAATAAAAATCAAAGAAAAACTATACCAACAATATGAAAATCAAAACAAAACATGTTGCGCACATACCTTTTGCCTAGTGAAGAGTGGAGAGGCAGATGGTTGGTAGTAATAGCAGTAAGATTTCAGTAGGTGGTTACCTTTTATAGTCCCAGCCGCTGATTACAGCAGTAGGATTTCTGGACGGTTGAGAAGCTTCACCCTTATTGTGCTATGGAAACCAGCAACCTTTCCTGCTTCTTTTTTTTAATACAATTGAAGGTTGGTGTGTCATTGATATCGCCATGTTTTATTTGATGTCGTGCAAATCTTGTTTGTAGTTGGCAATCTTGGATGACATAAATTGCCCACCTTCCTCAACGTGTCTATTCTAGGCACTTCCCTCTGTCACTGTTAGACATGAGTATAGCCGCAGGATGCAAGATGGCATGGATGCGGGATGGCATGAGGAGGCATGAGGATGGGGATGGGGGGCATACTAAGGTAGTCAATCCTCCTTCCTGGGTAGTTGTTGTCCCCTTACTCTATCTTCCCACGTGGGGAGGGGGACGTGAAAGAGGTGGACGACCTGTAGTACAAAGCATCCTCACTTTCTCGCACACCTCCCACTTGCATTAAATGCCATTTCAAGCGTAGGCTGCCAAGAATGGGGGAAAAGCGATGAGACTTTCTTCCCACAATTTGCATTAAACTTTTTCTTAAAATTGTTTGACTCCCCTCTGACATATTAATGTCCTATCTCCTCCAAGGAATGGGAGTAGCTATGATATATTATTTAAAAAATTAAATTAAATTTGACATGATTGCTTGCTTGGTCGTCCATTTACCATTAAGGGATGCGATGTGTATATATATATTTTTAAAACTATTATATTACTAATTTATCTACCTTACATGTAGGCCTATTATGATAAGATGGGTAACTAGGTTCTTAGGTGCTTATAGAATGGTGTCCCTAAGTCTGACAAATTAAATTGCATGTAAATGATTTATCAATACTATATTAGCTATATTCAATTTTAATGTTATTTTATTCAAGACCTATTTTTTTATTGGACTGTAATAGCAAGGAACTTTTTTTGGTTTTAGTCCATACATTTTTCAGAACATGTAAATGCGTCTACAGGCCTCATATGAGCTTAACTTATTGGCTTAGTTCTTTCCATGTATTCTCTAGGATTGCTAAAGTTGAATTGGTGATAATCTATCATTTCATTATGCATTATGATTTTTTTCTATTTTCTTATTTAACATAAAGCAAATATCATATTACAACAAAATCTAATTTCAAGATACACTAACATTGAAACTGAATGGAATCCTTAAAACTATAATTTCATGAACGTCATAGATTTAGTATACTTTACTGACATCCAATTCCATAATTCAAACTATCCACAAATCCATTGCTATCAATTTGCATATTCTACAACCAATTTCGAAATTCAATACTAAACATCAAGCAACTAAATTATTCTCGTGTAATTGAAGAGATAAAAATATCAAGGAGATAATGTCCAATTCATTCTTAATGGTATATCATGTCACAAAATTCTTTCCTTAAACACATTCCAAATTTAAGTATTGATAATACAACATCAACACAACAAAATCTCTCCTTGATGTTCATTTCAAAATTTATTTTCAACACAATATCAAGCATGAACAAGGGTGGTGGAATGACCATATCAAGCTATACACAATGAAAGGACCATTTGATACATAGATTATGCAAATCTCTCTCTCTCTCTCTCTCTCTCTCTCTCTCTCTCTCTCTCTCTCTCTCTCTCTCTCTCTCTATGGACATATGAGTGAGAACAATAACAACTCTCCTACAATACAAACTACTTCACATAATAAGAGGAGTTTATTACTCCATTTCCAATACAATAATAAAAAGTATTCTTCACCTACGCAAGAATAGACCACATGAACTTCAAGTTTCCAAGCTCATCAATGAAAACCTGCAAAAAAAGACAAAAAGAATTGGAGAACCATGGAGGCTCACCTCCCAACCTAGGCCTCAAGGAGGCCACCCACCGAGCTTGGAGAAACAAGGCATAATGGTAGAATACTCCACATTCTCATATCATGCATGAACACAACAATTTAGCAACTCAACACAATGCATTGCAAGACAACCCATCTCAAGGCTTGCACAAAGATTCAACAATTGAATCAAGTATAGGGTGAAGGTGGGCTCTCTCCATGATGAAGATTTCCAAAGCTATGATTCACAATATACACATCTTCTCATTATCATCATGCCCTTTTAGGGCTTACAATATCCTCACTTCCACACACCCCCTTATACCTCCTAAAATGCAAGTAAGCAAGAAGAACACATTCCATTGAACATATAAAAATCATCTTCACACATATGAGAGTTCCTCAACTACATGTGTGAGCCCAACTAACCACTTCACCAAAGCATCTCTTCCCTCCCAAGGGTGAGTGATGCTTCACACCCATTACACAAAACACACATAACATAGAAGCAAAACAAGATTCAAGGAAGGATTCACACAAAACTTCTTACATGCAACACTCAAACAAGATCTTTTCCCACAAACCACATCTACAATAAACCAAAAATTCATCATGAAATGAAGAACACCATATCTATTCTACATGCAAAATGAAGAAAACCATGGATCATGGGTACCAACCTCACTTCAAGCAATGGCAATGGATAGTTGTTGTAGAGCTCCTTATCCTCTTCCTCCAAACTCTAGTTGTCTCTAAAGATAGAGAGTGGCCAAGTGAGTTCCCAATTTAGCCATGCCTCTCTATATATCCCTCTCATTTTCGGATTCAATAAAGAATGCAATTTTTTGGGGTCTCCTAGGCCTACTAGGCACCCTAGAGGTCATTATTAGCCCCCTAGTTTAAAGTACTAACATGGGTAGGGTTTATTTTTGTCACAAACTCATCTTAGAGTTACTTTATGGCCCTCCCAATGCTAGGTAATTCAAATTCCCAAATTTTCCATGGTGATAACCTTGTTCTCTTTACTAATTTAGGGTAATAATTCAAATTTCTCAATTAAGGCATTTAAGTCGGAATAAGGTGGCCACATGATCCATCATCAAAGAACATGTCATTTCACATAACGAGTACATGTGTCAAGTGACACACAAAATGCACTATACATCACACATGACACATTTAGAATCTACACATGAAATACATACTACACATACATCTCACGTTTACAAAATAAACACATCACAACGAGGTTTACAAATTTTATAAAGATTCACCTTGGCAGAGTCATTTAAACATGTGTCTATACCTTGTTTCTCTATTAAATTTTCATGGTTCCTCTTCCTGCACATCAAACTCGAACATCAGTAGTCCAAGGGGTCAAATAAACACATACAACATACGTGCATATAATAATAATATCCATATTAACATAAATCGGATTAGATTTCCTTTCCTAGTCTTTTCAATTATTCCATTCGAAATGTTAAGATATCAAAATCTGCATGTCATAAATCATCATTATCAAATGAACATCTATTTGCATATCCTAACCATTCATTTGCATGTCATAAAGCATCATAATCAATTTAACATTTATCTATAGATCAGAATTCATCAGAATCAAATCAACATTCCCCATTGCATCAAAATTTGATAATATCATGTCATAAAGCTGCATCCATAGATGTTCAAACATTTCTTACACAATAATAGGTTCTTAGTGCATATAACAATGTAAAACACTACTGAAATATCAAAATCAATAAATAAAGCAATCCACTGTCCATCTAAATCTCGAATAACTGTCAAAATATCAAGGTCTTGAATATCAAAATGTAAATAAAATATCCATGCTATGACGGGTTGGAGTGAGGCCTCACATGTTGAAGTTGATTAGTGACTAACTATGTTGTTATATTAGTCGTAAGGAAGAGAATGACCATAAGCACATGTCGGTTCATAGAAGAATGCTAATCAAAGGGAAAAGTTCACATTGTATTCCAAATGTAATACAATTCCAAATAGGGGAAGGAAAATGGCAGCAGAGAGTAGTGGTGGAAGAAAAAAGCGAACATGATAACTACATCTTGGTCAGTGAAGGGACTGTTAAATGTAAAGGCCTGAAAAATGAAGCTACTTTGGACTTAGCTTTGAAGTTATCTTCTCAAACCCATAAGGATTGAATGGTGGATTTTGCTGGAGATGTAATGTTCCCTGTAGGAGAAGAGATAAATAAGCACTAAGATTGGCATTTATCTCTAAAAGAGTCCATTAACGAATCCTTTCAGATGGATGAGTACAGGGAAAGAAATGTCGCTGAGAGAGAGGTGTTCTTTCAGGATTTCAATAAGGCCTCAGAGATGAATGAGGAAAAACCCATTTCTGTAAATTCTGAGGCTACGGTGGCTAAATGGATCCCTCTCCAGGCTTCTCGATTGAAAGAGCCAATGGTGAAAACTATTAATGAACTCTGTGGGCATGAGTTTGAACAGGTGCTTTTAGATAGATCAGTAAATCCTATGACATAACAAGAGATGATGGCTAGAATCATACAGGTCAACGACATGAAGGTAATATGGCTTCTGAGGGAGAACATACACAAAGATTCAAGGACATTCTGATCTCCCCTGTGAGGAATCTGGAGACTTCCTTTCGAGGAGTGAAAGATAGCAGCCGGGAACCAGACTCTGATCCGGAAGAAGTCTGGATAGAAGACTATGATTAGCAGGATACATGGGTGACAAGGGTACACAGATACATGTGATGAAAAAGATGGATAGTGTAACATAAAGAATCTAATTTTGATGTTTATCGGCTTTTAGTATGTTGCGTTTGTATGCCCTTGTGCATTGGTTTTGTAAGGGTCAGCGCCCTAGTTATTGCTGCTAATTTTAAAAACATACATAGCCTAATTGTGACCAAAATTATACCATATGTTATATATTTGAATAAAATAAGATAAACTTAATAGGTAACGGTACAGACTTGACTAATCAAATCCAAAGCTTATAATTTATAAATTGCAACTAAAAACCAACACTTCCCAAGTTTTTAAAATGAAGTCCAAATATTTGTAGAGCTTTTAAGGGAATAACCGAAATAAAAGCAAAAGTATATCAATATTATTCGGGGAGCAATCTTTCTCAGGATTACATACATATATATTGCATCATGGTGAGTTTATATTATAACCAAAGTTCCGTATCATAGATTTTAGTGTAGAATGAATTTGACACGGAATTGGGTGGATTCTTTTATGTATCTTTTGTACTCCGGCAACAGAGCCCACACATGGCATGTTGATAGTATCAAAAAAGCATTTGGATTTCCCTTTATCAACTCTAGAGTGTCAATATGCCAGAGATATAGCACAATGATATTTACGTAATTTGAATTCACCAAAGGCAATCACATCTAGCATCAAATGAAGAGACATGAATCAAATCACAAGATTTAGTATTGATGAGATAACATCATCAATTGTTTGATGATGATGTTACTGATGTCAGCAATTGAAAAGCAGAGGTCGCAAAGCAATGCATTTGGTGTTTGGTGAAGACAGGTGTAGCAAAAATGAAGGAGATGCATAGATCAGGGCCTTCCCTCAGAGACTCGCAGGCACAAAAGCAAGGACCCACTCCATGCATGCTTGCTACTGGTCCCAAGCTACCTCCCACTTTGAGAGACTCTACATTTTTCCACTCTATCTTCCTTGCCTCTCCAATGAACAGCGTGAATAACCCAGATCTCTTTGAGGAACTGGGAGTCAAGCTTGGATGTTTCATTGCCTGCATTAATCCGACATTACTGCTTAATCCCCAATAGAGATGGATGATAAGAACAAATGAAACAGAGAGTTGGATTTGATTATAACCTGTCTAACAAGCATGGCCAGGATGGGGAGCTCAGAGAAATGTTTATGTTTTCTGATTTCTTTTTTTGTTTTTGATGAAATTAAGCGTGCTAGATCCCAAAATGATATATCATTCTTTACTTCGACTCCTTGGAGTATTCCTGCACAGTAGTTTCCCAGAGCATTCTCTTCCAATGGAGGTTGGAAATAAGGTCTGCAGTCTAGTACACTGCCATACACAAATAGAAATCATTATTGAACTTGACATTTAGACAAGTATATTTAAAAAAGTATTACTTGTTTCATTACAGGAAAAATAATTACCCTGTGAAGCAAAACTGATTCAATTTCTTCTCTTTCAATTCCTTGATGTTAGAAGCTGTTTGCAAGTATGCTGAAGCAAGGGCTGCTGTAAGGGTTGTGTTTTCTTTCTTGCATGCATCATAGAGCGCACCGGTACCTTCATCAAGAGAAAATTATGTTGGAAGCAAGAGTTCAAATAATAAAGAGAAAATGCATATTCATTCATACTAGCAATTCAATTTGTAGCAGATTCGTATAAGGAAAGCATTAAATCTTTTAACCAGTGCCTTCAAATACTCTAATCAAGAGAGAATCATGTTGGAAGCAAGAGTTCAAATAATAAAGAGAAAAATGAATATTCATTCATACTAGCAATGCACTGAAACATGATCCTATAACCATGGCGTTGAAAAGAGGGAAAAAGGAAAATGATCATTAGTGGATACTGGAAATAGGGCTTCAGATAAATTACCTTCTCTTCCGAGGTTATATGTGACAATATCAGACATGAAGCGACAGTTATTGGACATCTTTGTGAATTCTGGATTGAATGGCAAGAGAGAGTACTTCTTAGAGTCCAAGGCATATCCTAGAATATCTAGACCTTTGGTTAAAAAGCCTTTATCCGCTTTGCCCTTGGGAATCATATCCTCCATTGGGGTTGGCAGTTCATTCTTTCCTAGATTATCAGGAAACTCAGGCTTTCTTCCTTCAACGATTGCATTCAAAGCAGTAAGGAAATGCTTCACCACTACACAACAAGAGTTCCTATCACAAGCACCACTGTGGATTCTAATGACAATAATTGTCTGTGGCATTGACGAATTCTTGTAAAAGTGAACTTGTAGAACATCCAGAGGAGGAGCTGCAATTTTGTTTATGTTGAGGAATGGAATATTGATCTCAGCGCAGACAATTTGATTCAATGCTAAGCTTAAAGTGTGATTTTCATCATCATTCTGAAGTTCCAAAACCCCTGGATGAGATATGGAGTGATCTATATTAGGCCATGATTTTTCTTTCACCGTTGGTTTGACTGGGCTATTATTGACACGGAGATAGAGCTTGCCTTTGTTATTCTCCACAATTTGAGATCTTGCTATTGCGTGATGATCCATGAGCTCATGCAAGGCCTTCGTCATCTGATTTTCATCAACATAGCGCCTCAGAGCAATTCCACAAGATGTGATGCCAGTTCCCTGATCAGTTATCCTTGCCCAGTTCTCTTCAGATTGACTAAGAGGCCTGGATATCGTTACAGTGTGTGGTGAATCTTCATGTTTTGGAGCCATAGGAGATTTGAACCAAGAAGCAAATGATTTCTACAGAACAAACACAGAAAACAGTCATCAGCTTTTCTTGAAAAATTCAACAAATAGTTTCTTGAAATAGATCTTATTTCAAATGCCATCTCGAAATAGCTCATTGGGTTTCTAACTAACTAGGTAAAAAAAACAGAATCTTTTAGCTTGACAGCCATATCAGCCCATAATGAAATTCAATCCACAACATAGATCATACTGATGTCTCCTAAAACCTAATAAAATAATTAAGCTCTGGGCTTCCAGCAATGAATTTGTCAATGCAGTAGCAGCCTAATCAGCTATTCAAATGACTTTCAACTGCAAATATAAAAAATGAGCAAAGAAATTGAATAAATCAGTAAATCAAGAAGATGAACACAATGACACAATGTTTATCGTGGGTCACCACAACTTGTGGCTATGTCCAAACTCTAGCAAGGAACTATTAAATTAATCTCAATCCACAATATTACAATACATGGCTGTATATGTCTTCACTGACTGTTCAGCTTCTCATGGCCCTTCGGTTGAAGGCTATAAGTGAATGTATAAATTGACATATGTGGTCATGTAATGTAATTGTATTTAATTTTTTTTTTTTTGGCAAAGGTGGACAGAGCCACTAAATAATAATATTTAATAATAAGATGCTAGTTTGAGAACTCCATAGGGAAAGAACTAGCAAGAAAACCCTATTTCATCGTTCAAAAACAATATAACAAATGATCACTAGGATCAAGTATCAGGTAACAGATCAGACCTTGTCAGACTACGAACATTACTCCAAGACTCATAATTAGAGTGGGAGTATAATAAATACTATCAACAAAGTCACATGAAAGTCCAACAAGAATTTCCCAAGGCTACCATAAGATCTGAGCTGGTAAAACAGCCACCAAACTTCCTGCTGCAAACATACAGCTAGCCAGCTGAAGCCGTGTGATGAGAGCAGCAGCGAAGACACAAGAAACAGTTCTAATAAGGCCCCAAAAACAACAACACCACGTCAGCAACTTACCAACACAGCCAAATGGGTGCAAAAATGTATGCAAGATTAACTATGTTTTTCCAAATTTGCCAAATCACTAATGGCAGGGTACATATAACAGTCAACTGTCGGATTGAGGGAGCAGATACTGACACCATCACACCCCAGATTTGAGAGATAATCAGCAAGTTTGTTACCTTCTTGGTAGACATGAGATATTCTACATTCACTAAAGGAGTCAATAAGGTGCCAAATACGATCCATGATGTAAGCAATCCTCCAATTTAGTAACTTTTTGGAAATGCAAGCATTAATAATGATCAGTGAATCACCCTCAATATGCACTTTTCACTTTTGTGAAACCGCCCATTTTTGCCAAAGTAACTCCTTCGACCAATGCTTGCACCTCAGCAACATTGTTCGTAGCTGGAGGAAGTAGACAAGTTTTGACAGCCAGCAAGTGCCCAACATGATCCCTAATGCAAACCCCGATCCCAGAATGACTCGGGTTGCCGTGTGAAGAACCATCAAAGTTAACTTTACAGAAGCCCCGTATAGGTTGAATCCATTTGATAGTTTCTCTATCAACTAACCGTTGGCCATTTAGATTAGGAATCGTATTCATAGGGATATCTAACCCTTTCCAAGATCTCACCATTTTGCCATTCCAGGGGGGAGAAATAATGATTGCATTTGCTGTTAATCAAATTTGCATTCACTGTCTCCACAATATTTACCTCCAAAAGGCCTTGAACTTGGCACAAAGATGAAGATACATGTCTGAAAATGCAACGGTTGTGCTCCCACCACAAGGCCCACGTAACAGCCACAAGGGCACAATTCCAAATGCTATGAAACAAGGAATCTGGAAAAAAAACAGGCCAAGATTGAAAGAGAGCCCATAAGGTATTAGGGAGTGGCATAAAGTAGCTAAGTTTTGAAAGAACAAATTGTCAACACTGCGAGGCAAATGAGCAATTTAGCAAGAGGTGATCAACTGTTTCAATATCAAATGAGTAATTGTATGTAATTTTATTAGGGATTTAGATTAATATAATAGTTCTCTGCTAGAGTGTGAATGTAGCCACAAGTTGTGATGAACCATGATAAACATTGTGCGATTGTATTCATCTTCTTTATTTACTGATTTATTCCCCTTTTTTTTTTTTTTTTTTTTTTGCTTGTTTTTAATATTTACATCGACTGCTACAACGAGATTGCATAACAAAGCCACAGTTGAAACCCTAAGGTAGAAAATATGCCACGAAGTGCTAATTTTGATCAAAGCATGAATACAACGATAATGAAAACCAAGATTACAGAAATGAATATTGCTGCATTATTGGCACGAGTTTTCTTCATTTATGTTGTATCCAAAAAACTCTTTTTTATGTGTCCAAAACATCTATATAAAAACTTACAAATTGATTTCAGAAGCAATCTTTTGAACTATACATTTGATTTCGACAACAATAAAGTGATGATATGAAACAAAGATATAAATCGATCCATTATTGAGAAATGAGAAAATCAAGACCCCATACACAACAAAAGTCTCAACCAGCCTCTAGTTATTTAGTTCTGAAGATAGACCACCATAAAATTAAACCCTTATAATTCTTTTCTAATGAGTGCTAATTCAATTCTGGCACCCTTATCAGACTTCAATTTCTATTCTAAATAACAAAGTACAATTAGTTCTGCTATACTTTTTATAGACCAATTAGGAATGAAATCAAGAACTGTCATTTGTTGTTAGAGTGTTCTACCACTGACCTCCTGACCTTGATGACAAGTCCATCTTTGATTCAAATGTGTCTCAGTTTCCAACAGATCCAAATTAATGGCTCACAAAAGTGTAAAGCATAGGGGAACGCAAACGCTACAGAGGCCACAAGCATTAATCTTCACAAGCAAACTAAAACAAATCATTGACCAGTTCTTTTAATAGAAAAAAAGCGATCCCAACATAAAGCTTTTGGATTAAAACAAAAATTGAAATTTGAATAGAGAACCTGAATATGATAACTCTGGGTGCACTAGTTGAAGCTGGGTATGAATGGAGGAGGAATGCATGCTATTTATAACCAGTAGAGCAGAGGTATGCACTTAGTGACGTGCAGTATGGTCGAATTCAATTTATATCTCTGGCAGTGGACTGTATTTGATTTGTAAAATAAATAAAACAGTTGAAAAAGATGCCTTGCCTCGTTGTGGGCATGAATGCATTCAGAGTGTGGTTGCCGGATGTTCTCAGTACCCAACTTTTTCTTCACTTTTCGACAACGCCATTTGTAAGATCCCATCAATTAATATATTTCAGAATGATGTCAAGCATATTACATGCAGACCAGTTTTTGAGATTCTATGGATATTGGCCAGTGGGTATCATAATTTCTTCTCTATTTTAAAGTTGTAATGATTCAATGGGGTCTCCTCAAACTTCATTAGCATGTGTATTGTACAGGGTGTCTCTTTACATGATTTCTTTATTCAGTTGCAATGATTCAATGGGGTCTCCTCGCCAGGCATCTACTTTTAATTTCACTGATTCTAAATGGCAGAGGGCTCGTTTCATCAAGCATCTAGTTTTATTTCTTAAATTCGGAAGACATGGTTATGCTTTCTATATTTTTAAAGCAGCACTTGAAATTTGTAGCTATTAGAACCAAATACAACAGAAATATTTATAGTAGTCGTCATGACACACAAACAATTTAAACACCTTTCTTAAGGAGTATTTACAAATCGATTTAACAACATACGTATTACTATTCTGTTCTTAAGGTGAATGATTGTCTTAAGTAAGTTTATAAATTGTCTTATAGGCGACAGTTGGCTTGAGGTTGTGGGCAGTTTTCCGTAGTGTGGCATTCAAATATGTTCCCAGATTGAAGAGGGGAGACAGCTTGTCAGAAGATGATCTCACCCTTAAGAGATTATTCTCACCCTAGCTCACACATGACCCTAAGATAAGGGTGGTTGGTTGTTGAGATAGGTCATGGGAATACCTTCTATATAGAAAAATAAAAGTTTACACATCGTTTTAATCATCTTGGTTAACAAAACTAGTGACCAAGATGAATCTGAAAAATTTGTTTTAGCAGGAAGAAAGACCAAAATCAATTTCATAAATAAGCTTTCACCTATCCATAGCCATGGCTTTCTTTAGAATCATAAGGATTGTCAAGGCTCCCATTAGATTATTAGAGAGTTGCCACATATATCTAGAAAAGAGAATATAGATGCAATTGTCCTTATCATTCCCTAAACCACCAATCCTTGCACCCCCTTGTGTTACCTTGAGAAGAACCATTTGTGTTAACTTTTAGGAAACAAATGGGAGGCCATGTGTCATTTGTCTTCATCTTCATGGATATCTCAAGAATAAGATTTTGATTTTACTATCAAGGAAGGAGATAGAGAGCTCCAAAAGCTTTATATGTTGAGCATTGGAGAACATGAGCATTTCAGGTAGACTATATTTAGCTTCAATTGTCTCCTTGAGCATGCACAAATTTATGCCAAAACTTAAATATTCTCTTCTAGCAATCTTAGAATATCAAATAATTTTGTTCCAAAATATATTGGTTGAAAGATTAAAAAAAGGCCTTATCCAAGTTGCATGGAAAATAAGCATAAGAAAGAGTTGACTCATGCTTTCCAACAATTAAAATCAAAAGTAGCATAGAGTACAAGTCTATTCCAAATGTTTCACCATATTTTCTAAAATTTCCATTGGAAAGGGGTATTGGAAGAAATGGTGATTGGAATACTCTTCATATCTCTTTCCTATATTATCCCAAGTGAGACATTTGTTATAACTAATAACTTTTCATATGGAAAATTTGCATTTAGACCACGATGGCTGCAAAACAAATACTCCTTAAGTGATAATTTTTTGTCAAAGAATGTTTTGGAACGTATAATTATTATAATTTTTGATACATGTATATATGTTTTTGGTTTATTTTGTGACCATGATATATGATTATATAAATGAATTAACAACTAATGTGTATATGGTAATTAATGCCCTATTTTTGAATGATTGAACTGTTGAGTTGCTAAAGGATGTGATAAATGTTGTAATTATGAATTGCATTTTTTATAAGTCTAATCAGAGTCTTCTTGAGAACAACCAATGTGATAGATGGATTTGTTCGAGTAAAGATATTGAATGCTTAATTTTTGTTGTGGCACATGAATCATGTTTGAGTTCACTTAGCTATGAGTTCTTCTCTATTGATTGATGAGTCATGGACTATGGAAATTGTGGGATGAATACTTGACACTAATTCCATGATCATTTGTTCAATATTTTTGAGTTCATGCAAAAATTTCCTAGTTCTACCCATCTCGTTTTTAATTAAGCATTATCCCAATGGAGGGAATAAGACTCTTAGAAATTTTAAATAAATTATAATTAGTTGGCTATATATTTAGCTGATTGGATTGTAATAGAGTTAGTTCATCGGTAAACAAAAAGATGGTTAGTAAAAATTAGAATGACATTACTTTTAGGGAAGCTTCTATAGTATAGTTTTCAAATATGTTTAGTTATGCATTTTGGAGCCATACTACAATGTTATTTTTTGTGAGTTGATCTTAATACAATCAAGAGTTGTTCATTTATTTTGGGAAGTTGTGTCTTTTGCTAAAGGAGGTGATTTTTGTTCTTATTTGGTCATTTTGTTTCAATACTACTTCATTCATACAAGTTTTGAATAACTATTCTAGTAATTGAATGATTTGGATCTATTTAGAATTTGTGTTTAAGTGTTGTGTAGTTAATTCTTGTAAGGCCCCTTCTATAGTGTTATCTTATAAATCCTAATGACATGAGTATGATTAGGAGATAGGAAGGGTTAGGAGGTAGGATGATATGTTTCAGTTATATTAGGGTGATATGTTTAAATATTATTGAATTAAGGCTCAAAATCTCATGGTACTATCCCTAGAACTATGTTGAGGACCTTGTAGTATTTTATGCTCTATTAGGATAATTGATTTAGATGCTTACTATGGAAAAATAATTCAATATTCACCCTTGTGAGAAGTTATTGGATAAGCATCTACATAGTAGGACGAGGTATGATGTAAATGAATTGAGTCAATCATTATGTGAGCATTTTTATGAGGATATGTTGTCATGGGATGCTAATTAATATGATGGTTAGGTTATATTGACAAAGAAGATGTACTAGTGTTATCTAATGATTAAATTTTGAACTCACTATGCATGCATCCTAATTATGTAATGTTCTTTTTTTGAACCTTGCCATTTGTCCAAGTCTGAAGGGGAAAATGTTTAATCCATATATGGTGGAGCAGGATGTCATAGGGTGGAATGGATATGCATGTATAAAGGAATGGAATGTCATACGAGAATTTGGGAGGATGGAAGATGGTGAATGGAAGTTTGCAGATGGAAGATGGAAGTTTGGGAGATGGAAGATGGTGGATGAAAGTTGGTGGATGGAAGTTGATAGATGGAAGATGATGGATGGAAGATGACAAATGGAAGATGGAAGATGGCAGATGGAAGTTGGAAGATGGAAATTGCAAGATGAAAGTTGGAAGTAAGGTGGCAGATGGAAGATGGTGGAAGGAGTACATGTAGTACAGAGGGATGGAGGAAGAAGTATGAAGGGGTGGAGGGAGGAGTGCAGATGGAGGGAGGTAGTACAACAGATGGAGGGAAGAGTACGAATGGATGGAGGAGTATAGATGGAGGGAGGTAGTACTACAGATGGAGGGGGAGGTACAGATGGAGGGAGGAGTACGGATGGAGGAGTATGATTGGAGGGAGAGTTACAGAGGGAGGTGGATGGAGGAGTACGTCGGGTATTGTACAAAAATTTGGAAAAAGCATACAAACTCATATTCAAAACATAACTCCATCAAATAAATGCCAAGCATGAATAGATATTAAGTACCAATATTATCCAATTAATACTCATAGACAAAGATGGTGCTCTAATTTTTTAGATCTGAGCAAAGTATTGCAGGTGACGAAATAGGGTGAGGGTTGAATCTCGCCAAAACTGGAAAGCCAAGTAGGGAAGATCTTTCACTTTCGAAATGACAAACAATAGAGCACTCCAACAAGATTTCATAGTACAAAGAAAATAATCCAAATAGCATCCCAACTACTACCTATAAGCCGTGCTTAAATACCAATCTAGGAAACCTTTTTGAGGGTGTACAAAGATAGCCGACAACAACACTAAAATTAAAATAGGTTTGAGATATATTAAATCAATCAAAACCACAAATACAAATATTAACTTGGGCCCATATTAATTAATCAAAGTAACTAATTAAAGGTCCTTTATTATATTATTTAAATTTTGGGACCAGTTAATTAATTAATTAAATTAAATTATGTGAGGCCTCACCCCGACCTGTCATAGCATAGATAATGTATTTCCATTTTGTCACCTAGGACTGGATATCTCGACATATATTTTGATACTTGATAGACAATAAATTTTGCTACTTAACTGATGATATTTATCTTGTGATTTTCCTTTACGATATGTATTAGGACATAATTGGCATAGTTGATAAATTAATGGGTATTTATTTAGTACTTTATTATTATGTTAGAAATGGGTTTTTAATGTGATTCTAGTGCTTAATGTGATCTTGTTAAGGAAGCTAGTAATGTACAGTTTTTGAAGGCTAATTGTTAAATGTTATATGTAAATGATGGAGAATAGGAAGTTAATTATGGAATGTGTTATATGTGAATGGTGGAATAACGAAATTATTATGTACCTTTACCTTCATATGTATTTTATATGTGACTTTTCATTGGACTATTGATGTTTGAGTTTAGTGTGCAGGAAATGAACCATGGAAACTTAACAAGGAAACAAGGTATAAACACATGTAAATATGACACTGCCAAGGTGAATCTTTATAAGATTCATAAACCTCATTGTGATGTGTTTATTTTGTAAATGTGATATGTATGTGTGTAGTATGTATCTCATGTGTAGATTCTAAACGTGTCATGTGTGATGTATAGTGAATTTTGTGTGTGTCACTTGACACTTGTACTCGTTATGTAAAAATGACATGTTATTTGATGATGGATCATGTGGCCACCTTATCCTGAGTTAAATACCTTAATTGAGAAATTTGACTTATTGCCTTAAATTTGTAAAGAGAATAAGGTTACCACAATAGGAAATTTGAAATTTGAACTTACCTAGCATTGTGAGGGCCATAAAGTAGCTCTAAGGTGAATTTGTGATAAAAATAAACCCTACTCATGTTAATACTTTAAGTTAGGGGGCTAATTGTCACCACTAGGGTGCCTAGAAGACCTAGGAGACCCCAAAAAGAATGCATTTTATATTGAATCCGAAAATGAGAGTGATATATAGAGGCATGGCCAAATTAGAAACTCACTTGGCCACTCTAGCTTTAGAGACATTTAGGGTTTGGAAGAAGAAGATAAGGAGCTCTACTACAACTTTTCATCTGTCATTGCTTGTAGTAAGGTTGGTATCCATGATCCATGGTGTCTCTTCATTTCTCATAGATTTTTTATGGTATTCTCTTCATTGTATTGTAGGATTGATAAGGTGTTCTTCATTCCATGGTAAATTTGGTGTATTGTAGATGTGGTTTGTGAAAAAGGATCTTTTTGTTTGAGTGTTGCATGTGAGAAGTTTATGTGATTTCTTCCTTGAATCTTGTTCTGTTTCATGTTGTGTGTTTGTGTAATAGGTGTGAGCATCACTCACTCTTGGGAGGGAAGATATGCTTGGGTGAAGGGGTTATTTGGGCTCACTCATGTAGTTGAGGAACTTTCCCATGTGTGGAGATGACTTTTATGTGTTCAATGGAATATGGACTTCTTGATTACTTGCATTTTAAGAGGTATAAGGAGGTGTGTGAAGAGGGAAGTCATTGTAAGCCTCGAAAGGGCATGTTGATAATGAGAATATGTGCATATTTGTGAATCATAGTTTGAAAATCCTCCTCATGGAGAGAGCCCACCTTCACCCTATAACTTGATTCAATTGTTGAATCTTTGTGCAAGCCTTGGGTTGGGTTGTCTTGTTATGTCTTGTGTAGTGTTTTGTTATATTTTTGTGATCATGCATGTTATATGAATGTGTAGTGTGCAACCATTTGTGCCTTGTTTCCCCAAGCTCGGGGGTGGCCTCCTTGAGGCCTATGATGGGATGTGAGCCTCCATGGTTCTCCTTTTCTTGTTTCTCTATTGCAGTTTATTCTTAAAGATATTGGAAACTTGGAGTTTCATGTAACCCTTCCATGGCATAGGATAAGAAGACACTGTTGTATTGTATTGAGTAGAGAGAAAACAAAAAAAAAACAATAATAAAGTATATTAATCTTCCAACTAGGAGGTGACTTTACATTTAATGTGACAAGATTGGTTAGGAAAAAGAAAACAAGTTTTCATTTCAAATTTATGAAAAAACAAATGTAAAAAGGACTTCCTAGTTCCATGACCAACCTAGCCGCCTTACCTAGAGGAAGCGAGGAGGGTGGTGCATTTAATATGGAGGGTGTCTTGGGGATTATGCATCCTTCTCCCTCTCCCTTTCCACCTAACTCCCTTCATCCTAGGTATCAACTTTGTAGGAGTCAGCAAAGGTGGCAGTTAAAATTGTTTATTGTGCCTTGTACCAAACAAGAAAATCTCCCTTTTCAAATCACCTAGGAGATCATGCACTTGGAAAAGGGGAAGGGTGGTTGGCATTAAAGTACGTGTTAGGTCAGCCTTAAGCTTATAACCATGGGTGATGGGACTCTTCCTTGTTTTATGTGTTTTAGGTAATGATTATAATCTGTGGGGGGGGTGAGAGTAGAGTATGAAAGAAAAAGTCTAATTTCAATTTTAATATGATTAATATTTTAGCATGGGTGGAAGTAAGTGTGGTTAGTGGTAATATTAGAGTAAAAGATGTATAGTAAGAATGGTAAGCATAGGTGATTATTAAATAATAATAATAACAATAATAAATATATTAATAATAACATATTATGTTAAGATGGGGGCATGTGAGAGGTTGTTTTAATATGTATATTATATGATTAAATTTTAAGTACGTGTAAAACAAATTATTAGGGTTATCCAAGAGTAACACTTAATAAGAACTTTGGACATAAATATTTTTTCGATAGAATGAAAGGCCTAGTCAAAGACATCAAATTGGTTGGGGACAATTATAATAATCTTAATATTAGTAGAAATAAAATGATTACTTAATAAAACATCTTCTTGTTGTAATCCTAGAACTTTTACCACTACATTAACACAAATTTGAATCTCACTTGCACATCAGAGTGTCTCAATTTGGGTGTAGAAGATTACGGGTTTGTAACCATAACATATGAATGTAGTTTTGCTTTCAGTAACTAGCAACTAGGTGGCCGCCACATAGGGAACTTGAAAACTAGATTCTGAGTAGAACTAACTTTGTTCCATCTTCTAACTTCATCACCTCCAAGTTTAAGGATAGGATGTGTATCTTACCTTCAGATTCTACCTAGTTTCCTCTCATGTTAAACAAAAAAAAATTGTTGTGTTTTTGCCTTGTAGAAATTTTGGGAATGAAAAATTATTACATTAAAAATTGGGGACATTACAAATCCTTGCTAGCCAAAGATTGCTTGTCCTCAAGTAATATGCAAACTCCAAGATCTCAAACCATGCCCAGATGCAAATTACTAAAAATTCCATGCTTCTTTAGGATTACATGTGCATAATTGAATTCAATTGAGATGAGGAGACCACTATTCAAGCTCCATTGCACCACTCTGATATAAATATTGTTCCATCCTAAGTCACCAAGATCCTAGACTTAAAATATATGAGTGTAATCCATCATGATTGCCACTAGGGAATAGATTTCATAATCAACCAATTGTAAATATTGCTCCTACAAATAATCCTTGATTAAATCAACATCACTAGGAGGCTGAACAACTACCGGTAGAGCTTGCTTATTCGGAGGCTCACTGGTAGAACCTAAAGTTCCATCAAGTTGATTGTCAAGAATTGTTTTAATGTTATTAGTGCAAGTACCTTCTTCCATAATCATTTCCTTCATCTTCGATTTGGGTACCAAATAGATTCTATCTTTGTGGTAAATGACATCGCCAACCACCTTATATCTATCATCCTACACTTGACCATCCAATAGTTGGCATGCAAAAGTATTCTTGGAGTATTCAACCATCAGATGTACCCTCCAATTGGATGAAAATTGAGCCATAGTGTAATCCAAGTCAAAGTTCTACATTCTCCCAATAGGCTGGTAGAATCACCAGTTCTAATACCACTATAATGTTCCTTTTTCAAACCTTACCATTTGTCCAAGTTTGAAGGGGAAAATGTTTAATCGATACGGTGTAGCAGGATGTCATAGGGTGGAATAGATATGCCTGTGCAAAGGAATGGAATGTCGTACAGGAATTTGGGAGGATGGAAGATGGTGTTGGAAGATGGTGAGTGGAAGTTTGTAGATGGAAGTTGGAAGATGGCGGATGGAAGTTGGTGGATGAAAGTTGGCAATTGGAAGATGATGGATGGAAGATGGTAGATGGAAGTTGGCAGATGGAAGATGGAAGTTACAAGATGGAAGTTGGAAGTAAGGTGATAGATGGAAGTTGGAAGTAAGGTGGCAGATGGAAGTTGGAAGATGGAAGATGGTAGAAGGAGTACGGAGGGATGGAGGAAGAAGTACAGAGGGGTGGAGGGAGGAGTATAGAGAGAGGTGGATGAAGGAGTATAGATGGAGGGAGGTAGTACACTAGATGGAGGGAGGAGTACGAATAGAGGGAGGAGTACGGAGGAAGGGAGGTAGTAAGACAAATGGAGGGGGAGGTACAAATGGAGGGAGGAGTATGGGTGGAGGAGTACGATTGGAGAGAGAGTTACCAAGGGAGGTGGATGGAGGAGTACATTGGGTATTGTACAAGAGGTTGAAAAAAGCATACAAACTCATATGTAAATAATATTAGAACACAACTCCATCAAATAAATGCCAAGCACGAATAGATATTGAGTACCGATATTCTCCAATTGATACTCATAGACAAAGATGGTGCTTTGATTTGCTAGATCCAAGCAAAGTATTACATGTAATAGAATAGGGTGAGGGTTGAATCCTATCAAAATCGAAAAGCCAAGTAGGGAAGATCTTTCACTTCCAAAATGGCGAATGATAGAGAACTCCAATAGGAATTCCTAATATAAAGAAAATAATTCAAATAACATCCCAATTACTACCTATAAGCCATGCTTAAATACCCATCTGGGAAACCTTTTCAAGGGTGTACAAAGATAGCCAATGACAATACTAAAATTAAAATAGGTCCAAGATATAAAAAATCAATCGGAATCACAAATAAAAATATTAACTTAGGCCTATATTAATTAATCAAAGTAACTAATTAAAGGTCCTTTTATTATAGTATTTAAATTCTGGGACTAGTTAATTAATTAATTTTAATTAAATTATTACATTAAAAATTAGGAACATTACTGATTAGTTGACATAATTGATCTTATCTTATGATGTGATATCTTGTGATGATAATTGAATACAATTAGTGATTTCCCTTATGTTCAATTAAATTGAAAGGATATTAGTGTGCACTAGAATTGTGCACTTCTGTAAACCCTTCTATCCAAGGTATTCCATGGATTAGAATGATTGAATGGTGGCTTAGAGCTCCCTAGTCATGGAGTACAAGAGCCATACCAAATAAGCAGGAAGAGAGATCTCAAATGAGCCTTAGAGATGCAACCCTTTCTAGTAAACCATGGAAAGAGAGATTCTTGAGACAAGAGCAAGAGTGCTAGTGTCAAAAGAACTCTCAATATGCGATGCAAGAATGAACTATACTAGTATGGAATGCAAGAATTCAACTAAGCTAAGAAAAATGAGAGTATTACACCCATTTTAATTAAGCTAAGTGATCTAAGCTCATGCAACAAAAAAGATAAACTATTGCAAATGAATCTAAGCTAAGATGAGAATGCAAGAATGGGACAAGAAGCAAGAAGTTCTCCACAAGTGCTCTAAGAAAACCTATCAAGAAAGCTATAGTATAACAATAGCTCAAAAATTGGGGATCCTTAGAGAAGGAGAGAGCTCTCCATTTTAAAGGTGTACAGATGGTTGAGATCAAGATCAAGAAATGTGGGATCAAGGGTGGGGGTTGAATTTTGGCATGATCTATGTGCAAGATCAAGTCAACTAATGAGAGAGAGTTGACCTTTCATGTGAGACAAAGTCTTTTCTTTTAATTTGTAAATAGGAAAAAATAATTTATATGTGCACATTGAGTGTGTTAGAAGAATGGGGTCTTTTATTTAATTAAAAGGGGACATTTTCTTTTAATCAAATATAGACTTAGGATATTATAGTCAAACTATAGGTTAAAATCAAATAAATTGATTTTTAGTAATTTGGCCTAGGCAAATGATTAAATAATTTAGTCAAAATGTTGAGAAGGGGGCTAATGGTCTAAATGACCATTTTTAGGTGATTACATTTGCCCCTCTTTGACTAATCTGTGTTTGATCTAGGAGCACATGATGTCAAAGAATAGAGAAGCCAAGTAGGCAGTGACAAATAGAGAGGTCTGATTTCAAAGAACAAAATGCAAAGTGAGATAGAAAGTCTTGAATGTACATCTTGGTAGTGATAGTACTGAACACTAGGAGAGAGAAGATATTAGGACTCAATAAGAGTACTAACACCAAGCAAATAAGATATATCAAGAGAAAATGAAAGGATTAAGCATATGCTCCTGAGAAATAGATAGTTATAGCAAGCAAGCAATAATAGAATATTTCTACCCCCTTGGGAATTAAATTGAAATGATGTAAAGCGAAGGCATCAATGAGCAAGATATGATTAAATTGAGATAGAGCAAGGTCTGTGATGATAGATAAGTGATTAAAACCAAAGAGTGACCATAAGTAAATGATAGAATGCCCCATTTTGACTAGAGTTGATGAAGGAGGATAGAGTATGAAAATTTAGGTTAGACCAAGTAGAAAGATGATTTAGAAGTGAAAGATGTGAATTGAAGTGGGTATGAAGTGTGGAAATGATGAAAACATAAAAAAGTGAAGATGCCCTAGTGAAGATTCAAAGAATACACCTCAAAAGGTCAACTAACAAAATAGAAGAAGGTGGATTTTTAAAATGTAGTTTTGACTATCAAGATGAACTCAGATTTTGATTTTGATCCCAAAAATAGATCTATGATGTCAAAATTAGCCAGGGGTGCAATTTTTTTGCAAAATTTTGAGGAGTTTGAAAAATGGGTCAAAATGAGGTTGAAGGACTATATAAGGGGCCCAAGGGTCATTTTTAATTCATTTGTATTTTGTGAATCTTGAGAGATTTTGAGTGATTTGAGAGAGAATGATGGCTCTAGTAGGTATTCTGACCCATAGACACTATTTTGTGTATAATTGGTTGCACAATTGGCTTGCCGACTATGAGGTCTCGATATGTTTTCAAAAATTTCATGCTTTTTGAGTTATTTAATGCCTTTTTGCATGTTTTAAGTTTTTTGATAAGTTTTGTGCAAACTATCATGTGATACTTTAAAAGTATCACAAGCCTACTCTGAGAAGTATCATGCAATACTTCTAATGACAAGAAAGTATTGCATGACTTTATGCAATATATCACATTAGAGGCACCCAAATCTCACATGACAAAAAAGTGTCACACGAGTACTATAAAAAGTATCACATGATACTTTATCAACAAAATGTATGGCACACGTGTTATGAGAAGTATCACATAGTTTAAGGAAAATTTTGAGCATGTGGTTGTTGTTTTCTATCATGTTTAGTTATTTATGATGTCACTTGGTCTACAATGGCTAATATTGATGGCTCATTGTTGTTTGACTTGATTATGTAGATATCTTTTCTAGTATTATTGATTAGAGCCCCCAAGGTGGTGGGGTTGTGTGTCATCCATCATCTAGAGGATGATAAGAAGGCCGCCATAGAGAGCATGGGATTTAGTTGGTTATTGTGCATTCCCCATATTCGAGCAAACCACAGGTTGCTGACAACATTAGCTGAGCGATGGCACAATGAGCATAACACTTTCGATTTGCCCATTAGTGAGACCTCCATCACTCTTGAGGATGTGTATTACATCCTTCGTGTACCATTCCAAGGAGACCTATATGTATGATCGTTATGTAATGAGATTTTCTCTTTTAAGTTTCTGATTTCCATATGAGGTGTGCTAATATGAGCTTGTCCATGTCATAGGTTTATTATGATCAAACCTCGGTGCAGAGGAGGTTAACAGTCCTTCATGTTTTTGAGGATGTGACCATCCTAGATTGACACTTCAGTTGGGAGAGACTCATAGACGAGTATGGGGATCAGTATCCCTTGCCCTACCTCATTTTCTCACTAGTTTCCCAAGCTCTTGTCACTAATAGGGGCTAGAAGGGCTTCCCTCTAGGTTGGGGTAGATTGGTTGCAAACTTGGTGGGTTAACCGAGATGGATGGCATGGGGACCAGCGATTCATGTAGATATGTATCATGAGCTGCATGAGATCATGTAATGAGAGTAGGACCTAGTTTTGGCCCAAATTTGGGCATGGGAGCACATAGTAGCGATACAACCCCAGGTGTAGTCATGAGAGCGGAGCCACCCATTTATATATAGATACACAAGGTTCATCCCCCAAATGCACAGTAGGGATGTTACCTATTATAGGTGATTATTTGATGAGATGACATCCTTTGTTTGGAGGTCATATCGGCAATGTGCTAGATGGGCAGATGCTTGGGAGGTTGAGTACATTTGCTAAAGTAGGCCACTGGTCAAGAGGTACTTGGATATAGTGGAGTGTTTTTACATCAACAGCATATGGAGGGAGCTTGGTCAAAGGAAGGTGATTTCTTTGGAGACCATGACATATGCCCACTTTCATGGAGAGGAGGACCAAGGATGGTTACCTATGTTAGACTACTAGACAATAGTGAGAGATACAACTGTCTTGATGCGAGAGCCCTAGGATTACCAACCAAATTTGGAAAATGTTGGGGTTGATCCAACTTATCTTTATGAGATGGAGAGGCATCCCTTCCCTCAATTTATAGTGGTAGATGTGTTGCCTATGGTAGTGGGATACGAAGGAGATGATAGAGATGGTGGAGGAGGCGGAGGCAGGGGAGTTCAGTGGATGGAGGTAGGAAGTAGTTCCCAAGGACCTACAGGGAGGCATATGCAATCCCAAGCTAGGAGGGAGGAGGATGATGATGATGAGGAGGAGTAACCACTAAGGCATAGGAGAGTGGAGAGGGTAGATCCGTAGTAGGAGAAGCTGGCAAAAGGAGATGGAAAGGACCCTAGGGATGGTCAGATACGAGCATTAGAGGTAGAGGTGCAGACAACATAAATTACTATTATAATGCAAGATCAACAACTTATTGATGAGCATGCATGGAGTGAGGATCTCCCTAGGGAGTGGGATGTGATGAGGCTAGAGTTTAAGCATCATGGAGTACAGGAAAATTATTACTATGCTACATATAGGGGTGTGGTACCACCAGGACAAGGATTGCCTAACTACTTAGAGCAAGTAGGGATATTAGAGGGTGTGGTACAATTGCCAGATAGGAGATGAGCTCCCCCACCACGACCACTGCCAACCTAGGAGGGTAAGAGTTACTCTTAGGTCTAGGCTAGTGTCATTGTGATACTTTTATTTTATTATATGTATTTTGAGATAGTTATCTAGATTTTAGATCTCAAATGTACATGTACTCTTGTTCATTTGATATATATATATATATATATATGAGGCATCAGATTCAATTGATTTTCATTGTGTACTTGTCTCATTTTTATCCTCATGTGATAGATGTTTTACATGGATGTTTCAACACTTGTGTTTTTTCATTTCCATGTGATGTTTTTATCATGCTCATGTTTATGTATGCTTAGTTTTATGTTCATGTTGATTATGCTCATGGATCTCTCTCATAGATAGTTTTAGCTCTCATGCTTGTGATGTCGACTCATGTTTTGAAAATGTGATATTTGGATAAATTATATATGATGATTAGATTAACCCCTTGAGATGATAGGTATAAAAGAATCAATAAAGTAGATATGATCGACAAGGAATGAAAGACATGATCAAGAGAAAGATTTAAGAATAGATGAATACAATTAGCTAACATGTCCATTAAAGATGAAGAGAGAACTCTCTCCATATAAAAAATACAAGACTAAGCTAGAATGATCCTATGATGCAAACTAGTATGCAAAAATGGTTTACTTGCAAGGGACGCAAAACATTTGGAATCTAATTTCATCATTGAGCATTATTAGGGACATCGAAAGATCATATAATGCTCACTAGTATAACTATGAGTATATGAATATGATCTATGTCGGATAGGTATGTGGGAATCCAACCTAACCATCAAAGACATAAATTCAAGATGACTAATGTAGTTAGATTCCCTTATTTTATTATAGCAAGATTACACTTGTATCAAGGCATGAGCACCAAGATAACCCTCAAGTGCAATCTTGAAAATACATTGTAGGCCTAAAGTATCAAGTAGGATAAGTACAAAGGCTCTTGACACCTTAGACTAAAAAAGTATATGCACAAAAAGAAAACAAGTAAAGCATGCCCCATGCCCCTAGTCTTCTAGTCTATGACATCCTCAAAAGACTATTAGGGAGGGAATAATTAGCAAAGAAATCATCATAGACAACACACAAAGAAGATAAAGCTCATCAGATCTGTACAAGTTTAATGTTTAAGTGTGTGTGTGTGTGTCCCATGGCCATTTCTTCAAGACTCACATCTGATAGTGAGAAATATATAGCATCCTAGATTGTATGCAAGGTATCCAAGAAGTGTTGAGAAATACTCAATGTCAAGGGGGGAAGTGTTGAGAAATATTGCTTTAAATGAGTTACCAAAGAAACCCTATTTCACAAGCAAACCTTGATAAGCTAAGTAGTCATGCCCCCTAGACAAGGGCAAGAGTCAATTCTAAGCTAGGAAATATATTGTGGAATGAGTGAGATTGATAGATATAGGTGCAAGACTCTCAAATAGTGTTTGTTTCTAGACTTTCACCACTTGGATAAAAATTTCGTATTTTTTAAAAAAAAAAATTTCGTATTTTTTTCAAAAAAAAATTGTATTTTTTGTACTTTCAAATTTTTTTGTGATACATCAAAGTGCCTACTGCTAGGTTTTCACTAAGATGATCATTTTTTCTAGGACATTTCCCATTTTTAAGGATTTTTCAAGATCACAAGATATGTACATATAGCTGAGCCATAAGAGCTTTAAGTATAGAATTTATTCAGATATAGAATATTGGTAGGCTGAGCGAGTTGTTCCCCTTTAGGAGTAAATTTTTTTTATGCACTAGATCCAAATGTTGTTGTGACAATGTAAGGACCCACCTAGTTATGCTCAAATTTTCCTTTCTATTCCCTATTTTTTTGATTCATAGACTTCTCTCGAAGAACAAGTTTACCCACTTGGAACTCTCAAGGATTAACCTTTTTGTTGTAGCTAGCAGACATCCTTTTATGATAAGCTCTCATGTGGTCAAAAGAAGCCTTATGATGCTCATTGAGGGATCCTAGCTCATGTATCCTCATAGCTCTATGGTCTTCATCAATGATTAATCCATGTAGAGAGACTCATAGTGAAGGAATCTCAACTTCTAAAGGTAGAACAACTTCATAACCATAGACTAGTGAAAAAGATGTAGCTCATGTAGGAGTGCATATAGTGGTCCTCTAAGCCTAGAGTGCTGAATTTATTTGCAAATGCCAATCTCTACCTAATTTGTGGATTGTTCTATATAGGATCTTTAGCAACATCTTGTTAGAGGCCTCAACTTAGTCATTCCCTTAAGGGTAGTAAATAGAAGATCAGTGTTGTTTTATCTTGAATTTCTTGCAGAGTTGCTTGAGGTCCTTATTTTTGAACTGTCCTCCATTATTGGTGATGATGGAGGATGGGATACCATAGTGAAAAATAATTTGGTTCAATATGAATAAGGCAACATGTTTTCCTATAACAACAGATAAGGGCACAACTTCAACCCATTTTGTGAAGTATTCAATCATTGTAGTGATGAACTTGTGGCCATTGGATGAGCTTTGATGAAATTTTCCCACCAAATCAAATTCCCACTACTAAAAAGGCCAATATTTGATAGAAGGGATAAGCTCACATCTAGGAGCATGGATCAAGTTCCCCATGTGACTGCCACTTTTTGCAAGATTTAGCATATTTGATAGCATCAGCCTGCATAGTTGGCTAATGGTAACTCACCCTAAGTAGTTTTTGAGCAAGTGTAAGGCCATTAAAGTGTGCCCCACAAATGTCATCATGGACTTTGGCCAATACCTTTTTAGACTCTTCTAGTTCTAGACACCTAAGAAGCATTCCATCTAGACCCTTCCTATAGAAATCATCAGAGACAAGGGTATAGTGTGAGGTGTTATGGAGAAGTTGGCATTTTTGGTTGTGCGTGAGATTTTTAGGAATTATTTGATCACATAGGTAGGATAAAATGGTGGAGTAGAGAGAGGAGTCATGACAATAGTGCAGATCACATGATTACTGGGGGATTCATATGCGGGATGATGTAATTCTTCCACCAGGAACTCAAAGTGTGATTCATGTTCCTACAATTGTAGAATAGATGCTAGAGTGTCCATAGAATTTGCAACTTTATTTTCTACCCTAGGAATTTGTTGAAATGTTACAAATGTGAAGTAGTTTCATAGGGCATTGATCAATTTCTTGTAAGGTACAAGCTTCTCATCTTTAGTTTGATAGTCATTATGAACTTGATTAATAACAAACTAAGAGTCTCAATAGATGTGAAACTCTATGATCCTCCATTATAAAGCCCTTTTAATCTCATTGGTTAAAGCCTCATACTCTTCTATATTGTTGCTGCATGGAAAAAAGGGTTTCTAGGACTTTGGGATTTTATAACCATGAGGTGTGACAAACAAGATTCCAACACCATCTCCATTCTAGGTGTGATAGCCATCAAAGAAAATTTTTCATGTACTTTCAATGACATACATGATAGGAGCATAAGGAAATTAAATCTTTAATGCAGCATTATCTTGTAATGGAAACTCAACAAGTTGATCAGCTATTGGTTGTCCCTTAATGGCTTTGTGCTCAATGTACTATATGTCCAATTTTGAGAGAATCATCATCCATTTAGCAAGTCATCCAGTAAGTGTAGCTTTACTTAGTAGATATTTGAGAGGATCAATTTTTGCAATAAGATGTACCATGTGGGAAAGTATGTAGTGTCTAAGTTTTTGGGAGACAAATACCACTACGAGAAATTTTTTTTAATGTTATTATAATTCATGTCAAAAGCCACCAAAGTGCGAGTAATGTAGTATATAGAATATTCCTTTCCATACTCATCACTTTGTGTTAGTAATGCTCCTAAGGAAGAATCCATACCTAATATGTATAAGATCAAGGGTTTCCTTGGTATAGGTGGTATCAATATTGGAAGTGTATCCAAGTATTCTTTGATTTGATCTAAGCTCTTTTGACATTTCTCATTCCAAATACACATGGATCCTTTGTGCAAGTTTTTATTGAATGATTGAGCTCTGTCAGCTAATTGAGAGATAAACCTCCTAATAGATTGAAGATATCCTTGGAGACTTCACAATTGACTAATTTTCTTAGGACGAGGCATTTCTATAATGGCTTGCACCTTTTCTAGATCAAATTCTATGCCTTTTATAGATATGATGTAGCTTAGCAACTTTCCTTATGTGACACCAAAAGTGCACTTCTTAGGATTTAATCTACGTTGAAATTGTTCCATGTGGTCCAATATCAGACTCAAGTCATCAAGGTGTGTATCTCTTTTCTTAGATTTAGCTAATGTGTCATCAACATAGTCTTCCATATTCTTATACATCATATCATGGAAGATAGTAGTCAAGGTTTTTTGGTAAGTGGCTTCTGCATTCTTTAACCCAAAGGGCATGATATTCCAATATAAAGTACCCCATGTACATGTAAAGGCCATTTTCTTTTCATCCCTAAGGGACACTTTAATTTGAATGTATCCAAAAAAGCCATCCATTAAAGAGTACATTTCATAACCCGTAGTCATGTCCACTATCATGTCTATGTTAGGAAGTGGAAAATCATCCTTAGGGAATGCTTTGTTTATGTCTTTGAAATCCATGCACACACGAATAGACATATCATATTTGGACATAGGCATAATGTTGGAGATCCAATCTACATAGTCAATAGCTTGAATGAAGTTTTCACTTAAGAGCTTTTCTAGTTCTTCTTTAACCAAGTGAGCAACATTTGGGTGCATCTTTCTCAAATTTTTCTTGATAGGTTTAACACCCAAGAAATGGACAGGTGATGCATGATAAAAATTTGTGTCAAGGCCAGACATATTAGAATAGGTCCATACAAAGAGTATCTTCTTTTCTTGGAAGAACTTGGTGAAGTTCTCCTTTTCCTTAGTTGATAATGATTGAGAAACATGAATGATATTAGGAGACTGTTTTGTACTAAGATTGACAGGTTGTGTAGGCTCAATGAGAACCAAAGGTTTGTCTTGGAAATAACTTGGCATACTACCAAGCACCTCATCCTCAAGTACCTCAAAGAGGTTTTAACCCTTGGAAACATCTCTATTTTTTATGTTTTTGAGGTTTAGACATCGCTATTAAGTGTTTTTTACCATCTGCACACTTATTTTTTCTTTTTCTCTTGATTTTTTGCCTAAGGTACTTGATATCTATTTCCATCATGTTAATCACTGGTTCAGTAATGGAAGATGTCACAGGTTCAATGGTATTTAGGTAGTAAGCGATCTTATAGTTATTCTGAAAAGATGGTAGCTCTGGTCTTTGGTGTTGAACGAACTAGTCTATGACATCAGGGTGGATCAATGAGAGGGAAGTGGAAGCTTCAAGATTATTGATGTGGAAGGAGTTATCTTTGTTAGTAAACATATTTTTCCCCTCAAAGAGAAATATAGATAATGACTTGATATGCCTGAATTGAAGAAAAAAATGTACTAATAGTTGGATGAGTTATCATTGATTGATAAATCTCCTTTGAATTGAGAGGTACAACTCCCTCATGAAAGGATATTCAATGAATGTAAATAACACCATGTATCTTTAACCTAAAGACACAAAGGATTTCTGGCATTTCTCCATCAACATGGAGTGAATGCAATTGCAAGGTTTACAATGAGATAATGAAAGAAAGATAAAAAAATGGCCATAGGACCACCTATTGAGTCTTTCATGTTACTAGAAGAGAATAGAGAGAATCAAACATATCATTTTGGAAAAGACAACAACACATGACTGTATTTTAAGCAGGATAGAAAAGACCATAAAATCTTGTTCTATTAGAAAAAAAATATCTAGACCTCAAGATCTAACATACAAATGTTCCTTAACATTTCTAAAATATAACAAAATAATGTTAGGGTAAAAGCACAAACTTGTGTCACCCTTTTACAAAGGAAAAGGTTAACAAAAGTGTAGTTGTTCACATTCAATGACATAAAATTAGTATTATTATTTAGAATTTTAAATGAAGTAAACTAATGAAATGTGTAGAAATGGATGAATTTTAGGATTATAATTTTTAATAATTATTTAGAATAAGAAATTATATATTTTCCTATTTTTTAAAGATAAATTTTAGTTGTTGAAAAATGTTGGAAATTAGGGGTCTGGTACCCACCACAAAACTATATGGAAATACAATTATTTCCCTTTGATATTAGATTATGTTATCAATAATCTATGTAGCTAGAACAATCAAAAATAAAAACGGCATTTAGATCTATATTTTCTCTTTTATAATGATTCAAATTTCAACTTATTCAAATCGATAGTTTTCATCTCCCACCACATTTTTCAAAATAAATCTATTCCAACCAAAAGAAAAATTATAGATTCTAAAAGAGGACTCTCTCTTCTAGAATGTTATATAATTGTTATATTTTTTTTGATATTATTTAATATTTCTTTCTTTCTCAAAATCGACATCTTCTCGAGTGTTAAATCACATACTTGTTGAATTTTTTAATTACAATATACTATATCTAATTTATACACTATCAAATCTATATAAGAATATTCTTAACTTTGAGCTCTATAGAATGGTATTTATATGTATTTAAAAAAAATCATAATAAATAGTAAGACTTATTGAAACATCGATTTTCTAAAATAATTGTATTTTTTTAGTAATTGGATACTAACTAGTATAAAACATGCATTTAATAGACATTTCCAATTGGAAAAGTGTGAGACCATATATAACTTAGCTAGAATAATTTTATCAAGATCATATGTTTGAAAAGAATAGGTTTTTAGATAGAAATACTCAAATTCAGTCGTCTGATAAGTCAGCCTGAAAGGTGACACAACTTTGTACTTTTACCCAACAATAGTATTATTTCATCCCTGCCATTACAATTAGATGTAGAAAATGAAAGAAATAAACTCTTTACATTCCCTGCTACATTCAGAAAAAAATATTTTCCCTCCTCCTACAGCTACAAAACTCCAAAACCGAAAAAGGAACCAATTACAATTGATTTTCCCCCATTAAATAATTTTTCTAAGAAGTTTGGTAGCCACCACAACTTCTTACAGAACTCATTTTGTCTTCTCAAGCACATCACTATAATAATTAATTCTTATAAAAGAATTAATTATTTTTACATCTTTTTCCAAATTTAATTCATTACCCAAGAGCTTTTACTTGCACAAGCTTTCCCACAACTTCATGTCACAAAATTAATTAATTCTTTTTACAGAATTAACTATTTCAAATTCTTTTTCACTTTTACCTTACCCCCACCAACTTACCATTTATCATTTTTTCTTTCATGATCACATTGCAATACTAATAATTAATTCTTTTATAATTAATTACGTGAAAGGTCATATTACCTTGAAAGTTTGATATTTCATTATTTTGAAAGTATTAATATTTAATTATTTAGATAATTAAATATAATACAAAATAATTTATAATGATTTTACTTTGAAAGTATTTTAATTTCTCACATTGTTGAGTTAAGAGGGGGGATACTTAGGGTTTTAAAACCCTAGGTAATAGTTTGCATTTTGGGCCAAGATGTAGAGAACTCTAGAATCTCTATCTGCTATTATCTAGTGCCTTGATCATTGAGCCATAGAGTCATTAATCAATGTAAATTTGAACTTATACCCTTTCACTGAATATTGCAATAAAAATTCTTATCAGTATCTCGGCTTCTGCTATTCGATGGATGTTGTAGTAAGATCATTTCTATGGGTGAATGCACAAAGTTGGGTCACAATTCTGTGGAAGTCAAATCTGTGGAATAAGACCTCTTTAAAATGGGTACCCAATTTTAAAAAATAGGCAACCATTTTTGGCTCAGGTACCTAACCCTAAATTTAAAAAATGGGCACCCACTTTTTAAAAAATCGGTTACCAATTTTTTAAAAGTAAAAAAGCTGGTACCCATTTCTTAAAAGGGGATTTTACATGCTGCTTTTAGTTTTCAAAATGGGTACCCATTTTTTAAAATTCAAATAACGAGTGCCTGTTTCTTGCAACATGAGGTGGGATTTTTTTTCCTGCCTCAGAGTTTGGTTTGTGACAGGCTTGGTGAGACCAAGTCTATGCCTTGGTCTCTCAAGATTTGGCTAAGGCATTGAATTGACAAATTCATGCCTTGCCATAATTTTTAGAGGGTCTTCCTGATCAATTTTTTTTACGAAAGAAAAACCCATTAGAGCTCTCACTGTCCCGATTTCAAAAATATAAATTCTATAATGTTATGATTTTATTTTCTATTTTTGTATTATTTTTTAATCAAAGGTGATACCTAAATGTAAAATAGCAATGTTTACTAAAATTTTAATAACTTTTTTATTTTATAATTTTTCTTAAATTAATTTATATGTCATCAATCTACATTCAATTCTTTTGAAGTTAAAAAAAATTGATAAAAGTGAAATTTTGATCAAATTATGGTGTCTATAGATGAGAGGTTTTAAAATTTAACTTTATATCGAATTAAAAATTAATAATAAAAATCAATTCATTAAAAAATTCAAGAAAAATATTCTCATCAATATTTGGTGGGTTAGGTAACTCTATTTAAAAGGATTCACACAAAATCATTTAGTTGTGTCAAATTATGGTGTCCGTACACGAGTGTGGTATGGTCCTAAAATAGGCATTTTGAAAAAGTGGTTTTTAAAGATGCATACAAAAAAATAATCTATCATATGGGGATACAAATAAATTACATATTCAAAAAGAATATCCCAGGCACTAAAATTTTTATTTTTGGAGTTTTTTTATATTTAATATCTAAATGTATCAAATTTTGGCATCAATTGACAAAATATTTCAAAAATAGGAAAAACACTTCCACTTTTTGGCCAAAAGTGAGACCCAACTTCTTGCACTAACCCCTACATATTCCCCAATCAATTGTGCTTCTTGTGGAGATTGAAAACTCCCATTAATCTCAGATAAAAGGGATTCTAATCTCATGCAAGGAAACTTTTGATCCAATTGTTGTCTTAGATAAATGAATTTATCTCCCTCAAAATTTCATTCTTATTCTACAAATCCCATGTCTTCCTTGAGAAACTCATGATCATTTGAACCTTCTATTTGAATGCCAATGCATGTGGAACAGTCACAATCAAGAAACACATAAATGAAATGGTTGATGAATCTCCCAACTTCAAGGATGTCACCACAACTTCATGTGTTTCAACTCTATTCACTTTACAATAGGGTTGAACTATAAGGTGGAACTAGTATGAACAAAATTCACATTGAGAAAGAAAGCCTACCAATGCACACACTTCTCAACACTCTTGGTCTTAGACATTTCCAAATTGATGTTGCTTCTTGGATTCGGGCCTCCACTATACGTCATCATATTTTCTCTACATTTGATCACACTTTATAAAGTATCTCCTTGAGGTAATCAATACAGATGATTACACCACCACTCATCATCTATTCTCATTATATTGCTTCAATAAGAAACCATAACTACAACATGCTATCGCATGTCCATGCAGTGTCTAAATTGATATCAATTGTGGGTCTTCACCTTTCAATATGTATGTGGAGTGCAAGAGCCATTGTGCATAGCTATCTACCCAAACATCTTGAGATGATATGAGCTCCTTGTTTGATTTGCATAGCCTCAAGGGTGAAAGGCATAGATTCTAAATCTTGATGTGAATTTGATACCTATGGTCATATGTTCAATGGAGACAATTATTAATAACAACTGAGATTCCTCACTCTAAGTGTAGCTAGATCAACATCTACACCCATAGATATCTCTTTTCTAATACCTTTGCATTTGAAAGCTCCATTCTCATTTTGAGAGGTTTTATATTATGCATTTTACATTAAGATGCCACCACACAATATCATCATTTATCCATACCACTGGTTGCTTTTGTGTTTCCTCGTCGCAAGTGCTTTTCCTTCTCTTGTGCTCGTGTGGCAAAATAAGCCAATCTAAGTACTTGAGTTGGATCTTCTCCATTCTCCCAACATCAACTCCTTTTGATCTTAATGAAGAGTGTACTAGTATTGGATATTAATCTTTCATTACTAACTAGATAATAAGACCACGAGAAATGAAAGGTGATCAATCAATCAATCAACAAGTTGGAAACTATTGGCATGAATAAGCCCACTAGGCTATCGATGCTAGGTAGTTTGCATCTCATCCCCTACCTAATATGACCTTTACTTTGCCTTTGGAGTCAATGGGATGTAGTCAAGATGCATATATTCCTATGTGTTAGGGACATCACTTACCCAATTACTTTTAATAGAAACTCACCATTGCAATGTGCTAGGTAGAGGTAGCATATTGCTTCTTAGAAGCATGAGGAGCATTTAGGGAAATGACTCTTTTCAATGCATCATTTCATTTTCCATCATTATTGTCCACCAATAGGTATCACCCATTTGAGATGACACAATAGTGTAGAAAAATGTGAGGCCTCGCCTCAACCCTTTGTAGCCTTAGATCTTACCTTATCATTTTGATACTCACGACTCGAGATGTCAAGACATTTTTTTAGATACTTGAACATATCATATTATTTCATATTGTGTGATGTTATTTTTAGATATTTGATGTCTGTCATTTAATGTTTTATGTATATGTATGTTGATGAATTAAGTAAAAGGTAGGATTAACATTTTTGGTTTAAGATATTTTAAATGGTTAAAAATCGAGTAGGATGAGAGGAACCCTGATTTTTGTTATAGATGGATGTTTTAATTTATGTGATTCTTGATACGTATATATACATATGTACATGTGATTTTTGGGACTACTGATGTGTGCAATGAGTGTGCAGATATTTTAGCCAAGAAAATCGACGGAGAAACAGAACTGATCTCTATGTGTTAATTTTGGAAACCTTGTTGTTCGTATTCAAGTATTGTATTGTGAGATGTATGTATGTATCTTTCTGTGTTAAGTGAATGTTAGTGTTCGTAACTATGTTCTTTTAGTGTCGCTTGACACTCGTAAATTTGTTTATGTTCTTCAGTGTGCTGAGTAGGGTTAGTTGTGTAACCTTTGAACCTATGTCGGTTTAAGTTAGTGTCAGTTTTCTATTTGGCTCTTAATCGAGGTTAGTCATCCCTAATCCAGATTAGTGCTTATCTGCATTTTAGAGTTGTTAGTTGGTCATAATTTTATTTCTAGCTTTTGTTTGGCTCTAAACCTATTCCTAAGGCTTTTAACATGAAATAATTATACCCAAAGGGTATCGGTATGGGTTAGGGGTCTTTTCCAACCCCTAAGCCCCTTTTATTGACTTTTGAGGCCACTCAAAAAGTCTCTTTTTGCCTATGTGCGAAAATTGCAAGTGGTTACCATGAGTTGTATCACCCCACCTCCACTTAGTGTTTAACCATGGTGTGGGTTGAGTTAGGAGTGGGTGGGAGAAGTTATGGATCCTTTTGGGTGGTTGAGTTTTTGGCTTATTTAGAGGCCTTTCTTGGACTAGTTGAGGTTGTTACCCAATCTCTACATTTAGAGAGGAGTCTTGGAAGATTGGAGCAAGGAAGGGAAAAGCTCTACTCAAACTTGTTCATTTTCCATTACCTCTTTGTGAAGGTTGGAATTCTCATCTCCCTTGTTTAGATTTCATTTTTGTTTCATGCTTATGCTACCTTCTTGTTGTTTGAATGTTTGTATGGTTGTGGGTATGTTGGGAAGATTTGAAAACCATGTTATTTTGGATGATTTCTTTTCATGTTTATGTTTGAAATTTTGAGATTTTCTTGCATGGGTGTTTTGGTATTACTCACCCTTGGATAGGGAAAAAGTGACCAATTTTGGGAAAGGTCTGTTTAGTTGGACTCCAACCAGTGTAGAGTCTCTTCTCAGGATGAGAAGAGGGAGAAAGGGTAGGGTGTTATGGGCCCCTACCTGTCAGCACAAACCTTGTATGATTATGGTATGTTGAAATGAAAGAACAAAAGTTCTTGGTTTATAGCCCCGATTGGGCATCTGTTGGTGTTGTGCTTGACTTCTCTTGGTTGGAAGAATCCACCTTTCCTTAGTGTTGATTCATTGTGAATCTTATAGTGAAAACCTTGTATGATTTTGCATGTTTGATTTGTTTCTTGGTCATGCTTGTTATCACCTAATCAGATTTTGTTTCCACCATGGTTTGTAGAAATGTGTTGCAGAATTGGATATGGAACCCTTGTTGAGGGTCATGAAGGAAATTTCATTTAAGTGTTGTAATTCAGGATTGAAATCCTATGTAATTTGTATCTCAAAACTTTGTTGGATTGGCAACAAAGCTGAGTTTTCTTCCTGATTCTTTCCCGGCTGAGCCTTTGAATCAGGTTGGCCAATAAAATTGGTGTTTGAGTATAATTGTTTATCATGTGTTTTAATCATGATTTAAATTTAGATGGATGCACATCAAATTAGGATGGAATTGATGTTGATTAAATTTGGCAAAGATTTCAAGGTTTTCTTGTATGTTGAAGATGAAATTTATGATCATGCATGTAGATTTAGTTTCATGATTATTAGAATAAAAAAAGTATTGCATTATCGAATAAAATGGATAATTCATATTCTTGGTATGTTTAGGTTGTAATCAGGCTTTATGAAGTTTAATTAAAAAGAAATTAATGATGAATTTAGTCCTTGGATTAATCTATTTTAGATGTGATAGAAATTGTATTGAATCCTACCTTAATCATCTAATAGATTTAAGAGATGCACTATTAGTTTTGTAAGCCATAAGAAACTTTAGGAATTAAAATTCTAGGGTAACATTAGCAATATGTTAGCTTTTCAATTTTGATCCAACTTAAAGAAGATTAATTTAACTTTTCATACCACCCCTAAGAGAAAATTCATATGCAAAAAAAAAAAAGAGGGAACAAGAAAATTTCCAAAACATCCACCTACAGGATGCTGGAAATTGTATGGGAGAAATAATTTATTCCCTTGTTGAAACAGAGAATATTCCTTTTGATTTATTTAAGAAAATAAAAATATAAAATATATTCTAATTTAAATAATATCTAAATTAGTTATGAGCAATTTAATGGATATCCTAGAAGACTATCTTCATAACTTATACTCTTACCTAGAAAACTTTATGCACTAACTCCTATTTTACCTCCTTCACACTAAGCGATTTGACAAGCCTTCATGAGTTGACTTGGAGTGTAGCGCATACCCATGCAAACTGCCATGTCAATAAAGTTGGCAGATGTTTTTTTGAGGTAATTTGATTTGTTGGAAGGGATACATTAAAGTTTTCCCCCTTCATATCTTATTTTCACCTAGTTGTTTATTCCTTATACCCCCCCCCCCCCCCGCTCCCCCCCACCCCTTGTCTTTCTAGGCGTGCATCTTCTTGGGGCTGCGTGTTGCAGACCCTCGATTTGCGCAGACTCTGTTTGGGGTAGCGTGGAGAGCATGGGGGACCGTGGGGGGGGCTAGGTAGGTGTAGGGGGGGTTAGGGGTTTTGGGGTTAGATTAGTAGTTAGTAGGTTATGTTTAGTTGTTAGTAGTTTAGGTTAGTTAATTTATATATTTTTTTAGTGTTAGTTTGTTTCTTTTAAAGTGTTTTAATTTTAGTGGTGTTAGGGAAAGTTAGCATAGGTTAGTTAGATTAGTATATGTTAGTTAGTTTATGTTACATTTAGTTAGTTGTCGTTAGTTTTAATTTTTAAGATATTAATGTATGATAGTTTAAGAAATGGTTATATTAGACGCTAAGAGATTTAGTTTGGTTAAGTTAGTTTATTAGTAAATTTAATAAGTAAGATGTAGTGTAGTATTTGTTATGTTAGATTATTATTCTTATTTTTAATTGTTTTAGTATTAGTATATTTTAATATATTTAGTTTTAGTTTAAATTTAGTTATTGGTATATACTTGTTTGAATGTAAATATTTAGAATGTTTTATTTTTTAATAGATTATAGTTTTAAATAAATTGTTATTAAAATGAAGTGCATTTAATTGTATGTTAGATGTTATTTTAGTTAGTATTTTTTTTAAGTTAATATGTTGTTAAAGTTAAGTAGTTAGCATACTTAATCCATCTTAAAATTACTTGAGATTTATTATAAATGGTTATATTGTTCTTAAATCGAAAGTTCGTATTATTTTACCTTGAAATGCTTTAGGTTAGTAAAGGTTGTAAAATTAAGTGAGATTATTAGATTAAACTTTAATGTTGATTATTCATCTAGAGAATTGTTTTGTATTGTGAGATTAGAAAATTTGATTTAATCATTCTAAGTTATAATAGATTTCTCTTAAATTAAAATAATAATGTAGCTTTTGTCGATATCAGATTTGTATCGAGAGTTCATATTTAACGATTCAATTCCTCCTTAAGACTATAAACTTAAGATGTTATGTAGAGAAGTTATACTTTAACCTTGCACATATATATATCAAACTTATAGTTTGTTTATTTATTATACTTTAAAAAAAAAAATTGTGTGTCTTTTTTTTGCCCTCGTAGTTTTGGGCATGACAAAAAATTAGCAAGTGAATAATTTGTTTGGAGTCAATTTCACCCAAATGTAGAAGACAATTTCTTTTTGATGTCCATGCCATTTCGTTAGCATAGTAAATCTTATTAGCCATCTACTACCAAATGGGAACCATCATCATATTTTTCATGTGTTTTTCAACTCTACCAGAACAAGCATTATGAAAATATTAGGGCACACAACTTTGCTATGGTGCATTATTACCTTCTAGACACCATATGTTCCTCTTTTCTCAGACCTCTAGGGTTCCCACAAACATTGTTGTATGACAAGCTAGAATGATGCAAAAAAAGATTGTAGAGATTAAAATTTTCCCCCTTACACCAATGTTGTACTGAAATATGCAATATTCCCTGTGGATTGGAGAGATTCTATCACCATTAGAGGCCAACACTAGTAAATTGGAGGCAACTTCTCAATTCATCATCCACATTTTGTGGGAAAGTATATTCCTATGTAATTTTCCCAGTTTCACTAGTGCAAAGCATCAACTATATTTTTGAAAGTTTTCAACACATGACACTATACTAAGAACACCCATGCTAGTGTATGCTATTAGATATGATCCCATACTTCACCCTCTACATTTGAAAAACTTTTTCCTAAATTCTAGAAGTCAAATATGAACCATTTTAGAAACAAATTTCCTATAGTTTCTCATATAATCTTTCAAGTTGAATCCTATTGCTTTCCTCCACTCAAGAAAAAAATTCATGAGCAATATAAACATAATACTCCACCTACCATGAATAATTTTTTGTAAGACCCTAACTTCTTGCCAACGAAAATGCAAAAAAAATTAGAGCTTGTGTGCATCAATATTTGAAAAGCCACTTTGCAAAATATTTTTGTGTCTTTAGCAAAAGGAACCATCTTATCTAACTGAAATATTTTTCCACAATTTATTTAACTCACATGTCAAAGCCCTTTTTATTTTAAAAATCAAATTCCACTCTCAATTGAGACTCCCCATGTGACCATATTCTTTTCACTGAGTAGTCATTATATTTTTACTTATGGCTCTCAAAAATATAAAAGAATTTTAATCAAAGAATTTGAATCAATGTTATCAATCATTTAAAAGTTGTATAAAATTTTAGAATGTGGATTGATAAGGAAAAGGAGGAAGGTTCAAGATGATGCAATTTTATTGAAGGGAAACAAAAAACAAAACAAAAAGGAAACAGACTAAACCAAAATTGTAGAATGGAGATGGTTATTTACAATGGAGAGAACAAAACCTTAAAAACTAAATATGACAATTTACAGGCTGGAAAAAGTATGATCCTTTTCTAATCAATTGTTGGAAAGATAAATGCATATTTGGTTGAAGGGAAAGCAACATGGGTAGAGTAAAATTCATCTCATCTTTGAAAGCTATATGCATGGGGGAAAAAATAGATACAGAATTACAATCTCCTTCTACATTTTTCAAATCAACATCTTTCACAAAGGTAGATGAAATGCCAATAAAGGCTTCCACACCTTGAATTTCTTGAACTTTTGATTGCTCATGTGATTTTTCCACTGTAAATTGTTGCATTGATTCCTCCAAAGGAAGACAGTGGAAAAGATTTGTAGGAGGCTGAAAAATATGTGAATCTTTTTCTTCCTCTTGGTTATCCCCTAAGTCCTCTTCAAGAGTATTTTTTTGTTAATGCATCACTTCACCAATTTCTTTTTCTTGACACATCTTTTCTTCTATATGATGATCCTTCATACCTTCCTAAACAACATCATTTGATGAAATAACATTAATAGCCCCAAATATAAAAGAATCAAATTTTGAAGTTTGAAAATCTCCCAGTAAGTTTCCATTTGATCTTTCACCCTCTAGGCCTAGTTCAATGGGAGGTTTATCAAGGCCAATCGTTGAGTCAGTTGATTGTGAGGCTTATACATCATCATAATCAACATGTAGATAGTATGCTCTAACTACACTAGAGGGTGTTCTCTCAATCATAGGAGGGATTAGGAAATCTTTGTCATTGTAAACTATTAGACTTTGATAAAAAGAGGTAGGAGGTGCTGATTTTACCACTTTGAGAATGAGCCTTTTCTATTTAGCCTTTAGGTTCAGATGATTCTACTGTTCATAGAGACAAAGTCCTGACTATGCAATTTCTTTACACTTAATTCCACTTAGAATCATGTCATCATCTAAACTTATAACCTCCCTTTGTGCATCTTGCAATGTTTGCACTCTTTGGCACTTTAATAGAAACTTGATTTTAGTTTGTAAAGCAACAATGAAAACACATAGTTGATTACTTTCATTTGGTTGGTTGTTTTGGGAAATTTTACCAGTACACCTATTGAACCTATCTACAAAATCCCTCATAGGTTCAATCTCCTTCTTTTGATTTTGAAAGAAATTTAATAATGACTTAGCAACATCAATTGTAGGCTTAAATCTTTGAAGAAATTTTACCTCGAGATCACTCTAGCAAGTGACACGACCATTACACAAATTCTGAAACAAATTAGCAATGCTTCCACTAAGACTCCTTGCAAACAATCTGACAAATATGTTCTCTTCTTGTACATGAATAATCCCACATTCAATTGTAATTTCTTTAATTTGATCATCAGGGTCTTGATTTGCATCACCATAAAACTTCGAGAGATATTCCATTGATTGTTTAGGTAAGGCTGAGTATTGAGATAAAGAAAACAACCCAATCTAAGCCCCCCATGGCTTGGCTGCAACCAAAGCCATAATACCAAAGTTCTTTTACCAAAATAAATTAGAGTCACCAACCTTTGTCCTCGGGGAGGTACCTTCAAATATCCAAGTAAAGGAAAGCACTAGAATTTCACTTTTAGTCCCTAGCAAAGTTGCCAAAAATCTATTAGTAAATAGAGTTTGCCCCTCAAAGAGAAATGTAGGTAATTAATTGATATGCCCAAATTGAAGAACAAAATGTACTAATAGTTGGCTGAGTTATCATTGACTGATAAATCACCTCTAAATTGAGAGGTACAATTCCCTCATAAAAGGATATTCAATGAATGTAAATAAAAACTGATGAGTCCTGATTGTGCTCTATTTTTGTTAACCTTTTACCTCATACGTTTCCCACTTCTTTGGCATAAAATTCCATTTTTGCTAAACTATTGATAGGAAATTAGAATATTTAGTACTTCTTTAAAGAGGGAAGAACAATTCCTAAAAAGTTATTAATTTTATGAAAATGATATATTTTGACTGATGCTACTACAGGAACTAAGGAAACTAAGGATGTGTAAGTGTGGAGCCAACTGTTTGATTGGAGGAATAGTTTTGAAAGTTATAGTTCTGCTATGTTATTTTGAGTAGATAGTTTGCATGTTTAAAATAGATTAGTTTCTAGCCATGTGTTATTTTGGGCCAAGTTTTTTTGTAAATAGTTATATGGCCAGTGGCCAAAACAAATCATCATCTACATTTAGGGAATAGCTTGTCAGTCATTCCAACTTAGTTATTGATGTGGTTAAAACATATTAAGTGTATATAAGTGAATGTTAATTGCAATACATATAAGATGTGATATATGGAAGATACTCTATATTATCTTTGAAAACCTGTGATATTAAGAACATGAAGTTTCTATAATAGATGGTTTTAGAAATTTCTCACCCTGTGAACCAAATGAGGGCCCCCTCTCGAGAAACTTAGTGAGATCACTTTAGTTTATTTTGTGAGTATTCAACATTGATTGATTTTATGCATCTTTCTATAGATTAAATTGAATGTGTGTATTTACATATTTCTCAATTATTTGAGTTCATTGCATGTATGTTTGTTAATATATATAATGCCTATTATTGTTAATCAAGGATTTAATTGTTTGATGAAGTAGTTGGTTGAAGCATTCGTATCTATATCGCTTATTATATATCATTGTTTTGCTACTGCTTAAATCTGCATTCATTTACTGAACCACTTTCTATTTCTGTTTATCATACTTCTTGTCACACTAATCATACTCCCTACTACTCTTATCATACTTCCTACCACACTTTGTATTAGAACTAGTTTGTTGTAAACAACCTCTTACTGCCACCAAACCTCCTATCGTAATCCAAGTAAAATCAAACTAAACTTTAATTGGAAAAAACTTTGTAATAATATTCATAAAGACATCTTGTTTAATTTTTTAGGAGTGTGTTGATAAGAATCCAAACTTTAGATTAAAATCCATTTGTAGAAGTATTCTTAGATGCATATTAATTCATAAACCCCTTGATTTATTATTTTCACCCCTTGAGAAAACAACCATGATATCTCTCGCAAGTTTACGATTCCTGGATTGACATTCTTAGGGTAATTTTGATTCAACCATATCCATATAAAGGCCATCCAATTGAACCTTAGTTTTACCCAACATTTTTGGCACTGTTGGCAGGGAGAGATATTAAAGGTGTGAAACTATAATAAGTCAAGATAGGAATAGTGCACCCTTGAGAAGTCTTAAGAAATTGTCGACCTTGCTTAGGATAGTACCTTTGGTTTCCACTACAGTAAATCATTTAGGTGCATGAATAGGCTTAGAGATAGTCAAGGTAGATTTTTTAAGAAGGAATTTGTAGGTAGTTCAAAAATTCAAAGGCCACAAAAAGAGAAAAATCCATCAACTATTGAAATCAAACCAAGTGGTGAAGTTAAAATCTAGCCATCTTCTCAATTCACCTCTCCTACTACACCTTCTAAAATCGTAGAATAGTTTGCAGTCATACGAAATTAGGTGTAGTAAGCCTCTAAAACCTTAGGAACAACCCTTTAAAACATATTTTACACCTTGGACAACCAAAGTTTTGGAAGAAGTCATGGCTGACAATTTTGAAAACAGCAATGTAGGAGGAAATAATGCCAAAAACAATAGGAATGAAATTGTTCAACACAATATGACCTTTGAGTTCCCTATTCAACCTCTTGTGGATGATGCCCCTATGAAGAACATTCCTCATTTAAAACTTCCCATATTTAGAGGGTCAACATCCAAGGATCCTGATATGTTCCTATTTGAATTTGATGTTTTTTGTAATAGCTATGATTATCAAAGTGATACACAAAAACCAAAGCTCTTTCTAGCTACCTTGATAAATGCTACATTATGATGGTTTATGAGCCTTAGGGACATTAGAACATGGAACCAAATGAAAGATGATTTTCTATCAAAATATCAAGAGTACTATAAGACCAAGGAAGTATGGGATGAAATCTTTTGCATGACTCAATGAGAAGAAGAGTCAGTTGAAGATTTCTTGGAACATTTTGACTTTAGCTTACAATGTTCAAGACATCTTGATTTAACTTCAGAAACCATCAAGATGCTTTTCTTAAGAGGGATTCATGATGAAACCATGGATGCCTTAAATTTGATTGGAAAAGGTGATATTTCTAAAATGTCCTTTTAAGATATTTGTGATATATATAGGAACTATTCATAGTCTCATTGATCTATTCATGGGAATTCAAGTAAGTTTTCCACTATGGGTAATACATTAGGGATCTCTAAGCGTGAAATTGGTAATTTACTTGAAGATCTTAAAACTAACTTATTAAATCATATGGGCAAACAAATTGACACATTGTATTCTTGTAGGAAACATGAAGAAGCTAAGAAGGCCTTGGTAGTATATTGTCCAATGTGTCGTAAGAAGCATGGACTGGAAGATTGCCCTTATAATCGAACTCATGTAGCATCACTTGAGGAAGCTAGTAAGACTTCAATGCTACGACCTCTTCTTGAAGGGATGATTTCTATGGAATATATCAAAGAACTAGATTATTATATGGCTCTATGACATCAATTTTTACCTAGAGGGTTTTCTAATGACCATTTTACTAGATCGTCTCAACAATTCCCTACCCAAGGTCTATGGTATGGAGGATGGCAACAACCCCAACCTTATCAACAGTGGTGCCAACATTTTCCACAAAATACACAACCATAGCATCAAGCATGGAGGCCTTATGCACCACAAACCTCTTATCCACCTCTACAACCTTATATGCAACCCTATCTTCCATAGTAATCATTTCCTCCACCACTAATGATAAGTCCTTACCATCAATCTCAACAATTTCTTCCTCCTCCATCATCCACAAATCCACCTTCAAATCCTCCTCAACCACCTAAATCTACTTCCATGCCAACTCAACCAAATCCAAATCCTAATAATAAGCCTCCACAACCACTTTTATCACAGTGAGATGGCTAATTTTCCTTCATATCCCATAAACACAGTTGAGTTGGAAGGTGTACAACTTAGGTCTGGAAAATCTCTTAAGGGACCTACTATTACAGAGGTCAATGATGAACCCAAGGAAGCTATAGAAAAAGAACTAGAACCTCCTTTTCCTGACCAATTCATTCCCAAGCCAGACCCTAGGTAACCAACACCTATAGGATTTGATCTTTTGAATGAATTATGGAATGTTAACATCAAAATTCCTCTTTTGTAGGCTCTCAAAGATATTCCAGTATACAATAAAATAGTACGTGAGTTATGTACCCAATGACAAAAAAAGAAGGATCCAAAGAAAATCCAAGTCATTGGACAATTAGTAGAGTTAATGTTGGGGAATGTCACCAATCCAAAATGTGCAGATCCTAGCAGCCTTGTTATCCAGGTAAATATTGGTTCAATTGCTATTTCAAATACACTTATTGACTTGGGTGCTACCATAAATGTAATGACTAATGAGACCAAACTCAAATTATCTTTGGAGGGACTTTGACCTACTCCTATGGTTCTTCAAATGGCTAACCAATCTTTAGTTAGACTTGAAGGGGTTATAGAAGATGTTATTCTTTCTATTGATAGTTGGGATTATTCGACTAATTTTATAATCCTCAAGCCAAAGGCTAAGTTAGGGTGGTATCCTTTGATTCTTAGATGGTCTTGGCTAGTAGTAGCTAATGCCCACATTAATTTTTGGAGAAGAAATATTATCTCTAATGGTGACCAAACAAAAGAACTGAGCTTATATCCTCCCGCCCAACCTTTATTAGAAATTGAGGATCCTTACATTGATAGATAGTGATCTAGAAGACCCCACCCCTATCCTTACCATTGGACAAGCACTATACTTTGAAGAACCAACCAATGAGACTCTTTTAGAGAACCTCCTTCACAATAGGTATTAGTCAAATGATACCTTGGAAACCATGGTTTTTCCTTCTCGAGCCACTGTTTATTGCCCTTTTGGAAATTTTCCTTTAGTAGGTGAAACTTGATCCATCTAATATTTCCTCATATTACATCATCTTTTACCCCATCAGTGTTTAAATACTCCATTATTATCTTTAGATCATCCACCACAGCCTATTTTTGATGCTCCCTCATCATCTGAACCTATGGAAATCCTACTAGGAAGAACACTCAACAGTAATCCACACTTAACACCTACCCAAGTTAAAAATCTGATAGATATACTCAAAGAACATCAAGCTAGATTTGCATGGGAATATCAAGACATGCAAGGTATTCATCTAGACACTTGTATTCACCATATATATATTGAAGAAGGGAGTCATCCAGTCTAACAACCACAATGCCGACTTAACCCTGCCCTATGATATGTGGTCAAAGAAGAACTCCAAAAACTGTTGAATGTTGGTTTCATTTATCCCATCTCGGATAGTAGGTGGGTATCTCCTTTGGTTGTTATTCCAAAGAAAAATGGGAAACAATTTTTCTCTTTTTGGATGGATTTAGTGGATACAATCAAATTTGCATTGCTCTAGAAGATCAGGACAAGAATACCTTTACTTGTCCATGGGGGACTTTTTCTTACAATGTTCTTCCTTTTAGATTATGTAACTCCCCCACTACATTTCAATGTGCAGTGCTAAGCATATTTTCTGATTTAGTTAATGATTGTGTGGAAGTTTATATGGATGATTTTACCATCCATGGGACACTTTTGAAGTGGCCAAAGACAACTTGGAAAAAGTTCTTAAGCGATGTATAGACACTAATTTATCATTAAATCATGAAAAGTGTCATATGTTGATGACCAAGGGAATTGTTTTAGGACACTTAATCTCCTCAAAAGGTATATAGGTTGATTCCAAAAAGATACAAACAATCCAAGATCTTCCTACACCAGTCACCCAAAAAGATGTTAGAAGTTTCCTAGGACATGCTAGGTATTATAGGAGATTTATTCAAAACTTTATTAAAATTGCCTCTCATTTTTTTGCTCTACTAGGCAAGGATGTTGCCTTCACCTAGACCCCTCAGTGTCAAGAAGCCTTTGAAACCATTAAAGAAAAACTAGTAACCACTCCTATTCTTAGAGGTCCTAACTAGGCACTTCCTTTCCATATCCATACAAATGCTTCTAATTCATCCATGGGAGCTATTCTTAGACAGATCGAATATAATATTTTCTATTCCATTTACTACATTAGCAAGAACTTTATTGGTGCAGATGTAAACTACACTATCACTGAAAAATAATTTTTAGCTATTGTTTATGCTATTTATAAATTTTGACATTATATTACTGGTTATAAGGTGTTTATCCATACTAATCACTCTGCAATTTGATATTTGATGAATAAACCAATAGTCATAGGTTAGGTCATTAGATGGTTACTTTTGTTACAAGAATTTGATCTCACTATACTTGATAAGCCTAGTTGAGAAAATGTTGTTGCAGATTTCTTATTTAGAGTGTATAATTTAGACATTGATCCTACCCCTGTTGATGATAGATTCCCTAATGAAAACCTCTTTGCCATTTCCACCCAAAGTCCATGGTACGCTGATATTGCCAACTATTTGGTTACATGAAAATTTCCATCTCATTTCTCTCCTCGAGAATGTTGGAAGTTAGTCGGTCTTAGTGGCTAGTACACTTGGGTGAATGGTCTTCCCTTTTGTACTGGTATTGATAATATCATACGTCAGTGCATTCTTGAGGAGGATGTCTTCGATATTCTCTGTGCTTGTCATACTAAACCTTGTGGTGGACACTTTGCCACTCAACAGATTACTCAAAAGATTCTTACTGTAGCTTATTATTGGCCTACACTTGATAAGGATTGCAAGCATTATGTTCAACATTGTGACTAGTGCCAATGTATGGGTCGTCCTACACAATCTGATGAAATGCCACTTTACCCTCAGCTCTCTATTGAACCTTTTGAAAAATAGGGTCTTGACTTCATTGGACCTATCAATCCACCTTCTAAAAACAAGGAGTACATCCTTGTTTGTACAAATTATGTTACAAAGTGGGTTGAAGTAGTTGCACTTAAGCATGCTTGAGATACCAAAGTTTCTGAATTCCTATATTTTGAGGTCTTCACTCGCTTTGGTGTTCCACGTGAGCTTACTACTAATCAAGGACCTCAGTTCACTTTAGACCTCATTGCTGCACTCATCAAAGAATATGAAATTTGTCATAGAAAGTCACCACCTTATCACCCTTAGGCTAATGGACAAGTTGAGGTAACTAATCGGGAACTAGAAAATATTCTTACTAAAACCATTGCACTTCATAAGCATGATTGGGCCACATGAATTCCTAAAGCTGTGTGGGCCTATCATACTACATGGAAGACCACTACTAGTCTGACCCCTTATGAATTAGTTTATGGTAAGAAGGTTGTACTTCCTATTGAGTTTGAGATTAAGACTCTTCAAACTACCCTTCAACTCGGATTGAGTCTCTTTGATGCTCAAAAGGAACAAATCACACAACTCCACTCCCTTGATGAGTTACATCAAGACACACTTCTTCTGATCCAAGGGATAAAAAATTACTGAAAAGTAAAATGTCCCAAATGCTCCAAGAATCAACATCATTACAAAGTGTTCACAATTTTGACTCCAACATAACTCGAACGAGCAAAATTGGAGTTCAAGTGCAAAAAGTACGACTAGTCAAAGTTTGGTCAAACTAGGACTAGAGGCCATAAAAGGGTGAAAAAATAATCATCTCAAAAGTATTTGACAATGGATTCCAAATGAAAGAGCTCATCAAAAGCTTTCCAATGGCATTCGTTTCATCAAGAACAGAGATCAGATATAAAAGTTATGATGGTTTCAAATTCAAGCAAAAGTATGGATTTTGATGATGTTAGCATGACATCACAAAATCATAAAGAGAGGGAAAACATTCAAATTTGAATTAAAATAGCTATTTAATTTGAATTAAAGGAATGAGATAATGGGAGTTGAACTCCTAACCATTGGCCTCCTAAAATTAAGGCCAACCAATGGGCTATTTATGGCATATGTAATATTAAGGGAAGCGTTGTTATCTATTCATAATAAATCCGCCCAAGCTTATTTAATTAAGGGTATTTGTTGAAAACAAACCCTTAATTTTGGTGTCAAATCATAACAAAATAATGGTAAAAGGGTTAAATTTGAAATATGTAACCAAAATGGGGGATTATGTTGGTTAATTGTTTTAGCCCATTTTTGGCTAAATTTGATGTATAAAATGGGGGTAGTAGGCTTTGGAAAGGCATCCAGGTGGGGAGAAGGAGATTATGATCTTGGAGACTTGATGATTATTCCTGCACATTGGAGAGTAATGCTGCAATTGTGCTTGAAGGGAAGATCTTGAACACTTGTAATTGATTTTGGAACAAATTGGATCGGTCCCCCTATTGGAGCTAGACCCAAAGACGTAGTCACGTTTGTGGCGAACTCCGAAATCAAACTTTGTTTGCACTCTCTATCTTCTTCTCTCTCAATTCTCTTTATTTCACCTTAAATTCTTAAGTTTTGATGCATAATTTCATTTATGTGTAAAGGTATTAAGACTTCTGCTAATTTGGTTTTATTTAAACATTCAATAATGCAATTAGTCTAGATCCGTTCATCAGATCATCTTCATATCAAAAATTTTCAAAATCAATGCATACTATGGCATGATAAACACATTTGTTAGCATTCTTTCCAGCATGCTAATTAGGCACTTCTGCACGACTCTCGGTTCTAGGATTTCAAAGGCAAGTTTCATACAAGATGGCTTAGACATTATGAAGTTGAGCATGCATACGAAAATGGTGCAGTTCATCTCTACATTGTGGACTCTAAACATCATAAGCTCCTCATTAATGGTCATCGACTGAAGCTGTATAAAAAGCCTCTCTCTAAGGAAGCTTTCTTTCTGAGCTTGCCAAGGAATTCACCATGGTTCCTTCTGATCTCCTTCAACATTGATATAATATATATATATAATTTTGAAAAAAATAAAATCCAACAATGAAAACTAGTCTCTGGCATTGTTGGCCAACTACTGGTTGAAAACTAGGTAATCCAACAATTTGTAGTTGTCAGATTAGTTGGTAGTAAAAATTGGTTTGCGAGTGCTTCCAAGCGGCACTTGATTGAAAAATGATTTCTTAGTAGTCTTTTGTCATATGTACATAAATAAAAACATTAAAAAAAAAGAACTACAATAGGAGGTTTCCTTGTTCCTATCACCCTTTTCTTGTTGTCACAACAACAACCACCATCCAACACTCATCTTTGATGGAGACAACATGAGGTTTCCTTATTCCTGTCACCCTTCTCTTAGCATCTCATGACTCTTCTGTTGCTTTGGCTTTTTTCAAACAGACTCCATGACTCTACTCACAATCTTTCCTTTTGATGACCATCCTTTCTAAATCTTTTTTCTACAGGCTTCATTCCTTCTCATGTGCTACCTTCATTTTTTGAAGGTGTTCCTTGGATTTTTTGGCATCATTACTTCTTACTTGGCTCGTGTGGCATGGATATTGCTCAATCATCATTCCATCATCGTCGACTAGTCATTCTTCTACTTTTAGGGAATTTTTCTTACCCTCCTTATTAGTTGTACTTTGTTTTTTATTTTTCATCTCTAGTTTTAGCAAAAATGAGACATTTTTGTGCTAAAGTTGGGGGGGTGTCGCACCTTTGCATTTCCTCTCCCATTAATTATTCCATTCCTGCCACTTCCTCTTTATGATTCCTTCACATAAATTGGAGTCCTATCACCATTATTTCCCCATTTCACCCTTAACAACATATTTTTTTTGTGACAAGCTCTCCATTCCTTTATGTTTGTATTTTGGATTCAACATTTGTTTGTTATCATGGGTGGAAAATGCAAGCGGTTTGAACCAAACTCCATGGGCAAGTTACTAGAAAATAATGAAGCTTACAAGATTTTTTGTCATGTGGGATGGCATTGATTCTTCCGTCAATTGCAAGGTTATGATCTCATCATTGCTGAAGAATTTTCTGAAGCCTTTGTTCAAGACACTGTGACAATATGGGGCATTACCTTTCTAGTAACAGTGCAAATGATGGCCACTGTAATTGATCTCCCCCAAATTGGTGAATTATATTTTCCCATTGCTAGTACGTGGGTTATAGAATTTAAAACTAGTAGAACCAATTTTTTGCAATGTAAGGAGTCCGTGGAGGTTATTAAGGGACAAGGAGCTCGATGCAAAACCCTTCCTTCGCCATGGGATTTGGTAACCCAATTTATAGGTTAGTATATTACCTATGAGGGCTGCTTCAATTTTTCTCATGCACATCATTTACAACTCATGCTTCATTTGAGGTTAGGGAAACTTGTTAATCTTCCCTATTATCTATATCATTCCTTCAAGAGGGCTTGCACTCAGTTTAGGGAAGGTCATGAAAATTCCCTAGCACATCATGGTTTGATTAATCTACTCATCATACATGGTCTTTAGCTCCAAGAAACCCCCATAGCATGGGATGCATTTGTATACACCCTACATATAATGCCCTTCAACCCTAGCAAAAAGAAACTGAAACCATGGTTGAGGAACAACCCTCTCCAAGCCATGACCCAAAAAAAATTGTGTTGATGAACCCTTGCAAACACCCAAAAAAGGCCTATGTAATTCCTCTAGTACAAAAAAACCTAGCCCCTTTTCAGTACATCCTAATCTGCCACGATTTGCTAGCCATTTAGAAAACCTAGCTAATGCTGCTCAAGCTGCTACAAATGCCAAAGTTGAGGTTTTGACCAGTAGCTCTAATAAGAAATGGAAGGAAAAAGTGGGTAGAGAATCTTGTCGTCAAACCAAACATATGAAGAAACAAAGGAAGGCACCATTCATAGAAATTTCACTAAACTCTACCAATAAGGAAGACAATTTTAATGAAGGTGACACTACTGCAGACTAGTGTGATCCTCCGGATGAATTGAAAAATTCAAAAGTGAATGAGGAGGGAGAAACCCTTGAAGGCCAAACTTTAAATTCTAATAAGGAACCTAAATTTCAATCTATATAGGAAATTAGCCCTGATAAAGCCATGGAATCTCTAAAGAATAACCTTGATCAAGAAGACAAGAGTCAACAAATAATGGATGTAGGGGATGAACTTGAATCTGATGTTCTGTAGGAAAATGATACATTGAAAAATACTCCCCAGAGGGCTTGTGGTTAGGATGAAGATCATTTAAAGCAAAGCTTGGAAGACACTATTGAAACACATTAGGAAGAAACCCTTTCAAGAGATTCTACAGGAGATATAGAGAGTTCCTATCACTCAGAACCTGATAAGGCCATGACTTCATAGTCTTTGATCGTCTCTAAAATTCCTTCATAGGACCTTTTGGGTACTTTTGGTCTTTTTCTTAAACCTATTCCACTACAAACAATAATATCGGGCATCCCTATGGTTACTGTCAATGAATTTATACATACTTTTATGCAACTTCAATAGGAGCTTCAACAATTTAGATCCAGGGTCACACTACAAGATAACATTAACAGTCCAACTATTGTCCCAAAAGAGTCCATGGAGCACCCTGACAACAATGTTCCACCTAGTTTGTATACTGGATTTGCATGAGGACATGCAAATCCCTTAGTTGGGGGGAGATGATGAGCCTTGATAGTGGTCTATTTTTTTAAACCTTTTACCTCATACATTTCCCACTTATTTGGCATAAAATTCTCTTTTTGTTAAACTATTGATAGGAAATTAGAATATTTAATACTTCTTTAAAGAGGGAAGTATAGTTCCTAAAAAGTTATTAATTTTATGAAAATGATATATTTTGACTGATGTTGCTATAATAACTAAGGAAACTAAGGATGCATAAGTGTGGAGCCAACTGTTTGATTAGAGGAACAGTTTTGAAAGTTATAGTTTTGCTATACTATTTTGAGTAGATAGTTTGAATGTTTAAAATAGATCAGTTTCTGGCTGTGTGTTATTTTGGGCCAAGTTGTTTTGTAAATAGTTATATGGCCAGCAACCAAAACAAATCATCATCTACATTTAGGGAATAGGCCACCAGTCATTCCAGCTTAGTTATTGATTTAGTTAAAACATATTAAGTCTATATAAGAGAATGTTAATCGAAAGGCATATAACATATGATATATGAAAAATACTCTCTTTATATTATCTTTGAAAATCTATGATATTAAGAACATGAAGTTTCTGTAGCAACTGGTTTTAGACATTTCTCACCTTGTGAACTAGAGGAGGGCCCCCTCTTGGGAAACTTGGTGAGATCACTTTAGTTTATTTTGTGAGTATTTAGTGTTGATTGATTTTATGCATCTTTCTATAGATTAAATTGAATGTGTGTATTTACATATTTCTCAATTATCTGAGTTCATTGCATGTATGTTTGTTAATCTATATAATGCATATTATTGTTAATCAAGGATTTAATTGTCTGATGAAGTAGTTGGCTGAAGCATTCGTATTTGTTTCGCTTATTATATATCATTGTTTTGCTACTACTTAAACCTCCATTCATTTACTGAACCACTTTATGTTTATGTTTATCATACTTCCTGTTGCACTAATCATACTCCCTACTACTCTTATCATACTTCCTACCACACTCTGTATTAGAACCATTTTTTTGTAAACAACCTCCTGTCGCCACCAAACCTCCTGTCATAATCCAAGTAAAATTAGACCAACCTTTAATTGGACAAAAATTTGTAATAAAATTCATAAAGACATCTTGTTTAATTGTTCAGAAGTGTGTTGATAAGAATCCAAACTTTAGATTAAAATCCAGTTGTAGAAGTAATCTTAGATGCATAGTAATTCATAAACCCCTTGATTTATTATTTTCACCCCTTGAGCAAGCAACTGTGATATCTCTTGCAAGTCTACTATTCCCAGATTGACATTCTTAGGGTAATTTGGATTCAACCATATCCATATAAAGGCCATCCAATTGAACCTCAGTTTTACCCAACAATAACACATATCTTTAACCTAAAGACACAAAGGACTTCTAGCATTTGTCCATCAACATGGAGTGAATGTGATTACAAGATTTACAATGAGATAATGAAAGAAAGATAAATAGATGGCCATATGACCACCTATTGAGTCTTTCACATTACTAGAAGAGAATAGAGAGAATCAAACATATAATTTTTCAAAAGACAGCAACACAGGGCTGTATTTGAAACATGATAGAAAAGACCATAGGATCTTGCTCTATCAGAAAACAAATATCTAGACTTCAAGATCTAAAATACAAATGTTCCCTACCATTTCTAAAAAAAAACAAAATAAAAATATTATTATTTCATCCCTACCATTACAATCAAATGCATAAAAAAAAAGAAATCAACTCTCTACATTCCCTATTACATTCAGAAAATATTTTTCTCCCTCCTCTTACAACTATATAACTCTAGAACTAAAAACAGAAGAACTAGTTACAATTGATTTTCCCCCATTAAATAATTTTTCAAAGAAGTTTGGAAACCACCACAACTTCTTACCAAACTTAATTTTTCTTCTCCAAAACATCACTATAATAATTAATTCTTATAAATGATTTAAATTTTTTTTTTATATTAGTAAATGACCAAGGCCTTGATAATTTTATTAATTAACATAGATAAATACAATAGCTTTCTCCATTCAAGTGGTCACTAGTAGGAAAGAATGGAGAAGAAAACCTCTAGTCTAGCCCAAGACAAATGTCCTTTATTATTAGATCTTTAAAAGGGGCATACCCTAGTCAAATCTCATAACTCAATTATAACTTATTTTAATTACAACAAATAAGGGGGATACCCCAGATAATTACATCATATTAAAATTACATCTGGATCATGTATAAGTCTGGAGCTGATAAACTTTCTTAAAATGGATGCAAAGCCTTGCATTGATCCTCTTCTGAAATTGATTAAATAGGATAACCCTCAATTTGATCTTAGCAATCAACATGGTTAGTAAAATTCTAAACATTGATACTAATAAAAGCTTCCATATGAAGATACTAAAAGATCCTAATCTTAAGATCAATCATAATCATGAGCAACAAAATAATTCTACAAGCTAATGAGAGCCAACCTGGGATTTTCATTTTGAAGTACAGAACCTAATAACAAAAGAACATGAAAGTAATCTAACCAACATATATATACTACTATATTAGTGAATATCAAATGAAAATAGGAAACAGAGATAAAACTTAGTAGACCTAGAAACTCATAATGACATAACTTTCCACTACCAAAACTACAATTAAGACCCCATATACTAATAGAAGAAAATAAAAACTAACCCACTAAACATCACTACCACATCCAATACATTGCCTCTAAAAGGAATTGGAATTAAAATCCAAACAAACCTACAGAGGGGCCAAAATCAAAATTCGACAATGAATGGATGTCCTAGTGACAAAAACAAACCAGAGCATATCAGATAACCCAAAACACATAAATTAAATCTATTAAAAGGAGATCTAAAGGGAAAAACAAACAAAGATATAAGCCTCTAAGACAAACCAAAGTAATCATAAATCCAACAAAAAAGTAAAGATTGACTCATAAGGCAAGAATAAAATCAACCATATAGCCACAAATAGGCATAACCTTCGAAGGTAATAAAACACCTACCTAATATTGATACAAAGAAAACTACTCAAGAAACAATAAGACAGAGACAATGCCATGAGAAATAAAGATGGATACTTGTGAGCCCAATACAAATAGTGTCATTATGCTCGGCAATTTGAAGCATAACATATAAATAGGAAATTAAGAACTTAAATATATATTACCAAAGTCTAATAGTAATAGCAGAGTCTCTAAAAGAAACTATACACCATATCAATAACCAACATTTATCCCACTTTGATAATTAAATAACCCTTTCTATAAGGTAACGCCATTAAATAATCTGACCATAAAATTGGAGACACACAAGCCGAAGATAATAATATAGAGCTGTCGATATGAACATTATAGTTATATTATTATCATCAACATTAATTGATAACAAAATTGAGAATTTGGTGAATTTTCCATATCACTATATAACCATCCAACAACCCTAACATGAAAATAGTGCAAATATCTTGAGGTATATACAATACTGTACCAAACCATAATAAAGTTATTGGATCCTAACAAAAGAGATCTATCCTAAAACCATATCTATCCCGAGAATAACCAAAACATACATAATATCAATGAAATCTATAGATCTCTACTTCCAATAGACCATAATAACATCAGATATGTCATTTGGGTTCTCTACTAGAAAATTAGGAGGAAATGCAAAGTCATACTTGGCCCTACTTGTCTTCTCCACATTTGGAGTGCAGAACTTTAGAGCATCCAAATCCTCAAACATTACCCCAAGCTGAATGTAGGCATTAGAGGCATTCAAATAGTTGGTAAGCTATTCTCTATTCTCCTTGTCTACAAAGCCCCTCCAATGGAGGAAGAAGAGGATACTAGCCTCCATTTTAGGCCATTCTTTGGAGAAATGCTAAATTTTCATGATTCACTAAAGAAGGGTGGTAGAAAGCCATATCTAACTTTGGAAAACCTGGCGGGAGCTCCATGTATTTTTTTGGGAGGGGAGTTCTCATTTTTCCATCAATACTATGGACATCTTTCTCAACCCCCCTCCTCCAAGTATGGTCAAAGACACTACAACCAAGATGAGTTATGGCATCTACATCCACCCTTGCCCTCCCTAGACATCTTATAAAAGATTCAATAATATCACTATTGGTTCTCCAAGTAAAATTGTAATTGAAAACTCTTTCCCTAATTACTTTGCTAACTATAATCCTAGTCATGTCATCCATAGGTTTTAGGATCCAACTCCAACATTCAAGCTTAACATTTTCACAAAAAGCAATTGTGCGAGATTCAAAAGTATGGAAAACATAAACAAATGAATCCATAAGCAAGACCATATTCTAAGTAGAGGGTAGAGAAAGTGACTACAAAGAAAAGGATTGATAGAGGAACCCTCAAGAAGTCTAGGCTGTCAAAACCAAAATCAATAATGGTATGGTAGTCCTAATCATGGGATATAAAAACCCAAAATAAATGCCAAAAACCACGACACCAAGGCACATAGATAAAAGGAAATAAACAAAACCACACAAACAAATGATGAAAGAAATGATTAAAACCACTAAACTTGACACTAGCAAGGAGGTAAGTAAACAAGGAATAAAGAAACATAGATAGGGTTGACACCCAAACCAAGAGTGATCAAAATCAAGATAGGATATAAGAAAAAAATTAAAAGCATAGAATAAACTGAATAAAAGATAAAAGAAATAAAAAGAAAAAATATAAATAAATATTAAAAGGACTAAGAGAAATAGAATAAAATAGTGGGAACATACATTATATGTCATTATAAACTTGAAGATTTTCCCCGTCAGCACCTTTATTAACTAAATAGTCCACCATATGATTGCCTTCTTGGAAAATATGACAAATTTTCATATCAACTAACTGGTCTAGCCGATGTAACACTTTTCCTAATTTAGAATTTAGGACCATTGGGGGTAACTCGCTTCCTAACTGCATTCAGGATGATCTGAGAGTCACCTTCTATAATAACCCTAGTTAGCCCTAACTCATGTCATAGTTGTAGACCTTTTTCCAAGGCTTCCAATTTGGCTAGACTATTAGAGGTTGGCAAAATGGACATAGCTTTCTTCACTACCTAATTACTAGTGTCATCATTAATGATACAACCAATTCCCACTATACCAGGATTACCTCTGGCTACACCATTGAAGTTGAGTTTAAACCATCCTTTCAGAGGTGGAGCCCATTTGCACCTATCCCTAGCCTCCTTTCTTTTCTTAAAATATACCAGAGGTAGATTAATCAGGTTGGTCCAATTCTTCTTCATGAGACTATCCCAAATCAAGAAAGTTCCTTTCTCTTTCATGGAGTTTTTGAGATGAGAGTTTGTTACTTTCATAATACTAGCCTCAAATTTTAGCAACAACTCTTCTAATTTCAATTTGGATTTACAAAAAATGCTTCTTTTTCTTTTCGTCTAGATTTCCCATGACATGATAGAAGGACATATGTTCCACAACTTATCGTAGGCACCCTTAACCATGCTGGTAGACCAAGCTATAAGAAAGTTTAGAAAAGATATCGGTAAGGGTGTTGACCACCTCAACCAGGATCTAAGCCATTCCCAAAAAGCTTGGGAGAAACAACATCTATATAAAAGATGATCCATGTCCTCACTGTTCTTTTTATGTAATACACACCAAGGCAGACCAAGAATGCCAAACTTGGATAATTTATCAACTATCAAGATCCTATTTTGAATAGCAAGCCACAAAAAGAAACTTGCCTTTGGAAGACATGCAACATCCCAATAGAGCTTAAGGGGTATTTCAATTCTATCCCAACTTTGTGATTGTATCAAAGCTTTGTATCCATTTTTCACACTGTACCTTCTATCATTTGACCTAGCCCAAATAAGTTCATCTTTCCTTTTTGATTACTTAATCTTCCTATCTAACAATAAATTATTGTAGGTCTTAATCTTCAAAAGATCTAGCCCCAACCCATCCAATGATTTAAAAACCCATTGATTAGAAACTTCCATAGAGATTTTGGTCTTATAATTATAGACTTTGACACCCCAGATAGACCAATTTATCTTTTAGATCCTCAAGAAAGGGACTAAACATAATTAGAGGATGTTCATCCTAGGAGTCATCCCAGAATAAGGCTTCATCCCCTAGGCCCACATCCTAGGTGAGAAAATTCAAATTAGATGATGACATTTAGACATAAAATTCCAACTTTCAGACCATCTAGGAAGATTTTTCATTCTAAATAAAGATAGAGGATCATCTCAATTAAGATATTTGTTGTAAAATATCTTAGCCCACTTATGGTCTCTTTCATAACCTTTGGTCTACATATATTCTCCCATTTGATAAGTGCCAATTTTTAATCTTCTTCATGATCTTTCCAAAGAAAATTTCTTAGTTTAGCTTCAAATTTCAAGAGGGAACTTTTGAAAAGAGGAAGATAGGATAGAGGGAAGGTAGGAATTGCAGAAAGAATCGATCTAATTTTAGTGGCCTTTCCTGCCTTCGAGAGCCATTTGTATTTCCAACTTCCTATCTTAGAGTCTAGTTTGTCAAGAGTGTCAAACCAGACCTTACTAGCTTTCAAACCTTTTTGTAAAGCAATACCCAAATATTTACAAGGAAATTGACCTATTTTATAGCCCATAATCTTACAAATCTAATCTTCCATTACTATATTTGTGTTTAAAAAATAGATATCTAATTTGCATTCATTTAGTTTTTGACCTGAAGCATTCATGTAAGATTTAATGGTAGCTTTAAATCCTAAAGCCTCTGCCACTGTACTTTTACTAGGCAAAATCATATCATCAATATATTGTTGATGTGTGATATTAGAAATGTTCATAGAGATAGTAATACTAGGGATTCTTTGTTTATAATAAGCATTAGATATATCTCTCCCAAAATCTTCTGCCATTATGATAAAGACGGAAGGGGATAGCGGGTCCCCTTGTCCAATACCCCTAGAAATTTTAGAAAAACCTTTAGGTGTTCCATGATAAGGATAGAGATTTTGGGAGAGGAAATAAATTTAAATATGAGATTAATCCATTGATGAGAAAATCCAAAGGCTTCAAGAACTTTACAGAGGAAATGCCAATCAACCATATCAGATGCTTTTTGTATATCCAGTTTCATAAACATTATTTTTTGATGCAGAATGGATAGTTTCTTGAATTGTAAGAATACCATCCAAAATAGAACACCCTAGGAAAAAGCTAGTTTGTTCCTCTAAAATTAACTTTGGGAGGAAACTCTTAAGCCTATTAGCTAGAATATTGGAGAAGATCTTATAGACCATGTTACATAAAGCAATAGGCCTGAAGTCCCTATGTGTCTCAGGGACATTATTTTTAGGAATCAAAGAGAGAAAAGAATAATTGATTTCTAAGAGCAAAGCTCCACTATTTCTTGATACTTCAATGGCTTTCCATAGATCTTCCTTGATAATATCCGAATAGTTTTGAAAGAAGAAGGCTTGAAAACCATCAGGACTAGGTGATTTATCTAGATTCATTTTAAAAACTACCAATTTTAGCTCTTCAAAAGTAATAGGTTTGTTTAAAGCCTTATTATCCTTAGAAGACATTAATTTTGGGATATATCTAAGCATCTTCTCTTGTGCCACTCTATTAGATCCTTCATAATTATTTAAAACATTTTGGAAATGTGCTACAAAGGTATTCACAATATCATTGGGCTTCTCAGCTTTTATACCCAAATCATTTTTCATACTCATAATTTTATTCTTTGACCTATTGTAGAGGGTGGAATTGTGAATTTTTTTTGTATTTTGATCCCCTTCATCTAACCATTTTTCTTGTGATTTCTATCTCTAGAATATTTCTTCTTTGGATAAAGTATCCTCCTGTCTAGCAAGAAGTTCTTTTTCTAACAAGATACTCTCGTTGTTCATAGCTTTCTTAATAATTTCTAGATTTAGACTCCTTAACTTGTCTTCTCTTTCTATTTTTTCTTTAAAGATGTTATTAAAGTGATCATTATTCCATCTTAGGATCCTTTCTTTTAACATTTTCATTTTAGAAATGAAAAAAAACATCTTGGCCTTCAAACTTGTCTTGCACCCACCATTCTTTAATATTCTTGATAAAATTAAGGTCTTGGAACCACATTTTTTTGCATTAAAAAGGGTTCCTAGATGATTTACATTATAATCAACTACATTTCCTATAATAAAAAACCTATCCAATTTTTCAGCAATGAACGCAAAATCTTTCCTTCTATTATTCCATGTAAAATTCTCGTTGTTGATTGGAGTGTCTATCATGTTATGCTTGTCAAACCATACTTTAAAATTCATTGATGATTGTGAAAGATGTTGGATACCACCTACTTTCTCTTCTAGATTCAGAATAGTATTAAAATCACCTCCTACTAAAAAGGTCTTATCTTGAAAACTATAAATGAAAGAGTTGATCTCATCCCAGATAGGTTTTTTCCCCATCTAACTAGTCGGACCATATACATTAATAAGAATGAACTCCAAATTTGATTTTAGACTCTGAACATAAAAACTCATCCAGTTGTTACTAAATTAAAAAAAATTAATGCCTACCTTCCTAGAATTCCAAATTAATCCTAGCCCTCCTGATGCACCTACAAACTCTTAAAAAATGGAATCACAGATACCTAGCATCTTATTTAATTTTAGACCTTTTGCCTTATTTAATTTTGTTTCCTGAATTAAAATGATTTCTGATTCAAAGGTTTTAAGATTTTTCTTTAGCAATCTTTTTTTGCTAGGAGCATTTAAGCCCCTAGCATTCCACATAGTAATTTACATGATTCTTTGGGAAGGCCCATCTCCTTCCCATTGTTTAGAAGCTGATCTATTTTTTTCTGTTCTCTACTAAGTCCATCTGCTTCCTCGAGTTCCTTTAACAATTTCCTACCTCTTTTACCTTTTACTCTACTATAATCAGGGGAGTTCAGACCTTCTTGATTCATCTGAATCCCTAAATGTTCTAAATCATTTTCTACATTTTGGATAATAGGAATCTTATTACCAATTTTTCCTTCCACTTCTTTATATTTAAGTTCTCTTATGATCTGATTGATTGTTCTTAACTGATCTCCACCTTCTGAATATAAACCTCCCCTATTATCTTCTCCACTCTCTTTATCTTTATGCTCTATCACTGTAATCTTTTCACTTATATGTAACTAACCCTTGGTATTATCCTCTAATTCTATATTAAGAAGATCTCTTCTTAAGTCTTCAGTTGTATAGTCTTTACCACCTAATTTCAAGATTCTCTGAATTAACTCTTCCTTCTGAGTCTCTCTACTACTATCAATATTTTCAAAGTAAAATACCTGGACTAACTCATTAGCTAGTTGTTCTAGGTTCTCATCTTTAGGTTTTAATGACTCTAATATTGGATCCATACTGCTATCCTTATTTAAAAAATTCTCTACCTCTTTTGATAGGGATTTGTCTATCCTCTTTGTATTGCTACTCTTATCTATTAGATTACCTACTAGAGTGAAAGGTGAACTTACTATAGTAGATGGAGTCTTCCAAAACTTAGATTTTCTACTAGATACCTCTTTGCTATGAGTTGTATCTTTGTCTTATATAGCCCACATCTGATCGTATTCCATATGAATGTCTTCCTTCATGAAATTGTTAGATTCACTTCTATTTGTACTTGATTTGAAAAGAAAGTAATTCTTGAACTTCTCTATATTATCTTTTTCTAGAATCCGTGATACCTTGTTTAGATTTGAAGCTGATATCTCTTTGTTTAGGTCTTCCATTCCCTTTAGACTTAATTGATTATCTATAGCTCTGTTAGGATTAAAATCTCTATCTTGATGTTTCTTGTCAAAGGAAATTGAAGAATTTAATCCCCTTATATTGGAGGTTGATGGTTCTTGAATACTTTTGGTCTCTATCTCACTGATTATCGTATCTTTACCTTCATCTAGTGACATATTCTGCCCTAAATTACTCTTCTTGATTTTCTGCTTGCTTTTAGATTTTCATTTAGTTGTTTCATCCTTAATCTATATCAAATCAAAATTCTCTTTGTGGTCAACCACTATAATAGATCTGATTCTTACATTTGCTTCTGTGCTATTCTTATTTTTTCCATCATCATCCTTATCAATACTACGAAGATCATTTTCAGTCTCATATTATGAAGATGTGATCATATCTAAGGATCTAATTCTTAATCTTTTCCCTTGACTTCTAATCTTAGGAAACATACTTTGAAAATCTAAAGTGAGAGGTAAAGATTCAAAACCAATTTTCCTATTGCCCTCTAGTTTAATAATTTCTGAAATCTCCCCTTCAAATAGTTGCAAACTAAAATCATAAGCTTCCCTTTTTGTAATTATTTTCTTATGCATCTGAATTGGATGATTAAACTTTGACCTAATAATTAGTTTCACATTATTGTAATACTGAAAAGAAGCATCTAGCCCTATGAGATCTCCTATCACAAACCCTATCGATTTGAGAATCTCAATTTGATTCAACTCAGGTGGTAAGGACTGAATATTGAACCATATTAGGCAACTAAAATCTAACCCCCCCATTTTAAAATTTGGACTCCATTCTATGAATTTGACAACATGACCATTAAAGAAACATTTAGAAACACTAATTAATTCTTTCTTAATAAATTCATCAATACAATGTAAATATAGGGATTTATCTAAAAAATAAGAAATATTTACTTGGTTGCAGTAGTTTTCTTCTAACCAATTTGAAAGAAGAAGCAAGTCTTCCTTAGGGCCATTCCATACCACAAAAATTCCCACTTTCTGGTATTCACACCAAGCATTTTCAAATTCTTCATTATGAACAAAGATGGAGTTATCTTCACATACAGGAGATGCCTTGGAGTCTAGATTTCCCTTAGGGTTTGATGGCTTTGCACGAACCTTTACTGTAGATCGCTCATGAGGAGGAATATAGGAGGATGGAGAAAGGATATGAGGCTCATTCAAATTGGACCAATTGGAGTGAAATGGGTTTGCAGACAACCTATCAAATTCTAATGGATGTTGAAGCGGCTTTCAATAGGGTTGAGCATATTTTATAAGATTGAAAACCCTAAATTGGTTTTCCAGACTGTCAATAGTAAAAATTGACTGCGGATGGAAGATACCTCCAGAATCTATTATGGTATGAGAGGATTTTGCCTGGGAAGTCTTTGACAAGGCTCTCCTACCATTGAGTTCTACTTGGTGCAGATTCATTTCACAAAGGTGTCGGTCTTTCTCTAATTTTTCCAAAATGGAAATTTTTTTTGCCGTTGTCACCACATACTCTGTGTGTGGGGATCCCTTGATGCCTGTGGAAGACTAAATGACACCTAATTATTTATTCCTACTTACAGTATAATGTGACAAATTAGGGTTTCTTCTATTGTTTTGTTTGCCAAAATTCTGCTCTACTTTTTTTCGCACAATTGCTAAGTTTCACCATTTTTGTTTTTACATATTTGCTATATTTTATTTATAAATGAGTTAATTATTTTTACATATTTTTTCAAATTTAATCCATTACCCAAGAGCTTTTAACTGTACAAACTTTTCCACAACTTCTTGTCACAAAAATAATTAATTCTTTTTGAAAGAATTAACATTTTCAAATTCTTTTTCACATTTTCCTTAGCCCCACCAACTTACCATTTATCATTTTTACTTTCATAATCACATCACAATAGTAATAATTAATTATTTTAGAATTAATTACATGAAATATCATATCACCTTGAAAGTTTTATATTTAATTATTTTGCAAGTATTAATATTTAATTATTTAAATAATTAAATATAATGTAAAACAATTTATAATGATTTTACTTTGAAAGTATTTTGATTTCTCACGTTGTCTGGTTAAGAGGGGGCATACTTAGGGTTTTAAAACCCTAGGTAACATGTGACATGAGAGGTCAAGCCCCAAAGGAATCCAAATCAGGAGTAGTCCTAGAGGGATCAATATGATTCACTAGAGAAATTTGTGAACCAAACTTGTTAGACCCTAGACTAGAGCCATTGACTACATTTGGTTGGGTAGCATAGACATGGATGCCATCCACTTCTAACTCACAAGAGACAACTAAGAGATATTCTCATTCATATTCACTAGAATATGTACTTTGGTCCTAGGCTAGTAGCTAAGCGATCATTTCTCATATCCTTCCTTGGTTAAAATCTTTATGATTAGATTCATCATATTCTTGTTGTCTAGAGGTGGAAGACTTAGCATCATTATGGGTGACCATTAGTTCTTCTCCCTAAAGGAGGAAAGTAGGAGGCATGAAATCCTCTTAGTGTAGAATGGTAGTAGCAAATCACGGATAATCATCCTCCAAGTCACTAATCATAGTGGCCCTTCTATCGAACCTTGGTAATTCATCCTTTAGCCCAAATCCTAAGCCAAAAATATCTCTATTTTTGCATCGCTCAGTATGACTCAAGGGTTTTACAAGAGCTTTCTTACACCAATTAGGGATCCTTGGCCATGATATCCCCTATTTTTCAAGAATTTATAGCCTTATTCATAGCATTTGGGAGAAATGGGAGTAGTGATCATAACCTCCTCAACATCTTCATCCTCCCTATAAATCCAATCTCTTATGGCTTGACATTCTTTTTCTGCTTCTAGAGGAATAGAGGACTAAACAAAGGTACCAAAGATAGTCATGGCCATTTTGTCAAAGGGTTTCCCATAAGATTTTGGAGAAATCAGTAAGGTAGTAATAGAATCAAGAGAGTATTCTCCCATACCAAGGCTCATTATTTTTAGTTTTTGTTCACATGCCTTAAGGGGTGGTTTGAGATCACAAGAAGAGTGATTATGAGGAACTAACATTTCAGGAGTAGAGAGTGTGTTGATAGACATTGACTTATCTCCTAGAATAATGATCTCAATACCATTGAATGGGAACTTTATATACTTATGGTACATTGACAACACAACTTGCACATCATAGATCCATGGCCTCCCTTGAAATAGATTATATGAAAGTGGAATCTCTAAGACTTGGAAGACCACATATTAATCCATAGGACCCAAATAGATAGGCATCACAATCAGACATTTAGAAGGTTGTTTAACTTTGTCATATGCCTCGATGGTGACCTTCTATCTAGGATCAATATAAAATTCATACATGTCTAGCTATTGAATGAAATTGAAGGAGATAATATTTAACCCAACACCATTATCTATCATGACTTGGAGGACACAAGTATAAAAGATTAAAACCTCAATGTGGAGAGCTAGGTTGTGGGGATGACTAAGTGACTTGTCATCTTCTTTAGAGAATATGAGATAGTGTGGCAAGGAAACATGATTGCCCATAGCTTAGGATTGCTCAATGTCAATATCCAGGGGAACATTAGCCACACATAAAGAATTTTCAATAATATCCTTGTCCAAAGGAGATAATTTTAACAACCCAAAGATGGATATTTGCATCCTAGTTCATTACAACTAACTAAAAAGATCATAAATGGATATAGCTAGAGTAGCTTCTTGTTTGGATGAGGAGGCATTTTTAGGATCATTTGGGACTTTGAGGACAACCTTGGATTTCCCCCTACTAATAGCATTGAGTGTCTCACCATGAGAAGAGGATGGTTCTACCACCTTAAGAACTACCTTAGGCCTAGTGTCCCTATGATTTCATTGAGCATTACATGTTCTTAGGACTACCTTAGGCTTTTCATCATCAGTGTCATACTTGGGTTCCTTGTTAAATTTAGGACCCATCATGCAAATATGTTCAATAGGTTCCAACATGTTTATGACATTGTCTACATCAGTGTAAGTGTAATTAATCTTTGCATCATGATTTTTCTTGTTAGCATGGGAGGATTCCCCTTTTTCATATTTAGGTAAAACAAAATTAAAGGCTTTATGATGAGAATTTTTAACTAAGTCATATGTTATGACTTAGCCTCTGTCAATTAGGTCTTGGATATAAAATCCTTGAGTTTGAAGCAAAATTTGATGTTATGTCCCTTTCTCCTATGATAATTGCAAAAATAATCAGCCCTCCACCAAGTAGGCTTGATAGGGGGGTCATAGGGTTAGGAGTTATCTAAAAGTGTGACAAGGTTATTTGTGAGCAAGGTCTTTAAGACAACCTCATAGGATTCTACCATTGGTGTATAGACATGGTTTGGTTAAAATAATTTTTGGTTTTGTCAAAAGTTTGAGTCTTTGAAGTCTCTTGTTTTTTGGCAACATAGATAGCATTAGAAAGGTTGAAGGTTGATTCCTTTGTCTTTAGAGCATCCACTATTCCATCATTGACAACATACTTGTTTTTGTTCCAAGGTTTATATTTATCCTTGCGATTCCCATTGCAATTTTTGTCTCTATTTAGCATAATACCCCCTTTCTTAACAATAACATCCTCAATGTGGTAAGCACTTTCAATCATGTCATTGAAGGATGTGAACAATTATTTTCTAAGGTTGAAGTATAGCTCAGGTAAAAGCATATAGACAAAAATGTCAATTTTCTCACTTTTAGGGATCTACTAAAGGTACTTGGAGTGTAAAAATCTCCAACAGTGGAGGTATGTAGAACGAGGTTCACCTTGTTTTTTCTTGAGATTGCACAAGTCCAACATAGTGATAAGATGTTGAATGTTATAAGAATATTGCTGAATGAACTGTTGTGCAAGTTTATCAAATGACTTGAGAGGAGGTGACAACTTTGTGAACCATTCCATATCTTGGCTCTATATCCTAGGAGAAACACTCATAAGATAAGTGTCTTCGTGCATAAAGTCCATGCTAAGAGAATAGAAGTGTCTTACATGATCATGAGGATCATCATTTCCATCATATTTGACATATTTATGAACCTCTATATCCCTATAAAATGGGACCATGTCACTAGTAAATTATAGGTCAATTTTTGACCTTTTATTTCAACCAAGCTCTAAATGGGCTTGTTGAATACTTTTTAAAAATTTTATGCCCAATTTGACCAAATTAGGGTTTTCTAATTTGGTCAAAATTTTGACCAAATTGGGTTCATAATAAAATAAATAAATGTGTTCATCATTAGTTATTTTACAAAGTGCGTTTGGTTGTGGTCTGTAGTGCAAGAGCCATTTTAGGTTAGTGCACCCTAGGCCTTATTTGTTGTGCCTCAACGTATGCAAGATAATTTATGGCCCCATTTGTGTTTCCTCTTTAGTGGTTTGGATTTTCCATTTGATAACTGTATGTGCTCTATTACAACATGGGAGCCATTTTCATGCAAGCTGCTTCAAGGTTGATTACATTTTCCCAAAATGTTTTTCAACTTTCTCATTTTCTCACTAAGATTATTGTATGCTTAGGTCTTTTTTTACTTTCTGGGTGATTCTTACTAAATTATTATATACATTTATCGACATTAGATCTCAAAACTTCATTGGTGTTAGCCAAAAAATCTGAAGCGTAACAAGTTATCAATAAATGTGTGTTTGAAAACAACGAGTTGCATCTGATGATTAAACCAAGGCTAGCATACTTATTGAAATGCTCATTTGAATATGAAGATTAGACCAACCCTACCATAACTTATTGCTAGCATCTAGTTGAACCTGATTACCAAACGAGAATAGAAACTGTTGAAATGAATTTATGATGATGGGCAGATTTTTCTTGCTCATTTCACAACATCCATTTTTGACCTACAGATGAAGTGATTTGATTTCAAAAAATGTTTAGATTTGGGTACAATAAGACAAGTTTTTATATGAGAGCATGATATTCCAAAGACTTCTCCCTACCATGGAAATAATCATCAATTTGAATCTCAAGGATATGCATAAAAAGTTTGAGTGAGAGGGGACATTAACCAAAGTCACCCAATTCTACCTTACATAGAGAGGGCACAATAAGAAAGGGAATCAAAGATGGGAATTCATATCACTATTAAATTCCATCATACAATCTTGTGTTGTTTTTACAAATAGGGAAGATGATTAGAAGAATTACTAGGTCATTGTTTAGAGTTTCCCAAGAAAACATGAAGCTCAATGCAAGAGTTACGAGTTGCAGCACTAGTCCATGAATCTCTTAAAAATGATAAAATGCAATGAGAAGTTCCTAAAATCCAAAGGAATGACTTGTTGCATGAGATTCAAAATATACACTGATACAAAATAATTATTGGTCATGCATATCCATGATGGTAATTTCTCTCACATCAGAATCTAGTAGTTGCTACCAACTGGCTGACAACACTTGAATCATATTTGATTCCGTCAATGCATATCTTTTACAATAACCCTTCACTAAAATAATATTTTTTTGTATATTATTAAATGGTCAACTATAATAATCCATGGATTGTCGAATTTCCATCTTTTTATTTTCTTAAAATTTCTTAATCAGAACTTTGTTGTACAGGGATAACTTTAAGAAACCCCCCTTTGGAAAAATGGATAAAGTTTTAGTGAATAAAACATCAATTCATGGGATAAAAATTAATTTCTATTGGTGAATTAATTTAATTGAGCAAGAAGAAATTTAATTTTATTGACAATTTTTTTTACTGTATGAAAATTCTATAAAATCCTAGTGAGTCTTTCATTATTGATGAGAATCACAGACAAAAGTACACATATCTAGAAACCATGAATTTATTATTATTATATGGATCCTAATTAACTATCAAACTTGAAGGTTAAATTTATCCCACTTATATCATTATAGTTTCCCTCCAAATTATTGAATGGTGGTATGGAGGCAACATCTCTATTGTTTATAATCGTTGGAGGATCCTAAATCAATGACCTAAATCCTATTTTGGGCCAAAATTTTAAAATGATACTGAGTTTTAAAGAAAGTCCCAAAAGTAAACACACATGTTCCAAATCAAATCTATAATTTGACCAAAGTGAGAAAGGATAATAAGTTTCAAGGAAAGTCTGTGGAATAGAGACATATGTTGAATCTACATAATCAACTTGTAACCTAACTTAATTGTTTTCCAAATATTGGATAATATGACATTGATTAAGATAAGAATTGGAAATTGTAGACAAATACATATAATTTTTTGTGTGGAAAAAATAGATTGCACTAGCGAAGTCATCACTAAAATACAAATACTTATATATTATTATTGGTGATTGGCCTAAGCATGGGACCCAATTTTTATAAAGTGTAGGCGACATGGCCACCTCAAAGGTGCATAAAATTTAGCCAAATTTGGGGTTCCTGATGAGTGAGATTAGCCAATTGGAAAATATTATCCATTAAAGATATCATTGCTATTGTGCTCCCTAAAGGGGCCAATCTTAATTCAAATTCAAGGAAGTAGATCTAAGTTTCAAGTACAAGGATCCTTCCAAAAGAAGAGTAGGGTCAACTCTACTAGAATAAGGTGATCCTTTCTAGCACTTATTTAATTTTATGTTCAACAAATCTTAGTATCTATACTTACTTTCATTAATTTCAAGTTGTGGATTAACAAGTTTGATTTGTCATGGTAATATGAATCAATAGTATAATATTATTGTCATAGTTTAGTTTATAGTATCATTACTTCACATATTTTATAGTTAAATGCTTTCAAATAAATTTAGTATTTATTTCATTTCTACCTAGCCACATTTCTAATTAATATTAAAATAAGTTGTAGCAACAAAAGAATTGATAAAAGCTTTATTGGATTTGATTCATGAAATTTTAGATTCTTTTATGTAATGTGTGATTTTAGATTAGATGTATCCTTTATATTTCTACAAGCATAAAATAATTTAATTTATACAAATTAGATTAATATTCTAGTTTCAAAAAGTGTGAAATAAAATATAGAATTTGTTTATTAAAGAGTGTGATACTTTAAAAAAATTCTATGATCTAATCTTATTATCTTCAATTTGGGTTGAATCATTTTAGCATCGATAAGGTTAGTTAAGATGAAGACCATAGAATATAATCAAGTATAGGAGTTTCACCTTTAGCCAACCTATATAACATCTCTTAATAGAGCATGACTGAGAGATACAAAACACTTCCATTATGAACCCCCCACCCCAACCCTGATTTGGAAACACCCTTATCACATACAACTTTAAGACACCTAATTCAATAAACATGAATTAAATGATGCACGTTGTGATATCAATGATGTCACCCATCATCAAGACTATAAATTATTACTCAAACATTGATTTCTCTATAAATAAAAGGATTGAGAATATATATTACTATCGAAATATCCTTTCTATTTTATTTCAATTAATTTTTAGAGTTAGATAGAAATTAAAACCAAAATATAGTTTATCTCATGAGATTTTTGAAAAAAGAAACAAAGAAGAACATATAATTTGAGAGATGCAAATGACCTTTAAGAAAATGGGAACAACCCAACCTTTACTTGTGACTTAGATTAGGAATATGTGAATACATAATATGATGCTATAAATATTAGCTCCAAACTCAAGAAAAGTTGTGATAAAAAAATATGTTTGATTTTAGTTTGTGCATGTGATTCCCAAGGTAGGAATTAAGAACTATGGTTCTATTTGAAGGTTGCATTTTGTAGTAGGAGTCAACCTTCAACCTTTAACATGGAAATTAGATCAACTTACCCTTGTATTTAACTGAATCACTTCTACATTCTAAATGGGGTTACTGAACTTAATGATCATGTTACTAAGACTAAAATAGATGATATCTGTCCAAGAGTGCCTTGGGGTTTTGTCCAAGCCTAGACTTATAAGGGTTGCATCCTAAAAGGAAAAGAAGTTTGAATTATTTTAGTGAAAATAAAATATCAATGATGTAAAGAATGAATACTTCCACCATGTGATTTCTTCTTAAAGACTTCAGTGACCCAAGAAAGTAGATATTTACTTTCTTCCAACTTTGAAACCCAACCAATGGTAATTTTTAAAAAACTCAACCTACATTGATAATGAGGTAACCAAAGAGTGTCCCCAAAACTCATGACTAAAAAAATAGGAACTTAAGTTGTGGCCCCATAATGAATAACTAAAACAATAATTGTTGGGACTTTAGCTTTTTGTCAAATATTTAAAATACCACTTAGCTTATGAGGGATGAGAATATGTTATATTTTTTAAAAATTTAATTACTAACTACAAGTCAAGAGGGGACATTACAACACTCCCTTCCTAGGATTGTTGGTAATCTATTGGAATGCTGCAATATCTCTTCGCCTTCCCACGTAGAACACTCAATATGTAATGTTGAAGTTTTATAGTTGTGAGAGAGTGACTTATTCAAGCTCCCTTATTCTAAAATGGAGCACACACATGGTTCCTTGTGTGTGTTGTATTGGCACCATTATAGATGACATGGAATTATGATTTGTTGCATCCTGAAGACTTATATGTTGTAAAGAAGCCAGATGTAGATGTTATTTAATGTTCCAATTGTAGTTGTTTTACTTCATACTTATTCTATGTAATATTCTCATGTAGGTTGTGATTGAAGAAGGTGACATCTGGATTTATTTATATTTGTTGTTATGTGTATTATAGATGAGTCTTGTTGTCATCATCAGTGCCTCTTTAATTTCTAGGAAGTCTTATCATCACTTGCACATGAAAAGAGAAAGGAAGTTGGTATGATGACAAATGAAGGGATGATCATAGATATATTGCATGTGGACTTTTTTCATCTTGGTTATGAGGATTGCTATATTTTTTTGGAGTTTATGTTATCTTTCTACCTAGTTAGTTATCAAGAGTTGAGTGCTTAAGTGCATGCTCTTTTCATAAGATTCTTGATTTTATTTTTGTTGTGAGATGATTATTGTAGATATATAATTTTTTTATCATAGAGTATATTCAAGATCATTGGATGATCAGTTGTTATGGATGCAATCCACATGTTTTGTTAGCAATTTTTTTTATTGAGAGTCTCCAAGACTTTTACAGTAAGGATTATTGGTTGATTGTGAGTAGATGTCAATGATATAGAAAGAATTATTTGGTATCTGATTTGAAATCTAAATAAAAGTATCATCTTTGGCATGGATAAGTTTTTCCCTTTAGTAGGAAGGTTTTCTAAAGATAATTTGTTGCATCTTTTGTTATGGCATTTTTCCACATTACATTCTTTTATTCTAATTTAAACCATCAAGATGTAAACCCTTCCATTTTCTCAAGTTCTTCTCTCTCCAATTTGCAATACTCTTAAGCACCAATACCTATTTCCTTGCATCCGCTATTTTCTCCTACACAACAATAGCCAAACTTATAGATTGGAGTGAAATCAAGGATGTATTTTAGATAAGAATCAAGAAATTTAGAAATTGACAAAACCGATCCATACTTTTGTAGGGAATACCTTATTTTCATTGTTATTTATTATGATGCTCCACATTGTTGCAAATGTCCACTTCCTAATGTCACACTTGTCAGAATTCAATAGTTGTGCAAGAATGGGAACAAGACCTTCAACACTTATCTAGTCTCAGTGGATGGGTTTTTCCTCACTTAATTTATATAGGTCCAATAATGCAGTTGTTATTTCATCATCAGAACCACTTTGAAGCTTTGTACTAATTGTAGCTATATCAAAAAGTGTATTTCTATCTTTCCATTTATGAATAGAGTTATGAAGAGACATATTAGGCTTCAAATCTAAAGTTGAAATATGTGTCTTTGTTGATAATGTTTTAGCATCAGTAGAAATAAATGATGTCTATCTGATATACTAATATATGTTTATGTTTCTAGATAAATGTTCATTATAGTTACTTTATGCATGCATGCATGCATGCATAAAGTAACTATAATGAACATTTATCTAGAAACATAAACATATATTAGTGTATCAGATACATACATACATACATAAATACATATAGTTTAGATTAAACCAATGACATTATCAGCTAAGAGAACATTGACTAATTGTGTTATATATCAATAGAGATTATAATATATATGTATGAGTGTATATATGTATATCTAGGATTTACATAAGCTACAGGACATGACTTTGTTGTAGCCTCTATTGGATTGAGTTTATTAAAGCTACCTCATTGATGATAAATTGTCCTTATGATGAGTATCTTGTATATATATATATATATGATATATGTAATATAATATGTATTATGCATTATATATTATTTAATAATATAATAATATAAAATTATATTACATGCATGGTTAATAAATGAATATTATATATATGTGTTAAAAGTGAGTTATACATATAGTTATTTATAAACTAAATGGTGATTAACTTTAGAGACATGTTATCTGATATACTAATATATGTTTTTGTTTCTAGATAAATGTTCATTATAGTTACTTTATACATCCATACATGCATGCATGCATACATGCATACATACATACATACATATAGTTTAGATTAAACCAATGACATTATCAGCTGAGAGAACATCGACTGATTGTGTTATATATCAATAGAGATCATAATATATATGTATGAGTGTATGTATGTATGTCTAGGATTTACCTAAGCTACAGGACATGACTTTTTTGTAGCCTCTATTGGATTGAGTTTATTAAAGCTACCTCATTGATGATAAATTGTCCTTATGATGAGTATCTTGTATATATATATATATATATATGATATATTTAATATAATATGTATTATGCATTATATATTATTTAATAATGCAATAATATTATATTATATTACATACATGGTTAATATATGAATATTATATATATGTGTTAAAAGTGAGTTATAAATATAGTTATTTATAAACTAAATTGTGATTAACTTTAGAGACATGTCTCCTCTCATATTTATATAAGATCCAAATCTACATTTGGAAATCATCAATTATAATGGAAATGAAAATACATTTGCAAAAATGATCTTAGTTACTTTAACATGGTATCAAAACCAACTGTAAGTGTAAGAAATCTTTACAACTATCAAATGGAATTATTTAAACATTGAGGGAAAAACAACATAATTCCAATAGAGCTATCTGGGATTTTGAATAATATATAAACAAAGCTCAATATTGGATTAGTTGAACTACATACTCTATAATGCCTAGTCATGTGATTGAAATGGTGGTAGCAAACACTATTGAATATAAGAGCATTGCCTTGAGGTTCAAATAGAGATAATAATATACATGTCAGTGTATGATAAACAATGCCATACACATATAACAACAATGTATATGTAATCAACAATAGATGAACAAACAAGGGAAAGGTTGAAAGCCACAAAGATAAAATTATAATCTTTAAAATATGATGCAATTGAAGGAGTATTGAAACTTACTATAAAGTAGAATCTACTCAAGCATTAAATGACTGCATATGATGATAATGGTAAAAGAAGCAACTGTGATGTGATTTGAGATATGTGTATTGTGTTGTAGAACCGACAGGTAAGACTTGGAGCTTGGAACAATATGTGTGTAAGATTTGGAGCTTTATCAAGCTCAACCCAAATAGATGGAAACAATGATAGTGATCTATTTCATTTGAGTCAAGAACTGTGATTCAAAAAGAACTGGAACAATATGAAGGAGTAGCAATTTAGAAATTTTGGCACCCTCATTTCTAAGTAATAACATAATTACTTGAAGACTTGTATGCAACAATAATAAATTCAAACAACTACCTTACATGATAGCGTATAATGTTTGAGGATAAATGGTGATCAACTTTATCATAGTGTCCCTCATCCCCGATAAAAACATTGAGAAGCAATGATATAAATAAAATGTAAAAACAAGGCCTTCATGGATTCATAGTGAAGAAATGTTCATTAATAATATTCTTGAAATAATATGATTATGAAAAGTATGATTATCACATAATAATAGTGAAAATAAAAAACATGGAGAAGGGAAATGATTAAACTAAAGTAAATATCATGTATCATTGATGCATATATTAGAAGGCACTGAATAATATTAGAAGATGCCAAGAACAACATATGATTGAGGATATTTGCTGGTTGTATACATTGATTGAACTCCATGAATTGAGCAGTAGCATTCAAATCATAAGTCACTAAGAACATCAACCATACTATGGTTCTCAAGAAAAGAAAAAGAAAATGAAGGTCATTGACCATCATGGTAATTACATTACAACAAAAGATAGGGCAGTTTATCTAAACACAATAATACTCAAAACCATGGGCCATGATAATATAGTTATTGCTTAAGCAGATTGCCACAACTATTGTTTTTATTTAATAATATTCGCTGATATAGTGATCATACACCTTAGAGAATATTACCCATAAGATAATTCTCTAGATGACTAACAAGTGAGAGAGAATATGTTCTTTTTCAAAGGAAGATTGGGCCCCTTCCATAAAATTTTGTCCATCCATAGCTATTCTAGGAATTGTGTTTTTCCAAGCCATGAAGGAATCAAACCTCTCATTATACTTATAACAATTTCATTGGCCAAAATTCATGATTCTCTATCAAAGTGTACAAATTTGGTTTACGAGATTTATCTGTTAACTACTTAATTGATGAATACCCAATCATCTTAAACATCTAATCCAACTACAAAATCTAGGTGTATTTGGAAATCACATAATTGGTACATTCCCTATGATCATCTCCAACTTGGCTCAAATATTGAAGAGGCTTGTGACTTATCAAAGAATATCCTTCTAGCTGTACCAAAACAATATATTAGTAAAACGTGTGTGCCTATTGAATTCTCTGACAACTTGCCTAACATGTTAGCCTTGACTTTTGAATCTACATCTAACACAAATCTTATATTCTACATGAAGATTTATAACCCACCTTAAAGTTTAGGCATATAAATGCAAGGTTTAGAATAGATTATAATGTTTTCTAGAAAGAACTTCATTATTTTTATATGATCAATGAAAGTTCTTCATGGGTTCATCTTAAAACTAGTAGTGTATTCCTAGGTATGATCCTTCATAGATTTGAAGGTGACAAAAAGATAAACTAATAAAATAGCTTTGTAGTTGTATCTAGGGTAAGTTTAACTTCAAAAGTTGTTATTGAGTTAACGACTAGCTAACCTCACACATGCCTCTTAAAGAGCTGATAATAACATCATTGCAACATATGTAAAATAATGGAAATTGAGATTTTGTGTCTATTAAATAATGTTCTGCAAAAGATGAGAGTCCAAACTAATCAAATATTGTCATATTGATGCATTTGTTGATAGCTAAAGATGCCAAATAACAAATTTATGTTACTTAACATTTCAAACCTACTATAGTGGGCGTTGATATCCTTTAGAAATGAACCAGTCAAGGAAATTGACATATCAAACATTAGTTCCAATGATGCACAATATATATATTGAAACAATATAGAATAAGAGTCTAGAGGGCAAGGACATGTCTATTTCCTAAGAGAACAAGGACTCTCAAGAAGGAAGATTGTGTAACCTTAACAAATAAAGATCACATCCTCTTATTATGATTAAAGGTAAATGTATCTATTAGAGATAGTGTTCTAGATTATTTTGAGATATAAATTAAAGCATACAAAGTTAGATTAATCAAGAGACAATCCAAATCTTCTTCTTACACAAAAACCTAGGTAGTCTTGGCGACTAATTTTGTTTGCATGGATATCTACATTTGAAGCAATCCTTGATAATAATGAATAATTGATTCATCATATGTCATCATTCAAGAGTGGGAACTTCACATTATGGGGGGAAATTATAAACAATGTTATATTCCCACTTTTAGAAGGGAGATGTTCCGTTCTCAAATAATCTAAAAAGACAATTTTTGAATCCTCATGTGCAAATAAGTATTCTTATCTTTTACATTTATTTTTAATTCTATACATACTAGAAGGGTTATTTACTTTGATCTTTTCCTTTATGCTTGAGGATATTTTAACAGGAAAAGAAGGTTGGTACTTCATACATGCTACTAGATATTGGGTAGGCTCAACCTAATGATTGTAGTTCCAAAGACCCTAATGATTAAAATGGATAAAGTGAGGCTCTTGAAGAAAACATTTTTGATGATTAAGATCATGAGATTCTTCTACATGAAGAGGGAGTATGACATTTCTTTGAAGGCAATGCTGGAGCTTAGAAGATTGATACTCAGAGGGAGCATAGAAATACATGTGGGTGACTATATGATGTTGATGGGCCTAATTATATGTATATCATGAGGGAGTGATGAGTTTGATAGGAATCCTTGGTTAAAGAGAGTTTCTAAGGAAGTAACAAGAGGACCTGACTTCCTAGGATCAATGTTTAGAGGGAGAAATTTTTGAGATACAATCCTTTATGGAAGGTATCTTCTCTATGAGGAGAAGTTCTAAAGAGAAATTCTCTATAATGTGTTCTCCTTTATGAGAGGGAAATATAATGTGAAAACCCTTTTTTGTACCACCCTATGACTAGGTTCGTGGTAATTACTATTTCACATATGATATGTAATAAAAGGTGACAATTTTCATTGACATATATAAATAGAAGGTAATCATTATAAGATGACGATCTTGTAAATAGTAAACCTATTATCATTGTTCTTTGGGCAAATTTTTTCGGACACTATGATAACAAACAAATAGAAGGTAATTGTTTGTAAGGTGACAATCTTGCAAATAATAGGCCTGTTATTATTGACATCTCTAGACATTGCTTTGGGCAATTAGAGATCATAGATAAAAAAATCATGTTATTATCATGGACATCTCTAGACATTGGTTTGGGCAATTGGAGATCATAAATAAATTTTTTTATGCTATTACTATGGACATCTCTAGACATTGCTTCAGGAAATTAGAGATCATAGATAACATTTCAATTATGGTTACTCTAGATATTGTTTCAGACAATTACATATTATAAGGAATATTATGATAGTGTTCATAACTTGGTGATTTTTGTTATCTTACCTATAACTATTTCATTCTGTGAAGATCAAATAAAGTGATTAGGTATTCTATACTAAAATCCAAATGGTGTATTACTTCTCCCTTGCTAAAGAGGGAGTGTTAATGTTTTAGCATCAATAGAAGTAAATGATGCCTATCTGATATATTAATCCGTGTTTATGTTTCTAGATAAGTGTTCATTATAGTTACAATATACATACATACATAAATACATATATGTATGTATGTATGTATGTATATTGTTTGGATTAAACCAATGATATTATTGGCTAAGAGAGAACATCTACTAATTGTGCTATATATTAGTAGAGATCATAATATATATGTATGAGTGTATGTATTATGTATGTTTGTGATTTACATAAGCTATAGGACATGACTTTGTTGTAGCCTCTATTGGATTGAGTTTATTAAAGCTACCTCATTGATGATAAATTGTCCTTATGATAAGTATGTTGTATGTATGTATGTATATATATATATATATATATATATATGATATATGTAGTATAATATGTATTATGCATTATATATTATTTAATAATATAATAATTTTATATTATATTACATATATGGTTAATGTATTAATATTAAATATATTTGTTAAAAGTGTGTTATACATATCTTTATTTATAAACTAAATGGTGTTTAACTTTAGAGACATGTCTCCTCCTCTCATATTTATATAAGATCCAAATTTGCATTTGGAAATCATCAATTACAATGGCAATGAAAATACATTTGTAGAAATGATCTTAGTTACTTTAACATTTGTCACTAGACATATTCTATTTCCTAATAAAAACCAATTGTCAATTGCACTGCATTCAAATGTCTACCCAAAAATTAGTCCAACTGGATCTTCCATTATTTCTTGTGTTATTGGACAGAAGAAAGATTGCAATAGAGGTAGTGCTTCATTTATCCCATTATGCTTCTCTCTCTAATTATTTCTTCCTTTCTCATTTACAGGCTATGCTACATCATCCTAGCTTAGAAATACAATTATTTGTTGAAGTTCCATAGCCTCTTCTTGACTTTTATAGAGCTATGCTTCCTCTTTTTCTTTCTTGAACTCATCAAGATCTTGTTTTAAAGAAACTGGATCCACTGGAATACCCACAAATCTTGCAATCAAAAAAAAAAATTCATTTTCATAATCACTATCAATTTGGTGATCTTTCATATTAGAATTGATTTTATCAATAATTTCTTCTTCTCTAACCACTGCCTTAAACTGAGCATTCACCATTTCTTTTTGTAGAGAAATTGTCTTCTCCTTGATACCCATGGACATATCCAAGTTTGCAATTGGAATGAGGCTTAGACATTGTCCAATCTCATTCATGATATCCTAAATCTATTTGACACAAATTTGACAATTAATTAGCAAGTAGAACCTACTTTTTGATGAACAAATGCTTATTAGTTATTTTGCCAATGTGAGCTCTCTTTCTGAAGATTCAACTAAAATTCACATTGGGGACATGTCTCTCATGTTTTTATCTCTAAGATCTTTCAAGATGGGCCTAAACTTCTCCAAGTATTTGGAAAGTTTAGAAAAAATCTTTTTCTCAATTAGGAAGTCCTTTGTAGCTAAAGTTGTCTTAGCCACCTGCATGAAAAGCCTTGAAAGTAACTTTGACATAGGAGCCGTTACAATGTTCCATTATAACTTTAACCTTGTAAGAGGTTATTTTTATAAATTTTTATGTACATTGAACTTGTACTAAGTTCAACCAATTCCTAAGCCCTTGTTTGGGACCTACTCAAGACTAGAATGGTGGTGAATGGCTTCCACATCTTTCCCACTTCACCTACCAATACCAACTTCATCTTCAAGCATCCTCAAGCCTTTAAAAAGGAAAACAATTCTTCTCCACCCCTCATTACCTTGCACCCTCCAAGATCTTAGACTATATTACACCTCTTTTTACTCTTTTTCATCATTTCACCAAGTTTCACAACCATCGGATAGGTTTTGGGTTTCCTTCTAAGCCAAAACTACAAGTTGCTCTAGGAGGCCTAATAGGGGCTCTTTCCTAGTAGCCCTGTCCAACCAAATTATTCACCAAACCCCAATTTTTTTTGAAGAGCTCACCAAAAAAATTGAAAAATATCTAATGGTATATGAAAACCTAACAAACTTTACAAGATGAGTTTTGGGTCAACTCTCCTTACCCCGTAACTCTCAAGTCCCAGTTTCAGACTAATTAAGGCTAATACCATTGTTTGAGTTTAAAAACTCTCAACTCTAAAACGTACACCAGAAATACCTCCATAAAAAATTAGGTCATCCTTCTAAATTATCATCTACCAAACCTCAAGCACCCATGACCTTCCTTATGCCTTCTATAGCGTGATTTCTGACTATCTACATGCTAAGAACATGAAGATGCTTAGCTCAAATGCTATCAGAATAATCCAAGTAGGTGAGTGGTGGTAAAATCAAAAGAAAAATAATCATCTCCATCCTATACCCCTTCTATACACAAAAACTAGGGTTTTCCACCAAGGGGATTAGGAAGGAGACTCCATTTTAGTTAAACCCTAAGTACAAATTAGGGTAACCAACAGACACAAAATAAAAAAAATCTACTTCAAGCTAATCCTATTTGCCAAAAAAAATTAGTACATTCACCAAGAAGAAAAAATACAAATTTTCACAATTAAAACATGTACCTACTATAAATCCGCAAGAAAATCTCAAAATAGCACTTGTTGTCTGCACTTATTTTCTCACCAAAAATTACTTTATTGATTCAAATTCCATACATCACAACACCAAAAACCTTCCTAGGTTGAAGAACATTAAATTTATAGGCCAAGCCTCTTGACCTTACATATTCACCTCTACTTTTTTTATCAAAACACAACTGTGACTGTTGACCTTCCAAATTTGCAAGAAAAGTTGCATGACAACTTTTTGACAATTTTTGCAACATTTCAATATTTCCAAACAAATGACTTCAAATGCCTACTGGAAATTGATAAATCAAGCAAGACCTCTAAAAAACATAAAATTGAATATTTTTGGTCAACTCATAGCATTGACTAACCTACAACTTTCCCATAGGCCTTATTACAACATGCAAGAAATTTTCCTAAAATGCATTCTAGGATGCTTGAGATTGACTTATTGCCATGTGTCAAATTGGACACTTATTAATTGCCTAATCTATCCAAAATTTGATGTTTGACCATCTTTTTTAGGACCTTGGGCCCCTACATCACTACCCTACTTTGGCTTTTTGTACATCAAACATATAAGAATTCCAATTTTTTGGAAGATTTAGCAATTTTGAGTTTATTGAAACCTTGTCCAACTCTTTTGCTTCTTCATCTTACATTTCTACAAAAATTTTCTTTTTGTTTCCATGATTGGATTTTGGGAGGTGATATTTGTAATGAAATCTTTGTCTTCTTCTAACATTTGGACCCGGGACCTTCTAGTTTTTTGCATATTGTCATTCTCTCTCTTTTGGTACTTATTCAGTTCAACAACTCACAATAGAAATTCAAAACTAGAAGTGTACTTTTCTTCTTGCTTCCTTGCCAATTTCCTTAATAATAAGTCTTTAACTACAAATAATGAAATTTTATGTTTTAGAATTACCAATAATTGGTTAGCTTTCATCACTATGTCACCCTAAAAGTAATTTATATAACTAAAAAATACTACAGAGCCAACTTTCTCATAAAATCTAGGGGCACTCTAGGGTTAGCTTTAGTTATATCTAAACTTGTATAATTGATTCATCTAAAATTCTTAATTAGTTCAAGGTACAGGGTTGTGTTTACTACTTTTTTTTCTTAATTTTCACCAAAAAGGAAAGCTTAGAGTGATATGAATGTCGGATTTAGTGAGAAACAACATTGGTGAATCTTTAAAATTTTATTTCAACATGGAGATGTATAGTTTCAATAACTATCTATGAGAATTTATCATAGATGTGAATGAGAGTAAGAATCAAAAAGTTTAGATTGTGCAGTAGTACTTGAGGAGCTAAGAGATAAAACACTTTGATTATAAATTTTGGCTAACATGTTCTCCTTGAGTGAGCTCAAGTACTCCTCATGGGCACAATGATTCGTAGAAGACCACTATGTTGTAACAAGATCTCATGTGTATCATGCTGATTGTAGAATTATTATAGATGAAAAGTTAAATATCAAGGTGATGAGTTTGGTGATTAAATATTGTATAATGATAATTGTATACTATAAAATTAACAAAGAGCATTGTAAGCGAACAACTTTTCATTGATTATAATATGGGTGAATTTGAGTGAGGTGACAAATTTTTCTTTCAAAACCATATGTGTAGATATAAACATTAAGTATAACATGTCCAATATTTTTGTAGATATACACATTAATTAGACTAATTTTTTTTTCAAAAAAACCATATGTGTAGATATAAACATTAAGTAAAACATGTCCAATATTTTTGTAGGCATACACATTAATTACACCAAATTTTTCTTTTAAAATCATATGTGCAAATATAAACTTTAAGTACAACATGTTCAATATTTTTGTAGATATACACATTAATTAGACCAAATTTTTCTTTCAAAACCATATGTGTAGATATAAACATTAAGTAAAACATGTTCAATATTTTTGCAGATATACACATTAATTACACCAAGTTTTTTTTTCAAAACCATTTGTGCAAATATAAACATTAAGTACAACATGACCAATAATTTTGCAGCTATATTTTCCTATGAAGAAAGACCATGCTGGGCAATATGAACCCAGAACAAAATAATGAGATAATTGCTAGATTTTGGTCTCAATTCCGAAGAAAAGTTGATAAATGTAACTGTCCTTGCAAAAAGTGTAAGGGCTTAAAGAATCAAAATATTCTAATCACAATAACATAGTCATTATAGGCAACATGGTCTCATTGAAGGGGGCCATAATTTTTGTCAATTGGTGAATGTGGATTTCCAACTTGAGGAACACGGACATGTGAATATCCAAGCCAAGGATAATACTCCCATGGAAGAAGATGATAATGTGCCAAAGGACATGATTAAAGAAGATGGTATTGGCACAACTAATGAAGATGCTAAGATGATTGTACTAGTGCATTTGATAATGATGATGAAGATGGTCTTGATATACTTATACTTGAGAAGGCATACAAACCCCTATACCAAGGCTCCCAAATAACTCTTCTCTCTGCTACAATGTTGTTGGTGAACTTGAAGGTTATGAATGGTTTATTTAGTGTAGAAATTTCACATATGCTAAGGTATGCCATTTTTGTCATCTTCAATGTTAGCATACCATTACTATTAATTATATTAACAATTCATATTTGTTATTTTACATTGATAGGTGAGTTTTTGTTACCACCATCAAACATTCTGTCTCATTTGTACTAAGAATTATTTACCATTATGAATCAAATTGGAATGAAGTATCAAACAATACATGTATGTCCCAATGATCACATTCTATTTCATAAACAACATGAATTTGCAATAGAATGCCCTGATTGTCATATTAGTATATATCAATTAGATCAAATAACAAAAAAGGTGCCTCATAAGGTTCTTCAATGTTGATCTTAGAATGGTTTTGACAATTAAGTGTTAACACACTTAAGAAATTTTCTAAGTTGATACCAAGTATAATATAGATGTCGAGTTACAATATGTGTCAAGAAAGAATTTCAACAAGTACCGAGTCATTCAGATACTGAGCAAATGGATAGTGCCAAGCAAGTGCTGAGTGAATAGATGCTGAGAAAGTTCAAGTTTGAGCCAGATAGAATTTTAGTATGTGCTGAGCATTAGTAATCAACAAGTGCCAAGTTATACAAAATCAATATAAGAGTTGTTGCCTTCACAAACTATGATGCAAACCATTTTTGAGCTGACATATGGATAAATCTCAAAGGATTAAAGATAAGATCAAATCTATTTAATTTCCTATGTAATCAACATGCAACGAATGAGAAAATAGAAGGATTTGAGTGAGAAAGTTAGATGAATCTCAATCATAGATTCATACCTAACTCTAAGTCATGAAATCTTTTTAAGGAGAGACAAAGCCCCAAAATTCATAGAGTGTGTAATAGAATGCATGCAAGAAGAAAATGCTAGCGAAGTTTTGAAGGAAGTGAAAGGGGTGAATTGACATAGAAGAAGGACAAAATTGCAGAATCAATTAGCAGAACAAAGGATAAAGGTTATAGCATTTTTCATACTAGATCAATGAGGATTAGATTGGACAAAACAAGGATCTAAAATCAGCAATATCAGATTGTAAGTACATTAGATCAAACATTATATTGTACTCTCTAAAATTTTTTACAATAGAATGAAATCCTATGGACTTAGGTTGGTTCAACAACCATTGTATAAAGCCTTTGATAGGCTGACATTCCAAGTGTGTCACAAGTAAATTTAGGCTTAAATTTCGATGCAAAAAGCTCAAAATTTTGACAAGAGTAGGTCGATAAGGTGACCAAGCTTGCTGTTGGTATTTTTTGGTCGATTTTTTGCCACATACATTTTGCATCAAAATTTTGACTACATAAAGGTGTACTTATTGACGTGAATTTTATCAATTTCCCTAGTCCAAGCTGAACTGGTATTTCCTCATTTGCGAGTGGCGCTCGTCAAAATTTTGACGTAAACCTTCATAATTTTGTGTCAAAATTGTAATGAAAGAAATTTACATTTCTCCATCGGTGTCATGCAAGCGATGCCAAAGTGGACCAGTTTTGCATCAAAATTTTGACCAAAATATTGCATTTGTGTCAAAATTGAGACAAAGATATCTAGAAATTTTGATGAGCTATCCCATTTATTATAAAAGATTTGATCTCATAGGAGCCTTCTAAACTACACAAGACTTGATTCTAAAGTGTAATTTCTCGGTGCATGAGAGTCGGGGTATCGTTCACATTTCTACCTCCACACCATTGTTTCGTTCATCACATGATTTATTTTATACAAAACAATGGGAAGGAGGAAGAAATGTGCACGATATCCTGAGTCTCCACCGAGCAATTATGCTTTACAACTCAAATTCTATGCAGTTTAAAAGGCTCTTATGAGAGCAAAGCCTTTGCAATAATTGGCACAACACGTCTAAATTTTGGTTCCTACAGGGAAGAATAAAATTAGGAAAGAATTATTTATCAAGAATGAAAGCCAATAATTTCATCTATTTTTAAAATAGATAAACATGACAAAAAAACTTATAGTCCCAATCACATCATCATAAGAGTGCATATATAACTATAACTATGTCTAAAACCAACATAATTGACAAATATCCACAATTCAAATATTATCCTTTGATGTTTTCTTTAATGTAAAGTTTTAAGTCAACTATGTTATCACCTTGGATGTAATACCAAACTGTCATTAGGCTAAAGACTGCATCAAGATTTACGATTTACAAATGCAAGGAGAAATACCCAACCAAAGTAGAAAATGACATGAAAAGTTAACAATCTATCAATTAACAATCTAGATGAAATATTTCTAGCAATTGAACTATACATTATAGAAACAAAAAATTGCCTTAAAATTGAAACCTCACCAGTTGTTCATTTGCATCCATAATGGCTTCACAAAAGTTGAAAGCTTACGATTTGTCAAGAACACAAAAGGCACTCGTAGTTCAGCTGCATCAATAAAACTAAAGTAGTTCAGTTGCACGATGAGGGCAAGAGACTGTCAATATTGATTATGGAGTTGCAGATAGGTAAGCGATAAACATAAAAAGGTAGTACAAGATTTTAATAACAATTGTGACCTTCATAGTTTTTCTCAATAGTTTTGGGTCATTAAATTGGATAGAAAATTGATAGTAAAATATGAAAGAGAACACACATAATGTCACATAAAAATAAGTTTTCATCCTACATATGAGTATGCATCAAAACTGAATTTTTACCTCCTCAATCTATCTGTATCAATAAAGAAATAAGATGTTTTTGTAATACAAAATTCTTGAACCCTATTCAACTGTAATCTTTCAAACCTGAAAAATAAAAAAAAGCCATAAGAACTAAAATAAAAGGATTTATTTCTAACAAACTATCACAGATGCTTTGTATATACCTTAGGACATGATACAAGCCGTTTCACAAGCAACATTAAACATTCCAATTTTTTTCTCATTTACTAGAGTGATGATAAACTATATGCAAAGTAGAAATAGTCTAACATAATAGATGATTAGTATCTACAACTTTTAATACTGAAAATTATAAAGAATGTAATACTCACAAGTGTCCCTGCCTAAGAGAATGCAACCCAAGTTTATCATGATCTCTACAACATTCATTGCATTGGGAATATCCTACTTATTTGCAAACACCAATAACACTACATCTCGTAGTTCATCTTGCAAGAACAAGAAACTTAAATGATAAAAAAAAATTCTACAGATAACATGAAAATAATTGTTAAAAGAATGAGGCCAATTTTACACATAATAACCAAAGTTTCCATGAGAAAGACATGAAATCTTCTTGATCCATTTTTCAATTGTGTTTATACAATCCTAAAAATTCACTTTGATAGTTCTAACTAATTATTGTTGGAAGGATTTTATTTGCTTCATCAAATGAGTGTATATTGTAGTCTTGGCTTCTTGTATTTTTCAAGATAGTATCATTACTCGTCTAGTATTGTTCAATCTGAAAGGATGATATTGATATGTTGTTTTTCTATAACAACCAAAACAAGGGGTTGTTAACCTTTACGCAAACAAGGAATGAAAGCATAAACATAGGGCATCAACAACACAACAAAATAAACCTTTTCCTATGCACTTGGACAAAAGTCTAAGCAACGCTATTGTTAGGATTGCAACAAAGGAAACCCCACTACAACCTGTCAACAAGGTCCAAGAGTGATTATTTAAGAGTCAAAATTATCAGTAGAATTTTGTTCAAAACAAAAGTGGGAGCAGTAACTTCAACAACATACGCCACTAGGCTAGCAGGCATCGCACCTGAAATATGGTCTAACATCCAAAATTGTGACAAGAATGGAAGCGATAGAAGTCTAGCTCAGACCAACAGCATGAGGAGCATCAATATAATAAAAAAAAAATTATTCTTTGTTAGAAAAAAAGTCCTCAAAAGGAAAATCTAAAACAGAATCAGAAGCTCTAATTCTCAAATGGTCATTTTTCATGGCCCTCCATCAAGTGACAGCACCTATCCAACACAAAATGGCAATCATTAGGCATGTATCCTATAAAGATGCAAACTCTGCAACAAAATGGAAAACCGTCATATTCAATGTTTCACCCATGGCCTCTCATCAACCATGATTGAAGTGGAGAGATCTCTATTTTAACTAGAATACAAACATAGAATAGCCCAAAATTGTACTAGATCCATCCAATTTTAGGAACTAGCAAAGGGAATTTCCAATGGCCTCAAGCAAAACAACTCACAAAAGTGAAATGAAGATGAGGAAGGAAAACCCAAACATAACTCACATAGGTATAGCTCAATGTCACCAAACATTAGGGACTTCAAAGAATTAGTCACCCAATGGTGTAAATCTTAGAGGCACTAGAGACTCTAAGAATTTATAGACCATACTTCTGCACTGATAAAAGTCCATGTTATCACCACAAAATAGGACAAACTTTGCATAAGACTTGACAACCCAAGCATAGCTCCTTCAACCAAAATTTGACAGACAATTATCTAGAGCATTCAACGGGTCTAGAACTACCAACAAGAGCAAATATCCTAGCACCTAGAAGCCTAGCTTAGCACTACACCAGGAGAGTCAAACTCCAACAAAAACCATCCAATGGATCTCTTTTGATGGGGTGTGTTACGAGTATATTAAGTTCCCCTCTTTCTCCAGAGTGGAAAACATCATGAATTTTGAGTTCAAATCTACGTTATGTAATACTACTTTACTCATGTTTAGAGACCCTTACAATATATTTAGAGATACTTATTATATCTACTCCATAATAAATGGCAGTGTAATAGCATACTAGCATCAGATTTCATAACCCACATCAAAAGTGGTTAGTTACACAAGAAGAAGCATCGAACATGGGACATTAGAAACAAATTCAGATTGATTTGTCCTCTATTATCAAAGGATCATAGTAAGGCACAACACAAATTCTCAAATATAAATAATAGTCAACTGTCATTTTACTTAGATCCTTATGAAAATTTAGCACTAAAATACAATATACATTGGAGTTAGGAATTTGGTTGACAACCAAAATTAATTGAATTGAAATAAGAAACTTCAACAAAGAATAAACTAAATATGTAATTTTAAGCATATTTTGCTACTCAAAATGTTACGACTTCTTCCTTCTTGACCTTAAACTCATGACATTTTCTAGTTTTACGAGGGGAAACATGATCTCTCCAACTGTTAGTTCTAAATGGCTTCCACCTTAGGTGCATAGAGTCTTTGAACTAGATAGATAAAATACAAAACCATGCTAAAGACCATGGAAATAGAGGATAACATGGAAAATATCAAACAACAAGTTGGATGATGATGAAGACTATAGTGAAGGTAGAAGATCCCAGACATCATCAATTAATATCAAACTACCAAATGGATTATACAAACTTGAAAAGATAAGACACACCTTACAACTAAATGAAACTCTAGAAGCTACCATCAAATGGCATGACATTGAATCATTACCAACAAATCAATACAACATAGAGAAGCTACTAGATATGGTTTTTCTATTCATTTTTCAAACAAAAGAGTGTAGTAGGTATGCAACCATGACTAAGGAAAGTGCAATTTCACACCATTTTCCATGTTGATGTTGAGATATAGACCTATGCAATCCAATCTCCCAAGGAATAGACAACACCACATATCGCCATCTTTCCCAAAACAGGATTTTTCATAAAGCGATATTAGAATAGTTACTAAAATGGTCATAAATTATGTTGTTATAGTAAAAGAATACTTTAACTTAAGAAAAAAAACTATACAATATTAAAACATGATATTGTGCTTTAAAAACTAAAAAGGTACCTGTAACGAAGAACTTAATTTCGACTTGCTAATTGGTTGTCACTATTAACTATAAGCTTATCTTTAAAGTTTGAGCTTCACTTGGTTTCGAGAATAGTTAAATATTCTCTACTTAATAGGGCCAACCACGTGAAGGTGGAAGCTCATTTGGCCCCTCCCTGCCCCCCCCCCCCCCCCCCCAACATCACTCTAAATTCCCTATTAACATTTAATAACATTCAATTCATCCATTTTTGAAATATAACATTCAATCATTATAATCACATGACACATGATAACATTCATTAACACGTAAAACTCATAAACACACAATATTCATTAACACCCAATATTAATGAATAATATTCATTAACACAATATTCAAGAGTAAGTCATTCATGAATAATCATATCTTTTTTTCTTTCTTGCCATTTCTTTTTTTCATAAAATTTCTAAGAGGAATATCAATGTCCTCGTCATCCCCATTAACATTTAATAACATTCAATCCATCCATTTTTGAAATATAACATTCAATCATTATAATCACATGATAACATTCATTAACACATACAATTCATAAACAGACAACATTCGTGAATAATTCATTAACATGCAACATTCAAGAGTAAGTCATTCCTAAATAATTCATTAACACCCAACATTAATGAATAATATTCATTAACACAATATTCATTAACAATATTCAAGAGAAAGTCATTCATGAATAATCATTTCTTTTTTGCTCTCTTGCGATTTCTTTTTTTCATAAAATTTCTAAGAGGAATATCAATGTCTTTGTCATCCCCCTCCTCTACTGGTTCTAACACATGCCTCCTCCTCATCCGTTCAGGAACATCATGATGCCATTGCACCAAAGGTGGGTCTGCTACAATAACAAGTACTCCATGAGTTAAATTTGCACCATTTTATATTAGTGAATTACGAGTTTTTATTTAAGTAAAAGAACTATAAATCAAAAAATTAATTTAAAAGAACAAAACATAGATTTTCTTTACCTGAATGTGCGACATGATCTACCTGCTGATCAGTCTGAACATCCTCTGGCACTCATTCAACACGACATGATTCTATATCCTCAACACAAAAAGGTTACACCAAGTTCAATTAAAGATGTTAAATTGTATTAATAATTATATAATTAGTTTTAAATAACAAATGAGCACCTCCATCGATAGTACAATGCACATCAGGGGCTTCATGATGCTACGTATGATCTGTGTCATGATTAACAAGCTGCATTGCAATGTCATGCACATTATTATCAAATAAATTGTTGCTCAAGTATTCAATTTCTAATATATATGTTTTCATATTTACCTGTGCACATGATGCAGGAGACTATTCGGTTGGGGCAATGGAAGTTTGTCGTGGCATTCAACCATTGTTGCATAGCCTTGCTTGAAGGCAATTTCTTTGTGTTCTTCTATGGCCTCCAGATTAAAATCAACGCCCTACATTTTTTTATTAATTAACAAAATTATTTGCATTTTATAAATTATTTTTCTTTGCAATTCATTTATTGCTACTTACAACGCGTGCTTTGATTTTCAAATATCCCCCAGAGCCAAGTCTGTGCTGCCCAACCTTTTCCAGCCTCACCTTTGTTGCCTTTGATGTGTCCTGCAACCTATGAAAATTTTGAAATATGTTAGATGATATAGATATAAAGATCAGTACTAAATAGTGGATTATTATATGGTATGAAGGTTTTAGCATAAGTAGCATGTTCCACCAAAAATATGAAAAAAGAAGAAATTATAGCATCATACCTTTAATTGACATGTGTAATCATGCTATTTATCCATGGAGTTCATGCTAAGTATTTATCCATATTCTGACATGCCTCTCCATAAAATTACACATCAATTTTGACAGTCTATATTATCCATTGTCACACAAAGTAAATGATAAGCTAAAAGTTGAAACAGCTAGTAGATTTTATAGATTAAATTTTTATCCCTACATTCCACACTCAAAGTGTTTTTATCCCCAAGGCTGCAACAGGTATAAACTTGAAGCAAATGTCAGATTTTAGATTGTTTTAGTAGCATTCCTTTTTACCCGTACCTGAAAAGTAAGTATTTTTTTGTTTTTAATTTAAAAGACATCACCTTTGTGCATCAAGTGCTTCTTTTAGCCTCCACACTGCATGGAACTGATTTTATAAATGGTGGTTGTAACTGAAACAAAATCCCCACTGATTTGCTAAGATAACTAGTAACTAACAAGAACTACCTAGCATTGTTCTAGCAGAAGACTCACGACTTAAGACTTGTCTTAATCTATGTTTATTTTGATTGCTTCTAGCAATGGAGCACCATTCAGAATGTTTGAGAAGATTGAAAATGTTACATCATAGTTTGGAGGATGTTTCATATAGTCTACATCCACAAAAAATGATTTCAAAGCTAACACTTGGATAGAAAACTATTTAGATAAGCTTCAACTATTCTTAAAAGTCACACAGTAAAAGAAGAATTAAGGATAGAAAAAAATAAAAAGTCAATTTTAACACTTTTATTGTAGAAATTAAGAAAATTAGTATGTGATCATGTTTAAACCATTCGCTTTAATAATGCCACATAATTTTGATACTATAAATAAGGTAATAGAGTTTAAGAAATGATAAATTTCATAGAGTGGAAAGAAATAGCATAAATTATCAGCATTATTTATAAGAATGAAATTTGGGTTAGAGTTTTCCAAAAAAAAATTCATAACTTTAAATGCTTGCAAACAAATGCTTTCATGCAGATTAAAATAACATAAATGCTTACACTTGTAGGGGACATGGACAATAATGGAGAATGCATGCACAACCCCTCCAAATAAGGAAAGCATTGTAGAACTTTGACATTAGCAAAATCTTCATCATCAGAACAAGTGATTTTCTTGATCGATTTCACTTTTGCAAAATGTTCTAGAAGTTGAGTGTCAGTTTCCAAATAGAGACATTTAGGTAAACAGAAGCTCACCATTATCTTACTAGGAAAACTGCAATCAATAATTCTAATGCTTTCTAAGAGTGGACAATTCACATCCAGTGTCATATATATATCATTGACATGTCGAAGGGGTGATACAATCAAAAGATCAAAACTAAGTGCTAATCAGAGCACTATCAATATCTCAAGTCTCAAAATGATACTTCAAATATACAATGAATCTCATGATCAATATAAAGATACAAAAAGGAACAAAAGATAGCATGGACCTAACTACAGCCTTCCCCCTCATCACCAAGAGGAGGAGGAGTAACATCTGTATGTGCAGGAGGCACTACACCATCAGAAGCTCAAGCATAGTCAAAGAACCTTGAGACATGTTGAGCTAGAGGTACTGCATTTTCATATACTACATAATAATGAGCAGCTCGAGAGGTATGATGACAGGTCTCATCTCACTCTAACTATAGGTCTCTGGTATGATTACTATATTATATTACAATTATTATATATCATTATATATTACAATTACTGAATATCATTTATCACCTATACTGTTAACACATACAACTATGGTACATGTAGTTGAGCATTACTATATTTTCAAGACATAATATAGCTATATGTGAAGTTATATATCATTGACAATTCACATACAGTGTCATATATATATCATTGACATGAGTAGCCCGAGAGGTATGATGACAGGTCTCATATCGCTCTAACTCTATCTATCTCTTTAGCTCTACGATCGTAGACCATAGATCTACTATCTCACAGTTCCTCTCTTCTAGCTAGTCATGCATCTGTAACTATAACTTGCACCTATAACTTGCCCATCTACCTCTAAGAAGTCCTCAATCTCTCCCTCACATGTCATAGAGAATCTTGAGTCTGTGCTAATACATCTCCTATGGGTGAAACCTGTGGAGGCTAATTTGGCATGTCATCATCCCCTCCTCCACCCACATCCTATTGTGGTGGCTGCTCTACCCTATGTCTCCTGGCATCACCTCCTACTACACCCATGGTGCTCATCTCTCTATGAGGTCTCACATGAGTAGGCCTATGTGCCTATTCATTGTTGCTTGATCTAAGATCCAATCTAACAATATGAGAAGGAATTGTAACAATAACTACCAATGGCCATTATAATGGTCTCTCCTCCCTCAAAGGATGTTCTTGTGGTTGCTGAACATCAGGGTGTGGTGCCTGACTAACTACCCCTATAGGATCAGTTATATGAGGAAATGAATGTGTGGCCAAATGCTCTATGTACTAGGGAGTGACACCATCATTCACTACATCTAGAAAGTAGTCCCACCTATAAATGGTAAGGCCACTAACATCTTCCATACATCTAATTGGGTCCAATCTAGGAGAACAACCTTTCTTTACCTCCTTGGTGAAGCAGGTGTAACTACAGTACTCCTGTGATATACTATATTGTTAGTTGAACTGTCTCTAGACATGGGTTAGCAAAAATCTCTCTATCTTCAATGAAGAATGGACATTCAGTGGCTAAGATACCAACATGAATCCTAGCTAGGAGAAGACATCATCTTATGGCTCTATGCCTAGCCATGGTCTATAGGTAACATACATCATGTCATCCAAATGAAGTCTCAAATAGTTTGTCTTACTTAGTGTAGGCTGGATCATCTCTCCACAATACCAATAAATATAAATCTACAAGGGTTGTTGTCAGTCCTCAAAGATAGGAATGTGATTTTTTTCATTAACTTGTGTTTTTGGCATTGAACATGATGCTTATTACTTTTAGGAGACTGACCATTAGTAAAATTCTTGCAAAATTTTTCAAAAAAATTGTACTTGTCATTACAATTACTAAATATCATTTATCACCTATACTGCTAACACATACAACTATGGTACATGTAGTTGAGCATTACTATATTTTCAAGACATAATATAGCTATATGTGAAGTTATAAGTGCACTATTTATATCTTATGTAGGATTTATGCCAAGATTGAGATATATACAGTTGTGTCAGCATTGAGATTGAGATTTATAAGCAATTGTGTCAACATATGAATTTAGGATTTATAAGTAGTTGTGTCAGTTATATCTTATGTAGGATTTATGCCCAGATTGAGATTGAGATTTATAAGCAATTGTGTCAGCATATGAATTACATACCTTTCATCAGTAGATAGATTAAATTGAGCTAGTTGAAATTGTTGATACTGAAGTTGAACCCTAAATTTTCTCATTAATGTACTAGTAGTTAATACTATTGCATACCTTTTTGGATTTGCTGGTGTACTTTCTTTTGGAAGTTCCCTTTTCTCCTTTGCATCCAAAATGAACTCATTCCAGTCTCTCACTGAAACAAAGGGAGGATGCTCATACTTCAGGTTTAGGATGAGGCTCTTTCTATATGTGTCCCTCACAACCTTAAGATGTCTGGAAGCATTTTGTAACAATTTCTTATGATCAAAAATATTACTACCAAACTCATGCTCTATATCTTTGATGAGCTCATCTTTTAATTTTTGATCTTGGTAGTTCCACCTTTTAAGAAAAAACACAAAATTGTTAGATATAGCTAGTATAAGAAAAGACCCAAATGAAACAAAAAATGTTGCACCAATTAATGATATGAAAAAAAATAGTGGGATAAAATTAGTTTAGTTATGATGTTCCACCTTTTACATATGGTGGGCCCAAATTTTTGTAGCATGAGGTCATAAAGCCTCCTATAAAATGTATCGTTTCCTGCAAAAAATGTCATGGGATAATTAATAGTAAGAACCATTAAAATGAATCATGTGAAGAACACTTTTTATAGTGAATAAAAAATACATAAAATGAGATACATTTCATCTTTTTAGTAATCTATTTCACAGTTGGAGGATCAACTTGACCAAAATTGACCAAAAAAGAAGTTTGGAAAAAAAATTTAAATGTCTAAAACCAGTCAAACTCTACCAAGGTTCTATTGTTGATGTTCTAAAACTAAAAAGTGTACTGTGACTATATTAATTAGTATACCTTGAAAAAAAAATATAGTGCATAATACATATAACTCGCCATGACCGTCATTTTTTGTCATTCTTAATTGATGTTGTCATTGATCATACTTGGGACATTATGGAAAACAAATATTGCTAAAATAAACAGTGAAGCTGAAAGTGAGCACTCTAAAACTCTAACAGGCAATAGAAATGATGTGGGAAATCATTGAAAACTGAACATTGAATATGAAAGAAGACTCCCACTTTTGGTTCTCTATAGAAAAATTGGTTAGTATCTTCTACTGAAAGCATGAAATTACAATGTATCGAATTACTAAACTAGAGAATTACTGGTATAGACAAAAGGTCATTGATAATTTAGATGATCCTACCAAACCACTTCCTATCATGTTTACATCTTGCAAGAAAATCCTTATTAAAATATAAAACAATATTATTTAAAGTACCTAGAATCTTAGGACATTTCAAAGGCATTGATTCATCATCGTCAATCAAAAACAATGTCTGCATAGCTCTCGTGCTAGAAATATGGGTAGCTCCAAGAAATGATGGTGAATTATCACCAATACATGCACTATGATTTGCATTTGGCGGCGTACCAGATGGTACATCTCCTAACACAAAAAAAATAATACACTATGTGATGCACCCAAGATTAAAGTACATATTATCAACTCATAACTCACACAAAACCAAATATAGCAAAACAAGGATTTACTAGCTAGACATCCCCTTGTTTTCGACATTGCAATCAGCAATCTTGTACAGGCGTCCGTCAACCTCTTAGGAGTCTCCTGCACTGGATGACTTGAACAATACATTGTTAGCAAAGACATTCTGAAATAATAAAAGTAAGAGTTAAGAAGTTTTGAATGTTTGAAATAAAAAATTCCTTCTAACTTGTCAACTAAAAGATTATTTTACCAGTGGCAGTCGGAGCTCTACTACTACCAGCCTCACCGCATTGTCCTTGACCAAGTTGTGGATCAGTTGCCAAAAATTCCTGTATAACAAGAATTTAGTAGTTAAAGTTTCTTGCAACTCTTTAAAAAATTGCATCAATAAAGTATTTTTGCCAATATTACATATTTTACTTCACAACATAAAAGATTATAAAATACAAATCTTTATTAAACTTTTCTTATAACTAAATATTCATTGGGGCTTACTTCATAACGACAAGCTTGCGCTCTCAAATCTGATAGCCTCTTCATCATCTCCTCAGATTCCATATTTGCCTCATCCAAAATTTTCATTGCTTCTAAATTAATTTTTTTAAAAAATTTTCTTCAACATTTTTATGAAATCAGGAGTTTCAACAATATCCTCATCAGAAGCCGTAGCTAGTGGCTCGGTACTTACTGATGTTTCTTTACCCTTATCCTAAACATCAAATTGTGAGAGGAATATTAGTAAAACTATCATAAAAACTAAAAAACTGTAAATAAAATAACGTAATAATATAACATTTTTCAACTATCTAATTTGTACAATTTCAAAAAGGTTTACCCTCACTAAAGAAGGGGTGGGAGTAGCATCCTAGTGACCTCTATCATCTATTGGATCCATATCGTCCTGTCACAAAGATTAAACATAAAAAATTTAGCTAACTAAAAGCAATAGACAGCAAAAAAATACTTATTAACAAAATGGTAAATAGTACTTACATCGTAAATAAAATAACGTAATAATATAACATTTTTCAACTATCTAATTTGTATAATTTCAAAAAGGTTTACCCTCGCTGAAGAAGGGGTGGGAGTAACATCCTGGTGACCTCTATCATCTGTCGGATCCATATCATCCTGTCACAAAGATTAAACATAAAAAATTCAGCTAACTGAAAGCAATAGACAACAAAAAAAAACTTATTAACAAAATGGTAAAGAGTACTTACAGCCCTCATGATAGTAACTTTGTTTGTATCTATGTGATTTAAATGGTAATCGATTAGCAGTTGTTCCCCTGCACTTATTGATTTTATTGCACAAACAAAAACTTCATTCCCCTCACGCACCTCAAATATGCAATTGGGTTGCTTACTAGTTGAAGAAGGTCATGTACTATTTATAAAACCTACAATATTACCTATTGCTTTTGGTCTCCCATCAATATACATAGCAAATCTTTTACTTTAATCATTTTCTTTCCATTGTATATAATTAGCTTATACCCCATACCTACACATACTTTTTTTATACCGAACAATCTGCATCCAATCATTGTAATTGTAACATGGACCGACATACTTGAACAATTTGACAACTTTTTTGTAACCTACCTTTATCCCATCCATGGAAAATATGCCCAAACCATGTAATTAGGATGGAGCAATGCAATATATCCTCTCATTAACACAAAAATCTATGTTAATTGGAGGTAGCTCATTGGGTACCCATTCTTTCTCAATGTGTGAGTACCGAAAGGGCACCTTGATGTCGCCTTTGGTCTCATCATCATAAGAACATGACCCCCCATTAGCAAGGAAAAATTGCATGCATTTATCAAATTTTTTTCTATTCTTTTGACCTCTAGTTGATCTCCCTATTTTAGCCGTACTAAATGTAGAGCTTTCATCTACCAATTCCTCATTTCCCTCATTCGATGTAGATAGATCCGACAAGTACCTATTTGGTGGGTCCTGCAATCCATCAAATGGAAAGTGAAAGTGACAAATATAAAATGTAGTAAGTTGAAAGTGATTATACAATTATATTTCTATACGGACCTTCTTTGTCTATATATACATTATATGATTATATAATATGTCTATTTATAACATATGTGCTCAATGATAAACAAGAAGAATATAAGAAAATTATGTTTATTTATTGACTTATACTTGTTGATCCATGTTACTATGCACAATCCACACCGAACGGGTCAAATTTCCTGTAGTCAATTGACTGTTTGCAAAAAGGGTGACAATCAGACACAATATAAACATTGGTAATTATAAATAACATATGTTTTAATCATTAGAAATGAACACAATAAATATGTAATCAAATTTTTTGAATATGTTAATCATTTACTTTAAGTTAGCTAAAAATTACATGATACACATTTGCTACAAATAACTTAGAAGACAACATGAACAATAGGCAACATCGCAAACATGAACAAATTTCTCTTATATATGGAATGTAAGATCATCAATAGAAGGGGTGACGATGTACCTATAGTCAATTGACTATTTGCAAAAAGGGTCATAATCAGACACAATATAAACATTGGTAACTATAAATAACATATGTTGTAATAATTAGAAATGAACACAATAAATATGTAATCAAATTTCCTGCATATGTTAATCATTTATCTTAAGTTAGCTAAAAATTACATGATACGTGTATGCTACAAATAACTTAGAAGACAACATGAACAATATGAAACATCGTAAACATGAACAAATTTACCTTATATATGGAATGTAAGATCATCAATAGAAGGGGTGACGATGTTTGTAGTCATTGATTATCTTCTTCTTCATCATCATCATCATCATCATCATCATCATCACCATCATCACCATCATCATCGCCATCATCATCGCCATCATCGCCATCATCATCGCCATCACCATCATCATCATCATCACCATCATCATCATCATCATCACCATCACCATCATCGTCATCATCATCATCTTGATCTTCATCATCTGCTTCTTCATCATCTTCAATATCTTCTTCTTCCATAACATTATACTTTATCGGCCTTCCTCTTGGATCATGTCTAACAAAAAATGACCAACCCTATTTATGTGGAACCTCTAAGTAAAACACTTGCTCACATTGGCTTGGAAGAACATAGGGCTCATCTTCAATTGGCTCAAACAACCTTGTATTGATCATTGTAAATCCATTATCATGTTGAATAACCATTGTATCTGGATCATTTTGATTTAATTATAACCTATACCATTTGATGACGAATAGAACTACTTTGAAGGTGTTAAATTCACACTCAATTATATCATCCAAGATGCCATAGTATTTATTTTGAGATTGTTGAGGATGTATGTTGTTTCTAGACGATATATTGGTGACCTCAAAAACTGCAATTATCCTAGAATCATAGGTTTTCTTTGTGTCATCCAACCTTTTTATGCAAAATTTGTGGCCATGATAGTACATAGCTTTGTGGTGCTTGACCTGCAATTTTTGAAGTGTGTGTAAATTATTTGCATCGTGAGTTGATATGAAACATATGTCGAGTTATGATCATTAATAAATTTCTACATACCTCTCCACCTCTTAAACCCTTTACTAGATCAACTACCATCATCATAACATTGGAATCTCCATTACGATGAGCTTCTGTAACTAATGAAGCAACACCTTCCCATGTTAATAAGTAACTATTTTGTTGACATTGTTCAATCCATTCCATCATCCAATCAAGATTTTTTGCAATATACAAATGTATTGCATCCCACTCTCGACCACCTGTTTCAAAAAAATACACCAATTTAAAATAACTTATATTAAAGATTTATAAGAATTAATTAACTACAATAACATCTTAGATTTACCTCTCACTTTCCTCGATCTACCTTTTTCCATCAAGTACTCTCCTTCAAATTTATTAATTGAGTTGGGATCCCAAATATGATCTACATGGATCTTTGCTGCAAACTTAGGAAGATATTCACTAATGTACACCATGGTCTGGTATACCATATATCCCTCCCCATAGAACCCTTAGAATGTGCTCTCTGTCGAACCAAGCCTTTCAAAAATTTCAAGTGCCTCTAAACCATCCACATTGACCTGGTTGGTACAGGTCAACACAATTCAATCTCCTTAACTTGATGTATGAGGTAGTGTTCTTGTGCATTGAAAAAACTTAGAGGTGGACACTTTTGCATTTCACACATCATAAGAGGAATTTTTCTCTTCCAATATTTTATATCTTCTTTATTGATTTCTTTATATGAAAACCACCTTATGTATTTTCCAAGATCATATATAACCTGTTTGAATTGTTGGCAAAGTGGCGTGGGAGAGATAGAGGTAGAACGTACTACAATATTTGTAAAATGATCTTGTCAATATTTTATAAAAGAATGCAATTGAAACTACATGCCGTATATAAATATATAGTGAGTACAAAATAAAATGAATTACCTTAATAAATGTATGCCAATCATGTGTTTTCAACCTTGGCCCAAATTCACTTTTATTTGATATGACATTGTTTATGTTCGTAGAAAATCCTGTGAGAAATCATATTTTTTTATGACTTCTTTTATAGCATTGCTCTACTGCTTTGACAATAACCAACTAAGGGCATTTGTATCAATCTGGTCTCCATTGTTATTTGATCAAATGCCATTTTTCATTGCATGGCTGGATTCTTCAATGTCACTACAAGTTTTGACAATTTGATCTTTGTCACGCCTTCCATCCAAGATTTTCCATAATGTCTCTACTACATTCTTTCCAATATGCATAGGATCAAACAAATGCACAATTGGGAGTTGCTTGTAGTACGGCAACCTAGTAAATTGCGTAGGATAAATTTATAGTCCTTTTGGAAGTTGGTCATTGATGTCTTGACGACCTTCACAAGCATCAATCACATCATCTATAAACAAAACACAATATCGAAATATAAATTTGAAACAAAAACCATCAAATGGAATGACATTACCTCGATGATTTATTTTATTGTATGCCAACTTCCATAGGTGAGGTGTCATTCTCTATGACTTTGATGTAGTCTCTTCTAGACCATTGAAAAGATGTTTTTTTGTAATTCGGTACTTATGATTTTTCTGCAAAAAGTGTCTATTCTCATCAAACATCTGCTTTCTTAAACTTTTTGAATGACGAGATTTCATCTTTGGACCACAAACTGGAAATGCAAATTTACCCTTTGTCTGAAGACCTACAAGATCGTGTATAATTGGATTAAATGTGTTAACTTTGACATACCAAAAAAGAGGTGTCAAGAAGAGAACATATCACAAAAATGTGTTAGCCCAGGGGCATCATGTATTGTCCATACAAGCATTGCATGAAATTGAAATTGTCTTTTTCCTGTTGGTCTACAAATGTCATACATAGTAACCCCATTCCATAACACCACCAACTCATTGATAAGGGGTTCAATATATACATTGATATCTTTAACTTGGTACTTACCTAGTTGAATGAGCAAAAACATTACATAATTATTTTGACCATTTGATGGATTAGTAATAATAAATTAATTTAGATGACCACTAAATAAAAAAATACCTGGAACAATTAGTGTCAGCATTATGTGCTCTCTCTTTATGGAAAACCAAGGAGGTATGTTATTGTTGATAATAAAAATAGGCCACACTGAGTAAGTAGATCTCATCTCTCCATGAGGATTGACACCATCTGTTGCCAATGAAAGCTTGAGATTATGGGGTTCTTCTTTAAAGTGTGGCCATTTTTCCTCTATTTCCTTAAATGCCAAACCATCTGCAGGCATTCACATAATGTCATCTTGACTTCTATTGTGTGCATGGTAATCCATAAATTGTGCCAAGGTATTGCACTTGAATAATCATTGCAGACGTGGAATAATGGGAATATGCTGAAGAACCTTGTGAGGCACCTTTTTTGTTGATTGATTTGATTGATATCTACTGATATGACAAGTAGGGCATTGTATTGAAAATTCATGCTGTTTATGATATATAATATGATCATTCAGACATGCATGTATTATTTGATACTCCATTCCAATATCTTTCATAATGGCAGATAATTCTCGGTACGAGCGAGGTAGAATGTTTGATGGTGGTAACAAACACTCACCTATCAACCTACGACCAAAAATATAATTTCTTAATTTAAAGAATATTAATTACTTCACGAACCCAATGTTAATTGTAAGGGAACTACAAGTAAAATAATGAAAGATGATGGCATACCTTAACATACATTTCATTGCTACATTGGATAAACCATTCATAACCTTCAAGTTCACCAATAGCAATACATCGGCAAGAAGAGTTGTTTTGGAGCCTTCATATAGGGACTATTGTGCCTTCTCAAGTAGAGGTACATCAAGCTCTGCATCATCATCATCATCATCTTGATCATTTTGATTATCGTGATCTTAATCATCCTAGTCTTCTTCCATGGTATCATTACCTTCTACTTCAATATTCACACTTCCACATTCCCTTGTTTGGAAATCCACATTCTCCGAATTGTCATGGTCCATAAGATGAAACTCAAGGATGTTGACCTATATGAAAATTATGACCTTATATTAACCATGACCACGATGTCATCATCAAATCATTTCTTATGTAATTTATAAACTATTAAAATACATACCAATGGGTGATACTCGTTTCCCCCTTCAATGTGACCATGTTGCCTACAATGTTGCTCAGCTATTGTGATTAGATATCTTCGAGTCTTTAAGCTCTTACACATTTTGCAAGGACAATAACATTTTCCATCACCTTTTCTTTTTAAGTTAGACCATAGTCTAGTAATTGTCTCCCTATTTCTTTGTGCATTGATATCGTCAAACATGGTCTTTCTTGAATGGAATGACTCGTTAGTGGAAGAAGGATGATTTGTTTGCAACTTGCAGATGGAGTAGTAAGAGGAAGACACATATAAAAAGGAGTTTGGTCTCTGAACCAAGTAGGAGTTAGGACATGCTGGAGTGGGGTTAGCCCAAGATATTTTGGAATCTTGAAGAACCTGGTAAAGGGTATCTGGAAAGGTGAAAATAAACAAGTATTTTTACAGCTACAAAGGAGGAATCGAGAGCATTATAAATAATGAAGAAGAAACTTAAATCCATACAACTTCACCTCTATTTACAATTTGATCTGTCTGCAAGTGAAATATGACAACATACAAAATTTCCAATCACATTTTCACTTAAAAAAGAACACCAAATATACCTTTGCTACAATATCTTCTTCAAATTCTTCGCTATCAGATTCTTTAGAACTGCAAGCTCCTGTGCAGAAAAAAGATGAGATGTACTAAGTAATTTTTGATGGGCAATATTTAAACAAATCAACTATCAAAAAAACAATTTATGAAATTCAGTTGCTTTATTATGTACTGAAGACTTGGCAAGATGTTCCCAAGTCTATATATAGAATGCCTATCTACATGGTTGTTGGCAAATAGTCTAGTCTGGTGCCACTTTTGAACAACAAAAAATGTCACTGGGGCTGGTAATTTGGCTCAAGAGATGCACAAGCCTGTTGACACCACATAACTTTTAATTCATATAGCATTTAGTTGTCTTCTTTAACAAAATCCAAAGAGAATACAAACAAACTAATGAGCCATGTCTATCTCAATTAAATAGCAAGTACTATAGTGAGTATTAGGAAACTGACCTTGCGAATAGCATCCAGTTCATAAAGTATTAGGAAAGTGACCTTGCTGATTAGTTTAACATAGATTAGTGAACAGAAATTTTGTAATAAAAATCTAATTTTTTTCACACTTGTTCAAACTATATAATGAAATGACAAAAAATGAATTGTATACGAGTCACTCCAAACCCTTAGCTTTTAATACGCTTCATAGATGAGATCGCATTATATGTTTTGAACAAGATGTGGAAAAAAATCAAATGAAATAGATATAAGAATTCTCACACCATGAGGGAAGCAACAATTGCATAAAGCTTTATTGCAAAAAAATTGTCAATATTATTTACATTGTACATACTTGTTTATATAATGCTTCAATTCCTAAACTAAGAAACTATAGCTAGTGTTCTAACCATGCATAAAAATAAAATTACAGTGTAGATGTATGAAATTATATGCATAACTACTCCTACAGTAGTTTATAATACAAAAAATTCTCATATGAGATTTAGAATACTACTTTGATGATAAGCCCGAGGCTTTTGTGACCTAGACCAACACACAAGCTAATGGAATAAGATGGTCACATAATAAGGAGAAGAAAGAGGATCAAAATTTTAGAGTTTCTAACTCAAAAAACTTAAAAATGATCCCCTTGAGGTCTTCTATGAGGGACTCTCATGCACATTAAAAACTACACATGCACCCATATAGGTAAAACTTCAAAAGATGAAAATAAAAAGCCTACATGCAGTTTGGCAAGCACTACTCCATGTGGGAACTGTTAGTTAAATGGCACAATTCCCATCAAAACATGAAAAATTACCTACTAATTATTAAGAAGAAACACTTTGAAAAAAAAACTCAAGGGGCATATGGGAAAGTGATGAGAGGATTGCCATTACTAAGGGAAGCCAACTCTTTTTTCTCATCCATATTGGATCTAGCGGATGCGATCCAACTTTAGGATATGTCCTAAGGATTTCTACTTGATGTAGGAGCATCTTGGGTTTCTTTGTAATCCTGCACATTAGTTCATTCTGCCTAGTTCCAATTGGGCCGACTTTTCTCACATTTAATTTTGGTATAGTTAATTATATTTGATGAGGGCCAACTTGTGGTTTCTCTATGTTCTAGAATTATTTGTAAGCCATTTTGGCAAGTATAAGTAGGGAGTTTAGGTTTAGGGTTATGGAAGATTTTTTGTGGGAGAGTTCAAAAGAAAAGAGATATGTGGATTTAAAAAGCTGATTTGGAGATCTGGAAGTTGTACATTTGTAATTGGTCATAACCCAGAAGACTTTACAACTAGGCATGTATGCTGAATATTTGATGAATCAATCAATATATCCTTGTTCTCTCTTTCCTTGGTGCTCTTCCTCATGTTTGCTTCCATTATGTTAACTCTTGTAGGGTGGTTTGGATAGTTGGGTGTGCCTTTGGCCTAGTTATTCATCCCTTTTCTGCATCACTACTTCTCATCCACTAAAGAAAAGTATGTCTGATAGTAACAACGTATATCATTTGGTAAGCCAATAGAATTGCTAGAAGTCTTCACAATCTACTCGTTCCATGCTACAAGGATTTTGAATGATCTCTTTCAATGCCTTATCAATGGCTTCTCTTGCCTATTTTCCCTTGGATAGTTAAAAGCTTGATGGTGAGTCGAAGATACAAAACTCTACTATTACTACTCTAATAACAAGGTTAAGAAATGATGCCCACAACCATTTGTTGTCTGTTTCATAATCCTAAATATAATTAAAATTGGTTCATACAAACTTCCATTGTATTTACCTATTTTCAATGGTCCAATTTTGAAAAAGCTTCTCTTGGTTCGATTGAGAAGTTCAAGAGGTCATAAAGTGTTTTTAGCACTTTCTAACTCTCCAGCACAAATCACAACCTATTAGGCACTATTTGACACCCTACTTTACTAATGCCCACCAAGATCTCGCTTGTAGTACTTTATGTTGCATCATGTCTATATATATTCCATCTGCACATATTGAAATATAAAAACAAAAAAAATGACAATGAAAATAATTGGATGACACACAACAGAAAAAGGCTTGATTTGGGGAAGACTCTCTGACAATAGACAACTGAATACATTAGGTCTTTATTAGCTCCTACCTGGCCAAGGAAGAATGTCTTACAAATAGTCTATACAAAAGCATGAGTAGAGAGTTAAAGAAGCTTTTCTAGGCAAACAAAACAACATCCTTTCATTTTAAGATGATATATAAAGGCATTCTTCTAGAGAGGGGCCAACTCGGTTCATTTCGAGTTTGTTGAGTTTAACCCATAAGCATTACTACACCGAACTGGATCTCAAATAACCTTTATATTAGACCCAAATCCAAGGACTATGAGTGCCAAACTGATAACTTAGCTTTTTGTACAATCAAATCAACATATTAAAGACATAAAGCCATTTGTACAAGGGGTAATATTTCCTCAAGTTTTCTTTGTTGCCAAATTCCTTTAGATAAAGATAGCTACTATAAATAAGTGGATAGATTCACCGAAGAATCTCTCTTGTAAATGGAATTCCTTCTCAATTTTGGAAGGATAATTTCAAAAATATTGTAATGTAAACTTCTAAAATTAGTTGATCCAGACACAAAACCAACAAATGTCTGCCAAATCTTGTGAGAGAGAACAAAAAAAAATGATTAGGAAATTGAAGTGGGTTATAGGATCAGACATTTCACATACATTTCCATGTAATTATTAGTCTAAAAAGTTGAGCCCCATCTTCCTTATGAGAGTAGTTTTGGTTTGGATAATAGTTTATAAAGCAAAAAATCTATGTTGTGGACTGAATCCTTTGGTAGATACATATCCGAATTAGAGAAGATTATAGTGCCAGGTTTTATTATAAATGCTTTTTTTGTGATTTGACTTCCATATCCTTGAATCTTGATCTTAATGTTTTGTCTTAATTTGTATTTTGATTATGTAGGTATAATGGGAGAGAATTGGGGTATGTATAATTTCTTTTCTTCCTCGTAAAATTGAGCTTCAAATGAGGTTCAGGGATGGACCCAATATCCATTTGCATTGGATTTTCTGTAAGGTTTATAGTTTTGGCAGGTTTGAATTACATTTTGAATGGGTGTCATGGGTGGTGGTGACATTGCTCTATTCCAGCATTGCTTCAAAATTCTAGAGGTGAGTCATTTTATTCAATTAGATTGGATTTGCTGAAATTTTTTAACATTCTAGTTGATTGGAAAATTATTTTATTCTTTTAGTTGTCATCTTTTCTTAGTTTTCAATCTTATCCTTATTAGACATGGTTTGTTACTCTTGTTAATTGATACTTTCACTCCTTTATTAATATTGAATCTCTAGGTAATCATTTTGTGTGTCGTTACATTTTACAATACCCCTATCCCCGAGATGTTTTGGATATCCAGGCATTATATCAATCCTGGCCATGTATCCACATGGAATTTCATTTTAAGCCACTAAAATCTATATATTCAATGATATACTCCTCTCTAATTAGTTTCTGAGAAAATAGATACTAACAATATAATTACACCATGGGATTTATCTTTCTATGAAATACATAAATTCTGAAATCTTTGAACTTAGGAAAATTTGACATATCTATCTATGAAGTCTTCAAAGATAACCGAAAATATCATGACTTTATCTTTGATGCCTTCACAGATCACACAAAGTGAATTTTTTTTTAAGCCCTTGAAGATTACTGAAACTATTGTAAATTAATCTATGAATCCTTCAAAGATCAGTAAAAAATAATTGTAAATTTTGATCTATGAAGCCTCCAAACATGACCGGGATCTCAACGCCGAAGAACAATGTGGTTGCAGCATAGATCATCTGTTGTAAAGAAAAAACATGTTAACAAGGTTATAGTAGTATATTAGTTCATGTTAAGGGTTCCAATATCTATCTTCATAAGTCAAACAATATGATTAGATCCCCCTTATTTCATTAATTTTCTATATCCATTAGGAATGATTTTTGAATTTTTATGTGCATTGATGAATTTTTTTGTGCATTGACTCTTTTCTAACAAAATGAATATGTTGAGAAATCTTTTCTAATAGTGTGCCTTATCAACCATGAACATGGTTGTGAGGTAATATGTTTGGTGTCCAACCTCAACAAAAATTGGTTCCATAGAATAAGAGCATATCATAATTTCATAAGCTATGTCAGCTTCTTCCCCTGCATGCTCCAAGAGGCTTGAAAATTATATTTGGAAAATAAATGTTGATGACAGCCCTCATTAATTATAATCCACCTTTTCCTATTCTATTTAGAATAATATTTACTCTGTTAGAACTAATCTTTTATTATATCAAATAAGATTTGGGGACACTACATTGTGATAGAGGAGTGAATCTAAGTAAGAAAAAGACTAAAACTACACTAGCAACCAAGGTAGGTCATTGAGTTACAAGCTCAATCATAATCACAATCACAAGAAATAGCTCATGGATAGATGAATGAAAGGGGGTATTTTTTTGGATGATAATAGCTCACAGAGACTGCAAATCAGACTTCACAATCCATTAAGCTTGAGTTCCCTTCTAACATCTCAATGTATCATACCTTGAATACATAGGATTAGCAGCACATAGATCAGTAAAATTGAGCAATTCCAATTGACAGATGAATATGTTTAAGTTCATTTCCATCATCTTGGTGTATTAAACCCTTGATGTACAACAATATCAACTCATTGATCATGATATATGCTTGCAGTTTTGCGAATTGACTATTTATTATTTATTCAATATTTTTAGGTGTCTATCCTAATTGATTTTTTAGTTCCAATATCTCTATTCTTCTACATTACTATTTTCTATCTTATTTTTCATTCTATGATTTGTTTCGATACATACATAGACTATTGTCTTAAGATTTCTTCCTTTTGTCTATTTCTTACAGGTAGCCCAGAAGTGGGTATTATAATGGGCTCAAATTCTAATCTGCCAGTCATGATAGCTACTACAAAAATTCTCAAATCATTTAGTGTCTCATATGAGGTTGGTTTGTGAAGCCTATTTGAATTGCACACAATTTCCTGAAGAATAATTTTAAGAAATGCTTAAGTGAATGAAATGCAACAATATTTGGTACCACACATTTTGATAAGATATTTAAATTCTGGTTGTGTTGAATCTGCTCATTAAACACCTGATGGAATGGCAAAATATGCTAAAGAAGCCCATGGAAAAGGAATCAAAGTCATAAAAGCAAGTGCAGGTGGAGCAACACCCCTATCTGGTGAGTGAACCTCTAATGAATGAAATAATAATGTATAAAGTCATTTTTGGTTCACATCTCTAAAAAGAAACAAAATGTTTGATAGGTTCTTAAATCTTTATTAATGAGACAATTAAGTTATAACACAAGTATGATAGCTTCGATGACTACACTTACTGTTCTTGGTGTCCCAGTTCAAGGTTCATCACTGGATGAAATGGACTCCCTACTATCAATACTTCAGGTGTTTGAAATGCTAATTCATCTTTCATGTTTCAAATGGACCAAAAAATAGATTTTCATGACAAGAGACAAGATCGTGAAAGACCATATCCATCCAAATAAAAGAAGGATAGACTAGAAAAAAACTAGTCAAGTCCTACCACCAACAAAAAGACACTAAGAGCTACCATTCTTCTTTCCCATATATGAGATCGAATAGTCATATCAAAAGAGAAGACAAATTTAGATTTTTTTTCCTTTTTACAATAATCCAATCCTCTTTCATCTTTGTAGCCTCAACTTGCTAGAAAATGGAATCTAGTAATGGAGTCCCCACACAAATCAAAGAGCCAACAAAAACTAAGGAGACAAAAGCACCAATAGAAAAGGAACCATCATCCACTAAATAGATAGCACTAGAAACGCCTTCAAGAAGCATAGAAGAAACACTAATTGAGGCCTTATAAAAAATATTAGCAAAACCATAAATTTGAAATGGAACACTATTACTTGTTGAGCCTACAGAAAGAAAAGGACTAGTAGGAAAAATCAAAGAAGCAACAACATAACCAATAGTATAATGTTGAATTCTTCTCAATAGTATAATGTTGGAAAGAGTAATCTTCCCACTAAGAAATAGATTATTTAGACTTAAGGTAGTTAATTGTTGAAGTTCTCGAAGCTTGTTATTCAAATATGGAGATCAAATGTAAAACTAGTCATATGATATTATAAGTACAGGAATACAAAGCAAGGCACTAATGTTTACATAAAAAGTTATGGCATCAGATCTTACCTTATGTTATAAAGGTCATCAAGATAGAAGTATCGATAATAGCTTGCAGTGCTAAGCATGGTTTCTAGATTTTGATGGAGAGAAAATATCATTGTGAGCAGTGATTACTAGAGACATTATTATGCAACATAAATACAATACCATTGTTGATAACCAATAATTTGATTCTCCAAGTCATACATGGGGTATATATTGTCATAATCAAATATTAAATGTAAATCTTTAACTTCTTGATTTGTCCTTGAAGAAAGGTGAATGCATTCATTTGAACTTTAAATCTTTGAATGTACCAAATGATTTTTGTGAAGCCAATAGTTATTAATGGTAGAGGTAAGGTTAATTTCCATATGGAGAAATGGAAGCCAAGTGTCCATGGCTATGATCTTTGAGTGAGGTGCACTAGTGAGGAAACAAGGAATTTGAGTCATGATAGTATTCAATACTCCATCTACAATCATGGCAATCATCTGGTCCACACGAATAAGGCATGATTCACAATAGAGGTGCTAATTCACAAGGTCATAATTAGTAACAACATGACATATTTTAAAGAAATTTCTACATATGAAGGGGATCCCTTCATAATTGAAAGGTTGAATCCAACTACTCGGTGCCATGGCTAAGATTGAGCAAAAAATGGCAGAAAAATATGATAAGCACCTTGATTCCTTGCCTCTTCCTTGATTTTTGCCTCTTCTCCTAAACTTTTTGTGCAGCTCCCCCGCGTGCACTCCGTAGAATCTTTCAAACCAATGGAGATGAGAAAGATGGTGTTTACATCCGTATCCCAAGTGTATTCACATCCAAATTGAGATGCCCTATGAGCGATATACCTCCCACCCTCTGCGCTAATCTCCTCTCAATTTAACAAAATGCAATGAAATGGGCGGCCAAACCCTTATTTAAAAAAACAATGATGCAATGAAATAGGCAGCCAAACCCTTATTTAACAAAACAATGAAATGGGTGGGCGCAACTCTTTTTCATTTTGACATGGTCAACTAAGTGTTGGTCAAAATTTCGACCAACACGGGCATGGATTTTTTTTAAAAAAAGATAATTTTCCTTCCATATTGCGACCAATCTAAAACATTTTAATAAATGGTCACAAATTTTGGTTGCAAAATCACCTCAAATGTACTAGTCAATGTTCTAAAGTCCTTTAGCTAGGCGCACTTCTAATAGGGTGTTAAAATCCTTTAACAAGGTAGGATCTAACAATTCTTGTAAGCCTTTAATAGGAAAGGCTTTTTATAGGGTAGATCATTAGAATGATCAAAATATGTAACCTTAATAGGTGAACTTTATTGCTGCAATAGCGAAGAGTTGTGGGTGTCATCCCCACCCCAATTTTACCTTCTCATTGGAGTTTTTCTGGGTAATCATATCTGGTGTCAAGTGTTTATGTGGATGTATTTTCTTTACATGTTATTTCCATATTTTTATGCATGCAATTTTTTAATGTTAAAAGTTTTATTGGTTAAAGTTTGGTACTTCTGATTCACCCCCCCCAGAAGTGTGCTTCCCACTTGTAAATCCTAACAATTGGTATCAGAGTTGAGTTCTCATCAGGAGAAGCCTTACAACTTAGAGAAAAGATCTTGAGATGGAAGTCTAAAAGTTGGGAAAGACCATTGAAAATTAGGAGATTGAGATACACCTCTTACTACAACAATTGGATGAAGCCAAAAACACTTTGAGGAGTTTGCTAAAGAGAAGGAAAGAAATATCCATAGTTGAAATGACACCTAGTATAAGGAGATTGACACCAAAAATTTATTTTCAAATGGTAAATCATGTGAGTTTGATGCAACAATTGTAGATCTAATGGAAAAGAACAAATCACAAGATAAAGAGATAAAAAAATGTCAAGTTGGAACAAGAATCACAAGCAATACTGCTATGTAAAATGACTTAAAAAAAGAAGAAAGCCATTGAGGATAAGTTCATGATTGAAGAAGACAAAAGAATCTTGTCAAACAGATTGGAAGAAAAATTAGTAGAGTTTTCTAAGATCTCAAACATGCAATTTGATACCCTAAGCCAAATGATGAACACCTATCATGAGTTGAATGTTAAGGACATTGAGATAACTACATTGAAGTTGCAAAATGAGCAACTACAAAATGACCTAAAAAGAGAGAAAGAGTTTGTAGAAAGCTTCAAAAAGCCAAATGAAGCCATCAAGTACTTTGAGCAACTACTAAAATCCCCTAGATCTAGTAAAGACACATCAGGTTTGGGCTACACAAGCACTGAAGAAGCAGAGTCATCCAAGACTGCTGAACAAATGAATGACAAAGTTAAGAACTCAAAACCCACATGCCATTTTTGTGGTAAGAAAGGACATATAGCTAATGTTTAAAAGAATAATAATGGTAGTCAGAATGCCAAGCCACAGAATATGACACATTGTTACAAGTGCAACAAACAAGGTCATCAGGCACATGAATGCAAAACTAGAACCATGCATGCACCAAGATTTGAAGGACACTGCTACAATTGTCAGAAGTTTGGACACAAAACCTTTGAATATAGATCCAAGACCACATGGTCATCAAACAAAGGAAGAAGCCATGAAAATTCTTATAATTGGGACTACAATACAAGACATAACTATCATTACTATCAAGAGTATGGACACATCCTTGAGAATTGCATAAGAACACATTTTAGTGGAAGCTACAATAGATGGTTAAGCCAAACTACATGTTTTAGTTGTTTGAAGACTGGTTATATCAACAAGCACTGCCTAAGAAGATCAAAGGCACCTAACTCAAACTCAAACAAGGGAAAAGGCAATGTAGATGTTGAGAAAATTACAGGAGAGATGAATAAGACACAGAAGAAGAAAGATAGATGTGACACATCAAATGAAGGGATCACTTCACCTAAAGGGTCAAGTGGTCATGCTTCATCAAACTAAGAAAAAGAAGGTATGAGGTACTAATATTTAAATGCTTTATCATACATCAATTCCTAGAATAAGTTAGTACTAAAAAGGATAAATCAACATGAATAAAGATGCAAGGTTAAATCTTCAAAGTTTTCACATTGTTGCTGAGTAAGGAAAGTTCATTTCAAATGTCGAGTGAATGTTAGTATGTGCTGAGTTGTTTGCCAAAGCTAGTTGAAGTTGAGTGTGTAGCTATTGCCAAGTAAAAGGAAATTATTATTGAAGATGAGTAAGGGAAACTCTAGTGGATGTTGAATGTTGAAAAATCAATGGAAGCCAAGTGAAACAAAAATTGCATAAAGAGCTGAGTGGATAGCTGTATATGCACTAAGCAATAAATGCTATGTAATGAAGGGTATAAGGTTGAGTTTTTTATCATTTTTCATCATTGTGAACATAGAGTAAGAGTGTGAAGAGCATAGAAGTGATTTACAAGCAGAGATTGAAGCTTTTGTGAAGATTCTAGCAAAGATTCAGCATCATTTCATTAATCTAAGGTATTTCTCAAGTGTTGAGCTACGCAACTATGCAATTTTTACATCATTTGAAACCCTAGTTTTTAGAAATGGCATCTAGCTCTAGGAATCCCAAGGAAAAGGAACCATTTTAGGTTTAGTTGGTCAATAATGAAGTTAAACAACTAGATTTTAGGCCAACTCCTGAAGTCGCATACAAGAATGACCCTGTTGGTGCACTATCCATTATTCCACCTAAAGTTGTAATAGTGCAAGATGTCAAAAAGTGTTATAAATGTAAAGTCGGATCAATTGGTGATATGGAGATTTGGAAATCCTATGATAAACTATGTGAGAATAGGGTATTAAAGGAAGAATTTAAAATTGCTGAAAGGAAGGGCTTAACTTGTGCCCTAGATTTCCCTACAGTTTTCAAGATGGAGTGGATAAGAATAGTTTTGAGAAGAATCATGATGGATGCCTATGGTTGGAAGGTGGACCCATAAAATTGTCAAAGAGAATCATACATAGGGTAATAGGATACCCAAACCTAGAATGGCCAAAGACACTAAGGAGTGATTCAAAAGAAGCCATTGAAAAGAACACTAGGGCAAAGTGGAATAAAAGAGACATGACAATTGACATAATTAGAGATCCACTTGTAGAATTTGTTGTTAGGGTCATATCCCATAAATTCTACTAGTTAAGCTGACTAAACAGTGTACCATGCATTGTAGTTAATGTCGGATACAAACTTGTCAAGAAGGATCATACATATGATCTAGCAAAAATGCAACTACAACAAATCATGGAGAAGTTAGGAGCGATAAGAAGATCAAAAAGTGCTTAGTGTAAGTTTGGATCAATTTTGATATGCATATTTTTCTATGTTTAGAATGAATTCCCCTCTTATGGTAAGATAGGTTGGAAGACCAATAGGTCTATAACAGTACAAGTGAATGAGTACATAGAGTAGGTGGGAGCTAATTTTGAAGCCCTAATGACAAGCTATTTTGAGGACTTTAAGAAGTCCGTGAAGCAAAGGCTAAGGATTATAGTCTCCCTAGTGGATTGGCATATCAATGACATTTGTTTTTTAGTTGACATTGACTACACTTATATCCAAGCATTAGTACCAAGGGTGAGATGGCTAAGGCCATAAGGATATGAAATTAACATTGATGAGGCATTAACAACAATTGAAAAATTGCTTGTAGGTGAGATTGATAAAAGTGCAAAACCTTTTGGCACTTTTGATGTTGTGAAATCTAAAGTAGAAATGGAGTTGAAAACTACTTCAACTCTAAAGAAAAAGGAAAATTTGTTCAAAAAGCTTAAAGCCAAATTTGGTGAAGGGACAATAGAAGCATAATAAGATGATGATGAAGATGAAGAAGAAGAAGAATAGGGCCAAGAGCCACTTGCCTTAACACAAGGCATGGGAGAAGATGTTGAAGAGGAAGAAAGTGGTGAGGAGGAAGAGAAAGTTGAGGAAGCACCTACCAAGCCAAAGCCAAAGAAAAGAAAAGCTCAAAAACAACCTACAACTCAACCTAAGGGCAAAAAGACTAGTAAGCCAAGCCTAGCTAAGCCTACTACAAGGGCAAGTACAAGAGCCACAACTAAAGAAGCTAAGGAGCAAGAGAAGAAGAAGGCTACTAAGCAACAAGGTCTATCCAAGAATAAATTGAGAAGAAAATATGTTGCTTAATCTGACTCAGATGAAGAGAGAATAGAGACAGAAGACATAAGCCAATTTAGAGTGGTAAGTCACACCACCAAGTTTGATTAGAAAATATATGTGATAATGTTAAAGATAATGTAGACTTAATTGGCTTAAAGAGAAATGGTTGAAGAATTAGTCTACACCATGATGGCAAAGTTTAAGAACACTCCACTTGAACTTGACAATTCAATGCCCAAAGATTTGTATTATATTATTGAAAATAAATGGCATTATTGCCTCAATAAGGAGAGAGAAATAAGAGAGTCAAGATTGGCTCAAGTAATTCCTAAGCTCATGAAAGGGCAAATAACCAAGGCCGATAAGAAGAATGGGAGCAAATTTGTTCAAAAATATAGAGCTTTTGGCATTCTTCAGAACAAGATTGAAGATGTTGTCAAAAAGTCCACTCAAATGTGGAAATTGATTTATGGCCTAAAAAATGTCAAAGGAGAGGAAGATCCCTTTGAGGGAAGACATAATGGAGAAGAAGATGATAATGATAAGAAAGGTGAAGGCAAAAAAGAAAAGGAAAATGATACAGTGGAGAAGGAAAGTCAAAAAGATGATGTGGCAACTACTAAAGAGCAGCAAATAGAATAGAGTGTGCAAGACACACAATTGCCACCTCCAAGTCCTCCACATGACACATCCACACCTATAGATATAGTAAAAGTGAAGGATGTTCCTAACAACTCTGGTTAGAACATAAACCAATTGATTTCAAAGGATCTCAAGAAGATCCTTGACCAATCAACTCTACAAGCTTAATTATGCAATAATCTAGTATTGGTCAGTGTAGATGAGTTGTAGAAAGTAGTAGCTAACTTGACTAGGGATAAGATAGCAACATAGGAAACATCTTCTATCATCCCTATAGCTACAAGTGGACAACCTAAAGAGCAAGCCACACAAGATACATCAGCTAAGGTTGATTCCACAGATAAAGTCATGACAACTGCCAAGGAGCCAAAAAAAGATCAAACAAGACAGATGGATACTCCTGTTCCTACTGCACAAGTACAAGGTACACCACCATAGATAATAGTAATTGACTAAGGAAGATCAAAGGAGGAGAAGGAGACCCCAAAGGAAAAGGATCAAGAAGCAATTCAAACTTTGGTTAATCTACCAACCACTGGGACTCCCACAAGAATGCCTCAAAAGCTAAGCACTAAAGCAATACCACTTCAAATTTCAGCACAAAGCTCGAGCTCTACAAAGGTTGCAAGGGTATTTCACTATGGAGACCCTACACTATATGTAGAAATAGTCATTCTTAAGTATGACTATGCAATCATGAACATTGATTAGATCAATGAAGTGTAAGAGGCACTAGAGAGGAAAAAGAAGTAGGAGATACTCATAAATGAGTATAAATAGAGGCAAGCACTAATTAAAATAAAGGATATCTTCTTAGATGCCTTTAGACTTCAATCACCTAATGAAACAAAGCCCATTATGGAGCAACTTTCAGAAATAATGGACTAGGTGCAAAGTGAAGACCATGATACCAATGCAAAACTAATGGAATGGTAAAAAATGAAGTTCCAAACAAAGGTGAATAAAAGAATATCTAGTGAGATAGCACTATAATAGGTAGAGCTAGCTAATAAACTTGAAAAGGTGAAGATAGTACTTGAGAATATCTTCTCACTATACACAAAGTTGTGTGATCCATCAATTTTCACACATGGAACTAGCCAAAGAATAATGAGCTTGGAAAGAAATTTAAAAATATCAAGCATGCAACTACCAAAAGATCCAACTCAAAGTGAGAAGCATTTTCACACAACGCTTCACACATAAAAGGAACTAGATGTACTGACAATAGAAGAGGCCAGCACTAGAGCCAAATTAGTTTAGATTCAATCCACCCTAACCCCTCACATGGAAATTTTACAAAAAGAACTAGCCTATGCAAAAAATGTGATAAAGAAAGATCCAAATCTTTCAACATTAGATGGCTTAGTTTACCTTGTAGCAAAGACATCCATCCAAATTAAATCCCTAGAAGTTTCAATACAAAATTGGGATGCTACTCTGAGAATTGTAAAGGAAGTGAACAAAACCTTCTTGGAAAAATATTTAGTTAGTGTATAGACCCTTTGATATAAGTGTCAAAAAGGGGGAGAAATTAAAAGAAAAGGGGGAGAAATTGAAATGCTAGAAGGACACTTAATCTGCAAGGGGAAACATATGAAAGGGGGAGCTAAAATGAAAAAGGGAGTGATAAAATAAACAAAGAAAAGAAAGGAGAAGAGCAAAAATAGGAATAGGGCATAATAGGGTACAATGGATAAAGAGTATCAAAATTTCGAATAAAGATAAGGAGTATCCGCAAAGAAAAAAAAATCTATTCAAAGAGATTTTGGATACAAAAAGGCACATCAACTTAGGGGGAGATATAAAATTTTAAAGTATATAGTTCTTCACAAAATTTTATACAATTTTGAAGTTGTTTATATATGCCAGACATAATGTATATTATACTCAAGGAGATTAGTTTCATCATGTATAGTTAAGTGTTTTTGACACTCATGTCAAAGGGGGAGATTTTTGATCTCCGAATGGTTTTGACAATTGAGTGTCAACACACTTAAGAAATTTTCTAAGTTAATGCTGAGTATAATATAGATGCTAAGTTAGAATATGTGTTGAGCAATAATTTCAACAAGTGTTGAGTCATTCAAATGACGAGAAAATAGATAGTGCCGAGCAAGTTTCAAATGGAAAGTGAATAGATGCCAAGCAAGTTCAAGTGTCGAGCTAGAAAAAAATTTAGTATGTGTCGAGCATCAGTAATTAGCAATTGCCAAGCTATACAAAATCAACATAAGAGGTTGTGCCTTCACAAACTAAGATGTAAACCATTTTTAAGTTGACATATGGATAAATCTCGAAGTATTAAAGATAAGATCAAATCTATTTGATTCCCTATGTAATCAACATGCAAAGAATGAGACAAATAGAAGGATTTGAGCAAGAAAGTTGGATGAATCTCAATCATAGATTCCATACCTAACCCTAAGTCATGAAATATTTTTAAGGAGAGATGAAGCCCCAAAATTCATAGAGAGTGTGTGAGAGAATGCATGCAAGGAGAAAAATGCTAGAAAAGTTTTGAAGGAAGTGAAAGGGGTGAATTGACTTAGAAGAAGGACAAATTTGCATAATTAGTTAATAGAAAAAAGGATAAAGGTTACAACATTTTTCATACCAGATCAATGAGGATCAAATTGGATAGAAAAAGGATCTAAAATCAACAATATCAAATTATAAGTACATCAAATCAAACATTCTATTGTACTCTCTAACAATTGTTATAGTAGAATGAAATCCTATGAACTTAGGTTGGTTTAACAACAATTGTATAAAGCCTTTAATAAGGTGACATTCCAAGTGAGTGTTCTAAAGTCCTTTAGCCAAGCACACTTCTAATAGGGTAGGATCTAACAATCTTTGTAAGCCTTTAACAAGGTAAACATTTCACAGGGCAGATCATGAGAATGGTCAAAATATATAACCTTAACATAGGTGAACTTTATTGCCGTAGTAGTGCAGAGTTGTGGGTGTCATCCCCATCCTAGTTTTACCTTCTCATTGGAAGGTTTCTGGGTAATCATATCTAGTGTCAACTATTTATGTGGATGTATTTTCTTTACATGTTATTTCCATATGTTTATGCATGCAATATTTTAAAGTTAAAAGTTTTATTAGTTAAAGTTTAGTACTTCTAATTCACCCCACTCTCAAAAGTGTACTTCTCACTTGTAAATTCCAACATTTGATACATTCTCATTATTTTACATCTTGAATGATTATTTAGGTGCACTAGCTTGGCACAATTTATGGATTACCATGCACACAATAGAAGTCAATATGACATTATGTGAATTCTGGTAGATGGTTTTATATTTAAAGAGATAGAGAAAACATGGCCACACTTTAAAGAATCTCATAATCTCAAGCTTTCATTGGCAGTGGACGATGTCAATCCATTTGGAAATATGAGATCTATTTACTCAGTGTGGTCTACTTTTGTTATGAACAATAACACTCCTCCTTAGATGTCCATAAAGAGGGAGCACATAGTATTGTCAATTATTGTACTAGATATTTTTTCGTTTAATAATTATCTAAATTAATTTATAATAGTGCATCAAAATGGTCATAATAATTATGTAATATTTTTGTTCACTCAATTACTAAGTAAGTACAAAGTGAAAGATATGAACATTTATATTGAGCCCCTTATTGATGAGTTGTTGAAGTTATAGAATGGGATCACTATGTATGAAATCTCTAGACTAATAAGACAAAGACAATTTTAATTCCATGCAATGCTTATATAGACAATACATGATGCCCCTAGGCTAACTCATTTTTGCGGCATGTTATATTATTAAAGTCACATATTTTTGGTCTGTTATAGTTTTTACATATTATTTTTGTATGTTTAAGTTGTGCATGATAATTGTACATGATATTTTAGGTCTTCAGACAAAGAGAAAATTTGCATGTCCATTTTGTGGTTTGAAAATGAAATCTTATCATTCAAGAAATTTAGGAAAGTAGGTGTTTGATGAGTTTAGATACTTTCTCCACAATAATCATAAGTATTAAATTACTAAAAGATATCTTTTTTAATGGGAAAGAAGACACAACATCAAAGTCATGAAGAATAACACCTCTTCCATGGAAGTTGGAATATGATTGACTAAATTGTTGAGGTAATGTCCAACTTCCTATAGTAATAGAAAGTTATCTCACTCAATTTAGTAGATTACTATACTACAAGAATCTCCCAATCATGTATTTGTTTGAAGCTATGCATATTGAAAAGAATGTAATAGAGACACTATGGATAATATTGGATGGAAGGCATGATAGATAAAAAATTGCCAAAATTTATAATGATATCCATGAATCCAATCATGCACTAAATTTTTTTATTAAATCAAATAGTAATAGAGACCACATAAATACGATTTCCCTTCCTTGGTTACTAATGGAGAAACAAAGTGATGCATTAAAAGAAGTCATTAAAAAAAAACAAAAAATTTCACATGATTTGCTAAAAATATAAGCAATCTTGTATCAAAGAAAGGTGATTTTGGGCCAAGGTTGAAAACATATGATTGGAATACCTTTGTTAAGGTAAGTCATGTTCTTTATTTACAATATATTTGTAAAATTGTATGTACTACCTATTGTATTATTTTATAATATATTGAAAAGATTATTTTTTAATAATTGTAGTACATCGTACCTCTATCCCTTGTTAGAAAGAATAAACCATCAAGATAACTGAGAGAGGTGGGGTGATTTATTTATCCAATAATTAAAACATTTATCCACCTTAAACAATCTTATTCATTCAACCAAAGTAAAAACTAACCATACAAAGATACACATACAAAATTACACCAGATATATTAACTAGGGAGACCCTAGTGGGAATGATGCCCACATGATGATGTACTGATATAAATATACCTTGTTAGAGGATGGACCCCATTAGGAATCTATTAAAATGTTTAGTACATATGAGTCCCTGTTAGGAGACTTTGAATCCCTATTAGGAGATTCCAGCCCTGCTAGGAGTTGTAGAAGATAGAAGTACCCACTATCCAAATAGCTTCTAGGGCAAGATCATCGAACTCACTGTCCAACTGATCTCTCAACTATTTATTTTAGAATAATTATATGTAATTTACTTTAACTTCTTTTCTCTATCCTGTCAACTGGACCAATCATTGTCAGACCTTGTAGACCAGGTCAAAAACCTCAGATCCAAGTATCCAACTTTGGATCACACAATAAAACTTTAGTAACTAAGGTTCCTTTACTTTTTCTCTTCTTTTCTCAAATTTGAATTTCACTCTTCATGTTTCTTACAATCACTTCACATGCATAGTCATGATAAAGGAAAATCCTTCCTTTATATCAAATTCATAAAACAATTCCCTAAATCGGGTGTTAAACCATCTCAATTAATTATTATAGAGCCACATTAAGAACACGTCACACTTAGCAATAACATTAATCTTTCAATTTTAAAATTAAATAACTTTTGTATTAGTGTCATTATGATGAGAAAACTTAGCCACGTCATCATCAACATGTCTTCTCCACATATATAACTTTGGCTTCTCAGAATAACAAATCTACTAAGAGATATAACAAGTTTACTAGAACAAGCCTCTATATACTCTATCTCAGAACCGTCATCACCAAAACTTGGATAACTTCTTCCAAACTTAATATCTTATGCTTTCAAGGTTAGCTTCATATACTAGACACATGGTATGATCTCCTTTTAACCTTGCTACTAAAAATGCTCAACTATCTATCTGTACCAACTTGATCTTTCTGTTGTTCTTCTATTAGATACTATAGAAAACTACTATGTTGACATCAATGACAAATACAATCATGAATGTAAAATATCATCATGATAATGATCCAATCATATTTCCACAATACTCCCCCATAGGAATATCATCAGCATTCATGCTTCCAACAATCTCCCCGTTCGGCATTGATAGCAACATAGATGAAAACATCTTGTTCCAAGAATACCAACTACAAAAGACTATTAATCTCTTCTTTTCAAATCCTCTTCATCAATCATTCTCCCATGCTAAACTTCTTTCCAACTCATTTTTTGAACATGTTGTACTTATTTTTCATGGTAAGCTTCTCCCCCATTGACATCGATGTCAAAGGTTTCAACAACCAATAATCTCTGTAAAAACTATTTCTAACTAGCTTAAGTGTCCAAAGACACTATTCAAAAACAAAATCCAACAAGAGTTATAGATAACTCTATCCATCACAAATACTTTCCCATGTAGGAATCATCAGCGTTTAGTCCAAACAAAAATAGTTCTCTATTACACTGGACTGATGCACTCTTGCATCAAATATTTTGATGTAGGAAGGGGCATAACCCCTAGCATACCTCGCAAATAGTTAAAGTCTCTTTGGGAAGAGGCTTAGTGAAGATATCTACAATCTACTCTTTAGTGCTCACATACTCCAATCTAATTTCTTTTTCTGTAACTTTTTCTCTCAACACATGATACTTGATAGAAATGTGCTTAGTCTTAGAATGCAACATTGGATTCTTAGACATATTTAATGTGCTTGTGTTGTCACAATGTATGACAACAAGTTCAATAATTTCTATCCTTATATCCTTTAGCATCTATTTCATCCAAATAACTTGATTACAATTGTTTACTGCTACAACATATTCTTCTTCCATTGTACTTTGTGAAGCATAATCCTGCTTCTTTCTTAGCCAAGAAACCAATCTTCCTCCAAGAAAGAAGGCTCCACCACCGGTGCTCTTTCTATCATCCACACTACCTACTTAATCAACATCAGTATAAGCACATAAAGTGAAATCATTAGATCTATCATACCACAATCTAAACTCTGGTGTTCCTTTTAGATATCTAAATATCCATTTGACTGCTACAAAATGTGCTTCTTTAGAGTCAGCTTGAAATATTCCAACAATTCCAATTGCATTTTCTATATCCAGCCTTGTGTGAGTCAGATATTGAAATCCTCCAATCATAGATCTATACTTTTTCTACTAAATAGTAGGTGTCTCATCTTTTTTAGATAACTTGTGTCTAGTTACCATAGGTGTTCCAATGGCTTTACATGTTTCTAAACCAAACATTTTCAGTAAATCTTTCAAATACTTAGTCTGAGAAATAATGATTCCTTCTTTATCCTACACAATTTTTAATCTTAGAAAATATTTCATCTCTCCTATCATGCTCATTTCAAATTCCTTCTTCATTTCTTCTACAAACTTATCAATTTCATCATTATTTCCTCCAAATATTATATCATTAACAAATATTACCAAGATCATCAATCTATCATCATTTTTTTTCCAATAGAGATTACTGTTTGCCATACCTTTGCTATATCCAAGCTTTGTTAAATGCTTTTCCAACCTTGCATACTAGGTTTTAGGTGCTTTCTTTAGTCAACATACTATGTACTTGTCATCTGTCAAAGGACAACCTTTAGGCTGCTCTATGTACACCTCTTCTTCAAGTTCTCCATTTAGAAATACTTACTTGACATCCATCTGATATACTTTAAATTTCTTATATGCTACATATGCTAAGAATAACCTTACTACTTCTATTCTTACCACAAGAGTATAGGTCTCATCATAGTCTATTCATTCTTGTTGTGAGTAACCTTTACATACCAATCTTTCTTTGTTCCTTACAACTTCACCTTGTTCATTCATCTTGTATCTGAATACCCATTTAGTTCTTATCACATTCTTGTCTACTAGTCTGGGAACTAATTCCCATGTCTCATTCTTTACTATTTGATCCAATTCCTCTTTTATAGCTTATTTTCAATAGTCATCTTTACATGCTTCATCTACATTCCTAGGTTCAACTTGAGATATCAAACATAGTTCTTCATTGATTTTGCTTCTTGTCATCACACCTTTATCTATGCTTTTGATGATCTTCTCGAGTGGATGATTATTTGTCATATTCTTACCCAAAGTAGGAGTTTCTATCCCAACTCTTAGCTCTATTGAAGGTTCTAAGCTTTGTTCCTACCTTGGCCCTCCTTCATTTTGCAAATCATTGTTAGTCTCAAAGAATACTTCATCATTCCTTGGTTTAGTAACAACATTCTCATCATCTTAATTGTAATCAAGTATTCTTTCTTGTATTCTAAATTTCTCATCAACTCTTAAATTATCACTTTCCATAATGGTCTTAGTTCTCAAATTATAACATTTATAAGCCTTTCTTTTCAATGAATAACCAAGAAACATACCTTCACCACTTCTAGCATCAAACTTACCAATATCATCATCTCTTTTGATATAACACTTACTACCAAAATTTTGAAATACTTAACTATAGGTGATTGACCAAACCATAATTCATAAGGCATCTTGTTTGTGTTTTTTCTGACTTGCACTCTATTCATAGTGTAAACTATTGTATTCATAGATTCTCTCCAAAATATCTTGGATACATCATTCTCATCTAACATAGCTCTTGCTACTTCTGTTACTAATTTGTTTCTTCTCTCTTCTATACCATTCTGTTTAAGGGTTCTCGAAGATGATAACTATCTTTTGATTCCATTAGCTTTACAAAAGATGTTAAACTCATTTGAAGTAAATTCTCCTCCTCTATCTGATCTTAAACATTTAATCTTCATGTTTGATTCATTCTCAACTCTATTCTTGAATATCTTGAACTTATCAAATGCCTCAAATTTTTCTTTAAGAAATACAACCCACGTCATTCTAAAAAAATTATCAACTAAAATCATGAAATACTTTTCACCATTTAATCCTTTAGTCTTCATAGGACCACAGAGATCTGTGTATAAAATCTCCAATTTTTCTGTAGTAGTAAACTTCTTGTTGGGAAAAGAAGTTCTATTATGCTTTGCCAAAGACTCCTTCCAAATTGTGTTAGTAAGCTTTACAATCTTAGGAAAATCTCTAACTGCAAACATACTACTAGTCTTTACAATATTGTCAAAGTTTATATGAAAAATCTCTTATGCCTTAACCAACTATCATCTACTTTTGCAACCAAACATGTCATTTCAATGGGATTCAACTAAAATAAAATACCTCTAGATCTGATTCCTATTCCAACTACCTTCCCTCTTTCTCTCTGATCATGCTTGTCTTCTCTATGAACTACAACTAATAACCTTTGTCCACTAGTTGTCCAACACTCAAAATATTGTGCTTCAAACCATCAAAATATACATCCTTAGTGTTAGTATTAGCATCATGAGTTATATATCCAATACCTTTAACTTGTCATGCTGCATTGTTTACAACTTTGATAATGCCTCCATCATGACTTTTGAAGTTAACAAATTTATTCATATCACTAGTCATATGATGTGAACAACCACTATTGATTATCCAATCAGATTTGTTTTCAACTTGTGATACTAAAGCCATTTTCTCTATACTTTCTTCTTTAATAGCTAGAAATCATCAATAGTACTTACTACTTGCTCATCAGAATCATCTTCTTCATTTGCATACAAAAATTCTCTATCTCTTCTAAGTTTGAAATAACCTCTATACTTTTTCTCTCTTTTAGGACATTTAGATGTATAATGACCATATTCATTACATGTCCAACATTTAAAGACTTTCTTACAATCTTTTTCTCTTCTTACCGGAAGGGTTATTTCTTCTTCAATCTTTCTATCCTCATTAGTTCTACTACTGCTAGCAAAATCTCCTCTAGCACTTGTGCTCCTTGATAAACTAGTCGAATATTCAAGGCACTAAAAGTTGTTTTTGTTCTGGTTAATTCTTTGGACTATCTAAGATCATTCTCAATTGACTCAAGTCTTCCAAGAAATGTCATCTTTGTGAAATATTTGGTACAAGAGATCAACAATTGTATCATTTGAGCTGCTAGCTTAAATGGTGGTTTTAAGCTCTTTAATATCTTCCATATAACCTCATCATCTTTTTTGGTTCCTCCTCGAGATCAAATACCCACAATAATTTCTAATAATTTGCCTAAAAATTTTCTTATAGATTCATCTTCCATCATCTTAGCATCTTGAAATGTACAAATCCAACTTTGTAACCTCAATTTCTTAGAATGTTCATCACCTTAAAAACTATTTTCCAAAGCTTTCCAAATCATATGAGAAATTACAAGTGACTTTACTTGATTGTACTCAATGTCAGGAAGTGAAGACAATAGTGCTTCTCTAGCTCTGATGTCACACATGAAAAGATCTCTTTCTTCCTCATACAAGATTACAAATCTTTCTCAACAATAATTGTCCTTTATGATTTTGTGACGATCTAATATCCTGGACCCATGCACAACAAATGTATCTTCATATTTTCCTTCCAACTATCATAATTTGTTCCATCAAACTTCAAACTATTTTTCCTAAATATGTTCACCATGGATCTCCCAAAGTTGTTAAACTTTGTCTTCAAGGACTTGAAGCTCTAATACCAATTGTTAGAAACAATAATCCACCAAGATAATTAAGAGGCGGGGGGGGGGGGGGGGGGGGGGGGGGGGCAGTGTGGGGGGTGAGTCTATTATCCAATAATTAAAACATTTATCCACTTCAAAAAATCTTATCCATTCAACCAAAGTAAACAACAACCATACAAAGATACACATACACAATTACACAAGATATGTTAACTAGGGAAACCCTTGATTAGAGGGAAAACCCCTATGTGAATGATGCCCACAAGATGATGTACTAATATAAATATTTATTGTTAGAGGATGGACCCTATTAGGAGTCTATTACAATATTTAGTACATATGAGTCCTTGTTAGGAGACTTTTAATCCCCATTAGGAGATTCCAACCCTGTTAGGAGTTGTGCCAACACTATTAGGAGTTGTAGAAGATAGAAGGACCCACAATTCAAATATCTTTTGGGGCAAGATCATCGAACTCACTGTCTAACTAATCTTTCAACTATTCCTTTTAGAATAATTGTATGTATTGTACTTTAACTTCTTTCCTCTATCCTATCAACCAAACCAATCACTATCAGACCTTGTAGACCAGGTCATAAACCTTAGATCCAAGTATCCAACTTCATATCACACAATAAAACATCAACAATGAAGATTCCTTTACCTTCACTCTGCTCTACTCAACTTCACATTTCACTCTTTGTGCTACTTACAATCACTTCACATACATACTCATGATAAAGGAAAATGTCCTTCCTTTATATCAAATTCATAAAATAATTCCTTGAGTCAACTATTAAACCTTCTCAATTAATTGTTATAGGACCACATTAAGAACACATTACACTTAGAGATAACATTAACCTTCCACCTTACAACTTAAATAACCTTCTGTACACATGTCATTATAACAAGAAAAATTAGCCACACCATCAACAACAAGTCTTCTTCACATCTATAACTTTGACTTCTCAAAATAACAAATCTGCCAAAAGATGTAACAAGTTTACTAGAACAAGCCTCTGTAAACTCTATCTCAGAATAGTCATCACCAAAACTTGCATAACTTCTTCTAGACTTAATATCTTATGCTTCCAAGGTTAGATTTGTATACTAGACACATAGTATGATCTTCTTTTAACCTTTCTATTGGAAATGCTCAGCTATCTATCTATAACAACTTGATCTTTCTATTATTCTTCTATCAAATACTACAAAAAAAAATTATGTTGACATCAATGACAAACACAGTCATGAATGTAACATATTATCATGATAATGATCCAATCATGTTTCCACAATAATCCCCCATAGGAATATCATCAGTATTCATGCTTCCAACATCTCTCCCATACTAGTTTGACAATAGTATTAAAAATGCTATATATGATCTTGGAAAATACATGATGTAAGGAGTGTTATTTCTTGGAAAATATATGACCTTGGTCAAAATGATTACCAAAGATTTGTCAAAATTTTGACCAATGCATCGACTAGGATGTTGTTGTGGGTTTAGCATCTTGGCCAATCAAGGGTTGGCATTGGTCAAACTTTCAACCAATCATTGGTTGAAATTTTGACCAATGTAACAACCAAGAGGTTGTCGTGGGTTTGACATCCTAGTCAATCAAGGGCCAACATTGGTCAAACTTTTGACCAATATTTGGTGAGAATTTTGACAAATGCATCAACTAGGATGCCATAGTGGGTTTGTCATACTAGTCAATGCTTTGGTTTACATTTTAACCAAACTTGGTTAAAATATTGACCAGTGGTCTTCATAACAAGGAAATCCATTTTGACCAAATGCATCATCACAATTCTGACACCTACAAGACTTAGTCAAATTTTTGATGAAAAAAATAGTTACAAAGCAATTGGTCAAAAATTTGACCAACACGAGTAAAAAATTTGACCATTTTTTGTCAAAATATACTAGTGTGTAAAGACTTCTATCGAAGGGAAGAGCACATATTGATTCTACAAAAGAAGTCTTCAATTGTTCTTTGGAAACTTGTAATTGAACTAGTTGATTTTTGAGCTCTCACATTTCTTCTCTCAATATTTCAGCTTTAGTAGGTTCTCATTGTTGGAATATTCTTTTTACATCAAAGTCATGAGGGAGTTTTCATCCCTTAGCTATCATATATTGAAAATATTGGTCACCATTTTGTTCTAAGGCTTTTAGCATTAGCCTTTGGTTAACCTCATCTTGTTGAAATCTCATAAGATCTTCATTAATTATTTCATTATTGACCTCACTTTCATAATGTGACTATGAGTGTCTAGGCATTGATGGACATGCTCGTGCATTTATTCTAAAAGATCTAGGTGGCGTTTTGTTTCCATTATTTCCACCAAGAGGAATGTTATTAAAAGAATTTTTATAGTAACCATGATCATGTCTATTTTCAATGTTATATGCATGAGCATCATCCTTAGCTTGATGATAGGATCTTTCTCTAGTGGCCATATGCATAGCTTCTTGTAGTTTTTCTTTTTCTTGGCACACTTGTTCTTCTGGGTGACATTTCCTCTCTTCAGGATGCATGGTGAGTGACACACTATCTTCAACCCTAGGTGTATCAAAGGGCATATTGAACGGGTTCTCAAAGCTATAGAGTAGTTTATGCCAAGTGTTAGCCTCTTGCGACTTACTAGAGATAGGTTCTTCCACATAATGTTGTTCATGAGAATGCCTAGTTGAAGTTATTAATTGTTCAAAGGTAAAAGAAGTATGACTTCCTTGACTGACTTGGAGCCTAGTCACAACTAGCATGTGAAGATATGTCTTTTTCTAATAGGATGTTGTTAAGATTTTCAAATTTGGAGCTTGTATGGTCAAGATGATCACTTGTCAAAGATAGAATAAATGAGTGGCTTGTGAAGAGTGCTCAAGAAATTATAATACTAATGAATCAAGCCAAGAAGATGAGTAAGAAGCTCAATATGAAGTAGGTAGAATAGAAAGCTAACCAAATTTACACAAGTGATCATTAGTAACATTTTTAGCTCATATATGAAAACTAGACCCATCTTTTCAACTTAGAATAGTACCCAACATAAAGATTTTAGACTAGATTTGGGTAGGACAAAGTGATGACACCCCTAAATCAACTATGACACAATTTTGAATCAGCTTTGGAAGCAATAAAGGATGATCAATATTTCTTAGAAGACCAATGATACAAGGTCAACAACAATTATCATACAATAGACCTTTCTATAGTTGGACAATACTTTTCACTCAAGTAATACTTTTCCTTAAGCAGTGCAATAAAATTTACAAGGAGCTTATGATAGAATTTACAATAGGCATGCAATTTTTTGACACGTGTGAAATATCGCATGATATTTCTTAAAAGATTGTGTGATAAAGGGCCAATGAAGTGTGAAAAATGCAATTTAAGGCTTGAAAACCCAATGTTTTAGTTTGGTTTTTTGAACTTCTGAGACCAGAATGTAGTGTAGATAGTATAGGACTTTAGTTTGTAGTAGAGAACATCACAGTTTGAAAATAGTAAGGAAGAATTCACATGTCTCAAACAGTTGGATAAGGGAAAAAGAAACCTTTCCAACACAAGCAATTGGGATATGCAAAAGAAAAATTCCTATGAATGATAATAAGATGTTTTATGTTTAAGAATGTTTACATAGGTTTTTCCACATTTGAGGACACATGCCAAGCAATACTACCTAAGGTCACAGTTCATTACTCAACACCTTGGGCCATTATTAATGCCCCTTCACCTCATACCAAGTTATTTACCATGATGGATTTTGGCTTTGTTATGGAGATGCCATTGGCACAACCAAGGGGACACAAATGGTGAGTGTAAAATCTTGGGGTGATTTGAGTAATCCACTAGGATTGGTCCTTGCACCAAGATGTTGAGCAACAACACAAAGTAGCTTCTATCCTATGATGTTTAGAAAGGGCTTCCATTCATAGCACTTCCCTTCTCCTAATACAGGAAACCTTACCTTGCGGCAAGTAATGAACCTCATAGCGACAAGAGTACCTTAAGCATTCTTTCCTAGCATTTTTCTCATAGTCCTAATCCCACAAGTACTCACACTAAGTGAAGACAAACACTATGTCTGCCACAGTTTTGTGTCCTTGATAGCTTTGAGTTTATAGTGGGTTAAAATAGACGGGTTCTCTTGTCCTCACTTGGGTCATTCCTCTTGATCACTCAAGAGAATGCCCTCTAAAAGATTCTAGACTACACAAAATTGATCCACTTTTGGAGGTCAATATTTCTAATTCACCTCAAGGGTGAAGAGCATACTCTCATATTCCAATTTTTTTCCCCAAACACACTAAGAAGCTCAATTATCACACTTACTTTCAAAATCTAAGGGTGGGTCAAGATTTTTGATTCACCCCAATGGTGAAGAGCATACTTTCCTATTACCAAAAGATCCTAATCACAAGTTTTATGTGCCTACAAAAATGAACAACTAGTATAATGCTGCACACGAAATAAAGGAAACACAAGCACACTTGTTTATTTGTATTTATGTTTTTAGGAAACCCTACAAACAAGAATTAGTAGCCTCTTAGCATTGAATCTTTGACATGCATTCTTTTAAGGAAAATTTTCAAGCATTTTTAGAGAAACCCTACAAATAAAAATATTGCTCCAACAAAGGGTTAGTCCAAAATAAGGTAAAAACCCACAATAAACCTTTTTAAGATAGTAATGAACTTGAGAAACCTAAAAAATGAAATACCAAAGACGTGAAATTGACCAAATAACTCAAACAACAACAAGTTCCAAGCAGGGTGCTAGATTTTTTTTTTATGGAGTATCGTATGATAATTTTTAGTATACGAGGATGATACTTGTACTCTATGCAATATTTTTTATCATACCCATGTGATAGAACTTAATATACTGATGTGTCAGACTCTAGTATAAGCATGCATTAATTTAACTTTAAAGTATCACAATACAATACTGAGTATTATCGTACGATATTGATAAAGTATTGCACGATAATTATGAATTTAGAAAAAAAGTGCAAAAAATAGAAAGCAAAAATGCAAGACAAAAATGTAATAGAGAGACAAAACTAAGATGTCCTTCCCCATGGTGGGTGCCAAAAAGGTATACTAGAATTGTGCACATCTTTAAACCCTTCTATCCAAGGCATTTCATGGATTAGAGAACTCCCTAGTCATAAAGTGCAAGAGGCATACAAAATAAGCATGAAGAGAGCTCTCAAATGAGCCTTAGAGATGCAACCCTTGCTAGTAAACCACAAAGTGGGAGATTCTTGAGACAAGAACAAGAGTGCTAGTGTGCACATCGAGTGGGTTAAAAGAATGGGGTATTTTATTTAATTAAAAGGGGACATGTTATTTTAATCAAATATGGACTTAGGATATTATAGTCAAAGTATAGGTTTAAATCATTTAATAAATTGACTTTTAGTAATTTGGCCTAGGAAAATGATTAAATGATTTAGCCAAAATGTTGAGAAGGGGGATAATAGTCTAGATGACCATTTTTACATGATTACAATTAGTTGTGATAATGTTATGTTATTTTATGTTTATTGGATTTTAGCTAGGATGGAACTAATATATGGATTTCATTTTGAAAACTAGAAATTTCATTATGTTCTAAATGATTTTCAAATAACTTATATGTGAATTGAATTATGAAAGTATTTTGGAAGTGAAGGATTATTGAAAATTAGAGTATGTCAATGTTTAATTTAATCATGTAAAATTATTTTGGATATTTGATTTCCCTGGACTAACGATGCTCCAGTTTAGTATGGAGGGAATTGAACCATGAAATTTAATTGGAGAACCAAGGCCCAATCTTATGTGAATACAGTAAAGCCAAGGTGAATCTTTTGGAAGATTCAAAACCTCATTTTGATGTGTTTTATTTTGTAAATGTGAATTGTATGTGTGCAATATATTTAAATTCATGTGCAATCAGAGACATGTCATTGTGATGTGTAATGTACCTTAATGTGTCACTTGATACTTGTAATGTCCATGCGTAGATGACATGTCATTTAGGGTTTTAGGCATGAAGTCACTTAACCTAAACTTAAGCCTCACTAAGTAGTCAAGTTAAATCCACTTGGGAAAGCATTAGGAGAGGTCACTATCATGTTGAATTTCGAATTCAAACTTGATAGAGACTTTAGAGGACCTAAAAGTGGTCCCAAGGTGTCATTTTAGTGGAAATAAGTTACCCACATGATATTATAACATGTTAGGGGTCTAAATTTCACCATTTAAGTGTCTAGATAATTTTGGAGACCCTCTAAACAATCCATTCATTAACCAATTCGAAAATGGAGATGTCCCATGACTTTTTCCCTCACCTTCACACTTGGTCAAGGTTTTATTTTTAGTAGGGAAAAGAGTGTAAGAGATAGTGGACTTTATGTTTTTTCCAAAAGTGACTTAGTGCTTGGGATAGTGAGTTGAGGCCTTTTTAGAGGGCTTGTGACAAACTAGTTGAGTGTTCACCCACTCTCCAACATTGGAGACACTTCGAATTTGGAGAATTGGAATATAAGGGAACGGGGAGCTCTACTTAACTTTCATTGCCATTTGCTTGGACCAAGGTTGGTGTTTCATGCCTTGAGTTTATTCTTACATTGAAGCTTGATGGATATAAGTATTAAAATTATGTTTATGTAGGGTTGTAAATGCATATTGTGTAAAAATTCTATTTTATTGTGTTGAAGAAGTATGATGTATTGTTTCATTTTTTTCTTCTTGATCTCCCTTGTTTTTTTGAAATGAATGTTGTTTTGGGGTGTGAAGGCTTCACTCACCCTTGGGAGGGAAGAGAAGCATTGGGTTAAGGGGTTAGTTGGGCTTAAAAATGTAGTTAAGAGCCTATTCTCTTGTATAGAAGAGAGATTTCATGGAGTATGGGCTCCATTTAAAGCCATAGCATTGATATTTATGCTTTGGGGGTAATAAGGGAAGTTTTTGTGGAGAAAATGGAGATTTCATGGATCGTGGGCTCTATTGATACCATTGTATTGATATTGTGTTTTGGGGGTGATAAGGGAAGTTTTTGAGAGAAGATTGTATTGTGAAAGCCTTGAAGAGGCATGGTAAATTTCAATTATGTGATTGTATTGATATGACAAATCTCCTCTTAAAGAGCCCACCTTCACCCTATGTTTATGATTCCATTTGTGAATCATTCTGAAGCCATGGATGGGAAATTTTATGTTGTAATTGTGTTGTCCATGCATTTGTGAGCTTGCTTGATTGTAACCCATTTGATTCTTAGTTCTCCTAACCCAACAAGTGTCCTCCATGAGGCCTAGGATGGGAGGTGAGCCTCCATGGTTCTTGTTTTAAATGTATTTGCAAGTTTTTGTGCTCAATGGTATTGAATAGAAAGAAATGGAGGATGCATATGCATGAGGGTAAATATGGGACCTATCCTTAATCCAAATTTCCAAAAGGAAATATCGAATTTCATTAATAAAAAAGAAGTGATCAATACACAAATGAATCAAATGATGGAGAATATGAAGAAAGGAGGAAATCTTATAATCTACTATAGAAAGTAAGTACTCAAACTATTGAATGAATAGAAGAAAAATAGTAACCTAAAAGTAGGGAAAATCTAGAAAATGATGATTTTTGATGTCTATGCATAGTTTTGGCAAATTCTACAACCTGCTCCAAACTAGAAATGCTGAGATGGAGAAAACGGGTAGAAAACTTTTATCTTTTTGAAAGTAGGTCAACCTTGACTCAAATAGCAGGGCACAATCTTACCTTAGGGCACAATTGTATCCCTCACTAAAGGTTGTCCCTAAACCCAAAAATTTGACCTTGACCTGCATTTCTTTGACAAAAATTCTATTCACAAATCCCAAAATTTTTCCAAAAAGGGTATCCAAATCTGAACTTCAATTCACTATCTTATACCTATATCTACAAGAAAATAAGTTTTGTTGTTTGGATGAGGGGTGGTGTAGGGATAGGAAAATTCAAGAGGAATGAATCCAAATCAAACTAGAAAAAATCCCCTACTTAGAGTTACACATGAAAGAAAAATATAAATTAAATAAACAACAAAGAAATAAACCAAATTCTATGCAACCATGTTGATATAATCAAAAAATGAATCCAATCATGCCTAGCTGTGAGGCCTTCCAGGTTATGGCTATATAAAAAGAATTATGAATTCAAGTACAAGCATGTATCTTACCTTCTTCAATCAATCTCATAATCCTCATAATCCTAATGATGATTCTCTACATCAATCCAAGCTCTTTATATAGCCAACTAAGTCACAAGTCAACTAGTTAGATGTTTAATTACATTATAGGTCCTCTTTGGAAGAGTAAACCCAAAATTATAGAAAATATGAATGAAACTTAATAGAAAGCCATATTTAGGTCTACACATGATCTAGGAACATGGCCCTATCTTAAAAATATCCCATTTCATCATGCAAAACTACGCAAGACAAAAACTCCACACATTTCTGCAAAACTATCTAAAAATTGATGTCTAAGGAAAATGAAGATATCTCCTAGCCTTGATTCAATTAGAACTTTTTCTTTGAACTAAAGGTATTAAATTAGGTCCTCTACAACCCCTTAAGTGAGAAAAAGTTTATTCCTCAAGGAGATCTATGCATCTATCCCAAAATTCATACACAAAAACCCATCACAAAACTAGCAGAAAATCAATGTGTTAGAAAAAATCCATATTACCAAAGCCATGATGAATTATGACTTGTGCCTTGTACCATAGATATTAATCTAGGCCCTCTTCAATCTTTAAAAATTTTAGCCTCTGACTCATTGTGAAAAATTAGTTAAAACACCCACAACAAGCATGAAAAATACAAAAAAATATAGTTCCAGCAACAATGCTACTTTACAAATAGAGAAATCTTTTTGGTTAATGCAAGATTGCTCCAAGACCCAAGATTCTCCTGCATTAGAAACTTGGGGTTAATAAAAAATTGATGTCCACATTAGACACTACTTGAATATTCTAACCTAAATCATAAAGATCCAACTCATCTTGTGTGATCGAAGAACTATCTTCAATTGGCTTATCTTTCCACTGAATTAGGTATTCCAAATAATCTTTTCCTCTAGTACTTTTTCTTATCCTAGTATCTCAAACTCTTTCAATGCCATCAGCTTGCTTCTTAGGATAATTTGGTTTATCAACTACTTTATGATCTAATTCATGGTACTCATATATGTCTATAATGTTGAATATAGGTGAAATATCCATATCCTCTAGCAATTCAATCTTAAAAGCATTACCAATTTCAAACTTTTTTAGAATTTTACAAGGCCCAAACTTCTTCATTTTTAGCTTGCTATAGGTTCCATCTAGAAATATTTTATTCTTCAAGTAAACCATTACTTCATCACCAACTTCAAAATATTTATGTCTTCTTTTTTTATCCATTCTTTCCTTATATATTAGATTACTGCTATTCAAGTTATCTTTGACCTCTTGATGTAGTTTCTTCATAAAATCAACAAATTCTTTAGCCTCAGCACTCCTATTTGTTTGCATCCTCAAGTCTCTCAATTTTTTAGTTCCCTTAGGATGAAATCCATTAACAATCTCAAATGGTTTTTTCTTAGTACTTCTATTCATAGAATTATTATATGCAAACTCTACTTCTGCCAAAACTAAATCCCAATTAGAAGGCATATACCCAACCAAACATCTCAACAAGTTACCCAAGCTCTTGTTCACAACTTCAATTTTTTCATCTACCTGAGGATGAAATGTAGAACTAAACTTCAACTTTGTATTTAACTTCTTCCAACGTCTCTTCTAAAAATAACCAGTAAACTTAGTATCTCTATCTAAAACAATAGATTTAAGAAAACCATGTATTCTTACCACTTCCTTGAAGAATAATTCAGCAACATGTAATGCATCAAATGTTTTATTACAAGGTATCAAATACACCATCTTTGAATATATATCAACCACAAAAAATATAGAATCATTACCCCTTTGAGTTCTAGGTAAACCAAGAACAAAATCTATACTAATATCTTCCCAAGGATTATCAGGTATAGGCAAAGGTGAATACAATCCCACATTTTGACTAGTTCCTTTTGTTGTTTGACAAATTTTGCAACTTCTTACCATTCTCTATGCATCCTTATAAATCTATCGCCAAAAGTATCTCTCTAAAATTAGTTTTACTATCTTATAATCCCAAAATGTCTAGCAAGTCCACTACTACGTTTCTTCTTCATTATGTTTTCTCTCATAAATCCTCTAGGTATGCATAATTGAATTCCTTTAGACAACATGTCTTTCTAAATGAAATAATCAGCCCACTTATCACTCATTTTTTGTTCTTTACAATCTTTCCAAGGTATTGCAAAATCAAGATCAGTCTCATATAAATTCTTCAAATCATTGAAACTAAGTACCTTAACTCTTATCTCAATCAGGAAATTTCTTCTTCGGCTCAATGCATTAGCAACTTTATTCAACTTTCCACTTTTATGATTCAATGAAAAGGAAAAACTTTACAAAAACTCAACCCACTTCATATGTCTTTGATTCAACTTATATTGACTTCCCAAATACTACAAAGCTTTATCATCAGTATACAACACAAAATCTTTAGGCATCAAATAATGTCTCCATTTCTTCAAAGCTTGAAAAATAGCATAGAATTCCAAATCATAAACTAAATATTTTCTCTTAGCATCATTCAACTTCTTACTAAAGAAAGCTACAAGTCTTCCTTCTTGACTCAAAATAGCTCAGATTGCACTTCCACTAGCATCACATTCAACTTGAAAAACTTTACTAAAATCAAGCAAAACAAGTGTAGGAAATTCTCTAATCTTTTGTTTCAATGTTTCAAAACTTCTTTGTGCACCATGTGTCCATTTGAGATCCTTTTTATCTCCTCTCATAGTTTCAATCATAACATTACAAATAGAACTAAATTTTTTGATAAACTTCCTATAAAAACTTGCCAATCCATGAAATGATCTTACCTCTCCAACACTCTCTAGTGTAGGTGAATCAAGAATAACTCTCACCTTTTCAAGGTCCATCTTTAGTCCATTAGCTGAAATTACAAAACCAAGGTATACAATTTCTTCCTTCATGAATGAACATTTCTGTAAATTAATCAGCAAATTTTCTTCCTTCAATTTCTACAATACTTGTCTAATATGCTTAGGATGTTCTTCCTTACTATTACTGAATATCAAAATGTCATTTAGATATACGATTATAAATTTAACCACAAAATTCTTCAAAACTGTATTCATAAACCTCTTGAAAGTACTAGGTGCATTAGTCAAATCAAAAGGCATAACCAACCATTCATACAATCCTTCAATAGTCTTAAAAGTAGTTTTTCATTCATCTCCTTCTTTGATTCTAATCTAACGATACCCACTTTTCAAATCAATCTTTGTAAAAATACTTTGCTCCTCTCAAACTATCCATTATGTCATCCATCCTAAGCAATGGAAATTTGTACTTGATTGTTATCTTATTTATAGCTCTCGAATTAGTGCACATTCTCCATTCTTCATTCTTCTTAGGTGCTAACACAACAAGTATTGCACAAGGACTTTAACTTTCTCTGATCAAACCTCTCTCAAAAAATTCTTGCACTTGTTTATTTAGCTCAATATTTTCATTAGGTGTCAATCTATGTGGTGCTTTATTAGGAAAACTAGCTCTAGGTATCAAATACATACAATGACTTATACTTCTCATAGGAGGCAAACCATCAAGTACATTATCATAAATAAATTCACGAAATTTAGTCAAAAAAGGTTCAATCTCAACTGCATGTTCCAATTCATCTTGTTTCTTAGTCTTTCTAAGAATCAAAGCATAACAAACATATTGTTCTTTCATTTCCTTTGCAAACCTTTTTTCCTTTACCAAACATACTTTAACTATAGTACAATGACTTTCATCAAACTTTTCCACCAAAGGAAAAAATATCTATTTCTTTCCTTCTACCCAAATAGTATATTGATTCAATCTGCCATCATGCAAAGATTTTCTATCATAATGCCAAGGTCTACCCAAAAGAATATGACAACAATCCATAGGCATAATATCACAAAATACATCATCATGATAATTCCCAATTTTAAATTTGACAAGGCATTGTTCACTTACAAGTAAATTATGTTCCTTTTGGATCCAAGCAACATGGTAAGGTTTAGGATTTCTCAATCTCTACAACTATAATTTGTTAAACTACTTTTCAGATGCCAAATTATCTAAACTTCCACTATCAATGATTACTTTACAATATTTTCCAGTGATCTTACATTTGGTTTTGAATAAAATTCTTCTCAAAATAGCTTCCTCATTAACTTCTTTATTCCACAAGATAATTCTTAAGATTAGGTTCTCACCATTTTTAGGTTCATTAGGTGTTTCATCAACTTCTTCACAAGGTAAAGTATTCATTCTATTAACTCCAATCTTCTTTCTAGAGTTAGTACATTCAAAGGCCCTATTTCCTTCTTCACCATATTTGTAACAAGTACCTTTAAACCAAGATATCACTTCTCTCTTTTCACTATTATTATTCCTAGAGTAACTAGTATATCTACCTCTAGAGTAATTATCTCTTTTTTAAGGTTCATCTTTCCATCCTTTATCTTACATTGTGCTATTAGATCTACTACTTTCTCCATAGGTTCTACCTCTACTTCTTTGCAATATGCCACCTCTTCTTTGTTGCTTTTGATCATGTCTCTTTGACAATTTTTCTTCAGCTTTCAAAGCAAATTGATATGCCTCTTCCATGCTATCCATATTAACATAGCTGATCTCATCTTGAATTGATACTCTCAGGCCATTCAAGTATCTACCCAATTTCTCAACTTCATCATCAACATGTCCGGATCTAATATCTAGCTTATAGAATTCTCTAGTGTATTCCATCACGCTCATGTCCCTTTTATCTCAAATTTTTCAATTTTCTCAACAAACTAACCTGGTAGTCTACTGGGAGATCCTTCTTCTTCATCTTCCCAAACATTTTCATCCATGTCTTGATCTTTTCTTTTCCTCTCTTTTGTCTATCAGTTTGCAAATGATCCCACCAAAGAGATACATGACCTTTCAACTTTGTGACTGCAATCTTCACCTTCTTATTATCAAAACTACCTTCATACTCTAAATATTTTTCCATCTCAAAAATCCAATCCAATAATGTATCAGTCTCAAATCTTCCATCATAGTGAGAAACTTCAGCAGTAGGTTTGGAATTAGCTTTAGAGAAGACTCTCAAAAGTCTTTCCTCATCTTGTTCAACTTTAGGTATAGGTTTAGGATTAGGTTTTGTCTCTTCTTCATCACTAATATCTTCAGGATGTACACCTCTTCTTTGTGTTGTCTCTACAGCTTCAAGTCTGGTTGCAATTTGTCTCAACATATCCATTATAGAATTATCATCATTTCCTCTACCATGAACCATCTTTACAATCAGGTTCCTGCAAGATCATAACCTTTTGCAAGTTATAGGTTAGATTTTAGATCTACCACCCTACAACCACACTAATAAGGTTCACCACAATCCAATCCACAAGAAAGAACACTGCTCTAATACCACCTGACATAGGGATAGGAAAATTCAAGAGGAATGAATCTGACTCAAACCAATGAACATCCCCTTGCTTAGAGTTACACATAGAAGAAACATACAAATTAAATTTTAAAAAAAGAAACAAAGACTAGATTCTATGCATCCATATTGATATAATTAGAAAATGAATCCAAACATGCCCGACTGTGAGGTTTTCTGGATTACAATCATATACAAAGAATTTTGAATTCAAGTCCAAGATTAAATCTTTCCTTCTTTAATGAATCCCCTAATCCTCATAATCATAATGATGATTTCCTACATCAATCCAAGCTCTTTATATAGCTAGCTAAGCCACAAGTCAGCTAGTTAAGCATTTAATTACATTATAGGTCCTCCTTGGAAGAGTAAAGCCAAAAATATAGAAAATATGAATGAAAATTAATTCCAAGACATATTTAGGTCTACACATGATCCAAGAACATGTCACTATCTTAAAAATATCCAATTTCCTCATAAGAAATTGTGCAAGATGAAAACTGCAAACATTTTTGCAAAAACTATCTAAAAATTGATGTCCGAGGAAAACAACAATATCTCCTAGATCTGATTGAATTAGAACTTTTTCTTTGAACTAAAGGTATTAATTTAGGTCCTCTAAAACCCTTTAAGTACATAAAGGCTGATTCCTCAAGGAGAACTACACATCCATCTTGAAATTCATGCACAGAAACTTGTCATGAAACTGGTAAAAAATTGATGCATCAGAAAAAAATCCATATCTCCAAAACCATGATTAGCTAGGACTTTCTCCTTGGAAAATATATATTAATCGAAGCCCTCTTCAATCCTTGAAATTTTTAGCGTATGAGTCATTTCACAAAATTAGTTACAGTACCTGCAACAAGCATGTAGAATACAGAAAAATATAGTTCCAGGAACAATGCTACTTTACAAGTAGATAAATATTTTTGGTTAATACAAGATTGCTCCAAGACCCAAGATGCTCCTATATCAAGGGGGTTTCCTTGGTTAAACTTTGGTTTGGAATCAACCTTTAAAATGGAATTGAAATGAAGAATACTAGCCAATAGTATAAGTAGATCGAACAATGAAGTTATGATATTCAATGGATATGCAATTGTATTTGAAATATAAACAAGTATGTTGATATGAAATCTTGAACATAAAATTAGAAAATTTAAATCAAAACCTCCATAATTTTATGTTTGGAATCCACCTTAAGATAACAATGAATAGATCTAGAAGATGAAAAAAGGATCTTGAAGGAAGATCACACCACCATGATGGTTAGATCTAGGGTCTGAATGATGAACCTTGAATGCTTGAACTAAATCCCTTCAAAGGATTGAATGCTTGGATCCTTGATCATTAATATAGAACTTGAATGGAGACAATAGATTGGATAATTCCTTGAAAGTTATTTTTGGAATGCTTACTTGGAAATATTGGATCATCCAATATCTTTCCATTTGTTAGCTTGTTCTTATGGTTAGAGAAAATGAGAGGAGGCTTCCTTATATAGTGATCTAGGGCATAAACTTCTAGAGAAGCCAAAATTGGTGAATTAAATCTCAATTAACCTTAACCCCTATAAATGCACCCATATTAAATTCAATTTAAGAGTTTACCATTCCAAAACCCAAAACAGTTGACCCAGAAGTGGGAAAATGAAACTTTTTGAAGCCCAACATCATGAAGCCTCTGGAACTTGAAATTTGGACTTGGGTTCAAGGTCAAGTTCAACTCTTCCCTAAGTTAGGGTCGAGGTCATCCTTGAACCTTTAGGTCATCATTGACCCTTAAAGTCAAAGTATTCAATTAAAGTTGTCATAAACATGATGAAAACATGGAGAGAGAAGCATAATAGGGGGCAAGTAGCCAGATCCATGCAAAGACCTAATCAAGGCACTTGACATGACCCCAGACCACTTACTCAGAGGGATAAACACTCTTAACATGGAAGTTCTTCCATTTTAAGATGATACAAGTATCATAGGAGAAGCTTGGAGTTGCTTATTATGTGGATGCGTCATGAAGGAGTCAACTTGCCATTGTGTATTATATTGTAATGGAGGAACTTCCATCTTGATTAAATTATTGTGGTGCATGAGTTCATGTTATCAATATGGGGTTGTGGGGATGTAAATTGAATCATTGTTTAATGATGTGTATTCATATATAATGTAATGAAGAGATGAATGTATTTGATGATATAGTTGGAATATAGAAGAAATCATTTTAAATAGATAGTTCCTTGCACTTAATGTTCATAGGATTGGTTAGACATATGTGAATCATGTACGTTGTTTGAATCATGAATTAATAGAAGGGAACTGCATTTCAAATATAATGGCTCATGTAAAAGAATTCCCTATTGTATTTAGTTGACAAGAAATTTCTTTTAGAGGATTGAACTAGTTGATGTCATTATTGATCTTGTTCAAATGTAAGATGTGAATTTGATGGAGTGTAGCAAGTAACTTGTGTGAACACATTTTTAAGTTTCAAGTTTATGTTCCTATAGTCACAAGTGATTTTAATAGACCTATCAATCTAGATATACACATTAGAAGGTTAATCATAACATCAAACTAAGATTCATCTCACACTACTTGAGTAGGGAAAACACGCTAAGTGGAGAGCAAAGAAAAAAGAAAGAAAAAATACATAACAAACAAGCTTGGAAATGCATGTCAAACTCTCTGGATTTTGTATGAAAAGTGGAAAATAAATCCTTAGTCTAATACAATCTAATTAAATATTCATAAAGGAATATTCTTTAGATAACTTCTCCATGAAATAAATCTGTAAAATAATATTATATCTAGGACACAATAAACAATAATACCACCTAATCAATAAAAAGATATAAATATGAGACACCATCATTTGGTGACTATGTCACATGGAGATAAGTCACTTTCCAAAAATAAAGGAGGGGAAACTATACATCACATCCTATTCCCTTGCTCAAAATATTTATATAATACTAAAGCGCCCCTTAAGTCTACCCTCCTACCAAGAAGATCAACCATACTAACAAACAAGAAACCTTTAAAATATATATCTAAAAAAATAGCAATCGCACCTTAGTGTGCAATGGGTACACCGTTAATGTATGAAAGGCCAACCTTTCCCTATCTCTTCCTCACATTCTCTCTATATTTTGTTGTCTTTCTATCAGCCTATTTTACTATATATATCTCTTGGTAGCTCTACTCTATATCTCCCCCTTTTGATGTCTCCCTTTGTATTCCTATAGCTCTCTTTCTATCATCACCTCTTTATATATATATAAATCTCTATATCTATTTTTATCTCATCCTCTCTATCCATATTCATCTATATCTCTATCTTCCTCTCCCCTCTCCATATTTAGACACATTTTTCTCTCTCTATCCATCCATCTCCATTCATCACCCACTTCTTATACATTTAAATATCTTCATCTCCATATTTCTTCCCCTATATCTCACTCTATCTTTACATATATCCTCCTCTTTATCTCTCTCTATATATCACTTTTTACATCTACCCCTATCTTTATCTCTCCCTCTCTCATTCTCTCTTCTTTATATATTTATATCTTCCATACCTACTCTTCCCCTCTCCTCTCCATAGTCCTCTTCTTCTTAATCTCCATCTCTACATCTCCCTTTGTCTTCTTACTCTTTCTTTCTCTAACCCACTCTACCTATCTCTCTTTTTATATAACTTCATTCTATATATCACTTTTAATCTCTCTATCTTCATCTTTCTATATCTCCCTTTCTCATTCATTCCTTATGTCTCTTCTATATGTATTAATCTTCACCACCTCTATCCACCCCATTCTACCTAATATTAACATTATAATTATTAAATTAATCATCCAATACTTAATAATATAAATAATCAATAGTAACATTATAGTTTACATTTTTCTTATTCTCTTTTTTCTAATTATATTGATATGACATGCAATATTACCATTGCCTACATATATGATACACGATTTATTATTAAGATTGTTTATTTATTTATTTATATTAATACAAACCTTACTATTAAGCTACTTTAAAACTCTCATTTATATCTTCCAAAATTATTAGCTTAAGCATTAATATTTATCAAGATGAATATTGTAGTACCTCTTTTTGTTGCATTATGTACCTTGTTATATTTTGATCAAAGAGATACTTGTTACTCATGTTATTTTTACATTTGAGACTAAACAAGGGAGCATGTTAGTGGATCAGTACAAGATTAGATTCTTTGAGATCAAGTAGTACTCATGCTATAACCATGATGAGATACTCCTTACTTAGCATTTTGTTCGAGGTCTAAAGGACTCCATCATTGGAGAGGTTCGGATGCATCAACCTAGGATACTTATCCTTACTATAGAGAAGGTAGAAATTGTTGAGAGCAATGTGGCAATGGGGATTAGTGTTAGATTAGGCTCTCAAAACCATAGTACATGATCCACAAGACAAAGTGTAGCACCCCCTCAAACACATTTCTCATGACAGAGTCAAGTTCAATTAGCACCCTTACAAGGTGGTTGCAAATGTCAAGAGTGATGACACCAACATTATCTACAAAAAGGTGGATAGGGTTTAGGTACCATAGGAGAAAATGGGCATGACCAACATAGAGGTCAATAGTCCCAATAGGGCCATCCATCCCAGGGGGATAAATAGTATTCTAGTAGAGGGAATGCACCATATTCAGGTGCTACCCAAGGTGGGTGTGGATCTAGTTCCATCTGTGGAGGAGAATGTTTTTCTTGTGGCCAGCTTAGGCATAAATCAATGAAATGTCCCTCAAAGACTTTTGTAGGACCTAGTAGAGGTGTAGCTAGATCAGAACCTACAATGGGAGATGTAGGTAGGAACCATCCAATCTTTACGATTGTTAATAACCATCAAGTTGAACACTAGGGTATTGTAGTTGAGGCTACAAGTACATTGCATGGTATTTAATCTTTTGTATTATTTGACTCAGGTGCTTTTGATTATTTTATTTCACCATCTCTTGTTCACCAATGTGGGCCAGTGGTAGCACATCAAGTTGATAGTTGGCAAGTTGAGTTAGCCACAAGAACCAAATTGGCTATGGACTCCTTGGTTAGTGGTTGTGTTTTGGACTTGGGCACCTTCACCACCACAGTGGATCTTTGTATTCTAGCTTTAGGATTGTATGATATTATGTTGGGCATGGATTGGTTAGCCTCCCATCAGGCAAATATAGATTGCTAGCGTAAGTCGATATAATGTATTGATGACATAGGTGGGTGGGTGGAGCTTTTAGGGGTCCAAAGACCGGTCTCACTTCAGATGATCTCAGCTAACTAGCTAAAGTGGAGTGTGCGGAAGGGATGCTAGTTGTTTTTAGTCTCTACCAATGATCTTAAGGAGGTCGAGAGTCGTACAGTGACAGTTGATGATCACCCACTCCTTTATGAGTATGCAAATGTGTTTTTCTAAAGAGATACCAAGGATGCCATCACAATGTGACATTGATTTTTAGATCGATATCACTCGAGGAGAAAAGCTGATTTCATGAGCTCCTTACCACATGACTACTTAGGAGGTGAGTGAGCTTATATTACAGTTGGAGAAATTATTGGCCAAAGTCCATATTCATCCTAGTGTATCCTTGTGGGTTACACTAGTTGTCTTTGTGATGAAAAAAGATAGATCATTACATATTTTCATTAACTACTGGTAGTTGAATAAGGTGACGGTGAAGAAACAATATCCTTTGTCAAGGATAGATGACTTGTTTGATCAGATGAAGGGAGTGCAAGTGTTCTCAAAGATTGATCTTAAGTCAGGATACCATAAGCTTCATATTCATGAGGCCAATATTCATCAAACCATTTTTCGTAGATGTTATGGGCATTTTGAGTTTATGGTTATACCCTTTAGTTTAATCAATGTGCCATCGATGTTCATGAGTCTAATGAATGAAGTATTTAGCACATACCTCAATTGGTGTGTCATTGTATTTTTTGATGACATACTGAACTATTCTAAGACATAAAGGAACATGAGGTCCATTTATGCCAAGTGTTGCAGTGCTTGCAAGATCATCAATTGTATGGAAACTTGGGTAAATGTGGGTTCTAGTCTGAGGTGAAGTATTTAAGGCATATCATCACAGGTGGTGGTATGGTGGTGGGTCTGGAGAAAATCTGAGCTATTATGGATTGGCTAGTACCCACTAATGTTTTTGAGGTTTGTAGTTTCATGGGACTAGTGGGTTACTACCATTGGTTTGTGAAGGATTTTTCACGTGTGGCTCATCCCATCACTTCTCTTCAATGGAAAGGGGAGAAGTATGTTTGGTCAAACTAGTGTGAGGCAACATTTGATGCTCTTAAGGGATGTTTGACAAGTGGACTAGTCCTTGCAGTACCTAATCCTGTACGTGATTTTATGGTTTGCATGGATGCTTCATTGGAAGGTGGGGGTGCAGTATATATGCAGGATGGTCAAGTGATTGCATATGAGTCCAAAAAACTCAAAGACCATAAGCTCAACTACCCCACTCATGATTTGGAACTTGCAGTCACAGTGCATGTGCTTGTGTGTTGGAGGTATTTCCTTTTGGGACACAGGTTTGAGTTACATAGTGATCATCATAGCTTGCAGTATATCTTTACTTAGTCAAACTTGAATACATGACAACATCACTGGATGGAGTTCCTGTGTGAGTATGAATTTGATGTACACTACATTAAAAGGAAAGAAAATGTCATTGTGGATGCCTTGAGTAGGAGGTGACATGAGATAACATTCTTGTCATTAGCAGTGGATTTGTGAGGCCATATCTTAGAGGTTTTTCCTAGTGGCACATGGTATCAGGAGGTGAGGGCAAAGATTGAGTCTAGACATACCCTTGAGGGGGAGGTTTTCATGCTATTCGCTAGAGTCCAATGAACTGTTGTGACACTTGGGGTATATTTATGTACCAGTGTCTAGTGATCTTCGTGCCTTGATTTTGTTAGAAGCACATTGTGCACCATATTTTGCACATCTTGGCATTAAGAAGATTCATGCTAATATTAGACAATTGTACTTCTAGGTAGGGATGAGGTGCAATGTTTTTTATTTTGTTGCTCAATGTCTTGAGTGCTAGAGAGTGAAAGTAGAGCATCTACATCAGGCAGCTCTTTTGTAGTCACATATGATTCTAGAGTGGAAATGAGATATTATATCTATTGACTTCATCACAAGGTTTCCCATGTCATCACAATGACATGATTGTATCATGGTGACAACAAACAAGTTGTCCAAGGTAGCACATTTCACCCATGAGAACATCCTACACAACATCTTTTGTAGTGCTTGTTTTCTTGGAAGGCAATGTTCAATTGCATGGGATCCCTCATTAAATTATTTTAGATAGAGATCCAATATTTACTTTAGCACTATAGACATCTCTCCAGCATGCTTTAGGCATGTAGCTCAATTTTAGTTTGGCTTACCACCTAGAGAGCAATGGTCAAACAAAGACAGTGAACCAAGTTCTAGAAGACATGCTTCACATGTATGTGATGGACAGGTAGGTGAAGTGGGAGGATTATTTATACTTCGTTAAGTTTTCATATAACAATGGGTATCATAGTTCTCTTGGCATGTCACCTTTTCAGATCTTGTACAGTAGACCGTGTCATACCCCTTTGAGTTGGGATTATTTGGAGGACCAAGTACTTCTAGGTCCAAAGATGCTTCAAGATATGGAGCAACAAGTTGTTTGCATAAGAGAGAATTTGATTACTTCTAAGGATAGGAAGAAGTATGCAAATTCCCATAGGTTGGATTGTCACTTTTTTATTGGTGACGGGCATTTTTGAGAGTGCATTTGAGGAAAAGCCCCGTCCATTATGGGAAAGACTCTAAGTTGGCACCACATTTTGTCAGACCATTTGACATCCTTAAGAGGATTGATCATATTGCTGTCAAATAATGTTACCACCTAGCCTATCACACATCCATGATATTTTCCATGTTTTTGTTTTGAGGCAGTATATTTTTGATGTGACCCATGTTCTTGATTGGGATGCTTTGCGGGTGGAGGATAGGAAACTTTCTTTGGAGCCCATTCATATCCTTTAGCATCGGAGACTAATTTTGATAAGTTGGGACATAGAGCAGGTAAGGATCCAATGGGACTTGAGCAATTAGACTTATGCTACCTAAGAAGATGCTACACGATTGAGAGATTTGTACCCTTATCTTTTTGTAGGCTTCTAGGAGTAAGCCTATTCCTAGTGGGGGATGATGTAGTGCCTCTCATGGTTGCAATCTGTACCTTGTTATATTTTGATCCAAGAGATACTTGTTACTCATGTCATTTTACATTTGAAACGACTTAATGGTTAGATGTTATACTTTGATTCTAGTATCATAGATGTTAGATTACTATGATATTCAATTGATCATATTTGTACGATTATGCCTTTTGAGATGATAGTATGTTTTGTGATGATTTTTGGTTATTCGGTATTTGGACATATCTTATGATTACATTTTTTATGATTGGATTTGATGCTATGGTTATTCACTTCATTCTTTCTTTGTGATGCTTCAAGAAAAAGTGAGCGAATTAAATAGATTATTTAACTATATAAATGGTTAAATTAGGTGATTTAATGCATTTATTGCTTCGGCTATGTTATTATATGCAATTGCACTTGATCGTATGTTTTAGTGTGTAGAATTTATATCCCTAATAGTGGCACATGGAGTTAGTGATTCAACTATTCATATTTAACCAATGTCATCCTTGTATGGTCAACATATCCTATTTAATTGATTAAATTAAACCTTTTGGTGATTTAATAAATTTGGACTCATTTGTATTATGTGATTAGACCTATGAGCGCATCTATGCATTTAGAGGTTTGCATTTCTTGCAAAAGTTACTAAGGAGTTTTGCATTTTTGGTTTAAAGGATTTTGGGCTTTATTTTATTTTATTTTAATTCCTGATAGCTTTTTTGCAGATGAATTCCAATTACTTGAAATAGTCTATTTTCATTTGGGTCAATTTTGGGTTTAGCTAGGTGACCTTTTTATTCACCCTAATTGATTATTCACTCAGAAAGTGAATAAGTATCTAAAAAGGAATTTTATTTCTGACTTCTCACTTTTTCATACAAGAAAATTGAGAGATTTTTCCAAATCCTCTTTTGTAGGATTGCATTTGTGTTCTCTGTAGGAGCTATAGGCATGGGATCATTGTGAGATCGGTCCCATTGGATCAGCTTTGGGAGACCTTGGATTACCACAATTTTTGGCAACTTTGGCAAGATTTTTATTTTATTGTTTTGATTTCCATTTTGCCTTTTTGGTTGTCAAGTAGGGCTCTCCAATTTTGTTGTTTCAACTCTATTTCAGCTTTTGTTTCTAGTTGTATGTTAGGAGGTTGAGAACTAGTGTTCCCCTCCATTTCTAATTGCTAGTTCTACCTAGTTGGTCAGGTATGAGCATTTCCCTAATTTTCTAGATGGGGGTTTGGGATTTTGCATTGTTATGCTAGCTATTTTTGCATGCAGTGTTCAAAATCAATTTTTACTGAATTTTTGTGGCTCATTCATCCTTGGGTTGAATGAGTTTTATTTTCATCAATTTTAGTCAATGTTGGGTTTTTGAGGATTTTGCCTTGATTTACACGTGTCACCCAGTTTTCTCTAGTTTTCTTGGCATGGTGTTGGTTGTGGATTTAGATTATCCGTAGGATGCCAATCTAACCACTATTGCACTTTTATGTTGCACTGGGATGTGTGCCACATCCATACTCCCAAGCTTGTATTCGGTTGAGTGTTATGTTGCTTGTGGTCTGCTTGTACGATCTTTGTGTTGTTGGTGCACCCACACATGAGCACATGCCTGTGTGTTTGTTTGGTGCTTATGAGGCCTAATCTCTCGGTTGTATTCAATTGAGTTTTGTTTATTGGGGTTGCGTTAGGAAACTGCATTGCCTACAAGTACTCATCATGTGATGAGCATGGGTATGTAGGGTAAGGTCGGTGGAGGGACTTCTCTTGTAATCGTGGGCCATGTTCTTGACAAGGTGTATGTGTAGAAGTTTCTAATAAGTGATAACTAAATAAGTTCATGGGAAAATTAGGCAAGATAAGAATTACATTGGCAACCTCTTGAGGGTCTATCGGGGGGAACAATTTATAAATATAACGTCAACCTTCTGAGGGTGGTGCCGAGGGGAATGATCAATAAACACATTGTCCGCATGGCTCAGTTGGGGACACAACATGTCAACCTCTCAAGGGTATACCGAGGGGAATGGTCTATTAGCGTGTGGAGCCTAGGTGTACCAAGAAACCTACTCTCCACTAGAGTCCCTACATAGTTGACCCATAGAGTGTCTGACCAGGTCCTATTGTACTTGTATTGTCTCATGATCTAGTTGCAATCCTCTTTACTCTCTAGCATGATTGTTAGCCATGGATGTTTTCTTTATGTGTGTTTGTGATTGGATCATTATCTCCATCAGCACAATGGGAGTGGGCCTATGGGTTCCACGTGGTTGCGAGACTTAGCTACCTATACCATTGTTGGGGACCACTGTACAAAGATGGTCTATTCTAGTTGAGACCAATGTTTGATGTTCACTTGGTATATTTGGGTTTTTGGAGTATGTTTTCCTTGTGATTTATGCTTTAATTGGAATACTTAGATATCATGTTTAGCTGATGTAGTTTCATTTGATGCATTCCTTTATTATGATGTTAGCATATGCCTAGGTAATGTGATTCACTATTAGTTGACGTATCTATGCTTTGTTGGATTATCATGTCAAATCTCCTTGTTCTTATGGTGTTATGACATTGTAGTAGTAATGCCCTCATAAGATAACTTTGACTATCTAGTTCGCAATTTGGAATGTTACACATAGGGGATAGCTAGGGCCTTTGAGGTCTCATGATGCTATTACAGTTGAGCGAAACTATGCACGAGTTTAGTTATTTATGTACATTGTGCGATGTTGCTTTCAACATATTTTCTTATGTTGCTATGGATTAGATGGATAATTTTTTTTTCGTCTGATGTTTCTTGCATTCGAGTGTTCAACCCTCGATTTGTGGATTTGACACTCCCCAATGTGGAGGAATTATTTTTTCTATTTCTTCATCCTTTATTTTTCCTTTTTGTTGTTGTCTTTCCTTGCATCAGAGAAGGGTTTCCTTGTGCGAGAATGCATTCTCTCGTGCAAGATGTACTCTCTCGTGCGAGACATGGCATTCACTTGCAAGAAGCCTTGTATTCTCTCACACGAGCCTCAGTAGTAGGGCTAAGAGAATTGTTGGCTGACCCATGTGTTTCCTCGTGCCAGAAGGTAGTTCCTTGCGCGGTGTGACGTGACACACTTCTTTGCGTGAGTCTAGAGGTTTATGTTTTCTCACGTGGAAAATAGGGGGTATCTCCATTGGTTTATGAGAAATGTGTTTTGGTGTTTTGAGTACCCTTTTGGATTGCTCATCTTTCTAGGCTTTGATAGAACAAAGATTCTAGGTTTTGTAGTTATCTTTGTTCTCGTATTTTAGTTGGGCACGTCGGTTGGTAGTGACGCTTGGAGATTTGTTGGTTGCCAAGATTGGTTGGTTAAGTCTTCCATTGCAATCTTATGATCGATTGCATGTTGATGTTGTTTAATTTCATGCCTATTTTTAAAAAAATAAAAATAAAAAATCTTGACTTTTATTTATCCTTGTTCCAAGGATCTCGGCACAGGGCATTACAAATATTATTTGTAATATCAATAATATGATAACAAAATTTAATGTTAAACATTAATTAGGAAAAAAAAAGACAATTTTATAATAAGAATTCTTAGTATCTACAATATTGATTGTCAATTGTTCTTATAATTAATACTAATTCCTCACTATTAACAACATTCATATTTTTCAAAAAGAGTTAAAAATCTTACAAGATGGACCTATTAAAATAAAGAACTTTTAATACTCACTCTTGATTTAGAATCACTCATCCATTCTCCAATCTAAATGAGAGTAAATATTTTATTTTAAATGTAAACAAATAAATTTTAGAACTGTCAACATTTTTATTTTAAAGGCATGGTTGGACTGGAAGTTTTTGGGTTGGCCTACGTCTGCCCCTTCATCCACTCATTATAAAACAAAATCACAGATGAGAACTTCACATGAATTATTAAAAAAAAATGTTCAATGCACCCTAACAAGGTCTGATATATGATTTATAAGATACAGAGTGCCTTCAAATAGCGAGAGCACATCTTCCTTCACCGTCAATTGCTCTGCATCGTCACAAACTTTTAGATATTTATGAACAAGGTTTAAGGGACGTCATTCTATATGGAGTTTGTCCTAACTATCTTTCTAAAATTCTCTAATTGCTGGATGCCAAACCGAAAAAGAACACGAGACAGATAGAAAAGAGAATTGATCAGCAACAAGAAGGAGCTGCTCAACAGGCTCCAACACATTAACGCCTTCTAGATTTCCTACAGGAACCCATAGAAGAATCAGAGGAGGAGATGAAAAATTCAGAGTAAAAACTAAAATAAATTTTGCTGAAACGGCTAGTGGAATTTATGTGGCATTCACTGTGTCGTTCTTCCTCACTGTGTCTACAGCATTGACTGTGTAGCTCTTCCTCATTCTGAAGGTTGTAAAATGGGTAGTGGAATTTCTGGAGCCTGTGAACAAGTTGTTGAACACGGTGGAAGGATGTCCAGGATGTATGCTTTGGGTCTGTTTGGCGGCAGGAATAAGAATATGGAATAGGAATAGGAATTCTAGAATAGAAAATAAGAATACGTATTCTTATTCTTGTTTGGTTCAGTCGGAATTCGATGGAGAATTCACGGACCCAAAAATTTATGTTTTCTAAAATAAATAAAATTGGAATGGGAATGTGTATTCCAATTCCACCCATTTAGATGGAATTTTAAAAGCTCATTTTTGGGCCAAAATTGAATATGTATTCCTATTCAAAATTCCCATTTGGTGCACCCAATTAGAAAATATGAAATTTTAAGAATTTACATATGCTTGTTCCACTCATATTCCGTCTGCCAAATGGACCCTTGTCTTCGCAATGTGATCAGAAGCCTATGCCTCATAAACCAGTCACTGATCAACCAGACAAAATGAGCAAGTGTAGGACAGACTTTCCTCAAGTTCTATGCTATCATCAATGCAAATGCAAATGGGAAAAAATTGATTACGCTTAAAGGAAAAAAAAAAGGAACGGTTAAGATCCTTTCAATAGCAGTCTTTTTCTTAGCAAGTTTTCTTATCCTTGGATTGAACTATCAAGCTTCTCCACTTCATATTGGAAATGCCTTCAGCTTAATAAACACTAGCAAAAGGCGTGGACGCGGAAAGAGGGGCCCCATTTGGTCGGTGGCTTCCCCTTCCCAAGGAATGTACCTTTTGGCTGTCACCTAAGCGTAGCCCATGACTTCAACGGCCACGCTAGGCCATGGAGAAATGGGCCCCATTCAACACGTGAGCAAGGAGGAAGAATAGTCAGCTTGATAGAATGAAAGGGGGGAAATGTTGGTAAGAGGGTGTCACGATTAGGTAGGATGTGGGTCATGGAATTAGAAAGTAAGGCTATTTTGGGTAAGTGGGTAAGTGAGTGATTCACTGGGTACGATGCAACTTATTTATACTGCTTAGTTGTATGCATCTACCATGATGCTATCTTTCACATAGTTCTAGAAAGTGTGATCTCACTTGGCTATGTCTCCCATTCACCTACATTAGCGATGCTAACAAATTCATGAGTTGGTTTGATTTATTTGGTTAGATTTGTTGCTCTTATGAAATTAAATCATTCTTTTAATCTATTAAAATTTATTATTTTAATGTTGTTTTTGGTAGTAATAAATTACTAAATAACAATTTGTAAGATATTCTATATATATATATATATATATATATATATATATATATATATATATATATATATATATATATATACTAAGAGATATTTTTAAATTATTTTTGTTAATTGAGGTTCTAACATTTAATTATTTTAAAACTAATGAATAAATATTTAATATTTTATTTTATTTAATTTTTATAAAATAGTGTTTATAAACAATTTGTTAAATAATAGAACAAGATAGTGACAAAGTTGTTTCTAAATGAATGTATACTACAATCAATAGAATTGATTTTAAAGATTATTTTTACTTTTGCAATTGCATGAGATGAGTTTTTGAAGTGTTATCATTTGTAAGGTTAATATCAAACTAATGTAACAATATTTATGTCTAAATTATTAGACGTGAGTGAGATATAGAACATAGTCATGGTACTAAGAAAATGACTATTTTAAGATGTTGTTTAGTAAATATTAAAAATATTTAAGTTTATGATTAAATATTATATATAGAGACATTATTTTTAAAATAGAAATATTTGTTTGTAACAATTTGATGAAATATTTTATTTTATTAAAAATTCTTGTATAAATCATTCATTGATTTTGTTACTTATTTTGAATAAAAAAACATTGTTAAAACTTATTAATTGATATAGAAAGATTATTTAGGGAAAAAAAATTTGAGAACTTATGAAAACTATATATGAAAGCTTATTAATTTAGAAAAAAAAACTATTTAAGTTGATATAAAAAATGAATGCATAAATAGAACAATAGGGGAAAAAAAATTATAAGTGTAAAATTGTAAACAAAAAAAGTATGGTTTACTATATAAAATGCAAAAAAATACTCCGAAAAAGGGCTCTTATTAGTTAAAATGTTTTAACCAATCAAATGTCACAAAATTAATTTTTTAAACATGTTTTGTTAAAAAATGGGCAACTCTACTTTTACTTACGAAAAAATCTATTATAATATTAATAACTAGTTAAGTTTTTGTTGACGCCTACAGTTCTAAACTATGTAAGTCATAAAATTTTGTTAATTAGGTATTTAAATATAGAGTTGAACTTTTCTTAATGTAGAATATTTTCGATTATTTGTTAATTAATACCGATAGGCATTCTACAAGAATGGGGGAGTGCTGATGCGATCATGTTAATGTTAACTTTTATCCTTCTAGGTCAAATTTGACAACTATCTACATGTCAAAAGTTTAAATCTTATTATAAATAGAATAAATTTTTTAAAATAATTTAATAAATACCACATAAAATATCTATTTAAATTATAATATTTAGACTATAAATCATCTATTTTTTAAGAAATTAAAATTAAAAGCTTAGTTAGTAAAATCTAAATAAATAGAGATAAAGGAAATATAAATATTTTTAGATGTAAAAAATTTAATTCTAATTATTTTGTCATGGATATCGGCATTTCTTTAAATAGATTTCTTTAAGATATCTATACTAGTATTGCACTATATAGAAATTGATAAAAAGATATTTTAATACATAATGGTAAAGTGTAAATGATATTACTATTTTTATATTATTTTATAATACTTATTTGTAAAATATAAGTTAATATTGATTATTACTATTTTTAAGAAATATTATGATTTAGATTTTTTAAATTTTACTTTAATAATTATAAAAATATATAAAGTTTGAGATTTTCTCTCTACTTTATAAAAATAGAAATAATGAGTAAAACAATTATGAATAAATGCTAATATATATTTTATCATATTTATTAATATCTAATAATTGGTTATATAATTATTAATGTACAAATGTAAAATTCAATAATACAGTCTATTATAAATTATTTATGAATAGAAATTATTTTATAATATTTATTTGTAAAATATAAGTTAATATTGATTATTACTACTTTTAAGAAATATTATGATTTAGATTTTTTAAAATTTACTTTAATAATTATAAAAATATATAAAGTTTGAGATTACTTTATAAAAATATAGTAATAATAAGTAAAAAAATTATGAATAAATACTAGTATTTTTACTATCAAATTTATTAATATCTAATAATTGGTTGTATAATTATTAATATACAAATGTTAAATTCAATAATAAAGTTATTATAAATTATTTATGAATGGAAATAAAAATAGACTACAATAATTATTTTAAACAAATATAAATTATTTTCAATTATAACATTACAATATCACATATTAGAGAAAATTGAGATCATTTTTTTAATTTTATAAATTTAATTTCCTAATAAAAATAATTTTTAATAATAATATAAAATCATTATAAATATTACAAAATATGACAACTAATTAAGTTAAACAAAACTAACACTTCTACATTAATAATAACACTTACAATTTAAAATGCAATGTAATTTTTAAAACTTTATATTTTGATATTTTTTTTAATCACAAATATGACATTCTTTTCTAAATAAAATAATTGAAAAAAAACTTATGCGATAAAATGTTTCATTTATTTCCACACTAAACTTTATTAATATTTCCCAACTCCAATCTAATAGAGAAGCATAGGGTATTACGGTCATCCTCTGAAGGAATAGACACACAACACGAATTTGGTGGTAGTCCCTGCCACCAACATCCCATCACCATTCTTCAAGTAGTATAGTTGGGCACGAGCAAGACTAGGCGGCGGTGCTAATAAGTTGCACCATAGTTGTTGCCCTAACTAATGTTACTACTTAATTTACTTATTACTATCATATACTAAATATATTATTTTACATATAATAAATATTATATAATAATTATATTAATATATTTAATAATAACATATATTGACTATACAATTTGCCATGTGCTTCCCTATTAACTACTACTCAATAATATAATTGTATTACTATATTTATTAAATGACTAACCCAAAACATTAACTATCTCTAACTCCTAATTATTCCCTAAATATAAATCACACTCACTGTAATTTAATCTAACAATTTCCAACACATTAAGTTAGTAAGTTAACAATTTGGTAATAGTGAAAGTTAGTAATTATTAAATAGCAAATTAGCTAGTATTTTAAGTGATCCTAAATGATGCTAGTAATCGATTTAAGTAACATGGTTGGTGAATGAAATGTAGAAATTAGTTAGAATTAAATAAATTGATAAGTTGGCTAATATATTTAAGTAAAAGTTAAAATAGCTAGTGGTAGTTCAATATTAGTGATTGAGTAAAATTCTTAGATTGTAGTAAGAAGACAATAGGGAAGTATTCAATTAAATTTGTTGCTAGTTGTATAATATAATTTAGTTAGTAAATTAGAAAATTTAGGAGGTTAAAAGTTAACGTCAGTTGTATTTTATAGTTAGAGATTAGTAGAGTATGTATTTAATTACCTACTTGTTATACATAGGTCATAAATGTTTAAGTTCAAATGTAAAAATCAATATATCCTATTCTTGCAATACTGCTATTATTGACATCCATAGTATTATTCCACAATTCAAACTATGACACACATGCATGCACGCACGCATGCGCACGCGAGAGAGAGAGAGAGAGAGAGAGAGAGAGAGAGAGAGAGAGAGAGAGAGAGAGAGAGAGAGAGAGAGAGAGAGAGAGAGAGAGAGAGAGAGAGAGAGAGAGAGAGAGAGAGAGAGAGAATATACCTTGGTAATTACAATATGTAAAACAAAGTGAGGCAACATGTAGGAATTAACTACCTAAGCACCTTGTAATAAGGTATCAATAATGATACATAAATTTATAAGTTGAATATATGGACATAGTATGTAGTGTAAAAATGAGATATATACAGAGTTTGGAATCAAATACAAATATGGAATTATTTTTTAATATACCCTTGATTCTTGGGTACTAGAGTTCTTGAATGAAACAAATCATCTTGCATTGCCTCCAAGTTAGGATCATACATCCTATTAATTGCATCATATAGGTATGTGAGACATAATTATTTAACCCATAATATCTAAGACCTAGTTGGAAATGTTAATGCAAACCAAAACAGTTAACTATATTCACTATGCTAAACCGATCGACTTAAGAGATCACCTCCAATTAAGTGATTGAAGAATGTATCACCCTTTTGAACATAACCATCACTTGAATATCTCGATTGGATAAATCTTCAATACATAACAATTCAATAACTTAGTTGCATCAAGTAGAAGGCAGTCAATGATTTAATTAAGGTTGGCTTTCAAAAAAATAAAATATTTGTAGTTGTATATTTGCCCTGTAATTTTGGGCATGGCAATTCTCCAGTTAGAAAAATTTGAATTGCTCAATTTGGATTGTTAAGCTTGTAGAGATATTCATTGTTAGCATTTCATTTTCATCAAGAAGTTGAAGCTATTCATTTTTATTCTTTAGATTAGATTTTTTTTTTTTTTTGGGTATTTTAAGCATTTCAATTGAAATATTCTATAGATCATAAGATTTCTGATAGATGGTATGGATCCATGCTTTGTTTGAAAAATAGTAATCTCTAGTGCTTCATTCAAGGTTAGAACTAGATAGTCTTAGGATAGCTCTTGGTGGCTCCGGGAGGAGTCAAAATCTGAAGTTATTCACTTTTTTATGGTGAATCCTTATGGAAGATAACATTACATACACACCCTCGATCAACATTTGATTAAAACTGAATAATGCAAGTTAACAATACAACAATCTTGCACATTAGGCCACCCAATTTTATTTTAAACTCAATCATTCAAAATGACTTCTTCATCTTCTTCCATTCAACATTGAAGTGAATTACAAACATCTATTTCATGAGATCTTGTCTTACATGATTTCCTTTTGGTTTTTGTGTTGAGTCAAAGCTATTGCATCAACATATTTGATCACTTAGTGCAATTGCATTTACATGGGATGATATACTTCATTATTATTTAATCTATGTTATATTATAGCATTTCCTTGATTTCAATTCAAGGTTGAATCCTAAACAATGGCTTGACCAAGGCAAGACTCCCCACCAATTTTTTTTTAAAATCATCCATTTTCTTTTTGTGTGTAGATGCATACTTGTGGAGTTTTGGATTTAAAATTGCAGATATTAGACTTTAGTTTTAGTCATAGTCTAGATACCTTCAAATCCATCCCTTTAGGGAATTTCTTGAACCACCTTTCAACCTATATCTGTCGAGATCAAGCTAGGTTCATTTCATGCCCAAAATTTACAAGGCAAAAACACAATTACAAATTTTTTTTAATTTAAAAAAAAAACATATAAGGAACTACACAAAGTAAATTATGGAGATAGTTACTTAGGTATAATAGTGGGATATCTTAGTTAAAGCTTCAATTAGGACATTTATAATCATGAATGCTAACTTATACTTCTCACTCTACTCGAGTTTAAATTTCACTTCACTCTTCTCCATACTTGATCTACTCCATAGGACTTCCTATGTCATGTACATTTATGGTAGTGATTTGCACATGGATTATGCAAGTATCTCTTAAACATATGTATTTGTATACTTTAGATTTAATACCTACTACATGGGTATACAAGTATATGTCTACTTCTATATTGCACTATATAAGGTAGAAACACGTCCATTGGATGCCATATTTATATAATTAAGTATATATATTATTGGTAATGAGAATAGATATATCTAAGGGCCACTATAAAGTCTACACATTATAAATAGGATCATCTACATATGTTAATTACCCGATGATAATATTCATCATTTAATAATGTCAACACATACTATACATATTAAATGCAGTAACTATAATTAATGAGATGAATAATTTGTTTACATATTGTCAAACATATGATATATATATATATATATATATATATATATATATATATATATATATATATATATATATACATACATATACATACATACATACATACATACATACATACATACATATATATATATATATATATATATATATATATATATATATATATATATATATATATATATCTTACTTGCTGTAGGTAGACCTACAATTACTACTAAGTTGTAGTTAGACCTATATATATATATACATACATATATATACATGTATATATATATATACATATGTATACATGTATATATATATATACATATGTATACATGTATATATATAGATATATATATATATATATATATATATATATATATATATGTATACATATACATATATACACACACACACACACACATATATATATATCTATACATATACATATATATGTATATACACACATATATGTATATGTATATATATATGTATACATACATATATGTATGTAAACACATATATATATATTTGTGTGTATATGTATATATGTATACACATATATATACACATATATATATGTACACACACATATATATTTATATATAGATACATATATATATATCTATTTATATATACATATATATACATATATGTATACATACATACATATATATATATATGTATACATACATATATAGATATATATATATGTATATATATATGTATATGTATATATATGTATGTATACATACATATATATATATATATACATATACATGTATATGTATATGTATATATATATATATGTATGTATACATACATATATATATACATATACATATATATATACATATATATATATACATATACATATATATGTATATGTATATATATATATGTATGTATACATATATATATATATATGTATATATATGTATATGTATATATGTATATATACATATATATCTACATATATATATAGATATGTATGTATGTATATATATATATGTATATATATACATATATGTATATATATATGTATATATATACATATATATATATATATGTGTATATGTACATATATATATATATATATATATATATATATATATATATATATATCTATATATGTACATATACATATCTATATATGTACATATACATATATATATATATATATATATATATATATATACTTGATGTATGTAGACTTACAATTACTACTAAGTTGTACTAAATCCACTCACCCCTTTCTCTCTATTTACTAATCATCTTGAGAAACCACTGACTATCCACTAACAACTACTTACGATTACTAACTAATTCAATATATTAATACATTATTCAATCATAACTTACTTCACTTAATATGACATAACTACCTTATGATGTTTTAATACATGCCCTTCGTTATAAGATATCTCTTAATAGCTATCACTATTATATGAAACTACACTATCTACTAAATAATACTATAAAATATTTATTTAATAAATACAACAATCAACATATAATATTTAACAAAAATATACTAAATACCCCATAAAAATTACATTACCCAATCTATACTAACTAACACATGAAGAATTATGTATTTATATACATGTACATACCTAATTTAAAAAAAAACTGTGTAATTATAGATTAGCTTTACCCTCCTTCCAAACCACTAACAAAATGGCAAGTAAATCTAACATGCATATTACTTAATCTAAACTCCCAACTAACCATGTCACTTACTACATTTCTAACTAAACACTAACTAGACTAAAATAAACCTTTCACTTGCACATCTTCCCTAAACAAAGTTTACCTTTCTAATCCCAACATTACATGGGCTCTTCCCAAAACCCAAGCACTGCACTCTTCCCAAACTCATGCATTTATCGTACTCCTAAGTACTAATCCTTTAAGTGTGTGAAAGCCAAGTAGAATGGAGGATTGAAATAAAGATTTGTAATCTGCAAATAGAGTTGTAAGTTGTTATCAGATCAAGCCTTATTGTTACTGTGTAATCATTGTATCAGTCTAGGATAAATGCTTTGGATTAAGGTTGACCTAACAATCATTTGTAAATCCTTCAATTGGGTGACATTCCAAGTGAATGATCTAAAGTCCTCTAACAAGGCTCACTCCTAATAGGGTGATTGAAATCCTTTAACCAAGTCACATTTAATATTTTGCATTATAACCTTTAACAGTGTTGGCCTTTTACAGGGCATCACTTTAGAAGAGTGAGAATGAGTAGCATGTTATTGGTGGTTTTTCTCAAATTGGGCTTCCACATTAAATCATTGTGTCAAATGTGTTATTAAATCTATTGTGTTTCATGCTTAAATTTCTACAAGTTGATTTGACAATAACCTACAAGTTTAAATGATTGCATAATCTAATAGATGCATTCATGATGAAAATGTTTTATGGATATGGGTTCACTAAGTTGTGAAAAGTTTTAATTGTACATCTAGACCTTGGATAACTAGTTCACCCCCTCCTCAGTTTTTCTAGAGAATTCCAACAAAAGTGACACAATGCAAATAATTTGTACCATAGCTAGTGCCCTAATGGCGACCTAGCATAGGGAAGAGAGATGTCATGAGTTCCAAGGGGTACAATACAAGATCTAGTCACCCATGACATGGCATATTACAACTGGCCTCCTCCCTTTGCATAGGTTATTTAAAGGAGAGGAAAGTGTTCTCAAGAAAAAGGTGGTCACGCCCTTAATGGAGTAAGTAATAAGTAGTGTATTAGTTTATTGTTGTTATATATATTTTTATTATTATTATTTTGAATGTGACCTATGTACTCAAGTCCTAGTCAGAGGGTTTCTTTTAAAGCTTAGTCTCATACTTGGTTTAAAATTTAATAATGTTATTGTTTGTTTTCATGACCTTATTGCTATTCCATATAGAAGATTCCTAGGAATATTATTTTGATTATTTTGTTGGTTTGTAATTGGGGATTGGATTTTTGTTTCCTCCACATACATTTTCCAAAGAGTGAAATACACTCTCCCATACTCCCATCACTTTTCTTTAGTTCAACCACCTTTTCTTTTTCATTGTCTTGATATTGACTTCTAATGTAGATACCATATTTAGGAACTAATTCAATAATACCTTAGTTTAATGAATTACTAACTTCAAAATTTATGCATCTAATTGAATATCTTATTGAAACCTATTGGAATCATTTAAAATTGAAACTTAAGAAATCATAGCAAACTATTCACTTGTAAAGCCATAAATTTGTGTCTTGTATTAAACTTGAGCAAGATTAATTATGAGATCAACTAAATCATTTCTATATATTTACAAAGAAACTACATGATTATATTTTCTTTCTAACCATACATTACAAAATCATTTACAAGGCCAAGCATGTTTGTACAAGTTTCTCATAAAATGTCATAAATCAAATGGACATAATCTAAAACCTGTACCCAAATATTTAGATGAACATTGAGTACCATTGAATGTCTATATTGGGGGGGGGGATTCCTTGAAACCTTTCAACTACACTTACAATGATATTTTCAACCTTTCAATTTCATTACATACAAATGCATATCAATGAAACAATGGTACAATTACATATGACCTTCCCACAAGCCGTTCTTTCCTACTATGCAATCATGCATTTCAAATATGTAAATAAGATGGAGGTTCCTCCATTTCAAATGTATTAAACAATGGAAAATTTTCTTCTCTTGTTACACCAACTCTAAGAGTAGCTCTGAGCATTTTCCATTGCTCCCTTGAGCACACAATCTACAAAGATAACACAATAAACAACAAGGACCATGGGTACTCTCTACCCAACCATAGGCCTCCAAAGAGACCACCCCCGAGCTAGGGGAACAAGGCTCAAACCGGGTTTCACGTACAATCCTATAAATGCATATACATTACATTATAACACTTGAACAATCCCATCCCAAGGTATATTTCACAATGGTTCACAAATGGAACTATGAACATAGGGTGAAGGTGTTCTTTTCAAATAGGATACATGCCATATCAAACAATATTTTCAATAAACAATTTTCATGCCCTTTTGGGGATTTCAAAAATTAGCAATTTCCATGCCCTTTCGGGGCTTTCACAATCATCCTCCAAAAAACACTACCATCAGCTATAGCTTCCTTTGAGTCCATACTCCATAAACTTCCTTTCTACACCATACTTCCCTTATCACATCCAAAGTAAGATCTGAATGATTATGGCATACAATGGAGCCTATACTCCAAGGTTCTCAACTACATTTTCAAGCCCAACTAACCCCTTCACCTTGGACTTCTCTTCCCTTCCCAAAGGGTGAGTGAAGTCTTCACACCCATACACAACACTCATATCAAAAGACAAGAAAAACCAAGAAGCAAGAGACAATGCAACCAAACTTCATACACATCAAAACACAACACAATGCAAACTACTTACAACATGAAATCACACTCCTTCATGGTCTTGAATGCAACACCATTATACCAATTTCAACCAGAGTAACTACATGGAAAGAAACACCAAACTTGAATCCTTTTGCAAAATGGTAATGAATGTTTTAGAAGAGATCCCTCCAAGCTTCTAAACCCTAAGAGTCTCTAAAATTAGAGAGTGGGTAGAAAAATCACTAATTTTCCCCAAGCCCTCTAAAAAGCCTCTAACTTCTCACTTAGATAAAAATGTCCCAAACAAGAAACCTCCCTTTTCTAGCATCCTTGCCCCTTTCTAAAATTGTAACCTTGACCAAGTGGGAGAAAACATGTGAACTCTTCAATTTCAAAATTCTAAAGTGACTTGTTATGAGGGTCTCCAAAGTAATCTAGGTCCCCTAAAGGTTAAATTTTAGACCCCCCAACCCATAGTGCTAACATGTGGGCACTTATTTTTCACCAAAGTAAACCCTTAGGACCACTTTTTGTTCCCCAAAAGTTAATGGAAAATTGGAATTCGAAATTCAAATGGATAGGGAATTATCCTAACATCTTCCAATGTGAGGTCAACTTGGGTACTATGTTGGGGTTAGGTTTAGGTTAGGTTACTTTGTCCAAAATCCCTAAATGCCAAGTCATCTCCATGTGGAAAACACAAGTGTCAAGTGACACAAAAAACAACACATTGCATTTAAAGTGACTTCTCTCCAATAATACATGAATTCAACTAGTCCACACATACCATTCACATTACGAAATAAAACACATTACAATGCGGTCTAAATCTTTCCATAGACTCAACCTTGGCTATGTCATGTTTATAGTGGTTTGAGCCCTGATCCCCCAATTAATTCCATGGTCAAATTGCTGCACACTAAACTTGAGCATCAATAATCAAACAAAATAATGTAAGTTGTAGTGCCTACCCCTAAGTTGCTTTTCAGTCATCTTTGTCAAACTCTTTTAGGCCAATTTTATGTTTGATGATTAGTATTATTATTTTAGAGATTATCAAATGTTGTTTTACGCTCAGTTTATTATATGATGAGATTACTTGGTACTCTATATTTCATGCATGTATGATGATTATTCAATGTTTTCAGTTATCGGTGATGATTAGTTAGATGGTTTATTATCACATGTGCTTTCTTATGAATACTTACCCCATACTTGCATGTGTATGATGTGCATGTTTATTTTCTTTATGGATGGTGTTTCTGATGTGGTTAAGGAAGGGAGTCATAGTCACCTGCTAGTCGGGATCTACACGATGCACCACTTCCTGCCATTGTCTGTTTAGCTTAGAATATTGTGTCTGTACATGCATGAATTTTATGCAGGTTGTAGGTACCGGGTATCGACTTACCTGAATTGCCAGGATGAGCGTACCCTATCACATTATCTCAATGGTAAGAGAGGGGAGATAAATCTTAAGTCCAAATCCTAAACCCTTTAGCCATTTGTCCTAATTAAAAATTAGGACAAGTATCTAGTCAAGTACCCTCCGAATGCATCAAATGATGTTATTTCGTGATTATAACCCTTTTTGTTTGATTTAGTATGTGTTTTTCTATGATGGGTTTTCGTATGTTGATTTATGAGTCTTTGGTGTATTTTCTATTAATTAAGTCTAATTAAAAGATTAATTAATGATTTAATTTAATAGAAGATTATTATGACATTTTAATATTTAATTATATTTAATTAATTGAAAAATTAATTAAATAAAAAGAATTAAATTGGAGATTAAAATTGTAAGGATAAATTTAAAACGTGATAATATTTATTTAATTTAATAATAATATATTTAGAGTTTATTTTTAAATAAATGCTAAATATTATTGGTATTTAAATTAATTAAGTATTTTATCAATTAAGTTTCTAAAAATAAATTAAAAGTTGAAAGATATTAAGTTATTAAAAGTTTCTAGATCGCATGATCTAAGCATGAGTTTAAATATGAGAAATTAATTAAAAGATAAAATAATAGAAAATAATAATGTTATTTTAATTTCATAAAGTGCACATGAGATTAAAGTAATAAATTAATTTAAAATAGAAGTCAAGTGGAATATTAAATAAAGTTATTTAATAATTCAACTTAATGTGCATGAAAAGATTAATGCAAAATAAGCAAAGATAAAGAAAGTTAATTTTAGAGTTAACTCAGTTGAGCAAAGAGTCCTCTCGGGTGAACTCACAATTAGTTCCCCGATTTGAGGAGAAAACTCCTTGTTACAACTTTGGGGGTTCATTTTCAAAAAGGACAGAAAATTTTGGGGACACGAATTTTGGGGACAAATTTTAGAGGAGAATTTGGATGCAAATTTTGGAAGTGAATCTTCTCACAATTCTCAGGTGGTTGCGTGTTAGCATCAGGTTCAGGTAGGGTCTTGTGTTTTGATCACTGATTGAATTACGCAATTTCCTTCTCTGTCTTCTTTGTGCCTGTGGATTGTGAGTTCGAATTTTTCTGTGATGAAAGCTTAAAATATTTCAATATTGTAGATTATTAGATGCTTGTCAATATATTCTGTTCACATAGAGATTAGAAAATCCTAGTTTTCTAGATTTAAAAAAAAACACAAGATTTAATTTGAGAAAGGTTCGAATCTAAAAATGAGAATTCTACATTAAAAATTTGAATGGTTAACAATAGTTTCTCTATTAGAGTAATGATTGAAAACTATATATATATATAAACATATTATTGAAAATTGTTTTATCTAAATTTTATAATTCATAAAATTTAATAACATAAATTTAAGTTAAATCGATTTAAAAAAAGAAAAAGAAAAAAAAAGTATATATATATATATATATATATATATATATATATATATATATATATATATATATATATATATATATATATATATATATATATATATATTAAGAGGGGTTTTGGGTTTGAAAATTTAAATTTAAAAAAAAATTAAATATATAAAAATTAAATACATGCCTGTACTTGCAGCGACATCATTTAAATGCTGCGGTCCTTTTTAAATGCATGGCTATGTAAATGGCCGACGGCCTATTATCATAAAAGGTAGTTTTAATAAAGTTTTTTGTTGATAAAACTTTTGTTAATGTTTAAACTAAATACAAGACACGTTAGAGTTATTTGTAAACTCTTATTCATATTAAAGTTTCTTACAAACTTTTATTAATATTTGGAATTAAAGTAAGACATGTTAAAGTTTCTTATAAACTTTTATTAATATTTTAATTAAAGTAATTTGTTAAAAGTTATATATATATATATATATATATATATTTTTTTTTTTAAATTATTATTTTAATTTATAATTTTTATTAATAAAGTTATTAATAGTTTATTAATATTAATTAATTAATTTATGAATACTTATTTAATAAATGTCATTTAATAATGTTTTATTAATGATCTTTATTAATATTTAATAGTTTAAATATTAATGCATTTTAATATAGTTGTTGTAAATATTAATTTATTAATAATTTTTGGTTAAATATTAATAAATTAATAATTAAGGAAGATATTAATATAAGAATTTAGATCAATGATTATTAATTAATTTAATTAATTGAATTAAAGTTAATTAATAAATGGATATTATTTGATAAAATTATAGAATTTGATGGAAGTTATTAACGAAATTTTAATTAATGATGTTAAAAATTTGTAAATAATGATTTTAATAAATTCGTAATTGTTTTATTTAAAATCATTAAGGGTCATTTTTATAACTTAATAAATAAAAGATTATCCTTAGATTGTTTATAGGGTAATTGTGCAATCATTTAAATATAGCAATGGGCTAATTGCGGAAACTTATTACTTGAGACATACCTAAAACTGGAACTTCAAACCTTACATTAACTTAATAATGTATTATCATTCATACCTAACTGTGTGATGATTCTGTTTTCTATGTGACTATTCTATTTCTATGTTTTGGGGTTTGTTCTAGTGTTGACCAGTTTAGGTTACCAGAGGCTCGAGGGTTATGTAATTGTGATATTATGATGATTTGTTCTCGATCTTTCTAAACCCAACCATGGTGATGTGTGATATGTTCTATGATGGATGAATTTACCGATTGTTATTGCTTTCCAGTCTTCTTGTGTGAAGCTGAGGTGTATGTTTATGAGATACCTGACTTAACCATTTTTGAGTCTCGATCAGTTATGCTTGAGTTACCTTCCAGTCGCTTTGAGAGGACTGAAGTGTATGATTTTTTCTTGATGATGTCATTGTGTGACATGTTTTGACTTGACCATTTTGGAGTCTTCGATCAGTACTATGATTTATTATTGGGATACTTTCTGGTTGCTCATTGGAGAACCATTGGATATTGTGATTTATCATTGATTCCTTCAGTTGCTGATAGAGAACTGTTGTGATCATTATGATTATTATTTGATGCTTTGCAAATGCTCATAGAGAACTGATGTGATTATTGTGGATTATACTTGTGATGCTTTTCGGTCACTTGTATAGGGCTAAGGTGATTTTGAGTTTTGTGATTTCATGAGCCTAAGGTAGGTTATCTATGTGTAGTGTCGGGAAGTGGCTTACAATGGGGGCCGGGGACCTAAGTGGCTGCCAGGGTAACTCATTGTAAGTTGTTTTAATAAGTGAAAATATTTACACTAAATGGGGATTAAAATGAACCTAATAAGATAATTGTATGTTCTCTCCCATGCCTTGAGTGCTAGTATAGGCTAGGATGGGGTAGAGAGAATGCTTGGTTACGACCTTGCATTCCGCAGTATGCCTTGTCAATATGAAAGGATACTAGTGGCTGCAGAGATCACTAGGGACCCGGGATTCCTAAGGGATTGCTCGGGTAACTTCTACGTGACTTTTGCGATGACACTTTCCCGTTTACATGGTAGATTTCTTACGTGTGTCTTTGTGGTGCCTCTGGGTCTAGATGTCGATCTATGTGTTGGAACCTTTGAGTTAGTATACTTCTAGGATTTCCTAGACTTAGAGAGTATTTGTGATTATGTGATTTGATATCCTATATGAGACTTGAGACTATCTCCTCAGCGCGATGGGAGTGGACCATTTAGGTTCCATGAGGTCAGGTGGTAGTGCTTTTTACTCATACCATTTGAGATCCATCCGCTCATTGCTACCGTGGCTGGAGCTTCTTGGTATGCTTGTTTATCATGTTTAGATAAGGTTGTTTACTTATGCTTTATTCTAGTATGTTAGATTTCTTTATGCATATGTTGTAGCATGTTTTAGGTGTGACATCCCTATTATGATAGTACCGATGATCTCTTCGGTGGCTTGGGATGTTACGCGTGGGGGATGGCTAGGGCCCACGATGGTCTAATGATGCTATTGATGGTTGGGAGGAACCACACATTTAGTTAGTTTTGTTTTATGATGTTATACCTTTATGATTGATAGATGTATTGAATGTATGTTATTAGTTTCATTTATTTTATTGTACTTGTATCATGGATCCGAGGAGGATGTTGTATTTTATAATTCTACTTATGTATATTGTTTTAAGCCTTTTATACCCTGTGACATGTACAGTGGATGATTGAGCATTCCGAATTAATTTGCCAAGAGGCATTCGGAACAAATGTATATTATGGACATTGGAATTTTTGATTATTCTTACATATGTATGTGGTAGTTGTTAGACTTAGAATTAATTAAATTTAAATGTGACTCAACATCTTGGGATCCTTAAGGAATGTAACTTGAGATGTATGTTTGTTGATGATTACATGTTATTACTTCCGCTACTATGTGTTTGATGTGTATGTTATACTTTCTTACTTTAAAAAATAAAAATAAAAAAATAAAAATGTTTAGCAAACTTAGTGAAACTTTAGGTTAATTCTTTTGGATTCCTTGGCGGGGCGTTACATAAGCAATATGTAAATATGTGCAATAAATCATTATCACATTCAACATTACGATTTCCTACTTCATCATTTCCAATTAATTATCAAATTTTTATTATCCACATTAAAATTTACTTAACATGATCAAACTAATATTTTGAATAACCTCATAATCTATTTTCTATCATAGTGATGAAATATTGAATCCATAACTATTGAGTCCCGAGGCATGTGAATAAGGTCCTAGTGCATATCACAATCTATCCTTTAACTCTAATTTCCACTTAAACATTAAAATTTGACATTTCAAGAATCTCTATAATTTAGTTTCTATCAAGGGAATTTCAATAATTTAGAACATGAACTGGAATCATTAAATATATAAATTAGTTCTTGATGTGCAGGCATAAGTGTAGGTCATCCAAAATGCATATTTTAAAATAACATAACCCTATAGTCTGTAAAGTATATCAAAACATCAAATTAGAAATATAATGATGCAATTATGACATCTACATTATGGAAAATTTGGTGAGGCCTCACAGTTCAACCTATTCCTACAACCTTCAATTTTTCACAATAGAAAGTTATAGACTTAAGGTTTCTAGATTCTGATCCATTTCCAATATTAATGAATTTGATAGGGCTTCTATATGGTTGAAGTGGCATCCTCTACTAACCCTCAAGGTGACTTTATGTTCCTCATAATCTTTCTTTCATAGCACTGATTTTGATACACTAGATCAAATTTTGTGCTTTCCTTGCATATGCACTTTTATTTCTCTTCTACATTAAATATCTATCTACCTATCCTATACTACTCTATACATTACATATAAAAAAAAAATCATAAAAAACAACAATGTTAATAAGATCCTATCCTAAATGGGGGTCACATTTCAGGATGATCCCCTTTCCAATATATGGAGGTGAAGTGGGATTCTATCATTGACAACCATTTCCCATTATACATTATGGTGGACCTATCCTTTTCATGCCTTATACCTTGCAATTGGGTGGTATATCTTCTTTTGGGATCTCTTTGCATCTTCAATTTGTATGCTTAGGTTTATCTTATACATTTTAGCGAACTTGAACTACTACATTTCTTTTTTAATTTTGGAGTTAGATTACCTTCTTTGATTGTGTAGTTTCATTCCAATCTTGACATCTAGTTATGTGTTTGTTAACATAGAACGCTCTAAAATAATCAGTTATGTGTCATCATCTTTCTTCTTACTTTTCTCTACCAAACCCCTTAACTATACAATAGTTTCTTTCATTCAATTATGTTTTTCTTTCTTCGTTGTGTTCTTGCATTAGGTATAATGAAGATTGTAGATAGAACACTCCCTCACAAGGCATATTTTAAGACCATCATCAATATTCATGTGTCTTCATTCTTCACATTTTAACCAAATACATGATTTTATAGCTACATAGGGGTCTTTATTAATTAACCTAATGGTAATCCTCCTGATCTTATTCTTCCTACTCAAGTTCAACCTCCTAATGATCCTCAAACTTCTCATCATCTAAAAAATATTATCCACGATCTAAATGTTAGACATTTTCAAGATAAATTCTTCCTTAGACCTTTCGATAATGCTTCTCTCCATCACCTTAAAAGGACAAGAATACGAAAATTCCTAAGGACAATGTTCCTCCTACCATTCCTTCTCATACCAAACATGCTTATAAGCCTCAAGATGAATCCCTCTCTCCCAACTTTATGTCATTAAAAGTTATTTATAATACAAGATATGGTATCACCACTCAATATGGATACAAAGGTTTAGGACTCAATATTAATAAATAAGGCATTAAAGATCCTATAAATCCTCCTTAACAAGCTCATAAAGGCAGTTTAAGTTCCATTCCCCCTCCTAATCCCTCTGAAGACCGAATTCCTCAAGATCTTGTGATAATAAGATCTATATCTTTTCAAGTTGCTATCATTCAAGTCTTTAAAAAGTTGTCAATTCCTTTGATAAATATCAACAACTTAATTTCCCTCCACCTATAATAGATGACATTCATTTATCCTCAAACAACAGTCCTAAAGTGCATCATATTCCTCATTTGTAGCATTGTCTTCCATCTTCCTCTCAATTGAAACCTCCTATTCACATATTTTATGTTGGAAACAACTCTTCAATTTTAATTTGTCATTGATATTACACAAATGTCAATATTAACCAAGAAATGTAGAGTTTGCAATATTAATCTTGTATATCTCAGTATTAACCAAGTAGTTGGGTAAAGAAGATTTTTCTAGTATTAACTAAATAGTTGGTTAATAAAGGGATTCTTGCTTGGACGAAGTGGCCAGGCATCAAAGGAATCGCAGTGTTGACAAAGCATTCAATCGTAGTATTGACCAAGTGATAACATAATACATTTATCTAATAATTAATTGATTGAAGTTGACTATTTGAATGTTTATTGATTATATGGATGGGTATTCAAGTTGACTTGTCCAATCATATGATATATAAGAAATGTCAAGTTGTGAGGATAAAATGAAGAAGTGGAATATGAAATAAGATGGGCATATGAGTGAAGGCAAAGGAAGAGCAGGAAAGTGCTAAAGTCAAGTTGCAAAGAATATTCTAATTAGCAATTATCCAAAGGTTAAGGTAGAACAAAGATATGAATCTACAAAGTAAGTTGCTTCATAAATTGGGTTAAATTGTTATTGCTTTCTAAGAATTTTAGTAGTAAAGAAATCTCTTTAAAAAGTTGAGTTAACAGTCATATTGTAAATCCTCTAACAAGGTGACATTTCAAGATTGAAGTGTTTAAAGACCTATAACTAGGCCACTCCTAATTGGGTGATCTAAATCCTCTAATAGGGTCATACTTAATAGCATGTTTTGTAACCTTTAATAGGGTTGGATCCTAATAGGGCTCACTTCAAAAGAGTGAAAAATATTGTGACTAGTTGCAAGGCAGTTTTCACAAATTGGGTTTCCATGTTAAATCTTGGTGTCATCCATGTTCATGTTATTTTCTTATGCTTTATGTTATAGCTAAGTTACTAAACGTTACAATAGATTAATAATCATAAAATTTCTTTGTTAACTAAGTATCAGTACTATTTTATTGCTAACTAAGCTAGACAATATTACATTATCAATGAAAGTTTGTATTGACATCTAAGGGACAAGGAATTATTTTTGTTGTAACTAATTCACACACCCCCCACCCCACATTTCCAACAATTTTATCCACTCTATCCATGGATATATCTCATTTTTATGATCACTTAGCATTGGAAAAAATAATTCATTGGTATCTTGCATAAATTCTTAAGATAGTCTTCCCTCATTGATTTTTTTATAAAGGACAAAGGTCTATTAATAGTGATTTTTTTAAAAAAAATTACCAGAGTAAGAAATATTTACTTTGTGATTATACTAATGTTTGAACAATTTATTCTAAATTATGTTGATATGCGTCTTATATTCATCCATACTGGTTATCATACTTTCTTCAAACTAAGATTTTTAATTAGCATTTCCTCCCCTGTTATGTTATTATTTATAGTATTTGTGTAATCAGCACAAGATAATTGCAATAGGACATTATCCTCTTCTCTCTTAAATAAGGGACAAGGTTCATCATTTCTTTCTTCTTTTAGTGGTCTATTTTGTCCCTTAAGTGGATTTCTTTATACATTGATATCCTTTCTAGCATACATTTGTTGGCTAGGAAGTGCATTTTTCATACATGGAAAACAACTTAGGGAGCTTAAATATGTCCTCACTTTCTTTTCTCTTCCTTTTAGCATCCAATCTTCTTTTTTGGTTTTCTTCTTTATAATAAGATGTCTTTTTCTTGCAAGGATTTGTTATTTTACACAAGGATATATCCCAAAATTGTAACCTTACCCTTGTATTAAAAGTGTATGTCTATTATAATATATCTATACCTTAGGACTCATATTGGATTTTCCATCTTTTTTCTCCTTCTTAAGATCCATTATCTCTTTGATGTTCATCTCTTTTTTACCATGATATTCTCTCATTTATGGACTTGTTATTTAGGATCTTTCTCCTCAATGAGATTCATATCCTCTTTACAGTTATTTCTTACCTATGAGTGCATATATTCTATAGATGTGTTGTTTACTAAAAAGATATAATATGACATTCCTTTCTCTTTCCTTTCATGTACCTCTGACATTGCATTATTGTACAATACATTCATTTTTGGCATGGAATACTTTGTTAATAAATTTTCTTATCAATCTTTTTTGTAACTTGAAAGGGCATGTTTATAATTCAATAATCATCCATAGCATCATTATTTACCTTCTTTCCTTTATGACTTGTTTACTTTATATGTAATGACTTTTCTAGCATTTTTTTTTTAGGATATCTCTTTAGTTTACAACTTATATTTCTTTCGATTATGTATCTATTATGAGTTAGATATCATTCCAAGTGTATTATATATTTTATATTTCCTTCACAATTGGAGGGAAAGGTTACATGTACATTATTTCTCTCTCTTTTGTCTAAGGACATACTTTCTTTAGTTATGTGGCAGTTCTTTATTATCACACGCGGCATTCTTTCCTATAAAGAATATTTTTGTTTATTGGGATTCTCTCTTATACAAGAAGTGTGAAACCTTGATCATCACCTATTCTTTGTTCACAAAACTATATTTAATATAAACACATTCCCTTAATATGCGATTCAAAAATTATCAAAGTCCTAGCAGGTTTATGGTTATGTGCTTGTCAAGTCTATTAACAAGTTGGAACCTATTGGAAACTTTGTTTATGTGCAGCCCATTGATAGATACATATCACTTATATGATAGATACATTTTGTATATATGCACCTCATGGATGGATACAAATCAACTATAACCATTGGGATTATTTTTGTATGTGAACTTCATGTATAGATACAAATCACTTATAATTAACCATGAAGATGGGTTTGTTTATTTGCACCTTTGGGATGGATATGAATCACATATAACTACATATATTGGTTTGTGTGTGCACCTTATGAATGGATACAAATCAATTATATCATGGGGATTGGGTGTAAAAGAGAATGTGCAAGAGAATATAGAAGGAAGGCCCTATGTAGGCCCCCTCCTTATGATGGATAAATAGTAGATATGATAAGGAAGAGAATCAAGGATACTACTTCCAATAACAAGGATATAACCTCATAATAATAATGTGTGCCCACAAACTTATCCAATAATGTTAAATGTAATAATCTAAGGAAATAGATAATTGTGAAAGGATATTTCTCTTGTGAAAGAGGCCCTTGAAAGGAGAAATCATTGTTACAAAATCACATCTACCTTGAGAAGAAGTGTTTGAACAAAGATAACATATTCAAGACAAAGTGAGTGGGGAGAACAATAATGAATCTATTTGGCACTCTATCTCTAAGTGAAATGGGGATTTAGTGATGAAGGATTACAAGAGAGAAACATTGATATTCCTTCTACTTCTCACAGATCATCTTCATCATCATCATTTCAGTCAGATGGTAAAGATATAGGAAAGGGTCATGCACTATGTGCAACTGCTGCTCCATCCTCTTCTAGATGGTTACTAGATTCAGGTGCTTCACACCATATGAAATCTTCTTAGTATTTTTTCTCTTCTTTTGAGGTTTCTCCTACTTCACACATTTTGATGGGGAACAACACTGTTATGATTGTATGTGGGAAAGGTTCTATTGACATTGATGATGGTACATTTCATGATCTACTTTTTGTTCCATCTTTTTTCTCTAACCTTCTCTCTATCTATCATATTACACACAGTGGGATAGGGAAGACAATTGATTTTGCACATGATTCAATGCACCTCAGAGATAGTGAGGTAGGCAATATTGTTGCTATAGGAATTGTTGATCACTCTTCCTGCCTATATTCCTTTTCACATTTTGGTCCACCATTTCCACTATCAAAGACTGACTCTCCTTCACGAGAGACTACTAAGGTGAAGTGAGGTCACTTGAACTTATGTGTTGTTTATGAGACTAGTGTTGTGACTTCTACACCTTCAACTCCTATTCAATTTTCATCTCTTGAAGAGGATTACTCTTTAGCATTGCCTACTATTACAAGTCCAGTTATTGAGCCACCTAGTACAGTTGTTGAGGATATATCAGAGGACACGCATCTCCTCTCAGATGATAGATTCAACACACCTATTATCTCATCTCCACTAGAGATTCAATTTTAGGATTCTCATGCTTTCTCCTTTGAGCATCAGCTAGGGCTTCCAGCTACACATTACATACATGGGTTTTTATCATCCTTGTCCACTACCTTTGTTTCCTTCAAATTGGAGCCACATCAGTATGTTCATCAACATATGAGTTTTGCCATTTTGAGGGGGGGGGGGGGCGCTATGGAGTCTCAAGCTTCCATCATGGGGTAATTGTACTTATGGTCTTGAGAGATTCTCTAGAGATGTTTCATTTGTGCATCATTTTCTATCTCTTTTTGGAGTACGGTTTTTCTCTATTTATCCATTTCATAGAGATTTTATTGTGATTGGGAACCTCATCAGGCCTTGTTGTTGGGACCCAAGTTTGCTTTTAGCATTGTAGTCTCCTTGTATTATTTGTAGCTACATTGTTGCTCATCTTAAGGGGGTGTTAGAGTAAAAGGTTAACTTTATTTTATTTACTAAATTACCTTTACTCCCTTCTTAAGATTTCACTTTATGCACCTCGCATTTCCATTTAATAATTGATGAGACATATTAATGTCTCAAATTTGATATAGTTTTTACATAGTTTGAACTTACTCTTTGAACCGTGTGAAAAAAAAAAAAACATTTCCAATATATTTGTTTTAAATGTCTTCTAAACTTATGTTGAATGCAGCTAGAACCTATTAAACCTATGGATAGTGGATATAACATACCTTGCTTAATATTATATATAAAGTGCAATATTTCATATAAATGTTTTAAGCTATGTTTTAATATTTGAATGAGAGTAGAAATGTTGTTGTGCATATGGTTCAAATGTTTCTAATCTTCAGGAAATGGAGAAGTGGCGCAATGAGTGTAGAGCACCATATTAAAAAGGAGCAATGAAGACCGGTCATAGCATGAGAAGTGTAGGTCTGTTCCAAATGATAAGCCATGTCTACAAGGGAGTTATTCTAGGAGACCCAACTTGTTACATTATCTGCAGACTATTATTTTGTTACTTAATCAATGTTCTAAAGTCATGGTTGACATTCCACCTTTTTCTTCTGACAATGTTTGCTCCTAGTTTTCGTTATGTTATGTTTATAATAAGTTCCAACCCTCTATATATATGAAAGAAAAGGAAAAAGTTGAGAGTTAGTTGAAAAAGGATTCTAAATTTTTAATTTTAATTTTTTTGTTCTCTACAAATTATTCAGTCATGTAGCAAAAGAAGAATTTTAATGAAAGAGTGATTTTGGACTACCTGTTGAATTCTTAGTTAGTTAAATCCAACCAAGGGGGCCCACTTGGGAGGTAGAATAGATTTAGGTAGAGTAGATTCATTTATTGCAATTTCTTGTTTAAGATAGATCTATTGTATCAGTCCTACAACATAATTATTGTGAAAGTTCTTGCAGCACTTGTGGAAAATGATTGTAGTGAATGTTTGAATTGTTAATTAGTTTAGAATTCTCTTTTTTGAAGTTTCACAGTTCTCTGTAGATAGTCTAAGTGTATTTATTGTTCTGTGTTTATAGTATAGATTCCTTTCATGCATTTTACTTTCCTATAGTATAGGTGTTAGGACTATTAAAGGAACTTAGTGCACATATTGTGCTCACCCATTTCAAGTCTTACGTCCCTGGGTTGAAAATTCAAATGTATTTTCATAATGAAATAGATAGTCCTTAAAATGGATATAGTATCCTTGTGAGATGTATAGTGGTGTGATTATCTTGATCTATTGTGGAAACCTACCATTTTTGGCATCATTGTCAAGGATGGTGTCCAACTAGGAACCTTCATGAGTCCTCTATTTTTAGATTAGTGTGTTAGTTAGAAACCACAAGATTCAATGCTTAATTCACAAGTCATCAATTCAATTGCATGAATTGAAGTGGCAGACAACGAGACGAATATGAGAGATTTCTTCCATGGGAAGCTATTAATCTAAATGAAGAAATTGAAGAATAAGATGAGTTGCCTTTTTTAGATTCAAGTACTATTTTTCCTACAAAATCGTCTTCAAGAGAAAAACATTTGGATACAAGTGGTCTTCAACCTTTTGCTAAAATTTTGGCCAGTTTTCTTAGTACTACTCCAAATCCACTAGTTGTTAACAATCCAGTGCCCAATGTTCCTTTTCAACAACAACCTCATAATAAAATACCTCTTATAATGGCACAACCTACTTTTCCATTTCCTCTCCCAAGTCTTGTAACCAATGCTAATCTTAAAAATATACCTCCAAATGCTCTTCCAAAGTTATATGGCCTTGCAATTGAAGATCTTAATACCTTCTTGTTTGAGTTTGACATAGTCTATTGTAGCTTTCACTACAACATTGATTCCCATAAGCTCATATTATTTCTAGCAACTCTGAAAGAGTTAGCTTTACGATGGTTCATGGGTTTAGGAGCCAATGCAATAGGTACTTGGGATGAAATGCAAACTCTATTTCTGGACAAATATAAAGAGTATTGCAAATAAAATGATTCAAGAGGAGATGATATCTTTAGAATATCACAAAAGGAGGAAGAAACATTGGAAGACTACATTTCACATTTCTTGTATACACTGCAAAAGAACCCTCAATATATGTTGTCCAAGGATTCACAAAAGCTAATCTTTTTGAGAGGCATGAATGATAGTTGTCTAGAAGCATTAGACTTGATGGCTAGAGGAGATGTATATCAATCTTCTTAGGAAAACCTCAAGAAAATTTGTCTTAATTACTCAAGCTCAACAATGAAGAAAGGAAAAGGACATCAAACTACAACTACTAAAGGAATCAATCAGGGTATTTCAAAGCTCGAGATATCTAATCTGCTCTTAGATTTCAAGAAGGACATTAGAAATGATGTCACTACACATCTTGACATAATGACTACAAAGAAGAAACATACAAAAGCTATGGTACAATTAGTTGAGTATTGCCCACATTGTCAGAAGCAGAAGAAAGATTGCCAATGCAAATTGGTTGCTAGTGTGGAAAACCAACATCTTCCAATTGAGTACATCAAGATAGATGGAGATGATAAGCAAGTATTCTTTGTTGCTCAGCACTAGCCATGGGCCAAACATCAAGGTATGCCTCAAGACCCTTTGCAAAATTCAAATCTATATGATAATCAATGGCAAAATCGTAATACCTAAGGCCCTCCAAAATATAGTCAACCTAATTGGAATAATGCTTAGCAAAATATAATCCACAATAGCCTCAATGGCCTCAGAGTTCCCAACCTTCCTGGCCAAACCTATAGAGTAATCAATGGAAGAATTAGCAAAACCAATGGCAACCACACTAGGGGAATTGATAGTCTATAAATCAATGGAGAGGACCTCAACAATGGTCGAACCAAAATATTGGTAATCCACAATTACCACAATTACCACCTCCAGTCCAACAACCTACACTAATGCCACCACCTATAAGTCCTGGACCTCAAAAGCAAACCCAGTTACTTGCACAACCTCAACCAAATCCAAATAACTAGCAGTCACAACAACCCATGTACTCTGCTAATGCTCAACAATATCCTGCTTACACTCTAAAATGTTGCAAATATACATTTGAGATCTGGTACAACCCTACCAGCACCTAAACTGCCTCTTATAACTGAAATACTAGATACTCCTACAACATTAGAACCGACGGTTTATAAAGAGGTTGACTCAACTAATGTCACTAGCTTAGGTCAAGCCCAACTAGTAGTTAATCCTCCTTTTTCAAAGAAGCTAATACAAAGTAAACCTACACACACAAAGGAATAGCCTTTTGATATTATTGATCAATTAAAGAACATGCATGTCCAAATACCCCTATTCCAAGCTATTAAAGATGTTCCTATCTATGGAAAATCCATTAGAGAACCCTACCTGAAAAAGCCTAGCAGGAAGAAAAAGGACCCAACTATAGTCCATGTTGTAGGAAAATTGGTTGACATTATGTTAGGAAAACTAATCATCTTAAATACTTTCATCCAAAAAGTCTAGTTTTTAATGTGATTATAAACGGCCAGTCTGTTAAAAATGCTTTAATTGATCTTGGTGCTACTATAAATATCATGACTAAGGATACTATAAAGAAGTTGAAAATAGATGGATTGAGGGCCACTCCAAAAATTCTGCAAGTTGCGGATCATTCTCTTTTCACTCCTAATGGAATGATAGAAGACATAGTTGTAACCCCAAACTCTCTAGAGTACCCTATAGATTTCATGATTCTCTCTCCCAAAGTCAATTTATCTAGTTACCCTATCATTCTAAGATGAACATGGGTAGCTATAGCTGATGCAAATATAAGTTGTAGGTCAAGGAATATGACCATATCTAATGGTCAAGCAACAAAGAAATTTGACTAATATCCTCCAACACAACCACAACCATATTTAAGCACATCTGTCTGACCAAATTTAGGGAATGGAAAAGAAGATTTAAACTCTATAGCACAACTTATGATGTTACATGCACAATCTCTTCTAAAGTTGTAAGAAGAGGATTCAATAATTCAGAGTATTCTTACTAACACTTGTGTGGTAGAAAAAGATGTATCTGATAGTTCTATGTTAGAATTAACCACATAAGAGGAATGTAATGAGAATTATATTCTAATCAAGGAGCCCAACATTATTTATCAACTCTTACCATGTGAATTAGATACAAGTCCAATCTCTAGAGCTGCTATAATTGAGTCTACAACTACTATAGAGCTATCAAAAGGTCATAATCTCCATGTCAATCCCAAATTATCTTCCACACAGATGAAACAATTAACAAAGCTGCTTCAAAAACATGAAAATGCTTTTGCATGGGATTATGGGGATATGAAAGGGTTGAGTCCTACACTATGTACTCATAGAATATACATCAATAAAGGGTGCCTGCTGCTCCGTCAACCCTAGAGAAGGATTAATCCAGCCCTTAGAGAAATAGTTAAAACTGAATTACAAAAATTGCTTGATGTTGGTTTTATTTATCCTATACCTGATAGTAGATGGGTGTCACCCCTGGTCGTATTACCTAAAAAGGGAGGGAAATGGTGAATTTGTGTAGATTACAGAGAATTGAATAAGGAAACAAAAAAGGATCACTTTTCTTTACCATTCATTGATCAAGTTCTAGAAACTCTTGCTGGAAAGAAGTATTTCTCTTTTCTAGATGGGTATAGTGGTTATAATCAAATAAGTATTGCTCTCGAAGATCAAGAGAAAACCACATTTACATGCCTATGGGGTACTTTTGCATATTTTGTTTTTCCATTTGGCCTATGTCATGCCCCTACAACATTCCAAAAAGTTGTAATCAACATCTTTGCTACTATATCACATGATTGTATGGAAATATATATGGATGACTTCACAACATTTGGAGTCACCTTTGAAGAAGCCATGATGAATCTTAAAAAGGTTATCATTAGATGTAAAGAACATAATCTAACACTTAATAGTGAAAAGTGTTTCATGCTCATGCAAGAAGGAGTGGTACTTGGTCATTTCATATTAGTTGCAGGACTACAAGTGGATCTAGCTAAGATAGAGGTAATTCTAACATTGCTGATACCTACAAAACCAAAAGATGTAAGATCTTTTTTAGGTCATGCTTGATATTATAGGCATTTCATAAAAGACTTTAGCAAAATAGCTAGTCCTTTGTGCACATTGTTGACTAAGGAAGCTAAATTTATTTGGACACTTGAATGTAATGAAGCCTTCCTAAAGCTTAAGAAACTCCTCACCATGATACTAGTTTTACAGGGACTAGATTGGTCAATTCCATTTCATGTTCATATTGATGCATCAGATTATGTCGTAGGAGCCGTATTAGGAAAAAAGCTTGCTAATCTTGAGAATGCTATCTACTATATTAGTAAAAGTCTACATGGACCCAAGCTGAATTACACAGTAATTGAAAAATAACTTTTAGCTATAGTCTATGCATTGAACAAATTCAGACATTATGTGACTAGATATCCTATTTTTATTCATACTAATCACTTAGCTCTAAGGTATTTAATGAACAAACCAGCTATCAATGGTAAATTGGCAAGATGGCTCTTGTTCTTACAAGAATTTGATATTACTATTATTGATAAGCTAGGAAAATCCAAAATACTTGTAGATTATTTGTCTAGATTGACCATTGCTAATGAAGATCCAACTCTAGTTGAAGACACATTTCCAAATGAGCATTTGTTCCATATAGCAACTCATACACCATGGTATGCAAACATTGCAAATTATCTTGTTGCAAATAGAATGCCCCCACACTTCTCTCATAAACAAAAGAGAAAGCTAGCAAAGAAGAGTTTTCAATATTCTTGGATAGATAACAATCTCTTCTATGTAGGACCAGATCAAGTCATGAGGAGATGTGTCAAGGAAGATGAGATATATGATATACTACATGCTTGTCATGATGAACCATGTGGAGGCCATTTTTCAGGGAAAAGAATAGTATTGAAGATACTTACAATGGGATATTATTGGCCAATGTTACATAAGGATGCAGTGATATATATAACTAATTGTGACAAATGCTAGAGGATGGGCTAACCAACCAAAACTAATGAGATGTCACTCACTCCACAGATTGTAGTCATACCTTTTGACAAATGGGGCATGGACTTCATAGGTCCAATTGATCCACCATCAAGTGGAAAATCCTACATTTTAGTATGTACAAATTATGTAACTAAATGGGTAGAAGTTAGAGCAATGAAAAATGCCATAGATGAGAAAGTAGCTAAGTTCCTGTATGAAGAAATCTTCACCTGTCATGGGGTGGCCAGAGAACTTGTCACAAATCAAGGAGCTCAGTTTACATCAAACTTGATCACTAAGGTTATGAAGGAATACAACATAAGGCATCATAAATCTAGTCCTTATCACCCTCAAAAAAATGGACAAGTAGAGGTTACCAATAGAGAACTAGAAGCCATTCTAACTAAAATAGTGCACATACACAAAAAGGATTGAACAATAAAATTAACTGAAGTTGTTTGGGCATATCGAACCACATGGAAGACAACAATTGGATTCACTCCATTTGAGCTTGTCTATGGTAAAGCAACAATGTTGCCCATTGAATTTGAACACAACACTATGCACTACTTTAGAGTTGAACATTAGTCTTCCTACAACACAATAAGAGAGACTCCTCCACTTGAATTCGCTGGATGAAATATGAAAGAGAGCTTTAGAAAGAACAGAAAATATTCAACGACAGTGAAAGTAGTGGCATGATGCACATATCAGGAATAAAAAATTTCAAGTAGGAGATTGGGCCCTCCTCTATGATTCTTGCTTCAAAGAGAATCCAGGGAAATTACACACTCAATGGTTAGGGCCTTATGAAATTCAACATGTATTTAACAATGGCACAATGCAACTAAAAACCATTAATCCTATTCAGTTTAAGTTACTTGTAAATGGCCATAGGCTATGTCTCTATCATAAGCCATAGACTAAAGCATAGTTCCTACAACAGAAGATGAAAGTCTTCTTCTTGTAACCATGCAATGATCAAAATTTTAGGAACCTTCATAATAAAACCTCATTTAAATATGAGGCCCATTCTTCCATTCACTCTTCTCATTCTTCATATTAACCCATCTCATTTCACTATCTATCATCCACCCACACTCCACGTAACCCACACATTATTTTTCCTATATTCAATAGATGAAACTATCAGCACTTTTTGTGGTCATCAAACTTCACTACCTCATCAACTTGCATGTGGATGTCCACTGTCAAATTTTCAAGTATAACAATTTATTTTACTCTTTATTCATTTTTAGAATATAAGTTTCGATATTTATATCTAATACTACATTATATATATCATATAAGACTTAAGCCAGTTTCTGCTTCCCATGCCAATTTTTTTGAAGTGAGGATACTTGTCAAGTTTTAGTGGGGGGCTGAGAAAGTGTAGTAATTTCCAAATGTCATCTCCACGTTATCCTAGTCATGTCTGTAGACACCTAAATTTGATTACACCACTTTGGTAATCTAATTTAGCCATCTCTAAAGGCATCATTAATTAAATTCTTATTTAATTAATCCTTTGTCATCCCTAGCTGATTAATTTAATTAATCATCTATAGTCCTAATTGATAAATCAAATAACCTATTATTTATCAATTAAATCCTATTCTTCTATCTAATTCCAAAAATCCCCATTTATTAAATAAATCTATTTGATAAATAAAATCCTCAAATCCAAAAACCCCTAACTTATCCCTAATCCTCCATTTATCTTAATCCAACCCATCCACCCATACTAACCAAGCTTAGCCACTAAATAACTCACCCTCATTAATGTCATCCACTTGCACATGTCTAACATCCCTAATCTAATCCTAAACCCAAGCCTAATCCACCCCCTAATGTTGTCACATTCCCTAAACGAGTTTAAGACTTTCCTAAACCAAACCAAAGTCTCCCCTCAAAAATCCCAACCACCAAGTCATGAGTGCTCTTACAAACTATAAAAGACTCTTACAAGCCCACTCATGACTCTTACATCCATCTTCAACACTCATTCCTCTTACATCTCTCTTACATACTCAACCCCATTCATCATGCCTTTAACCAACCCTTTACCCTACCCTCTCACACTCATCCTCCTTGTGACAAGTGTCACCTTCCCATTGGTGCTAAACAAGTGCAATCCATGTTCTCTCCTTTGAGTGCATCTTAGCCCTCCTTAAGCCTTCATCTCTCCTTGCATCTTAGCCCTCCATCCCTCAAACCTTTAGCCTATAAATTGAATCTCATCCCAAGCCATTTAACAACAATCCTTGAGCTAAAGTTATCATGCCCTTTTGAGAGCCAAAATCCATACCCATACCCTTATAATGCCAAATTGAGAGCTCACAAAGCTACCAATTTGTCATTACCCATCTCCACCATTGTAGCAACTTTGAGCATCTTGAGCATACATCCACATCAAAGGACGCATCTACAAAATCAAGAAAGCAATGAAGTGCTTCATCTTTTGAGGTTTGCATCTCTTATTTGTTTTCTTTGTCTAAGCATATATGTGAACTTAGTTTTGGTTTGTGAATGCTTTTCTTTAATGTTAATGTTCCTTGCACACTAAGATCTAGTTCTACAATGTCTACATTAAAGGATGTACTTTGGTGGTAATCTGATAGTTTTCATTTCATTAATTTTTAAAATCCTTTTGTATCCATCATACCTTTTATTGTGATTTTTGGAAAAAGATCTCCTCTACTTGGCATGATTGAAAAGACTAAGAGTTATTATGGGAATACCTTTAGTTAGTCTCAATGTCCTTCATTATTAATGTATCATTATTCTACATGCCAGAAACAAAGGGGTCTTGATTATGAGAAATGGTAACGACATACAACATGTTTTTTGTCATTTTTCATAAAGATTATCTTTTAAGTTCAAAGAAAGAGGGAATTTGTAGAGGTAAGAGGGGAAAAAATTTATCTCAGTAGTAAGAGTGGAAGCCATACATTTTTGAAGATGGTGGGATAGCTAAAGAGGTATGAGCCAATCGTTCATAATGTTTTACTTGTGGACATTGAAGCAATTTGGCAATTTCATGCTTGTGGATGGCTTGGTTACTTACAACTAAAATAATTCAATGAAGAAGTGGAAATGGAGTTCATGATGACATTTGATGAAGGGAAAGCCTTAGTTTCAGGATTAAGAGTGGTTGCTACTGAGGAAAGGATAGCAAAGGTCACGGGATTACTGGCAATTGGGGAACATTATCCAAATAAACATGACACCAAATCTTCAAGGGCATAGTTCACTCAGCAAGGTGATCTTTAACTAGACAATACAAAACAAGGATGTAAGAGACTTTCTCTTCCACCTCCATATCCAGAGTTAGCAACCCACATTATTAGACATTTAACTTGTGAAGGTAGGTTTTCAAACTTGCATGCTCATCATTTTAAATTTCTTAGTTGCATAAGGCATAACATGCAAATTAATGTTCCCAACTTTCTTTACAATATGTTGTGTATAAGTGTTGAGGAAACTCAAAAAGGAAAGGCAAAGTCTATTTCCCATCAGGCCCTCATTAAGCTTTTAGTTGAAATGTCTCTTAGAGATTCCTCCCCTATTTCATGGGCATAATTTTTTGAAGCCAAGACCTTATAGCCGCAAGCCAAACCTGTTCCTCAAAACCTAGAAAATGAGGTGTTGGAAATGATTGAAATAATTATAAGAAAAGTTGAGGGAGATTGCTGGAATAAAATATGGAACTAGTAAAGAATGTCCTCAATCATTGTTTTTTCATTGATGTCAAACTTGCTACTTGCAGGGATGACAACTTCTTTAGTGATCCAAATACTATCAATTAGTTGATTGTCAAGGTGGAGGCAATTAATAAGGTGTAACCAAAATACCTAGAGAAAGGTTGAAGTTATGATGTTGGAATGAAGTACAAGGATCAGCTAAGCCATTGATGAAAGAATGTATTTGATGACACACTACAAAGAATGGGCACACTGAAACATATCAAAGATTTAAGGTTTTAACTAAGTTCATTAAAGAGAAGGAGTCGGGCAAGCTAGTAAGAGCCAAGCAAGTTCTAGTTAATGTCGAGTAAACTTTAGATGCTGAGTGGTGCTGAGCAAGTTCAAGTGCCGAGTAAGTTCAAGTGCCGAGCAAGTTCAAGTGCCGAGCAAGTTCACGTGTCGAGCAAGTTCAAGCGCCAAGTAAGTTCAAGTGTCGAGCAAGTTCAAGTGCCGACCTAGTATAGCTGCCGAGTAACACAGAGGTGTCGAGCACCAGTAACTCAATAATGCCAAGTTGCTGCATTATTTAGAAAATCAAAGATTCGCTAGATCTAAGCCGACAAGGTTGTTATCTAGAAATCTGTGAATTAAAAGGAAGATAAGAATGATGAGTTGGTGGCACAGAAAACCATGTAGAACATTTTTAAGATACAACTGGCGAAGTTTCAAGAAGAAAACAAGATATGAGGTAGATACATTGTATCCTACCTAATCAATTTTGAAACCCTAAAATCGAAGAGGGAGAATTGAGCGGTAAAGGCAAATTAGACTTCTATATAAGAAGACATAAGTTAATGAAAAAAAAGAGAGCGAGAGGGGATAGAAAGAAAAGAGATAGTGGTCAAGCATAAAAGCATGAAATGCTGAAGAATGTGCCTAGGAGAAGATAGCGTAGAAATTCTATTTGTATAGACAACCACAAAGATGATTGCATTGGCAGAATGAGTGAGAAGACTCAAGGAGACGAAGCTTGAGAGGAAGACAAGCAGTCAGAGCTAAAGAGATTAAAGCCAAGCATAAGGATTGAACTGAAAGTGTGATCTGAAATCTGCAAAGTATGTTGTAAGTTATATCAGATCAAAAGACCATTATTGTTACTTTCTAGCAATTGTAACTGTAAGTCTAAATCCTATGGACTTAGGTTGGTTTAACAGCCATTAGAAAAATCCTTTAACAGGGTGACATTCCAAGTGAATGTTCTAAAGACCTTTAACCAAGCCCATTCCTAACAGTTTGGTGAAATCCTCTAACAAGGTCACATTTAACAGTGTGTTGTAAGCCTTTAACAGGGCAAGCTTTTAACAGGGCATCACTTCAGAAGAGTGAGAATCAAGTAGCATGTTACTGGTGGTTTTTCCCAAATTGGGTTTCCACGTAAATCATTGTGTCATATGTTGATCTTGAGTGTTTTATCTTTGCATGTTGATTTACTGTAACTTGCTTATATGATTGATTTAAGTATGGATTCATTAAAAGTGGTAAAAAGGTATTAATAGGGAATTTGGACCTTGAATAACTAATTCAACCCCCCCCCCCCTCTTAGTTATTCTAAAGAATTCTAACAATTGGTATCAGAGCCTAATTGCTGATTTAGTTTAAAGGGACTACTAGCAGAAAAGATCAAAATGCCAAAAAGAGAAGTTCTCAAGCTCAACAAAGACAACTTTGTTGCATGGAAAAGTTTAATGGAGCTACATCTTGGATCCATAGGAGATTATGCCCAAAATTCAATTGTCACTAAACATGTAGATCCAACAGGTGCTCCTACTGCAGAAGACATGAAAAACAAACAAGAACACAATCAGACAATGCTGGAAATTGCATCTGCACTCAGCTATGTTGAATTTGATGATATCAAAGGATGTGACACTGCATTCAAAATGTGGAAAGCACTATCAGACATCTATGGAGGAGATCAGAATGTACAAAGAGCAAAAAGAGAAAGTCTCAAAGAAAAGTTTAACGACATGAAAATGGAGGAAAATGAGAATGCTGCTCAGTATGGTGCAAGAATAAAGGAAGTGGTAAGTGCAATAAGATGCCTGAATGGTCAACTGGATGAGGATACTGTTAATAGTAAGTTCTTAAGAACCCTGCTCCCTATCTATGCTATTAGAGTATCAGCAATACAAGAACTAAGATGTATACCAATAAATAATCTAAGCTTTGAAGGTATAATAGGTAGACTCACAACATTTGAGTTATCTAACTTTGACAACTACAAACCTGAAAAATGTTGAATCTTCTTTTAAGGCAAAGTTATCACTGAAAGATGTCGAACAGGTAAAATCAAAGAAAGGAAGAAAAATGAAGTATGTATCTAGTGACAGTAGCATTGATGAGGAAGATGTGGAACAATTGGAAGCATTGCTTGCTAGAAGATTTCACAGGGGCAAAGGAAAATTCAAAGGTAAGATGCCTATCATCTGTTTCAATTGCACTGAAGTAGGTCATATTGTTGCAAGATGTCCACAGAAAAAGGATTCCAAGGAAAGCAATAAATACAAGAAAAGAAGAGATGATGACAAAAGAGATTACAAAGAAAAAGGTAAGAAGTGTTATATTGTTGAAGAAAATTTTGATGACAATGATGATGAAGTTGTTTATGTAGCCATGAAGGACCAATCTGATGAAGAAGAAGCCATAGCACTGGTGACATGTATAAACAAGAATGACAGATGGATCATAGACAGTGGATGCTCACATCACATGACAGGAGACAAAAGTAAGTTTGTCAACTTTACTCAGTATGATGGAAATAGTGTTAAATTTGGTAATGATGCTCCATGTCAAATCAAAGGAAAAGGTTCCATTAAGCTCACAGAACAGATTTCATGTGATAATGCATACTATATTGAAGGATTAAATTACAATTTACTAAGTGTCTCACAGTTAGGCAATATAGGTTGCAAAGTGGAATTTGGAAACAAAACTGCAAAAATCTATGATACTGATGGTAAACTAATAGGAAAAGGAGATCAAACAAAGAGTAATTTGTTTTACCTTGATATGGATGATGCTTCTTGTCTATTTGCAAAATTTGATGATGAATGGTTATGGAATAGAAGATTATGTCATGTCAATTTTGATAATCTAGTCAACATCAGTAAAATGAAGAAAGTTAGAGGTCTACCAAAACTGAAAAAGCTTGATAGTATCATGTGCAAACAATGTCAGCTAGGAAAGATGACAAAATCAAGTTTCAAAATTAAGAACTATACATCCAAAGAGATACTTGAGTTAGTTCACACTGACTTATGTGGCCCAATGGAAATACAAAGCTATAGAGGAGATAAATAAATAATGCTATTTGTTGATGACTATTCCAGGATAATGACCATCATGTTTTTAAAAGAAAAATCTGATGCTTTTCAAATGTTTAAATGGTATGTGGCTAGAGTTGAAAAGGAAACTGGAAAAAGCCTGAAATGCCTAAGATCAGATAGAGGTGGTGAATTTACATCAAATGAATTCGAGATATTCTATAATGACAATGGAATCAAAAGACAAACATCAGCTCCTAGAACTCCCCCACAGAATGGAATTGCTGAGAGAAGAAACAGATCTGTGATTGACTGTGCTAGAACATTAATGATGGTAAAGAATGTTGCTCTAAAATACTGGAGAGAAGCTGTAAGTGTAGCTGTTCATACACTGAACCGAGTACAAGTCAAGAAAGGTACAAATAAAACACCTTTTGAATTATGGTATGGTTACTCACCCAATGTAAAACATTTCAAAGTGTTTGGTTGCAAATGTTTTATCCTGAAGGATACTAGAAATGGAAAATTTGATGCAAAAAGTGATGAAGGTATATTTCTTGGTTACTCCACTAGAAGTAAGGCATATAAGTGTTTGAATGTTAATACTAACAAAATTGTGGAAAGTGCAAATGTAAATTTTGATGAGCACACAGAAGTCCAAGCTGAAGAACCAAAGAAAATGGAAGAATACAAAACCTTTGTATATTCTTATGAAGGAATGACTGCTGATGAGGATGATGACAATCAAATTGAAAATCAACAACAAGTGTCAATTTCAGTCGATTCACAACCAGTGAATGCCGAGTTGCATTCAGAAGCTGAATTACAAAATGAAGAAAATGTACAATCTGATTTTGAAGATAGTACACATAATGAAGAGCAACCTGACAATGAAGTGCATAGTGATCCTGAATCCGAAAGATCAAACTTGGAAACAAGAACAGAGCCAAGATTATCCAAATATGTAAAAAGACATCACCCTACTGAATAGATAATTGGTGACAAAGATGCAAGACCAATGACAAGGAATAGACTAAGACATGAATCATGTCTGATCAGCAAATCTGAACCCAAGACAGTATATGGTGCATTACAGGATGATGACTGGTATAAAGCTATGGAAGAAGAAATTAATCAAATAAGGAGAAACAAAACCTGGAGTTTGGTTCCTAGATCAACTGACAAAAATGTGATTGGTACCAAATGGGTATTCAGAAACAAACTAGATGAGACTGGTGAGATTACTAGAAATAAAGCCAGATTAGTATGCAAGGGTTATGCTCAAGAAGAAGGAATAGATTATGGAGAAACATTCGCTCCTGTTGCTAGAATGGAAGGAGTAAGAACTTTACTTGCATATGCTGCCTATAAAGATTTCAAAGTCTATCAGATGGATGTAAAATTTACCTTCTTAAATGGTATACTAGAAGAAGAAGTCTACATTGAACAACCAGAAGGATTTGTTGATGAGAACAACAGGGATATAGTGTGTAAGCTACATAAAGTACTCTATGGTTTGAAACAAGCACCTAGAGCATGGTATGAGAGACTTCACAAGTATCTAGTGCAAATTGGATTTGAAAGAACTGATGATAACAACAACATGTACATCAAAGCTGAAAAAGGTAAAGACATTATTGTATCTGAAATTTTTGTGGATGACATAGTATTTGGTGGTAAGGAAGTACTTTGCAAAGGCTTTGCACATAGAATGAAACATGAATTTGAAATGTCTATGTTTGGAGAAATCAAATTTTTTGTTGGATTGCAAGTACACCAACTTAAACATGGAATATTTGTTACACAATCAAAGTACATCAAAGAAATACTTAAAACGTTTGGATTGGAGGAATCCAAACCAGTAAGCACACCAATGGCCATAGGAAATAAGCTGTCCAAAAATGATGAGTCAACTAAAGTCAATCAAACAATGTACAGATCCATGATTGGAAAACTACAATATGTTGTGCATAGTAGACCAGACATAGCATTAGCAGTTGGAATAGTGGCTAGGTTTTCTGCTAATCCTAAAGAAAATCATCTCATAGCAGTAAAAAGAATAAAAAGATATCTCAAAGGGACTAATGATTTTGGTCTATACTACAAAAAGAATGGAAAGTTTGAACTCAATGCATATACAGATGCAGACTGGGGAGGAAACATTGATGATAGAAAAAGCACTAGTGGAGGTGCATTATTTCTAGGCAAAAGGTTGGTTACCTAGACTAGAAAGAAACAAACATGTATATCCCAATCCACTGTAGAATCAGAATATGTGGCAACTTAAACATGGAATATTTGTTAAACAATCAAAGTACATCAAAGAAATACTTAAAACGTTTGGATTGGAGGAATCCAAACCAGTAAGCACACCAATGGCCACAGGAAATAAGCTGTCCAAAAATGATGAGTCAACTGAAGTCAATCAAACATTGTACAGATCCATGATTGGAAAACTACAATATGTTGTGCATAGTAGACCAGACATAGCATTAGTAGTTGGAATAGTGGCTAGGTTTTTTGCTAATCCTAAAGAAAATCATCTCATAGCAGTAAAAAGAATAATGAGATATCTCAAAGGGACTAATGATTTTGGTCTATACTACAAAAAGAATGGAAAGTTTGAACTCAATGCATATATAGATGCATACTAGGGAGGAAACATTGATGATAGAAAAAGCACAAGTGGAGGTGCATTATTTCTAGGCAAAAGGCTGGTTACCTGGACTAGCAAGAAGCAAACATGTATATCCCAATCCACTGCAGAATCAGAATATGTGGCAACTGCAGTCAATTGTACAAACATTGTATGGCTCACACATCTATTGAATGGAATGAAAGAAGAAGTAACAAAACCGGTGATATTATATTGTGACAATACAAGTGATATAAACATATCAAAAAATTCAGTGATGCATGCAAAAACCAAGCATATCGCAATCAAGTATCATTATGTCAGAGAATTGGTAGAAGACAAACAAGTGAAGTTGGAATAGATTCACACAAAGGAACAAATTGCAGATATCTTCACCAAACCATTGCCCAAGGATGCCTATGAATATCTTAGAAGAAAATTGGGGGTCATACCCCTAACCCAAGCAGTTTAAAGCAACAAGGAAGCTGCCCTGCATCAACAAGAATAAATCATTGAAATATTACTAGGTTGATGCAAAGGATGATAGCAGGTGCAGAAACTCCAAATCAGTCACAAGCATGGTGACATAGGGAGAAAAACAACAAGAAGCCAAAGCTTATATTTTGCATGATAAAAATGCTACATCTTTGGCATTTATGTCAAAGAGGGAGAAATATGCAGGAAAACTGATCAATGCAAAGAAAGAGGGAGATATGTATATGAAAGAGGGAGATATATGAGATCAGTAGTGAAATACAACAAGACAACGTATACAATCTTGGTGGTAATTGAATTGATTACTTGATCAGTTTGGTTTGCCATCAATGCCAAAGAGGGAGATTGTTGGAAATGATTGAAATAATTATAAGAAAAGTTGATTGAGATTGCTGGAATAAAATATGGAACTAGTAAAGAATGTCCTCAATCATTGTTTTGTCATTGATGTCAAACTTGCTACTTGCAGGGATGAAAACTGCTTTAGTGATCCAAATAATATCAATTAATTGATTGTCAAGGTGGAGGCAATTAATAAGGTGTAACCAAAATACCTAGAGAAAGGTTGAAGTTATGATGTTGGAATGAAGTACAAGGATCAGCTAAGCCATTGATGAAAGAATGTATTTGATGGCACACTACAAAGAATGGGCACACTGAAACATATCAAAGATTTAAGGTTTTAACTAAGTTCATTAGAGAGAAGGAGCCGGGCAAGCTAGTAAGAGCCGAGCAAGTTCTAGTTAATGCCGAGTGGTGCCGAGCAAGTTCAAGTGCTGAGTAAGTTCAAGTGCCAAGTAAGTTCAAGTGTCGAGCAAGTTCAAGTGCCAAGTAAGTTCAAGTGTCGAGTAAGTTCAAGTGCCAAGCAAGTTCAAGTGCTGAGCTGGTATAGGTGCCGAGTAACACAGAGGTGCCGAGCACTAGTAACTCAATAATGCCAAGTTGTTGCATTATTTAGGAAATCGAAGATTCGCCAGATCTAAGCCGACAAGGTTGTTATCTAGAAATCTGTGAATTAAAAGGAAGATAAGAATGATGAGTTGGTGGCACAGAACACCATGTAGAACATTTTTAAGATACAACTGGCAAAGTTTCAAGAAGAAAACAAGATATGAGGTAGATACACTGTATTCTACCTAATCAATTTTGAAACCCTAAAATCGAAGAGGGAGAATTGAGCGGTAAAGGTAAATCAAACTTCTATATAAGAAGACATAAGTTAATGAAAAAAAAGAGAGCGAAAGGGGATAGAAGGAAAAGAGACAGTTGTCAAGCATAAAAGCATGAAATGCTGAAGAATGTGCCTAGGAGAAGATAGTGCAGAAATTCTATTTGTATAGATGACCACAAAGATGATTGCATTGGCAGAATGAGTGAGAAGACTCAAGGGGACGAAGCTTGAGAGGAAGACAAGCAGTCAGAGCTAAAGAGATTAAAGCCAAGCATAAGCATTGAACTGAAAGTGTGATCTGAAATCTGCAAAGTATGTTGTAAGTTATATTAGATCAAAAGACCATTATTGTTAATTTCTAGGAATTGTAACTGTAAGTCTAAATCCTATGGACTTAGGTTGGTTTAACAGCCATTAGAAAAATCCTTTAACAGGGTGACATTCCAAGTGAATGTTCTAAAGACCTTTAACCAGGCCCATTCCTAACAGTTTGGTGAAATCCTCTAACAAGGTCATATTTAACAGTGTGTTGTAAGCCTTTAACATGGCATCACTTTAGAAGAGTGAGAATCAAGTAGCATGTTACTGGTGGTTTTTTCCAAATTGGGCTTCCATGTAAATCATTGTGTCATGTGTTGATCTTGAGTGTTTTATCTTTGCATGCTAATTTACTGTAACTTGCTTATATGATTGATTTAAGTATGGATTCATTAAAAGTAGTAAAAAGGTATTAATAGGGCATTTGGACCTTGAATAACTGATTCACTCCCCCCCCCCCTCTCAGTTATTCTAAAGAATTCTAACATGAGGAAGAAACCATAGAGCCAATTTAAAATCCAGCTAAGATGGAAAAGGAACCCTCTCTTGATAAGTCTACTAAGCCCAATTTAGAGAATGATAAACTGAGCTCTTCTAGGGGCAAAGGCAAGCATAAGGTAGCCCTAACCTTGAAAAGGAAGTACAAAATCCCTTTGTTAAGGTAACAAAAAGAAAGAGGTATATTCCTATAGCAACTAATCCTAAAACATCTACTCCAGTCACGCCTAAACCAAAACAGACCCACAAAGTGGTTGAAGCTAAAGGAGTATCTGTATGTAGAAGCCCTCATATGCAAGGTTGTGTATGTCCAACTTCTATTGAAAAACCAAATGCCCTGATTCCAAAGTCTCATACAGAGTCAGTAGTTAAAAATGTCCCAAATGATTCTCCTATGCAATTAGAGCTCCAAAATGTAGAAATACATAAACCTGAGCCTATCAAGGAGAAACCACAAGAGAATTAGGAAATATGCAAATTGATTCCTACTATTGTTCCAGAAAAAGCACCTACCAATGATCAACCTATTGTGCCATCAGTCCCTGAATATTCCAACATCTATTTTATACCTTATAAATCTTCCTGGTACACCCAACATTTCCAACAAGATGCCAGAGAGCAAAAGATGAAATCTGAAACTCGAGAATTTTCATCATCAACAATTCAGTCAATATTGTTTGGTCTATACAATCATTTTATTTTTCAGAAAGCCTCATGGAAGCAAGAAAGAGACCAAATGCAAAAGGCAATATTTGATAGAGACAAAGAAATTGAATCATTAAAAGAGCAACTAGAAAAGTAGAAGCGACAAATGAATAAAGATTTGAAGCTACCTAATTAGGCTATGGCCTGTAGACTACCCCCAAGAGTGTATGCTATGTGTTTAAAAGAATAGTTTATGTTATTCTAGTTGATGACGACAATGATAAATATTGATTGTGAATTTAAGAATGCTCAATATTTTTATAATGTATATCAAACTTTTCCCTCATGGCAAAAGAACTTGTTGTGTGAACTCTATTTGCATAATTTCACAATTCCACAAGAAAGAGAGTGGAATTGCCTACTTTACATAGGGGATGTTCACTTGAGAGCCCTAATGTCATGGATGCACAATGAAATAAATTATGATAGATAGTTGTATACCAATAGAGACCTTGAAAAGTCTAAACCACTACCACTCTAGGCTTAATCCCATAAGCCTTATGACCTCTTGAGAGATTGGTTCAAATTAACTTGTGGAAGGACAAAACTGGAAATCAGAGAGTAAGTGTGTGAAGAAAGGGGAAAAGTTTATAGAGAATATTAGACACTTCCTAATTTCATACAATAGAGAGCAATTACAGGGCTTAGAAATAGATGGAGTTGATTGCCAGAATCTTTCAAGAAGGCTAAACCACACAACCCTATTAATTTTGAGGCAGCAGTAAATAGAATAGCTAACTATATGCAATTAGGAAGGCAAGTCAAGAAAGAGTTATGGATGCCACTAACCTTCCAACCTCCTACCCTTCTCTGGCCCCTGTATGAAAGCAATGCTACTAGGTTAGATCCACTAGTCGAAGAACACTTGGGTGAGCATTGGAGGCAATCCAAAGGATATTTCTACACCTTTAGAAGTGGGAAACATGTAAAGACAATATTAGAAGATTTCAGAGCAATTGCAAAGAAGTACAATGCTTGAGGACAAGTATTTGCATAGTTGGGGGCAAATGATGAAGCATATTAATGTCTCAAATTTGATATAGCTTTTACATAGTCTAAACTTACTCTTAGAGCCATCTGGAAAAGAAACATTTCCACTATATCTATTTTAAATTTCTTGTGAACTTATGTTGAATGCAACTAGACCCTATTAAACCTATGGATATTGGATATATTATACCTTGCTTAATATTATATATAAAGTGTAGTGTTTCATATAAAATTTTTAAGCTATATTTTAATATTTGAATGAGAGTAGAAATGTTGTTGTGCATATGGTTCAAATATTTCTAATATTTAGGAAATGGAGAAGTGGCACAAAGAGTGGAGAGCACCGTATTAAAAAAGAGTAATGAAGACCAGTCATAGCATGAGAAGTGCAAATCAGTTCTAGGTGATAAGCAACACTTGTAAGGGAGTTATTACAGGAGACTTGACTTGTTACATTATTTGCGCACTATTATTTTGTTGCTTAATCAATGTTCTAAAGTCATGGTTGACATTCCACCTTTTTCTTCTCACAATGTTTGCTCCTAGTTTCTTTGATGTTATGTTTTTAATAAGTTCCAATCCTCTAAATATATGAGAGAAAAGGAAAAAGCTAGGAGTTAGTTGAAAAAGGATTCTGAAGCTTTTTTTTTTGTTCTCTATGAATTATATAGTCATGTAGCAAAAGAAGAATTTTAATGAAAGAGTGATTTTGGACTATAACCTGTTGTGTTCTTAGTTAGTTGAAGCCAACAAAGGGGGCCCACTTGGGAGGTGGAATAGATTTAGGTAGAGTAGATTTAGGTAGAGTAGATTTGTTTATTGCAATTTCCTATTTAGGATAGATTTATTGTATTAGTCCTACAGCATAATTACTATGAAATTTCTTACAACACTTGTAGAAAATGATCATAGTGGATGTTTGAATTGTTAGTTTAGAATTCTCTTTTTCATAGTTTCCACAGTTCTCTGTAGATAGTCTAAGTATGTTTAATGTTCTGTGTCAGTAGTATAGATTCCTTTCATGCATTTTACTTTCCTGCAACATAGGTGTTAAGTCTCTTAAGGAACTTAGTGCACATACTATGCTGACCCATTTTAAGTCTTACATCTCTGGGTTGACAATTCGAATGTATTTTCATAATGCAATAGATAGTCCTTAAAATGGATATAGTATCCTTGTGAGAGGAATAGTAGTGTGATTATCTTGACCTATTGTGGAAACCTACCAATAATTAATTAGTAATTATTAAATATCATTTATCTCATAGGGTTTCCCTTTTAGGGTTTCAATCTCCTTCATAAGGATTGATCAGTTGTAAATTCATTCATTTTGTTTTGCACAAGTAAATTCAATATTCTTGTTTATTGAGCAAAACCCCCTCTCTGCCTTTCTTTCTTCCTTGTAATACGTTATTTGCATGCAGGATATCCAGGGATCTATGAATTTGTTTATCATCAAATTCTACATTTGTCATAGGCAATATACTATTGTATTCACTTTATCTGAAATCTAATTAATTTTCACCAATCATGAGAAATTATTTTTAAGTAACTTAAATATTTCTAAAGTTTTAAATTTATTTATAAATTTAATATACTATAAAAATTATATGATTGGCTAAATTATTTTGGTGTTATAGGAGCCCCTTTTTCGAGGGTTCTCCATATTCCAATTTTTTTAGCTAATTTATAGATTATATTATTTAAACATATTTTATCATATGGCTATTTAAAGATAATTATATTTTTAGTTTATTTTGTAAACACATTACATCCATTTTATGAAAATGGTTGAAAAATTAAATATGAAGTCACAAAATTTATTAAAAATAATGAAATTTAGATTAAGAGACAAGCTATATTTTTTTATTTTTAAATTTATATTAATTTAATTATCTTTTCATGCCTATTCAATAAATTTATTAAACATTATAAACAAATATATAAAGATACAATTCAATTTTTTTAACAATTTATTAATAATGAATTCTCTTACATTATAAAATAATTTTCTAACTATATATTCAATTAAATTAAATTTATTAAAAATATATAACAAAATAAAAACTTATATTTTATAAAGTCAAAACAAATACAATTAATTATAGCAACAAATATCACGCCACTATATGGCACTTGACATAATAAGTATTTTGCATTTTATATACTACAAATAACAAAGACTTTTATTTGAGGCATGGAGAAAAATTAGAAACAATGATTTAGAAAAGAGTTATCTTCATTTTCACGATCTTTAAAAAAAAATGATTTATATGAAAAAGGGAGAAGCATAAGGAAAATGTGAGCTTAAATTTTTTTATTTTTTCAAAATTAAATAAGTATAAATGTAAAAATTATAAAAATATTGTGTAATGAATACTAATAATTTGTATTTGAGAGCTTATGAAATATTTTAACATTTGCATTAGTTATGTATTGTAGGAAACTATTACTAAAAAACATCACGAACTGTTATTATATATATATATATATATATATATATATATATATATATATATATATATATGAAATTCTATTACTCATAATAATAGTTTGGAAAACATTTTAGATTTGAGAGGGAAAGTTTTAGTAACAAGTATTTAAAATATGATAATTATTTTAAGATTTGAAATTAGAAATAGAATTTAAATAATAAATGTCACAAATTTTGTATTTATACTATCTTTATTTATTTATGGTTTTCTTGTTATAATAAAAGAAAAGATAATAACTATGCAACCAAATATAGGCCAAAGTATGTAGAACATTCTTATAATATTTAGAACTTATTGTATTCTCCTATCTTAAGTTGATGTTAGAAATTGTCAACATGCATATTGCATTAGAAAAATTATGTGTATAGTTGAATTTGTGAATATAAATGTAGCTTTTATGTTAATGTCATTGTAAAATAATTTTAGAATTTCCCATGTACAATATTTTAAGTTCAAATACAATTAGGATATCCATGGATAATTATGCAATCTAAGTTTAATTTTAGTGATGTGTCAAATTAAAAATGTACCACAAGCATTGGTATATAAAATTCTAAGAGTGTAGGTAAAATGGACGCAAGTGTTAGTATATAAAAATGCCTCAATCCTCTGCTATAAATGCTTTAAAATAGTTCATGATATCTCTAGCAATAATTCCCTTGAAAAAGGAACCTCAAAAGTTAAATAGGGTCTCTACTTCCCCTTGAAGAGTCAATGCACCACTTGAAGTGAGGGGATCTGACTTTGAAGCGATGAATACTCATTTACAAAGGGATTGTTAAATCTTATGAAAGACCCAAGAAAGTAGATCGAGGGGATTTGTTTATAGGTACTATAGAACATAATCCATTGGAGGAAGGGTAAATACCTCCCCCTTCTAATAGATTACCTAAAGTTGGGGATGTCATTTTCCCCTCTTGCATAGTCAAGGCTAAGACTTCATCCAAGACACTAATCAACGCTCTCCCTTCCCCCCACCCTTAAACAAAGCAATTTACTCACTGAGTGCATTAACTAGTAGCCCTAAGAATGAGGATGATTGGATGGCATAAATAAAAAAGAAAAAGAAATCGGTGGAATAACCATTGCAATTAATTACTAGAAAAGGAGAAATTACAAGGGGAAATACCAATGAAAAGAAGAGGACCCTGGACTCCATTACCATAATAAAGAAATGAGATTTTCATTCATGGAAGATAAGGGAGTTGAGTGAATCCCCAAAAGTAATACACTTTAAGAAACTTCATTTTGAGCATAGTGTTGATGTCCTCGTTTTAATAAAGATGGTGGTCCTTGTTTAGTACTTGCGAGGTTTTTGTTGTTAGGGTTGCAATTTCACATAATTGAAGCTAATGGTGCTTCAAGTGGCAATGCCAAAAAATTCATAAAAAGGTTGACAGAAAAGTCATTTTCTCATCCAAAACTCCCTAGCCATCAAAATGACTTCTAGTAATAGTGTTTGGTCTATGGTCAATGTTCATGCTCACAATGCCCATTTTGAGACGTATAGGGGAGGAGATCTCTTCCTTGATCCAACAGTGTGCTATCTAACATTGACTTCTTGCTAGTGCTTTTGGTTCCCCATTTTTATCTCAAAAAAGTTGTGAGGTTTAAATAATTTCTCTAATAGCATGTTGGACCTATTGAGTTTCATTAAAGACATGGATATGGTTGGCATTGACCTAACACGGCAACACTTCACCTAGACAAATCACAAAAAGGCTAAAGACCTCATTTAAGTTAGGCTAAACATATCTCTCTACTTTGGCAATTAGCACATAGGGTGTAATGCTATTTAAATAGACCTCCCAAGCACTATATCTAAACATAATGATATATTCTAGATTGGATAAAGAGATTGTGAATGAGGTGGAGACATTTCTGCTACAAAATCATGTGGAATACTCACCTTGATTTTTGAAATTGTATTCAAAATTGTTCGGACTCCTTTATTATTGGGACTCCAATGTACAATGTGGTCCAAAAATCAAATTTATTGTTAAAAAGAATGGAACATGATGTAATAAATTTGCATTTGGAAATATATTTGAGTAGAAAAATGAAATCAGGTAGAGACTTACTTATGTCTAGGAACAAATGTTTATAACTAACCTCTTTGTATCAACTTGTGAAGAGAATAAAGCTTCAAGAAAAAAATTAAAGGAAAATTAGTATAGGGAAGAAATCTATTGGAAACAAAAGTGTATAATTCAGTTATTGGAAAAACAAGACCATAAATTGATTTTTTTACATCGGTTGGCTACCCCACATAAGAAAAGAAATATCATTGTCTAATTCAAAGATGAAAATAATAATCTCATTGTGGATGATGCCTAGTTGGGGTTTTTGGTCTTAGACTAGTTTTGCATGATGCAAAGAGATTAAACTTAGGCTACAAACATAAACCTAGAACTTGAATTTCTTGATTGTCTCCCTAGTGTTGTTATTCCTACTAACAATGCATCAATGTTGGCCCTTATTTCCCAAGATGAAGTTATGATTTCCATGTTCTCCATGGGAGATTTGAAATCCCCTAACCTAGATGTTTCCCATTGACATTTATGACGATTTTTAGGATATTGTTGGTTCATATGTAATTTTTTTCACTAGCAACTTTTTTTGGATGGGTATACTACTCAAATATTTTAAACAACTTCTTTATTGTCTCAATTCTTAAGTTCATGAGCCACTCCATCTTCATAATTTTAGGTCTATAAGTCTTTTCAACATAGTTTATGAATAATTTTCTTAAGTATTGGTCAATGGTATTAAACCCATGCTTCCCCAGCTTATCAAATAAATTATAAAAGGCTATGTACTTGTGTGGCAAATCATTGATGCTACCATCAACACACATAAGTGGTCTATTTGATGGAAAAGTGTCACCAACTAAGAATGTTTTTCAATTTGGATGTGTTTAATGCCTATGATAGGCTTAAATGAGAATTATTTTTTAAAGTCTTGAAGAAGTTTGAATTTGACATAAATGTAATTTCTATTATTTAAGGATGTGTGATTAGAATTCACTATTTGATTCTAGTCAGTAACGTCCTAAGGGGTTTCTTTGAAGCCACCAAAGCCAATAGACATAGTGGGGGGTGATTTTCTTCTTATCTTTTAATCATGTTAGTTTAGGTGTTGGGGAGAAACTTTCTAAGAATGGTTGATAAGGGTAATCTCCTAGGAATATGTACAACCTCCACCTTGTCTCATTTTCATCTAGAATATTTTACAACACCGTCATCTTTACTAGCACCTCAATCATTGAGTTTAAAGATTAGAAGCACTTCCTCAGTCAACGTGCTTATGCTTTTGGACAATCCATCAACTCTATCAAAAATAAAATTCATTTTTCAATTTTCTTTTTAGTTTGTAGAAAAAATGAAGAAATTTTAGGTTAGAGCATGGGCCTTCCAAGTGCTTAACTTTGGATTTCACTCACAATCAAAGAGATCACCAATACCTTCTAGAACTCAACAAAAAATTAGCTAAATGGAAAGGTTGTCTTCTAATAGTGCTCAAAAGTTGTCGTTACTAAGGGAATCTCTAAATTTGTGGTTGAAAACCTTGAAAGAATACAAAATATATTTCTATGGATTGGTATGGAGGAAAATAATGAATGATGCTCATTGATTGGGACATTGTTTTTCATCTAAAAAGTATGGGAGGGTTGGGCACAAAAATAATCCCTCACCTTAATAAATCTCTTTAAAAAAAGGTTGGATGGAATCATACTCTGCACAAAACCAATTGGTGTGATATTGTGATTCCCAAGTATTTGAATAGGAAAATGTTTCACCATTTCCTTATAGTGCAAAGACTTCCTGGAAGATCTAGAATTTTGAATAACATTATGAAGGGTAGAAACATCATCAGAATGGACCTAAAATGGCAATTGGGGGCAATTTCTTTATTTTCTTTTGCCATGATACCTAGTTAGACATACACCTATATCCTCCCACACATGGTTCCTTGACCTTTGCGAGGTTGTTAAACATATTTTTTGGCAATTGAGTGGTCAATTATCTTGATGACCCTTACTCTAAGAAGAACATCTCTTTGCTACCATTATCAATAGAAATTTTCATATATAGCTCAGGTTTTTCTTTCAAGGCTTCAGGAGGTGACAACTCTTATATTTTATAGAGAGGAATGATTCCTTTGTAGAAGGTAGGCCCATAGTGAATTCTATTAAATCTTCCTTTTATCTACGTTGACAAATGGGGGATAATGAGAAATCATGGGGAATAATATGGAACCCACAACTCATGCTTGAAATCAATTTATTTTGGTGGACTACCATGTAAAAATAAATTCTTACATAGGATAACCTTGTTATGTGTGGATCTCAACTACCAAACCATTCTGTTCTTTGCAAATGTAATGATAAAGTTGTTGATCATATGTTCATCAACTACCCATTCATGCAAGACCTTTATTGAAAGGTACTACATTTGTTCCAAATTGATTAAGTCATGATTATGAATGTTCAACCCTTGTCTTCAACTAGAATGAGACTTCTTTTGACAACCTAATTGTATCATCTTAAAATGGAAGCAATTCCATGTAAGAGTGTTTAGCCCTCCAAGTAAGTGGTTTGGGGTCATGTCAAGCGCCTTGAATAGGTCTTTGCATGGATCTAGTTGTTTTTCCCCTATTTTGCTTCTCTCTCTCTCTATTTCTAGCCTATTTTTGACAACTTTCTCTGTGAAACTGAGGACTTTGACTTTTTGGGTCAAGGACGACCTAAAGGGTCAAGGTCAACCTCGAACTTGACCTAGGTCAAAGATGACCTCAACCTAACCTAGGACAGGGTTGACCTCATCCCTAACCCCAAGTCCAATTTTCAAGTTTTGGGAGTTTTGGGCTATTGGGCTTCAGAAATTTTCATTTTCTCGCTTTTGGGTCGATTGTTTTAGGTTTTAGAATGGTAGAGTATTAAATTTCATTTAATCTAGGTCCATTTCTAAGAGTTAAGGTTAATTGGGATTTAATTCTCCAAGGTCAGCCTTCTCTAGTAGTTTGCGACCTAGATCACTATATAAGGAAGCCTTCTTCCCTCATTTTGACATCCACTTTCTACGAACTACTATCTACAATCTATCCACCTACTATCAAGTTTATGCATACAAGAGATATTGGACCAATGATAATTCTATGAGGTGAAGATCTTCTATCTATCAAACATTCAAGCATTCAAGTGTTCAAGCATTCATGATCCAATCCAAGGAGGTCCATTGTTAGCTATTGATGGATTCAATCTCTATGGAGCCCTCTTGTTGAAGATTTCCCATCCACATTCATCCAAGCCTTTTTCTATGCAAATATCCATTCAAAATTGGTGTTGAAGATCTATTGTCATTGATTTGAGACATCCTGCATACATTTCTACATTCATTTGGAGTATTTGTACTTGTGGATTCAAGGATTTGAATCCTCCACAAGGATTTCAGCATAAGCAAGGTGAATAGTTCCATTTTATTTGTTTATAGATATTGTAATTTCAATTATATTTCAAGGTTGATTCCAAACAAGGGTTTGAACAAGGCAACCCTGCCCCATCCAAACAAACAAACCATTTTTCTTGCAAATACAGGCGTGGAACAACAAATTAAAGTGTAGATTTGGATACCCTTTTTGCCGAACTTGCAGGATCTACAAACATAAATTTTGTCAGAGTAGTGCAGGTCAAGGTTGACTTTTTGGGGGTACAATTGTGCCCTAAGGTAAGATTGTGCACCTCTATCTAGGTCAAGGTCAACCTACCTTCAAAAGGACAAAATTTTTCTAGGTGTTCTCTGTCACAACATTTCCAATCTGAAATAGATTGCAAAATTTCTCGAAACTGTACATAGACATTAGAAATCAACATTTTCTAGATTTTCCCTACTTTAACGTTAGTATTTGTCTTCTATTTTAAGCACATACTTTTCCATTACAAGATTATAGGATCTCCTCCTGTCTTCATATTCTCCATTGATTGATCTGTTTGTGCATTAATCACTTCTTTGTGGTTAATCAATTTGGATCATTCCTTTTGGGAATCTCGGTTGAGGATAGGTCCTATTTTCTTCCTATTCACTAATTAGGAAATTAAAAAAGAAAATACCCCCTCACTTATGTTCTGCAATATGGAAAGAGAGGAATAATATGCACTTGAGTTGTAGAGCACCCTATCAATGTTGTTTTGGAATTTTGCATAAAATGCTCTTGGAAAACCTAATTGTTACTACTTTGTAACATTTAATAGTTCTAAGGGATAGAAAATGTCATGCCCAAAAATACAGAGCAAAAACACACTAACAATTTTTTTTTTTTTAGAATGATAACAAGATGAAATGTAATACATAAGTATTGAATAAAATTACTTTACTTCCCCATACTCATGTATAATTACAAAATTTAAGTACAAAACAAATGAAAATTTTCTTAACATATTTTAAACTTAATATTTTATAGCAAAGTATATATCAACATGTTATCTGATTAATCTAGATTAACCAAATGTGATTACCAATCATAAAAATGTGCAGTAAGGTAACACCATCACATCTAATTTTTAAGTAACATTCGCAAAATTGAAAAAAAACAAAACTATAAGACTCATTGCAAGAATTGTTTGATTCAAATAATCATGCAACTTGAATCTACATCCATGATCATAATTTTCATTTTCAACATAAGGGAAAACTTGAAATTTTACCAAATTGAACATCATAAATTCCATCCTATTTTTGAGATTCATCCATCTAAATTTAAATCACGAATAAATCACATGATAACCAATTATACTCAAAACACCAATTTTATTGGCAAACCTGATTCAAAGGCTCAGCCGGGAAAGAACTAGGAAGAAAACTCGGCTTCGTTGCCATTTACAAAAAGTTTAAAAATATAATTTACAATAGGATCTCAATCCCAAATTTCAACAATTTACTTGAATTTTCTTCATGAACTTCATCAAGGGATTTATAATGATTTCTACAACACATTTCAAGAACCATGGATGGAACAGAATCTGATCAGGTGACCAAAAACATGACCAAGAACAATTCAAACATGCATATTTAAACAAGGTTATCACTATATGATTCACAATGAATCAACACTAGGGAAAGGTGGATTCTTCCAACCAAGAGAAGTCAAGCACAACACCAAATAGATGCCCAATCGAGGCTATTAACCAAGAACTTTCGTTCTTCCATTTCAACATACCATAATCATACAAGGTTTGTGCTGACAAGTAGGGGCCCATAACACCCTACCCTTTCTCCCTCTTCTCATCCTGAGAAGAGACTCTACACTGGTTGGAGTCCAACTAAACAGACCTTTCCCAAAATTGGTCACTTCTGCCCTATCCAAGGGTGAGTAATACCAAAACACCCATGCAAGAAAATCTCAAAATTTCAAACATAAACATGAAAAGAAATCATCCAAAATAACATGGTTTTCAAATCTTCCCAACATACTCACAAACATACAAACATTCAAACAACAACAAGGTAGCATAAGCATGAAACAAGAATGAAATCTGAACAAGAAAGATGATAATTCCTACCTTCACAAAGTGGTAATGGCAAATGAATAAGTTTGAGTAGAGCTTCCCTTTCCTTGCTTCAATCTTCAAGAACTCCTCTCTAAATGTAGAGATTGGGTAACAAACTAAACTATTCCAAGAAGGGCCTCTAAATAATATCCAAACTCAACCACCAAAAATGGCAATAACTTCTCTCACCCACCTACAAATCTAGAAGCTCCTAACTCAACCCACACTATGCTTAATCACTAAGTGGAGTTGAGGTGATGCAACTCATGGTAGCCATAGTCAATTTTCGCACAAAGGCAAAAATAGGCTTTTTGAGTGACCTCAAAAGTCAATAAAAGGGGCTTAAGGGGTGGAAAATACCCCCAACCCATAGCCATACCCCTTGGGTAATAAATATTTCATGTTTTAAAGGTCTTAGCAATAGATTTGGGACCAAACAAATGCTAGGAATAATTAGGACCATCTAACAACTCTAAAAATGTAGATTAAGCACTAATTCGGATTAGGGTTAACTAAACTCGATTAAAAATAAATAAGCGAAAAGGTCACTAACTTAGTCTAACTTAGGTCCATAGGTTACACTGTTAATCCTAACTAGCATGCTAAAATGTATAAACAATTCATGAGTGTCAAGCAACACTATAAAAATACTACTACGAAATATTAACATTTACTAAATTGCAGAAAGATACATTCATACATCTCACAATACAATTAAGATACGAACAACAAGGTTTCCACAAATGGCACATAGGGATCAGTTCCATTCCTCCGTCAGGTTTCTCGGCTAAAATATCCTGCACACTCATTGCACACATCAGGAGCTCAAGAAAATCACATGCATATATATATATATATATATATATATATATATATATATATATATATATATATATATATATATATATATATATATCTCATTAGGATAACCACATAACTCAAAACATAAATCTTTCATTTAAATAACCCTTTCTAACTTTAACACACACTTTTAGTCACTGGTAATTACATAATCAATATAACATAACTTTATTCATTAATTCAGATTAAGTACTAGTATAATCATCGTTAGGCATGCATAGACCTAAACACCATAACATCACCAATTTTATAATATTGAACTATCTAAAGCATAACACTTAATCATCGAGGTATCAAATTCAACACCCTTATCATTAGGTGAAAATGCCTTGTATTATCGTTAGTGAAATTTTAATGTCTTGACAGTTGAGATAATGTAGTAGTTCTTGAATCACTAAGTAATGAAACATGGATATAACAACTACTCTAAATTTCATTAGGATATTCACAATATAAGCATTAATTCACACCTATTCAAATCTCCTACAACAAATTTAATAGAGAGCTTCATATTAATAAATACGTGCGAGGAGGAACCTTACAGAAAATGATAAATATAAAATGGAAACCACTAAGGCTAATTGGTCTAAGACTAATTTTTATGGAACTAAGAAACATGAATCTAGTGGGGTTGTTGTTTGTGGACTTTTCATAATGGAGTATGGGAAACTAATGACAACCTATGATTACATATTGCATAAATTTAAAAACAACCAAGTTGAGGGAATGGGTCTCCTTTGGGAGCTCAAGTTTGAGAGGGGAGTACTCAAATCCTACTAGGGACAATGGTTGATGGCCTATTATAGTTGTAGCACCTCTTGTTGTGTATCCTATGGGTTTTGATCTTCATTTACGCTAACCATATTTGTATTAGGCATGAGTGTCAAGCTACTAAAGTTAGTTTGAAGTTGAATTTATGTTGGATGACATAGCATGAATATTTGGAGATGTGGAATTACCTTGGCTTATGTGACATTAAAAGCCTCCTATAATGTATTAGTTTCTCTAAGTGGTCATTAGTGAAACATGGAATTTACATAGACCTAAAGGAAAACCCTACAATGATGAGATGACATTTCAAGAGTATCATACAATCACTTAAGCATTTATTATTCCATCCCTTGTAAAGGAGTGTATCCCTTTCATTTATTGGTAAAAAGCTCCAAATTTGTGGGAAAATAGCCCATATGATATTATTTTATGGCTCATACAATGTGTTGGTGCCCAAATTGACTAGTGGGAAATCCTATGAGCTTTCCTACTCAATGTTGGGATCTTACGACTCAATTTGGCCAACTAGCAGGGAATAGCATGAAAGATATAATTCCTTTACACTTTAGTCTTTGCAAGACCTAGGTGGGTAAACCTATTCCTCTTCCACAATTGATTGGGTAGAGGCATTTAATAGAAGGTAGAATTCAGAGAACTTTATGTCTTTTCTCAAGATGACAAGAAATTCTTAAGACAAATCAAAACACTAAATTTGAATGCTTTATGAAAATTGAAATATGGATTATGATACTGTTATACTGATAATTTGTGATATAGTATATGAAATTTCAAGAAATCAAAAGTATATCAATTTTAAGAAGAAGCAAATACTTAAGACCAATGCCTTGTCCAATATTGGGCCAAATGGAGTCTAGCTTCCTCAAGCACCCACATACAATTTCTAGGAGATAGTAAACTTACCATCCAATGTTATATTTCAATTGAAAGAGAACTAGAAATGGAAAACCTAGTCTAGTTGAATTTAACTTCAACAAGGAAGGTTGAACTCAAATCCTTAAAATTTGGGTTTCCCACCAAATTCAGATCCTTCAAATAACAATAATTGATGCCTATTATCAATAAATGCCTTGAGAATAGTCATACAAACACTTTGATCACTATTTTCCATTATTGAATAAAAAAAGATGGCCTTTGTATTGATTATCAAAATGGAAATGGAAATACAATTGAGCCCATAAACATTTGCATAGACCTAGTAATAACATATCAAACAAAATATATTTTTGTTACTATTGCAATTTTTTTATATCTTTAAAGGTCTTGGTACCCTTTCTTATAGAAAATGGGGTGCAACAAAGCTTTAGGCCCTATAATAACTATAACTAACTAAAAACTAAATGTAACTTGTTCACAAATATTTACAATAAAAAACTAAACTAACAATGTAACTTCAAATAATTGAAAGCCTATCAAATATCAATTGACTTGAACCACATCTTCTCCATCATTTCTTGTCTACAATATGTAGCTTTTTGACCATTGTGTGATATGTGCATGATTAATTTATTTGAGCTATGAGACTTTTGAGATAAACATTTGAAGATCCAACTACTTCTTTTTTGTGGCCACTCTGACATCTGCTTTGAATTTATTAAACTTGTACTTTGAAATGATCAACTTATCTAATAACTTATTAAATTCTTCTATTTGGAAACATTCTTTCTCCTCAAAATAATCCAAAGCCCTCTGTGGTAGTCATGCAAATTCACATCTCTAGAATATTCAAGATCTTTTACCTTTCCAACATCATCTCTAATAGTTGGGATAGACCAATGCATTGTAGTAAATATTGGCAATAATTTTAGCTCAAATTTTTTATTTTCATGTTCAATGTAACCTAAACTTTTTGAAATGGCATCCAACATGTCGATCGTTTCTTTAATTTAAGGAGTATCAGGGCCCCTCTTTGTGACCTCGTATAATCTATTCAATTCAAAATTTGTTTATTTCCACTTCCTCTCTGATTCCATAACCATAGTCCTATTTTTTTTTAAAGAACTCCAACATATAATTATCATTGTTGAAACCTATGTCCACCTCATCACATTTTTCCAATATATGTTTTACTCTAAAACACAAAATATCTTCAATTTGTGGGGATCCTCCCATTTTCCTTATCTTGTTTCTTCTCTTCGAGTACAGTTACAAGAGGCTCATGATGGACAACTATGACATTAATTTTATGGGGAGGTATTTAACTCATGAAGTTCTTGCTCCATCCTATGCATCTTTCAGTAGGACCATTTCTTCCTCTACAAAATGTTCATTGTTGTTCCACAAATTTGACTTGTAAAAACTGCTAGATGTCTTCTAGTGGTTCTTTTTGGGGACATATGATTCCCGTGAGCATAGTTGACCTCAGCTATCTCTCAAGAAGCAAACCAAATATATACATTTCTATTAGAACCATAGTGACAGTAAGAGACCCTAAATACTCTTCTTCTAGCAAAGAATTTGTGTTGATCATATAGTAACATGGCCATCCTTGCAGTATCATTATTGCATGCCATGATCTTATAGTGTTCTTTATGAGCATAATCCACAAATATTACTTGATTCAAAAGTAAGTTAATATACTTACACCAATTCTTAGCCCTATGACTTTTGAATTCACAATGTGTCTTACATTCCTTCAAAACTTCCTTTTTGCAATTGTTCCCCCAATGAACACTTGTATCCTCGGCATGTAGAATAGGCTTAGTCTATTCTTCGCAAGATTAATCTATGTGCATTGGTATCAAATAGTATTTTTTGTCTATCAAGTTTATACATACTCAATCATGCAAAAACATCTCATTATCTTCATGACCACATATTGTCATATTATTTTATGTAGTCCTTGTCTCCAACGGATCATTCTTAATCATACCTTTAAGTGAGTTTCCTTGCACAAGGTCACCAAACATACTACAATGCTCTAGTTCACAAGATTTATATGAAGGATTTGAGAAATAAAAATCCACAAAAATTGAAGAATACCTACATGTAAGAACTTGTCACAAAGTAGAAAAAGAAAAGAAAAGGAAAGGCTTTTGCTTTGAAAATATGCAAATTATATAATCAGACTGAAAGAATGAGAGATAATTAAAAAAAGATCAATTCTTATAGAAGGAGATCAAAAACCTAAAAGAGAAACTCTAAGAGGTAAATGAAATTTAGTAATTACTAATTAAATATTAAATGGAAATGCAAAGTGCATAAAGTGAAATCTTAATTCAAATATTCCACCTATTCTGGACAATGGACATGACGCATCATGTATATTATCCCTACACTTGGCTAAGAAATGTGTTATGTGATATATTTTATTCCTTACACATGTCTGTAATAAGCCTCCATCATCATAGATTCTTGGCTACAAGTGGCTTTGAGATGTCATATGCACGTCATAGATTATCCTCCACTTTTAGCCATGTTGACCTTCATGCATCATAGAATCTTACATTTGGCATATTGTGTCATGGTTGTCATAGATATTCTAAGGAATATCATGCCAAGTTGCACACCCAAGGTGAAAAGTGTCCATCCTCTCATTCAATTCTCTCCTCTTGTACGTTGGTTATAAATTGAGCCATCTTGCTCTCTTTTTCGATCCCTTAGAATTCTTAGAACATCCTTAGAGTCTATATTCACACATCACAACCAAACCACACTTCTAGTATTCACCATAGCATCATCCCATCATAGTCATCTGCTTTCAATTATATGGGCATTATAGGCAATCAGAGCTACGTTAAATGGAGAAGAAAGAAGGACATGGGAGCTACAATTGAAGAGGGAGTTTTGATTATGTTAACTTTCTTTAATTCAATTGGTTTTCACAGTAGATTAGAAGGGTTTAGTGTATCTTTATTGATTTTTTGTGGTTTCTCATAGTATGCTAGTTTCTAACCCATTTTCTAGTCCTACAATTGGTGAACCCAACGTGAAGATCATGATTACTAAGTCGGGTTTCTTTGTTTTATGCTTGTAGGTGAAAGAAAGGAGCTCGTTCAAAGGAGTGCAAAATTTGTCTACTCTTTCTTATCACGCCCAGTCTAATTAGGAGGCCCAATAACATGTTTTTGGCTTTCATTTATGCATTTATATAGCTTGTTATCTCAAGTATTCACTCTACTCTATTGAGGCGCACTTGGGGCCTTTAGGAACTTGTTTCAGCGGCCTAAGAGTCAGTATAACCTTTGTCTACTGGTCACACCTAACCAACTACACTCACAAAACCACCAACTATGGCCTTCTAAGCCCCAAGTGCACTAGAGGTGCACTCTACACTGTCATAGTACACTTGGTAGTATAGGATTCAATTTTGCATGTCTTGGGTATCATTTTGACCTCATTTCCCCCAGTTTGCACCCAATCTCCCAACTGTACTACAAAACTACTAGTTGCACTCTAACTAGCCCCAAGTGCACTAGGAGTGTAGTTTGCACTGTCTAAGTGCACTTGGGAACCTCTTGAGTGTTTTTGGCCTTCTGGGGTGTAGTCTGCATTGCTAGGGCCCAGTTGGTTCACAAAAAGGTCACATTTCAACCAAAATTTGCATCTAGGGTTTCAATTTCAATCTAGGACCTAGGATATATGTTTTTTGTTATCGATGATCTATTTGCAACATATGGTGATCATTGGGAGAAGACATATGTATTGAAAACTACTAATTCTTTGTTGCAGAACGTTGACGAAGACCTCTGTTCTTGTTGAAACTATGTGTGTCGCTTTCTTAGACTAGATTACACTTCATTTGGTGCTCTAAAATGAATGTTCTCTTCTATTTGGTGTTTATGCATTATTTAAAACCCTAGTTGTTGCATGGATGCATCCCCTCGCCTTGCCATTTGTGGATCTTGAGTGCAAGAGAAATCTGTGCAACTTCTTAAGAGAGGCCTGCCTTGAAACCAAGACTCACCACTTGGCAAGTACCAAGGGTTGACCTTGAAGTGGTAACAGGCCAAAGCCAAGTCTACACTCCAACTGCTATAATAGACTTGAATAAGATCAATGTCATGTCGGTGGTATTGGTGCATTATAGTCTCCTCTAGTACCCTTGTGGTGTGTCAAACCCCAATTCTCAGGGTTCAGAGACCTTTTGAGGAATTTTATCATTCACTTGCTGAATAGAGTGCCCAAACTAAACACCTTGTCTTAGTGGCCAAATTTTTTTCTATCCAATGGCTTAGGGGGTCACCCATGCCTATGAAGACATCCCACATTCTCATAGTTCTTGTTAGAGGCAACAATCCCTTAGGAAGTTATGACCCTTGGGAAGTGGATCTTGGCAGCCTCGAGAAGTGAGTGTGTTGTAAGGGGGGAGTATGTGGTGCCAAGATTCTAGGTTATCTGCTCTAGATAAGCGCGGCTGGACTTTGGTTCAAGTAGGAATTTAGTGGATACAATCTTAAACCCTAGGTTATGATGTGTCTTTTAAGTTTAACAACAACTATTCTTGTTTATTGTGTCTTGTGTGTGTGAATAACATTAATAAAGATAATACCAAATCTACAAACTCACACCAAAAACACCTTTAACCTTGAATACTATCAAACTTTGTCAAAATGTTACAACATTGTCAAAATATTGCAAACCATTTGTCAAAAACTTGAAACTTTGAAAACATGAAAATGTACCCTTAGGTGTCCTTGACATGATTTAGGCTTCATCCTTGCACATAACACCATTACATGTATCATTCTTTGAGCTTCATACTTGCATCCTATAGGCCTCATTTTGCATCATTTAATCCTCACTGTGCATTTTTTATCTTTCATATTGCATCCCTTTATGCTTCATTTTGCATCTCTTAGTCTTCAATTTTCAGCCCTTAATCTTCATCTTGCATCCCCCAACTTGCATTCTTGCATGCCATATCTCTCATTTTGCACATCTTAGTCACCATTCCTCATGTCCTAACCTTCATTTTTCATACTTATTCTAATCATGACACTATTCCCTATCATCTAGCCCTTTGGAACAATAATCTAGAAGCCGCCAAGTCCAGAATCACTCTAATTTCAGGCCACTTTAACAATTGTGCTCTTAAACTACCAACTATGGTTTAACTAGCCCTAGTTATGACATGAGAGAAGTTGGCTCCTTTTGAGAAGACTTGGTTGTTATAACACCCATTTTGGACTTCTAGATATCATTTTGGGACTCCGGGATTGCCACTAGATGCTTGGATAGGTCTCCTGCGCTAATCATGTCCTAACCTTCATTCTACATATCCTAACCCTAGTTTACACACCTTAGGCATCATTCCTCAAGTCATAACCCTCATTTTGCATCTCCAATCTGATCCTAACATCATCCTCAACCAATTAGCTCTCTGGTATAACAATCTAACAATCACCAAGTCCAGGATCAACAAACTTTCAACCTATCTTCCAAACTATGCTATGAAACTACCAATTTTGCTCAAACTTGACCCAACTACACCCTAAGCACAATTGGTACTATCATAGCATACTTGGTTCTGTCATAGCACACTTGGGGGTTAGAATAACCATTTTGGACTTCTAGATTGCATTTTGGGACCCTAGAATTGCCTCTAAATGCCTATATAGGTCCTCATTCTGATCATAACCCAGAACATCATTTTGCACCCTAAACCCAATTTTGCATCCTAAGATCCTTGCATCTTGCATGTTCAATCTACATAACCCTCATTTTGACTCTCCCTGAACCTCATTTTGAACCCAAAACCCCTTTGAACTTAGTCAAAAATTAGAACAAAGTATGAGTCCTAGAGTATCTCCTAACGCTGATGGATGATGGATCTTGACCATAGTTTTTTTGTCATCTTTTTTGTCATTTTCTTGGGTCAAACTCTATCTATGTCTTGAAGGCTTTGACATTGTCATTTTTATCAACTTGATCTTTTTAGGTTTTTATCTATTTTCGTCAAGATTCAAAGTCCATCTTCACAAGGTTAAACTCTTAGATTAATAATTTCTTAAGATTTCTCCTAAGTTCAAAACCTTGCATGCACCCTTGTCATAACATTATCATAGATTGAGTCTCCCTAAATGTCATTTTGATTAACCCTAGTTGCATGATCACTTCGTCTTGTATAGTCCAAAACCCTAGCATCTCTTCCAATATCAAAATCCAATCAACTTGTCCAACGATCAACTTCTCGAAATCATTTGTCAAAACCACCAATTTTCTTGATTCCCTATTCCCATCTTGCATATCCTAAATTTCATTATCAACCTTAAAATACTTCCCTTTGCATTATCCACATTTGCATACATCAACCTTTAACATCATTCCCAATTCTAAAGTCCAGCCCTAATCTACATTTTGCATACCTCATAATCATCCTCATACCCCTTAGTAAAAATCCAAAATGTCATTCACATTTGCATTTGTGCATCATTCCCTTAGGTCATTTACATCTTGCATACTAGAACACTAGGTCATTTTGCACTTCCTTAGGTGGCATAACACACCTACACCCTTAAAAGTCCAAAAATCATTAATTTCTTACATACCCACTTCGAAATTATCAAGATTTGATCTATTTTACCAACTACACCCTTGTTTTAACAACTGCACACCTCAGGTGTGGAGTTGGTAGTTTCAAAGTGCACTCGGTAACTAGGAAGTTCATCTTAGGTTTTAGAACCCTAAATTGCATTCTCATATCTTGCACTACATCCCTAATCCCTAGAAAACGCCAAAAAACATTTAGATCAGCCATTCTTTGCATATTTTTCACCCAAATGCCTTTTTTTACCAAATGCACCCTTCTAGATACCAAGTGCACTTTCATAGGGCACACTTGGTACTATTAGAGCACAATTGGTAGTTTAGGTGTGCACTTGGGAGACGTAAAATTTGTTCAACATTTCCCCATTATATTTGCATCTTTAGGTATCAATGCTAGCACTTACAAGGACATAAGCAGTTCATAGACTAGAAGATTTGTATCAACCCTTGTTTTTCAAACTGCAAACATAGCCTAAAGCTCACCTAAAGTAGAAGACTAAGAAACCCCAACAAACATGTGAAATAGATCAAACTGAAGCCTCACAACCTTTTCTCGTGGACCCATTAAGCATGTATCCACCAAACCCAAACCATCAAGAAATGACACAACCAATCCTCAATAACACATCTACAATGAAGTTTCCTGATAACACTTCCCCTACACATAGAATGGTTTAATGGAGCCTTGATTTTGAACCCATATTCGTACCTATACCACTTGGATGCAGAAGTGTACCTACAACACTAGAGGATGAAGAAACCCACTCATTTGAATCCAGCAAACCTAGCACAAGCAACTTCAATCTTGAACATACAACAATGTACTTTACACCTAAGTGATGACTCTAGTACAAACTATGGCATCATTGATGAAGAAATGGCTAGGGCTTGCCAAGACAAGACTTTTCGAAAGAACTTTATCTCTTGGTGGCCTAGGAAATCATCAAATTTAATCCAAATTTGGAAGGACACAAGTCTAAATATCAAGACAATCTAGTGTTTGAAAACATACAACCTATTATTAATTTACAGTTGGACAAGGGGAAACAACCTTTGGAGTTTTCAAACACAAAGATAACACCTATAAGATCTCACCAAGAATCAACCATTGAGATTCTCCGAAGCACTTTCAAACACATTAATATCAATCCTTTATTGGACAAACCTCCATCAATAAATGGAAACAAGACACTTCCAAAGTACCCCAAAAGGACATTATGACTTGTCCTCAATCAAACAATGCAACAACAAGAAGTGCCTAAGGGGACTTATACCATAGGGATGTCAAACATACCTCCTTTTGGATGAAAATCAACAAAGTGCACCCTTGCTCCTAACTCTCCCAACTATTATGACATAAAATACAATGGAGCCATCCTATGAGTACACCATGTGAAACATCAACACTTATTACAAAAACCCCTATTGACACACAAAGGAAGAGTCTTATTGACATTTCACCCATTCCCCAAAGGAATGTGGCTGATTGCCATATCAATGTGATGTCTCAAGGTGAAACATCAAACACCCAAAAGTATCAAAACAAAGACCCTAACATGATGTTCACCTCTAAAGGACATAATAAACTTCCATGAAAACATCAACATCAAGTGAGGCAAGGACCCAACATTACTAATGCACAACCAAGTCAAAATTCACCAAACATATGTACACAACATATCAACATCCACAACAACAACAACAATCTCAAGTAGTGCAAGGACCTAACGTCTCTAATGCACAACCTAGTCTAAATACACTTGACACACACAATATACCAGAAACAATTCCAATAGCAACAAGTCATGTTTGTTAAGCAACAAGAAAAACTAAAATAATAGTTGGAATACCAAATATGCCTAGAAAAACAAATTTCCTATCAGTGACAATTGTTGCAACAACATGTCCAGTATACTATAAAATGAATAGAAAGAAATATGGATAGAGTTAAATATGAATAGGGTATGATATAAGAGGGAAGAATATAGAACCTATCCTACCCAAATTCCCAAAAGGAATGATCCAAATTGATGAATCACAAAGAAGTGATCAATGCATAAATGGATCAAACAATGGAGAACATGAAGAAAGGAGGAAATCCTATAATCTACTATAGAAAGTATGTACTTGAAATCTTGAATGAATGGAAGACAAACACTAACCTCAAAGTAGGAAAAATTTGGAAAATGTTGGTTTATGATGTCTGTGCATAGTTTCAGGGAATTCTGCAACCTACTCCGAACTGGAAATGCTGAGATGGAGAAAACCCATAAAACATTTGTCCTTTCAAGGGTAGGTCAACCTTGACCCAGATAGTGGGGCACAATCTTACCCCAAAAAGTCAACCTTGACCTATATTTCTCTAACAAAAAATTTGTTCATGGATCTCGAAAGTTTGTTGAAAAGGGTATCCAAATCTAAACTTCAATTCACTATCTTCTACCTATACCTGCAAGACAAATAGTTTTGTTTTATTTAGATGGGGGGTTTGCCTTGGTCAAACCCTAGTTTGGAATCAACCTTGAAATGTAATCGAAATTGCAATGTGTATAAACAAAGAAATGTAATTGAAATTGCAATGTGTAAACAAAGTAAATGGAACTATTCACCTTTCTTATGTTGAAATCCTTGTGGAGGATTCGAATCCTTGAATCCACAAGTATGGATGCTCCAAATGAATGTAGAATTCTATAGGATGTCTCAAATCAATGGCATTAGATCTTCAACACCAATCTTGAATAGATATTATCATAGGAAGAGGCTTGAATGAATGTGGATGAAGAAATATTTAATAAGAGGGCTCCATAGAGATTGAATCCTTCAATGGCTAACAATGGATCTCCTTGATGAATTGGATCTTGAATACTTGAATGCTTGAATGCTTGATTATGGATCATTCAGTATAATTTCTCCTCATGAAAAGTAGATAATAGATATATGTCAAAACTTCATAGTAAGTGGATCAAAACCTCATCATCTATGGATGTCAAAATGAGAGAAGAAGGTTTCCTTATATAGTGATCTAGGGCACAAACTTCTAGAGAGGTCGACATTAGAGAATTAAATCCCAATTAACCTTAACACCTAGAAATGGACATAGATTAAATGCAATTTAAGAGTTTACCATTTTGAAACCCAAAATAGCTGATTTAGAAGTGAGAAAATGAAACCATTTGAAGCTTGATATCCTGAAACCCTTGGAACTTGAAATTTGGACCTAGGGTCAAGGTCGAGGTTGACTCTACCCTAGGTCAGGGTCGAGGTCGTCCTTGACCTAGGTCAAGTTCACAGTTGTCCTTGACCTAGGTCAAGGTCAAGGTCCAACTTAACCCTTTAGGTTATCATTGACCCAAAAAGTTAAAGTCTTTAGTTTCTCAAAGAAAGTTGTCAAAAAAAGGCTGGAAACAAGGGGAGAAAATAATAACAGGGGGGAAACAACCAGATCCATGCAAAGACCTACTCAAGGTGCTTGACATGACCCCAAGCCACTTACTCGGAGGGATAAATGCTCTTAACATGGAAGTACTTCCATTTTAAGATGTACATTAAGCTCCAACTTTAGCAAGAGTATGGACTTGATTCAAACTCTTGGTAAAGGAGATCATGATGAAAAAATAATCTTATTATAATCAAAGGGACAAAGGGATCCTCAAGCCCCCAAAGACTCAATTCTTCATCAACTCCAAGATCACAATAAGAGAGACATCTCTAGAGAGAGAGAGAGAGAGAGAGAGAGAGAGAGAGAGAGAGAGAGAGAGAGAGAGTTATTATCTCGCCCAATGAAAATTTATGTCCCATTGTGAACCACACAAAGAAACAACATTATTGGTAAGATGAAATTGAACCACCTAGTGAATGTGGCTACTCACTAGTCAACCCATCAAGGATTCACCCTCAAGAATATTCTATTCCATAAGAGTAAAACCAAAAAGTGATCCAATCTTAAGGACACCTTCGACCTTAAGGGATCAAAAATATTTCAAAATAGAGGGATCAAGAGATCCTAAAACATAAATCCATGCTTTAAGGATTACTCACTAATCCAAAAAGGGAGATGTATCAAAAAGTGTGAGTGTGCAATAAGTGAGCAGAGTGTATTCTTCCACATTAAAGTCATTGCTAAGATTTTAATATGAGCAATGGTTTTAACATAAATATAAAAAAATCCATAGATTATGTTTCCACTACTAAATTCCCCCAGACGAAGGCAAATCAAGGGAAATACCACATAAAGAGATACAGAGAAGAATCTTTTAAAACCATGATTTGGAGACCAAAAAGAATCAATGCTACTAAATCGCAAATCCAAGCATATTACACAAGGAAACATTTATGAACAATAGCATAGGTCCAACATAACATAAGACAACATATGGAAGAATAGAGATACATATAAAGGAATACTACAAAAAGTTTGATTCTTTTATCACCTTGCACCAACAAAGCAACAAGAATTGTATAAAAGAATCTAACAACATTTAGAAAACACATCACAAGAGAAGCATAGTACAACAAAAAAACACAGAAAAGGGGCTACCATAAAGGACAAGCCAATCAAGTGTGCTACCTACTCTCCCTATCTCATTCTATATCATTTAAGGAAGGTGTCTAACTCGCAAGAGGGACTATATGCAACAAATTAGGAATAATAGCTAGTTCCAAACAAGGATCCTCTTGAGAATCACAATGTTCAATACTAGGTGTAAGTGTCAACTGTGAGGAAAGCATATTAGGTAAATCAATGTCAATGTCAATAGTTTCATATTCATCATTAACATAATCAATACCATCAAGAGTATCTTTTTTATCTAAATTAATCAAAATATGATCTAAGAAACGAATGGAATCATTATAATCATACATCTTAACATCATTATTAGCAACAACTTCTTCTTACACATCATGCATAGTTATATCCAAAGAAGGTAAATATTTTTTAAGAATAGAATTATGAGTTTTATCTTGAGCATGACACTTGGTACGACGTTCATTAGTAGATCTATTATTTTTTGTCTTGTTTGAAATGTGTTGAGAACTAGGAGGAACAATTACTAGATCCTTCACAAGTTCTATATGAGAATTAATAAGATTATCAACAGATGAACAAACAATAGGAGGAGCTTTATTAACAGATGTAGAAGCCATAGATAAAGGAGGTATGGAAGGTATAGGAAAAAGACCATGATTAAGATCCATAGGAGGTAATATTAACTTTAGAATCTTACAATGCTTATAGGCTTGATATGAGTGCAAAAGATGATCAGGTCGAGAAGGACATGAATTAGGTAATGAAGGCCAAACGAAGTCAAGGGAAGCACAATCTCTTGGCCTAGAAGGGTGATATAAACTATGATTAACCATCTTCACTTCTTCATCATGAACAAATTTATGAAATTTATTGATAGGTGAAGCAACAAAATGCATGGTGTTTAACCATGAAAAACCAAGCTTAACTTAAAACTGGCCAGAAGTAGGAAAAACAACAAAGGTAGTGTTCACAATTTTTCCACAAAATTCAATTGGTAAATTAAAAGAACCAGATGATGGATAAAGAAAACCATTACAAGTTTGAATCCACACATTAGATGTATCATAATAATCGTGGTGCAATATTTTCATAAAAATATTTTCTTCAGTAAATAACATTGACTAACGATGTAGGATCTACAAGACAACCTTGTGTAAGTATTTGAGAAATCCTAGCATAAATATAAAGGAGACCATCAAGAGCTTTAATACTTTTAGAATCATTGAAGGTAATCACAAGTTCTCGAGGTCTTTTATTCTTAGGTTGTTGTCAAGATTTAGGTTGAGTTTTCAATTTAGGCTTAGGTTTTAGTTGAGGTTGATATGAAACTTGAGATTGAAGTTGAGGTTGAGGTTGAGGTGGAGATATAGATTGAACAACGTGCTCCACTTGATTAATAATGTGATTAAAATCATCCATCTTTCAGTCATACACAATATCCATAAAAGATGGTTGAGCAATGGTATTAGTATCATGTTGAGGTAAATGATTCATATAGATTTGAAGATTTTGATTAGGAGGAAAAACAAATTTATTCCCACTACAATCAAAATTATCAATACATAAGATATTACAGTCAATTAAATCTTGAACCTTATGTTTTAAAGAATAACATTTCTCACTATCATGACCATTTTGACGATGATATTGACAAAAAGCTTTAGGATCAAAGGATTTAGATGCAATCATAGTATGTAAAAGAGGTTGAATAGGAGGTAAAGTAATCATATTAGCAATTAACAACCTATTCATAATGGAATGTAAAGATTCAAAAAGAGGAGTAAATATACAATTTAATAAAAAAGTAGTGGATGCAAAAGTGGCATTGTGAGATGCAACAACAACTTGATCAAAAACTACACTTGCTTGTTTGTTTATCTTGACATAGCTATTGAATTTTGAAATTTTTTGGGATTAGAAGCAACATCACTTTTATCAACAGGCACAAGAACCATTGGAGTGTTGTTCTCAAATCGACTCACTTGTAATTGATAATAATGAAGTGTTGCACAAAGTTGTTGAAAAGAGGTAAATTCAGTAAGCAAAGTCTTATCTCTAATATCCTTTTGCAAATTTGAAATATAAATACATTAAATATCAATATTAGGAACATGATAGGAAATATGAGCATGTAAATGCTTAAATCAACCAATAAATTCAGTCAATTTTTCCTTAGCACTTTGTTTACAATGCATCAAATCAGTCAAAGACACTTGCAGGCCAATGTTGTTTTGAAATTGTTGAATAAAATCATTGACAAGTTGTGGAAATGAATCAATAGAATAAGGAGGCAAGGAACAAAACCATTGTAAGGCCTTGTCACAAAAGGTTCTAGCAAACAACTTGGCTAAAATCCTATGGTCATGAGCATAATGACTACAAAGGATTTGAAATCTTTTAACATGATGAATAGGGTCTCCCTTACCATTGTAATTCTCAAGATGAGGCATATCAACTTGCTAAGGAATGAGAGTACAAATGATATCCCAAGACAAAGGACTTCCCATGTCACATGTAGAAATACTAAACTTGTTTTGAGTCAAGGAGGCAAGTTGTTTTTGTAAAGATGACACAATTTGAGCCAAACTAAGAAGTGTTGAATCATTAGAGGAAATAGGAGGAATAACAATGTTAGAAACACTAGATAAAGTGTATGAAGCTATAAGAATGGAAGACACAACTGGAGGAACACTTGTAACTACAATTGGTAGAGGATTAAAATAAGTAAAAGGAACATTACAATAAGGTTTTGATGTAGGAAAGGACACAAGAGGAACATTCATAGGAATAGAAAGAATTGTCATAGTCACCAAAGAAATAGTATAGGTAGGAATACTAGGTAAAGGAATAGAAGAAGGTTATACACTAGTGACAAGAGGAATAAACCCTAAATCTTGAGCTTCTTGAGCTAAAAGTTTAACATTTAAATGCACAAGGTGAGTAATACCACGGTAGAGGTTAACACCTTGATCACTATCATGAAGAATTTTCTTAAGAGCATCTATAGCATGAATAGCATCTTGATTATGGTTTTCTTGCATAAGCGAATTCCCATTTTATCAAGTTTAGTTGAAATTTCTTGGACGTGTTCAAGAGGAACTCTTAAAGAATCATCCTCACATGAGATGAGTGAGAAGAGTTTTTCTCCATAATAGGATTAAAATCATGATTAATCAAATTATCATCTGGAATCCTAAGGAAAGAAGAGGAAGACTCAGGATCAAAGGTACCCATAAGTCTATGACTTTGTCTAACCAGAATATTAGAAGTAGGACTAGAAGTAGTAAAGCTCATAAACCAATGCAATGTAAATGAACTAAACTAAGAAAACATAAAGCATGAATATCTTTGTATTTTGAAAGAGATTTTGCAATAAAAAATGTTTTTTTGAAATATAAATGCAAGAAATCTAATTAGCACACAAGATTTAACATAAAAGACAAATCGAACACCAACAAAGTTATATAAAAGGAAATATAATACCACAAAACACAATAGGGCATCTAATTCAACAAAAGAAAAGAGGGAAAGTGTGTTGGGTTCACCAAAATGAATAGTGAAGGTGAACACACAAGATAATATGAAGGGAAATCTAACACCATAAAATACAATAGGGCATCTAATTCCACAAAAGAAAAGAGAGTAAGCGTGTCTAGTTCACCAAAATGAATAGAAAGAAATATGGATAGAGGTAAATATGAATACGGTTTGATATAAGAGGGAAGAATATAGGACCTATCCTACCTAAATTCCCAAAAGGAATGATACAAATTGATGAATCAAAAGAAGTGATCAATGCATAAATGAATTAGAAAATGGAGAATGTGAAGAAATGAGGAAATCCTATATCTACTATAGAAAGTATGTACTTGAAATCTTGAATGAATGGAAGGAAAATACTAACCTCAAAGTAAGGCAAATATGGAAGATGTCGATTTCTAATTTCTGTGCATAGGTTCGGGGAATTATGTAACCTACTCCAGACTAGAAATGCCAAGACAAAGAAAACCCAAAAAAAATTTGTCCTTCCAAGGGTAGGTCAACCTTGACCCAAATAGCGAGGCACAATCTTACCACAAAAAGTTGACCTTGACCTGCACTGCTTCGACAAAAATTATGTTTGTGAATCTCGAAAGTTCTCTGAAAAGGGTATCCAAATTTGAACTTCAATTTGCTATCATATACCTGTACCTATGAGAAAAATGGTTTTTTTTATGGATGGGGGATTTGCCTTGGTCAAACCCTAGTTTGGAATCAACCTCAAAATGTAATTGAAATTGCAATATGTATAAACAAAGTAAATGAAATTATTCACCTTGCTTATGTTGAAATCCTTGTGGAGGACTAGAATCCTTGAATCCACAAGTATGGATGCTCCAAGTGAATGTAGAATTATGTAGGATGTCTCAAATCAATGGCATTTGATCTTCAATGCCAATCCTGAATAGATCTTAGCATAGGAAGAGGCTTGAATGAATGTGGATGAAGAAATCTTCAACAAGAGGGCTCCATAGAGATTGAATCCTTCAATGGCTAACAAGGATCTCCTTGATGAATTGGATCTTGAATACTTGAATGCCTAAATGCTTGATAATGAATTGTCTAGTATAATGTCTCCTCATGAAAAGTAGATAATAGATAGATGTCAAAACTTCATAGTAAATGGTTCAAAACCTCATCGTCCGTGGATGTCAAAATGAGAGAAGGCTACCTTATAGTGATCTAGGGCACAAACTTCTAGAGAGGCCAACATTGGAGAATTAATTCCCAATTAACCTTAACCCCTAGAAATGGACCTATATTAAATGAAATTTAAGAGTTTAGCATTCTGAAACTTGAAACAACTAACTCGAATGTGGGAAAATGAAACTTTCTAAAGCACGATATCCCAAAACCTTCAAAACTTGAAAAATGGACCTAGGGTCAGGGTCGAGCTCAACAATGCCTAGGTCAAGGTTGAGGTCATCCTTGACCTAGGTCAGGGTCAAGGTTGACTCTTCCCTAGGTCAGGGTTGAGGTCGACCTTGACCCTTCAGGTCATCATTGACCCAAAAAGTCAAAGTTTTTAGTTTCTCTAAGAAAGTTGTTTGAAAAATGCTAGAAATGGGGGGAGAAAAGCATAATAGGGGGAAATAACCAAATCCATGGAAAGACCTATTCAAGGTGCTTGACATGACCCTAGACCACTTACTCAGAGGGCTAAATGCTCTTAACATGGAATTGCTTCCATTTTAAGACAATACAACCAAATATGACTAGAGCAACAAATTTCCTATCAACAACAATCATTGAAACAACATGTGCCACAACTAAATCAATAGATACCTCTAGAACAATAGTTGCACACATGGCCTCACATTCAACCAACAAAGGTATCTCAACAACAACCACAAAAAATGGCACAACAACAACCACAAAAAGTGATTGAACAACAACCCATGGTACAATAATCACAATCAATACCACAACAAGTACCACAACAAGGACCTTTCTGTCTTCGAGGTGCCAACGTACCTCCACAACCTAGCAACACATCACCTAAGTCTTCAGATGTAGAAATATCAAAATGCCATAGCAAATGATCTACTCATAGACATGAAAGACTCAAAGAAAGGCTCAACACTCAACACCGTAATGAGGATTTACTACAATAGTCAAACAATTAGCCAAACAAGTTGAGGCATTGTGAGTCTAGAAGAAACAAGTCCTATAAATAGAAAGGAATTTACATCCTAATCCCTTTGACAAGAATCTGTATATGTCTCCATCCCCAAAACATATCGACGCACCAAGATTTTAGAATTATCGAGGAAAAGGAAACCCAATTGATCATGCCAAGGAATTATGTGCCTCTTGTATCGAACTTAGTGATGAGTCCACATATCTCATGAGACTATTCCTCCTCCTCTTGGTGGCTCCATACTTGAATGGTACTCCAAACTACCTAGTAATATTAAATCTTGGTCAGAACTAGTAGAAAAATTCATATCCCACTTCGCCTTCATAATAACAAATGAGGTGATGATGTTTGATCTATGTTCAACTAAACAAAAGATGGGAGAACCGTTCATATAATTCCTATTATGTTAAATAAACCTCGTCAGTCAATGCTCACTGAATATTCCCAAAGAACAAAAATTTAATCTATGCATTGAAAACCTAGTCCCTAATTTAATGTACAAACTTAAGATCAAAAGTCCAAGCACCATTTCTAAGTTAATGAAAAAGGGAGATAGCATTGAAGATGCCCTCATCTGCAAAGGCATCCTCAAAACAAATAAGGAAAACACCGATACAAATTTGTCTAATGACAGGGAAAAATGTTTCTTTAAATACAAGAATTTGATCAAAGATGATATTGTGGATGCATGAACGATCAATGCAAGACAACCTCAAATGACTCTTAAAGGAATAAACCCTAAAAAGATACAAACTCCTAACCAAACACCACCTCAGCAATAGAAGACTGAGGCCTTAACACAAGATAGACCACAAAGATGCCTTAGAAACAAGGATAGAAAATTTACACCCCTAGGGATACCACTTGAGATTGAACTTCAACAATTAGTAAGCAACAACTTCTTGCAATTACCTTCAGTCAAAGATGAACCATCAACAAAACCCTCTTGGTGGGATTACAACAAATTCTTTGATTACCACCACACCATAGGACATAAGACCACTTCATGTTTCCAACTTAAACATGAAATCCAAGACCTTATTGATGACAATGTGATCACAATCGATCCATCACTACTAGCATCCAATTCTGATCATACTATTTTTAAATATCCTTTGGGTAATCATGACAAAAGCAAAACCTCTAGTTCAAACTCAAGCTCCTAGGCTAATTTAAACTACACACTCACTAGATATGACTACACCATCAATTATTTCAATGAGTCTGACTCCCACATATCCACATTCACCTTATAAGTTGAGGACCCTCATTGTGTTGTCACCACATGTACTTAGATTACCTTACCTGGAGCCCCAGCTAGTTCTATGGCCCTAGTTAGACCTATAGCCTCTACTAGACCCATGGCCCTTGGTAGAGCTATTGATCCTACTTCTTCATATTACAGCTTTGTAGACTAGCTTGGCAAAACCCCAATGCATTTTTCCATCCTATATTTGTTGTGTGCATTCCCCCAACATCAGAAAGTCCTTGACCAAGCTTTAAAAGAGTTTGTAGTATCAGATAACATTGATGTTGCCTAGTTCTAGGTCATGGTTGGGAACCTATCCACATCACAACATATCACCTTTTCACGTTGAGATATTCTTAAAGATAGACCTAACTATAATGACCCCCTTCATCATGAAGTCTTTATGCATAACGCCAAGGTGAGACGTGACTTGATAGATGGAGGAGCAGGACTAAACATCTATACCCTTAAAGTTGTCAAGGCTTCAGGTTAGTCTAAAGAAGATTTGAATCCCTCTTGTAGAATCACAATAAAGGCCTATGATGATGGTGAAGGCTTCTCCAAGGGTGTCATCATATTATTCATAAGAGTTGGTCTAACTATCGAGAATACATTATTCTAGGTCCTAGATATAGAAATGAATTGCAACATGATACTAGGATGCCCTTGGATTCATGCTATGAAAGTAGTGCCATCTACACATCATTAGTGTCTCAAGATCACCTACAAAAATGTGGAGGTTGCTATTTCAATTTTGTGTTAATTTAAGAGATACTACTGCATACCAAGTCCCAACAAACAACAAAGCACAACCAATAGATTCCTCTAAATATGTCGACCCTGATATACTCCGTAGTAAGGTGAAGGAAAAACTAAAAAATGAAGACAAAGGGTGTGGAGAATACTTTCTATTTCAAGTATTCCACATTAGGGAGTCACCACTTTCTCCCCAATCTTAAGGTAAATCACAACTACTGCAAACACAACACTTTGAGATTAGTACACAAAATGCCACTTCTATCATTTTCATTAGCGAAAGCGGCCTACATGAAGAACATATCTATGAGAATACATCTCTTTATATTGAAAAAGAAAAAGAAGAACAAGAAGCCACTTTGATATCTCCTAACAAGTATGGACCTGGGTTTACTATCATGTAGAAATAAGGCTATGATGGATCTAGTGGTCTTGGATCTCAAAAACAAGGAATGATTGAACCTATCACTGCAAAAGGATGACCTCCTAGTTTGGGGCTTGGATTCAAACCATTACGAATAGGTCCTCCTAGTACTAAGGTACCCTTGTGTAAGATTGTGAATGTTTTGAACGATGAAAAGGCATCTGAGGACACCCAATTTGAAACTTATAATATTGATAGTCCTTATGTGCTTGACCATATCTTTGTTGACCCTAATAGCCTACACATGGAGAATAAATACCTTATTATAACTCCACTCATCGCTCAAACCAATCATGCACTTTCGATTGATATATTATGGGATCCAAGTCCTCCAGCTTCTGAGCATGACCCCAATAATACCACCGAATCTACTACCCATATATACCTTTGACTAGAGCCCATTCCACATTGATGATGACATCCCCTCAAGTTATCCTGAAATGTCGAATTGGGACCAACATGGACCATCGATCTTCAATCAATTTCACAAAGATGATGCTCTTATAAACATCTTGGAGCTATATGAAGGCATTACAATTGCTGACCATAAAGAATAAATTTATTCCAATTTGAACAGATTGACATATCTTGAGGATTCAACTCCATCTTCCAGTTACAAAACTAGAAATAAAGGAAAAAAAAATAACAAGCATAGGTCTCTTGGTGAAAACCAAAAGGCGTCATTAGACCATAAAAAAGAAAACACTAAGAAGCTCCCAAGGATACAAGATGAACAAGTTCATGCTATTAATATAACTGTTCCAATGTTCAATATTCCACAAAGTCTTTTTGAGCTCTCTTGATCAACATTCATGTGGGAAGTCGTTGGTCTCAATCCTCCTAGTTCCTCCTTATATCCAACTATTTATACCCAAATCCTACTACCTAACTTATCCAACACCTATAATCAAACCTCTATCTAGTAAGCCTTTAAGTGTGTCATCATTAGTGACATCTTATACCAAGGATCTATTGACCCAATTATCCTTGAATGCCTTGATTCGCAAGAAAAATACATTGTCTTACATATGGTACATGATGGTATATCTTGAGGCCATTCCAATGATTTGATTTTAGCTACAAATTGGGAATGAATCTTGTGTAGTTAGTCACTATGGGTTCATAGGTTATCTACTAGCAGCATCAACAATAGATTAATTTTTAGAATTCATCAACAACATCCATGATTCTATCAAAAAGTCCTAAGAAAATAGCAAAAAAATAGAAAAAAGTCATGAAAAAGGAAACAAAAAAAATAGAAAAAAGTCATGAAAAAATGGATTCCTTGATGAAAACCTAGCAAATAGCATCTTGGCATGAACATTTGAGTCAAGAGAAAAAATTTGTCCAAAAGCAAAAAACTAGCAAATGGGCACTTTGGGCAAGTACCATGGTGAAAACCTGGCAAAAGGACACCATGTGTAATCAGTTGTCACTCCTCCACCTATCAGGATTCCATTTGGTTTTTTCCCCTTTTATCATTCCTTGATCACATCCTTCATATTGCAAGACATCCCTAGTCCTCAATCATGGCCCACAAACTGGTTAATATCCATTGTTATCTTACCCAAGTGTCACCAGTCTGTACATACTCTATCTTTGGCCTTTGTACATAATGTGTGTCTTGTCTAGGGGCATATCACCTATACATTGCACAAGTTTGAAATTGAACTGGGGGCATGTCCCTAAGCATATGTTATCCATTGGACTTATCACATATCAGATTGGAGCTAACATTTGTGAATCATTTATGATCTAAAAAACCCTAAAAATTTAGATATGATCCTGGAAAAATCAAATATGACCCTGAAAAAGATCCAAAAATCATAAAACATCCCGAATAAACCCATAAAAATCACAAAATGTCCTGAACAAATCCATAAAAATCATAAAATGTCCTGAACAAATTGATAAAAATCATTAAAAAACCACTAAACATCATAAAATGTCCTTAAATAAACCCTAAAAATCATGAAATATCCTAAAGAAATGAGTAACATAAAAACATCAAATATCTTTAAAAAACCATAAAAATTGCAAAACCCACTAAAAATTTGTAATAACCCTTGTAAATAGTCACTGTGGATAATCACCCATTTTTCTTAAAAACTTGCACATTGGCAGTTTGAAACTCAAAGAACAACACTTTAATGACAATAACACCTTGACCTACTATCGAAGCAATGTGAACCAACAATCCATCCAACTTGTCGATATTAACTAAACCAACAATCAAACCTATCACATCACAAGTCTGACACAAAACCAAAAACACTAAAAAAACCAAGTAATAATGGACTAGAATAGTTGTTGGCTCACACTGATTAGTGGATTATTTATTTTTTCTTTGTTTTTCTTCGATCATGTTCCTATGTCACTTGATAATATCAAATGATCTATGAGAGTGGTCAGGATGGTTCATGGTCATCTTTTGTTTTATGTTCAATGTACCTTTGAGAGTCTGGGTCATGTATATATGCTTTAGGTAGAACAAGGTCATTTTCTATCTACATCATGCTTGTTTACAAAAAAGGTTTACATTTGCACTCTGGCCCTTCATGCCATGATGCATTGCATTCCATTTTCCATATCAAAATAAAGCTCCATTGACATGTAGTGCACTTTACAAAAGAAAAAAGTCTTCACCTCATACTAATTGGTCCTCGTCTCATCTCCTTTGTCTTCTAACATCCATCTCATTCACCACCACCATAGTCATGTACCAGATGCACCAAAATCATCTTCATCCTCCATTCATGCAATCCTGCATAATCATAACTGCCTATCAACCTTTTGCAGATTTCTACCAAGGTATGGCCTAAGTTTGACCTAGGTTTGACTATGTTGGACCTAGGTTAGACCAATTTTGACAAAATTTGACCATTTTAAACTAGGTTGGCCTTATTTTTGACCTCTTTCTAGGGTTTTGAACATATGCACCAAATTTTGGGTCATTCTGAGTTCATCTGCATTATTTTGAACCTCTGCCTAACTACTTGATAAGTTTCTATCAAGTTTGACCTAGGTTTGACCAAGGTTAGAAAAATTTGACCAATTTTGAATAATTTTACCCATGTTTTAACCTCTTTCTATGGTTTTGGACATGCACACAAAGTTATGGGTTAGATGGAATAATTTCATCCCATTGAGCATCTCAATTCCACACAGGGTGCACTTGGTCATCCTACGATGCACTTGGTAATCTTAGGGTGCACTTGGCATGACCAAGTGCATCCTATGTGCACTTGTGTGGGTTTTGGGCGTTTTAGGGGCTATTGGATACCTAGAATTGCTCACAAGCCCCCAATTGACCCCTATTTTACACTCCAAACCCCATAACTTTTGTGTTTGAGCTCGAATTTTTGATTTGTCAATTGCTATGGATTCATCTCTACGTTGTCAACAAATTGACCTATAATTTTCATTATTTGGCTAATTTCTTAAGGGGGCACCCATATATACCACCCCTACTAGGGAACACTTTTACAACTTTTTCATTAGTAATCTTTGACACAATGCTCTAAATCACATTGTATCAAAGAGGGGCAAAATGTAGACAATAAAGAATGGTTTGTGTCTATGGTTTAATCACATTTTCATACTAACCCATCCCATTTTCACATTTCACTAATTATGATCTTTTGGCCAACTTGATTATTATTGGAACATATTTCAACAATATCATCCATCATTTATATCCCCTTTCAATCCATTGCAAATCATTTCAGAGTCAATTCCCATTTTATCCAAACTTTCTAGAATCAACCCAAAACCATTTCAACATCATCAAAATCCTTTCTAATCAACCTTGAATCACATCCAATCAATCTAAAATCATCCCAAATCAACTTGGAATCATCCCAAACCAACCCCAATCAACCCGAAACATGTCAAATATCCCAAATCAATCATCATCTGTCAAACCCTAGGCATTGTCATCTCCCTCAATGCCTTGGCAACCTATTAAATCTTATCAAACCTATCGAATTTAACCTTAGTACTGTCATGTCCCTTAACGCTAGGTCAAATCTTTCATTTTATCATCAGATCATTAACATTATTGTATCCCTTAGTGTTAGATCGTGGCATTATCCAATCAATTAATAACATTGACAATGTTTGCCAATGTTATTATGATCAACTCTATCCAAGAACTTTCAATCCTATGACATTTACGATGTCAATTAAATGTCACATGTCCTTAGTCCATGTCATGTGTTCTTGGCATGTTATAAATCCTAATTAGTCATTCAATTTGATCATGTCTTTGATCTACCCATCATTGTCCTAGTCAACCTGCATAATCATCTCATTTTCTCAAAGGGTATTATCACATTTATTTCATCAAATTGGCCAATCATTTGCTAATCTATCCTATAGGATTATACTACCCATAATTTAATCCTATGTCATTTCAATCATTTGTATCCTGCATTTACTAATTATTCTCACTAATCAACTTTTTTAATTAATTGATATTTATTAATTAATTGGTTCATCTTCTCAAACTATGGGAATTCTCAAATTTCCTAAGTCCTTTTTCCCACCTCTAATTTCCATTTTATTAAATTCTATTTTTGTGGATATATAAATTTTTAATTCAAATATTCTACCTATTCTTGACACATGGACATGACATGTTATAGATATTATCCCTACAGTTGGCTAAAATATGTGTTATTCGATATATTTTATTCCTTACACATGTCTATAATAAGCATCCATCATCATAGATTCTTTGAGACAAGTGGCTTTGAGATGTCATATCCACGTCATAGATTCTCCTCCACTTTTAGCCATGGTGACTTTCATGTGTCATAGAATCTTACATTTGGCATATTGTGTCATGGTTGTCATAGATAATCTAAGGAATATCATGCTAGGTTGCACACTCGAAGTGAAAAGTGTCCATCTTCTCATTCAATTCTCTCCTTTTGCACGTTGGCTATAAATTGAGTCATATTGCTCTCTTTTTCAATCCCTTAGAATCCTTAGAAAATCCTTAGAATCCTTAGGGTCTCTATTCACACATCATGGCCAAACCACACTTCTAGTATTCCCAATAGCATCATCCCATCATAGTCATTTTCTTTCAATTGTATAGGCAATATAGGCAATTGGAGCTACATCAAATGGAGAAGAAAGGACATGGGAGCTACAATTGAAGAGGGAGTTTTGACTATGTTTACTTTCTTTGATTCAATTGGTTTTTATGGTAGATTAGAAGAGTTTACTATATGTTTATTAAGTTTTTGTGGTTGCTCATAGTATGACTCTCATGAAGATCATGGGAGAATCAAGAGATAAGTCCAATTGAAAAGGAAATATTAGGACGTGTGTGTGTCAAGTACAACAAACTACCCATTAACTATCTATATAAAGTGGGATCCACTATAGTAGTAGAACAAGTGGTAGATAAAATAACACCTAACTAAAAAGGTGTGGGAGTAGGCTTGCAATCAAGCATGTTTAATCTCTAAAGCATATAAAGAGTATACTTTTGTTGGAGTATGGTTATCCCATCTGAAGATAGGACAACCTGTATGCCCAAAAAATAATGCAAAAGTCACAGGTTTGTCATCTCAAAGTTCATTCTTAATGCTCATTGAACACTTTGTATCATGGAGGATGAGCTACTTGTAATGATGAGATCATCTACATAAAGCACAAGTATCAATAAGTCGACCCCATGATGCTAAATGTAAACTGTAGGATAGGAATGACACCGAGTGAACTGTGAAGCAAGAAAGAAAGAATCCATCTTCTCATGACAAGCCTAAGGGGCTTGTTTGAGACTATATAAAGACCTCTAAAGCTTGCATACTAATAAAGAGTCCTACACAAAACCATGAGCTTGCTCCATATAGATCTCCTCATGAAGGTCTCCATGCAAAACAAAAACTCTTCACACCCATCTGAAAAACTATCCATCCTTGTGAAGCTACAAGAGAGAGTATAAGGTGAATAGAATTCATTTTGGCAATAGGAGAAAAGGTTTCAGAGTAATCAATACCCTCAACCAATGAAAAGCCCTTTGCAACAAGACATGCCTTGTACTTGTCAATAGAGCCATCTACAAAATAGTTGGTATGGTACACCCACGAACACCAAACCAATTTTCTTCCTTTTAGAAGAGGGCAAAGATCCCATGTGTGGTTCTCTATCAAAGAAGAGTACCCCTCATCCATATGCCTATCCAACTCTAAGTGTCATGTTGTCTGTGAAAGACTCTATGGATCATCTGAAATGGCATGAGTCAAGAGTCTAGTACTAGAAGTATGAGCATGAGTGTGATGAGAATCTATAGGATAACCTACCACAAATCTTGTTGCATAATAGAAGCACGAGCCCACTTGGGCACTCATTAAATAATTGATGGAGGTGATGAAGGGGGATCAACATCAAGATCTTCTTTAGAGGATGCATAATCCTTTGGAGGAGTAGAGGAAGTACTAGGTAGTGAGGAAGAAGATGGTGATGAAGGCCCCATCTGAGGATAATGCTCATCAAATTGAACATCTTGTCAAAACAAGATATCTTTGGAATCAAGATCAAACAACCTATATGCCTTCACATCCTCATAGTAGCCAACAAATATGAGTGGTTGAATCTTCCTCTCCATGGCTTTCCATTGAGCATCTAGAATGAATGCCCAAGCCTAACTACCAAAAATGTGAAAAGTAGAAACATCTAGCTTGACATGAGTCCAAGCCTCCTTAGGAGTCATGTGTCACAATGCCTTGTGAGGCATCTAATTCTGAATATAGTTGGCACAATTTATAGCCTTAGCCCAAAATGAAGAAATCATAGCTCAAGACTGTATCATACAATTGGCTATCTCATGCAATCTCTTGTTCTTTCTCCCTGCAACACCATTCTACTGAGGGGTATGGGGAACTATGAATTGATGATGTAAACCATGCTTAGTGCAAAAATATTTGAAAGACTAATTCACATATTCGCCCCATTGTCAATGCATATATGCCTGACAGAAAGACCAGACTATTTCTCCACAAATGTCTTTAAGATTTGAAATGAATCAAATACATTAGACTTGTACTTCAAAAAGTACACCCATGTAAATCTAGACAAGTTGTCTATGAAGGTAAGCATATATTGAGCACCTAAAAAAGATGGAGTGGGGAACGACATAAGATCACTGTGTATCAACTCCAATGGTGCCTTAGCACATGTGGATCTACTTGACAGAAATGGATCTCTATGATGTTTTCCAAGTGCACAACCTTGACAAACACCATCAGTACAAGAGATCTAAGGTAGCCCAATCACTAGCTCCTACGTACTCATCTATTGTAGATATTGTAGTTGACATGGCCAAAATGCTCATGCCAAAGCTTTCTCATTGTGTCTCCATGAGCAATAAGAGAAACACCTATAGAATCAAAGCTCTCAAAGCCATCAAACTAATATAAGTGAGACTGAAGACCAACACTCCCAGTAGCAACAACCAAGTCAAGATCATGGAGGTCTCAAATAACCACATCATCATGTGGTGAGAACTCAACTATCTTTCTAGAGCCAAAATGACAAATCTAAAAGATAGATAGAAGATTCCTAGAAATGGTAGGAACCAATAGAACATCTTGTAGTGAACCACCCTCTAAAGAGATAGTTCCTGAACCTATAGCTGAAAGTTGTGTAGAATCACCAATTATAATCTATGTAGTAACACTCTAAGCAAGTGAGGTAACCAAATTAGGTGAGTGTGTCATATGGTTTGAAGCACCTAAATCAAGAATCCAAGTAGTTGTAGAAGATGATGCTCCTACAAAAAGAGCATGTACTTTCCCTGAAAGAGAAGGTGGTGGCTTCAAAGAATCAATACTATGTTGTTGCATGACCTCCTCTAAAGCCTTAACACGTTTCCAACACTTGGAAACTAGATGTCCTTCCTTGCTAGAAAAATTGCAAGGATCACCTATGTACTTCTTAGTCTTGGAGGAAAACTCAATAGACTTAGAAGATTTACCCTTCAGAGAGGGTTTCTGAGTATCTAATTTAGGAGTAGACTTTGAGGAACTCTCACTGCCTGTTGAATTTGTCTTTAGCTTTGGTTTCTACTTCGACTTCCCTATAGATGTCTAAGCAACCAATACATGTGTCTTTGAACTAGTGATATTATCCAACTATGTAATCTTGGACTGCTCTCTAGTCAATCGATCACAAAAGACCTCAAAAGTGGGCATGGTAAATCTGGGACCCAAGGCATCCATAGTGGAATGGAACGTAGAAGAGAAAATCTAAAAGTTTCCTCAAAGCTTTGATAGAATAAAATAGATGCACTCCTTATCTATCTTCTCTTTCTCGCATCCCTGCAACAAAGTTCTTTGTTGTTTGAACCTCGTAAGAAATTCCTCAATAGAGGGGAAAGCATCGCGTACAAGAGAAGTAAACTCTGCCTCAAACTGAAGTGCTTTGAACTCATTGGTGGTGCCAAACAAGTCATTGGATATGTCCCACATTTCTTGAGAAATGGAACACTCATCAAGATGAAACCGAAAGCTCTCTGAAACACTCAAAGAAATCAAACCCATGGCTTCATACATCTTATTCTTGAGCTACAAAGTCTAACATTGACTCTCAAATACTGGATGCACTTTCTCTAAGCAAGACCACAAACCCTTTGAATGGAGAAGTCGTTGCATATGAGATTTCCATGTGTGATAATTGTGTGGGTTTACAAGTACTAGACAAGAAGAGGTCTCTTCCATTGTTTTAAGAAAGTGTTTTGAAGTTGTTTGATATGTTGATATTATAACAAAAAATAATGAAAAAACACCCCGCCACAATGCAAAACATTGAACCCCAGCTTGTAGAAGGAATGAATGTACAAGAATAGAGAAAAAGACTTCAGTTGTGTATCACAAATACCTTGTATAAAATACTAGCGAAAAGACAGAGAATCTAGAAAGTGCTCGAGAAGAACTTTTTGGTTGTTCTTTCAAATTGAAAAATGGAGCTATAACGAGCAAGTTATGCACCCTAGAAGATAGAAGACATCATCTAACTTCGAGCAAAGAAATAGGCACCAAATTGAAAAACAATCCAAAAAATACCTGCACCATCATCTCCGTCTCTAAATCATCTTTTTGGTGCTTCTTTTAGATTGATAAAATACCCCTGTATGTTCAAGTTAGGAAAAAAGATTGCAGGGCCTCCAGAAGGAAATTAAAAAAAAAAATTCAAAAAATAATAATGATAAAAAAAAGACCAACACTGGTGGTGTGGTAGCGACACTTGGATAGTGCGTTGGCCAAGTGCAAGCGAAGGAGTGGCATGAGCGAAAATGTAGTTGAGCAGCAGAGTGGAGCTGTGGTGGAGTTAGAGGCAGGCAAAATTGCGGTGGCCATTGAGCATACAGGTTGTCGTGATTAATGCAGATGGTAGGCGGTTCCACTGCAGTTTACAAACTACAGTGGCGGCCACTATAGTTAGTGTAAATATGGCCACGATGGTCAAAAAATAGCATTTTGTAATTAAAAAATTTGTAATTTCTTGATTTTTTTTTTGCTCAAATTGTGTACAAGAGGTCATACGACTCCAAAATTGACAACTTTTATATGAAAAATGGGGGCTTTGACACCTTCTGAATCCAACCATAAGGCCTATTTGGCCTCAAACTGCTCCAAAAATTAGAGACCCCCCTATTTTCATAGAAAACACCTGAAAAATGCTAGATATGTTCTATCAACCCTCATTTTTCATTTTCTTCAAATAATGAACAAGTTATAACATATCCAGCTCTAATACCATGAAGGATTTGAGAAATACAAATCCACAAAACCCGAAGAATACCTATATGCAAGAACGTCTCACAAACAAGAAAAAGAAAAGAAGAGGCAAGGGTTTTGCTATGAAAATATGCAAATTATATTATTAGAATGAAAAAATGAGAGATAATTACAAAAGATTAATTCTATAGAAGGAGATCAAAAACCTAAAAGTAATTTACTTCCAAAGTGATCAACTTATCCAATAACTTATAAAATTCTTCTATTTAGAAATATTCTATTTCCTCAAAATGAGCCAAAGCCCTCTATGGCAATCCTTTGAATTCAAATCTCCAACACTCAAGATCTTTTACCTTTCCAACATCATCTTTGATGGTTGGGATAGACCAATTCTTGGTAGTAGTTATTGGCAACAATTTCTACTCAATTTTGTGATCTTAATGTTCAATGTAACCTAAACATTTTGAAATAGCATCCAACATGTTGATTTTTTTTTAATCTGAGGAGCATCATGGTGCCTTTTTGTGACCTCATATAATTTTCTCAGTTTAAACTTTGTTGGTTTCCATTTCCTCTTGAATTCCATCAGCATGATCTTATTTTGTTTAAGAACTCTTACATATCATTAACATTGTTGAAACCTATGTGCACTTCATCACATTTGCCCAATGTATGTTTTACTCTAAAAGAAAAAATCTCTTCAAGATTTCTATAGTTGCAATCCTTGTGTGGATCCTCATGTTTTCCTTCATCTTGTTGCTTCTCTCTGGGTACAATTACAAAAGGCCCTTGATGGACAATAATGACATTTCATTTATTAGGATTCTTTAACTCATGAAGTTCTTTTTTGATCATATGCATCTTTTGATCAGACATTTAATTCCTCTAAAAACTTTCCATTGATGTTTTACATATTTGATTTCTAAAAAATTCTAGAGGTCTACCATGATGACCTAATGATGATACCCAACCACACAAACATGTACTTATCCTACTTTACAATTAGTTTGTGGTAATGGAAAGTTTTGTAACAATATTAAGGGTTTTATATTTTTCTCAGGAGTGTGATATATTGGTATTGGGGTGGAGAGATGAGTGGTGACCATATTTGTGTAATCACACAAAAATGATCTTCTAGACTATGATCCCCCTTTCTAGAAATCTTGCATAATTTATCTATCATTTATCTTTGATCCAATCATCACTTTATTATTTATTTGATTATAACCTATGGTTTGACCAGTATATCCTATGTCTTTTATTTTATTGAAAGAAATTGTCCCTTTTTAATTAAATAAAATCCCCAAAGTCCCTTTTTTACTAAATGTGCACATGAAAATGCATATTCCTATTTTTAAAATAAAATAAAAGGCATTTTTGTCTACACATGTGAGGACACACTTTCCTATGTGAGAGGAATATTTATTTTCAAAATAACTTTAATTCTCCTCCACACATTTTTTGTCTCTTAAACACTATCATTGATCTTGCTTAGTTAATATTCTTATGCACAAAGTCAACATGAGACTCATTCTCCACCATAGATTTTTCCACTTAATCTCTACCATCCATTTCTCTTTAAAAGGGAGGCTCTCTTCTCACTCTCTCAATTTATTCTAGTTCATGCTAATGTTATGTTGCAATTTTTCTTAGAGCTTTGAAGTACATGGAGCATTTGGAACATTCTTACTTGCATTAGGTCATTCTTGCATTCTTAGCTTAGTCTTCATTTTACTTGTATCATGGCATACTTTTTAGCTTAGATTTTCTTTATGCACTAGCTTAAGTCACATAGTTTAACAAGGAGGTTTTGTAATCCTTTCATTATGGTTAGCTCAAGCTTACATTTGCATCCCTTAACTTAGATCTTGCATCTCTCATTTAGCTTGCATTTGCATTACATTCTCTTGATTCATGGATATTTTCATTCTTGTCTTTACTCTTTGAATCTTTGATTCTATGGTGTACCTTGCAAGGGTTGCTTAACTAGGTTCATTTGAGAGCCACAGTCTTGTAGCTCTTGCATGTCAAAGATAAGAAGCTATAAGCCACCTCAATGCTCTTCATCAAGGGTATTCTCAAGTATAATGGTGTATAGAAGTGTGTCCACACTTTATGCACACATTACCATGGGGATGGACTCTTTTATTTATCTCCATTCTCTTACTTTTCATTGAATTTTTTACTTGTAGGCTCGAATTTTCATTTTGGAGGAAGAAGAATTGCATGATACTTTCTCTATTGTCATACAATACTTTCTATATTGTGATATGATACTTTGCCAATTTATTCTATAGTATTGGTTCTTGCATTATTTTACACTCCCTTTTGCATACTATCATATTGGTTTAGTACAGAGTTTCATACTGGGTTGAAATATTGTTTGACTCATACGATACTTTATCATCCAGAAGTATCACCCAACCTATTTTGTTTGCACAATTTGACTTTAGGATTTCATTTTGTACTTTTGAGCTTTCATTTTTAGTTTTCTATTATTCTAATAGCTCCTAACAATAATTTTGTGGGTTTATTTTGAGTTTCTCATGCTTATTTGATACCCTAACCTTGTTGTTTTGTAGGAGCCTACTTGATTTCTTACATTACTAAAAGGGAAAATTTGCAACCAAAAAAAGGGCCACTAACATTTGTTGCAGTGTTGCCCAAGCACAAAACAAAAAAATCTTTCTAGTGTGTCTTCATTTTATTTCAAGTGATTGCGTCTACTACTTGTTTCATTTTCAAAGGCATATAAAACCCATAAGTAAGGTTCCTTTGTTGATAGGAGACTATGATCTTAATTTTCCCTTGAGGAAAATTAGAAATTTTGACTCTTCAATGGATCAAGATAGTGGGTGACACATTCCACTCTTTAGTGGTCTCAATTAACCTTCTTGGCATGTTTGTGGGAAGCATTAGAGAACGCGAGAGTATGTTCTTCACCTTCTTAGTGAATCAGAAATCTTGACCTCCTTGGTATGGATCAATTTTGTTCAATATCCTAGTGAAGTTTACTCATTTAGAGGGCATGCTATTGGTGGAAAAATACCAATAGGAATAACTCAAAGTGGGAACAAGAAAACCTAGCTAATCTGACCCACTATAATCACAAATCCCTTGACAAAGGTGAAAGCCTTAGGGGAAATAACACTTGACTTCACTTAGTCAAATTACTTGTGGGATTATGACCATGAGGAAATCATTAGGTGGGTATGCTTAAAGTACTCTTGTGGTCAAGAGGCCTCTATCCCATACTAGATGCAAGAGGGGTGTTAGGAATGAAGCCCTTACTAAGAACCATAGATTAGAAGCTACCTTATTTTTCTACTCAATATCTTTATGCAACGATTGATCTTAGTGGACTATCCAGATCACCCAAATATTTACACTCACCATTTGTGTTCCTTTAGATGTGGGTAACCCATCTATGACAAAGCCAATATCTATTATGGGAAACCACTTTGTGTGAGGCAAAGAAGCATCAAGTTGTGGGCCAAACTATTGAATATTAAACTGTAACATTAGGTAGTTCTTGCTTTGTGTGTTTTTGAATATGTGAAACCCATGGAAATCTATTAAACATACATAATCGGTAGTTTCATAGGGATTTTACTTTCCAAGACTTCCCAAGTGTTTGTATAGGAAAGATTGCTTTATCCCTTGTCCAATTGCTTGAAGGCATGTGTTTTCACCACAATTGCTATCAAATCATGTTGTTTTATCATCAAAACTAAAACTAAACATTGCTATCATAGTCACTTAATAACATTTGGTCAGAAAGCTTGGTCAACTTAAGTCTTTAGAGCACAAAAAAGTCACAAACTATCTTTACTAGTAAATTGGCATATTGTTCTTGGGAGGAATATCATACGATAAACCTGGTGTTTGAAAGTATCATATTGCCTCATAAACTATATCATACTACTATCTAGAGCTTTTTCCTACTGCCATTGTCAAATTTTTGTATTGCCTGAAACTATCATAATGCCTCTTAGAAAGTACTGTACAAAATTTTTGGTTGTCCTACTATCATCCTATTGACTATATTCTATCACCTAGATTTTGCACTTAGTTGGTTTGACCTTGCATTCATTCTTCTCTTATTTAAGGTGTCTTCACTTTCTCATACTAGTTCTCTAGTATGAAACTTGTGTGTTTAAGACTATTTAGGATTAAAATATTAGCTTGGCTCCTTGGTTACATAATTGATTTGGAAGGTTGTTCACTTGTCATCTCACTTACTCATCTACTTGGTTATCTAGCTAATCACTTATCTCTTGAATCAATTCGATGGTGTCATAAATTACTTGGGCACTTTTCTTGATAAGTCACTTTGATAACTCCATTACTATCTTGCTTTGATAGGTGAACACTTTACTCTTCTAAGTTTGGACTCCAAGTTGTCTTTTGTTGTCCTATTACCTAAATACTATCTCTTACATACTTATTACAACTAGATTTCAAGTTGGTCAAGGAAGTCATCCTTTCTTTAGCTTTGAAGAATTGTGCCCTTTTAACTAGGTGTCCACGTAATCAATATCTTGAGACTATGCCTATCTTTGACGAAGTAGAAGAAGATAAATCCGCTACTTGGTACAATCCTCTTAGTCACTTTGGTAGCTTCTTGGACACTCCACTTGAAACCCCTAGGACTGAAAAATGGTTTGTCTCTCACCATGAATAGGGAAGGGAGAAATATATGCTTAGACAACCTCTTTGCTGATAGACTAGAACAAATAGAAAGAGGAAAAAAGGTTTACTTAGATGAACAAGTAAGGCTTATGGCTGCTAGGGTAAATCCTAATGTCTTTGGGGAAAATGATACTCACAATTTTAGAGACAATGCCAATGCTAATGTCTTTGGAGGACATAATGCTAACACTAATGTCTTTGGAGGACATAATACTAATGCTAATGTCTTTGGAGACCATGATGCAAATGCTAACATCTTTAGAGATAATCATAGCATCCCCTTTGCAAACTTTAGAAACAATGGAAACACACTCCTAGGAATCCGAGGTCTCATCTCAATGGCTTGTGTCTCTACCTAGTTTTTTCCATCATGGAAAACCTTCCCATAGGTTTAAGCATGGAAGTGAAGTAGGCAGTGATGTTACTATTGAAGATCTCATAAAATTTCAACAAGAAGACTATTTTCAAAAACTTATGTTCAAGGCCTTGGAACAAAATGGAGATGAATACTTTATACACTTTACTTCTATAGGATGGAAATTAACACAAGACTTTGATGTCCAAAGACTAATTCAAAAAAAAGAACAAACTAAAACTGAGATTTTGAGGAAACAACTCCAAGACTTATAAACCAAAGTTGAATGCATGTAAAAGGAAAAGGAAAAGCCTAAGTCTTCATTATCCATGGAATCTGTATGTGCACTCCCTTTTGACAAGAGTCTTTATATGATGTCTTTCCCTTGTGATGTTGAAATTCCCAAATATGATGGTAATGGGGAACCACACAATCACATTAGGCAATTCTATGCTCTAAGTATGGATTTCATTCATGGTGATACTTATTTCGTGAGACCCTTTCAAAGTAGTTTGTATGGTCAAGTTGTGGAGTGTTTCACGAAGATCACACATCCTCTCAAGTTTTTCGATGAGATTGCTCAGAGGTTTCAACATTATTACTACAATGTTCAACCTCCTACTCGTATGCTTGACTTGTGCAACATCAAACAAAAATAGGGTGAATCTTTTGTCAACTACCTGCAAAGATGGAGAAAGTTACATTCTAGATACCCTCAACAACTTCCCAAGAATGAAAAGATTGATATCTTTGTTAACACTCTTGTACTTGAACTACACTATGATCTTAGGAAGCAAGTGTTCCTCACTTTTAATGACATGATTGAGAATGCATATCACATAGAGGATGTTGTTGTCAAGAAGGGAGAAATAACCTTAAAAAAAGACAAGGCTAATAGAAATCAAAAGGGAAAAGATAAAGGTTAACCTTGAAACAAGAACAAGTATGTTGTTAATGATTGGGTAGTTGATGTACCTAAATCAAAAGAATCGATCTTTAACTTGGCTAGTGTTGTTCTAGCTACCAAAGAATAATAAGTTGCAAAGACAAATGACTCCAACAAGTCTAAGTTCACACAAACCTCAAAGCCTAAATGTAATTTTACTACTTTGGTTGATTCTTATTATGTCATTCTCAAAACTTTACTCACCAATAAGATCATTACACTACCCCACAATTGACGAACCTGTGATCTCGTTATTAAGCCTTCATGGTGGATAGACAATCATCACTGCAACTATCATACAAAAAAGGGTCACACTACTAACAATTGTATCAAACTCAAAGACATCATCCAAGATATTATAAAGAATGAGAAATTTGGTGTGGATGGACTTGTCAAGAATTTTGATCAAAAAGCTTTCAAGGAACCTCTTCTGAAATATGAGCAACATCAAATGCACACAAGAAAAATGGCGATGCCAAGATTAACTAAATCTATACGAAAACTGACATCATTCATATGCTTAAACTCACGAACGAAGGAATTCACATGATGAGACCTAAGTATGATGAGCCTAATTATGTCATGGATGATGAGTGACCTAAGGTCATTTTACAAGGTATTCGTCCCTCACAAGTGCGAAATTCTAGTGAACACAAACCTATAATCATGCTTAGGGGTGCAACTTCTTCTCATGGTGAAAGACTTAACGTTGTTATTAGGGGTGCAACTTCTTTTTCTCATGTTTTCATATGGTTTCTCATAGGAGCAAGGGGAAACTAGAAGTACAACAATAAATTCAAGTGTATACACTCCCATTCCAATATTCATCATTTTTATCTTCCTCTCACAATCAACAAGTGTAGTTCTAGCATCATCTACAACTATATTATTTTTTACCAAGGACTCAACAATAGTGAGTGTGTTTATAGACATAAAATTGTCCCCGAGAATAGATATCTATGTGCCACTTAAAGAAAACTTAATACATTGGTGGAATATAGAGGGGACTAGAAGATGAGAAAGAAGACCACGCTATTAGAGATTGGATTTATGGAGAAGATGAGATGCCTAATGAGGCTACAATTACTACTCCTATTTCTCCTAAGTGATATGGGAAAGGCTATGATTTTATTAGGATGATGAGATATCCAAGACCATGTCCTTACTAAACCTATGAGTCACACCAATGGATGCAAAAGAAAAGACACTACTAGATTAGGTTGTGATGTTGATGATGGTCTACCTATCTATGATCAAGAACTCCCTGCTACTAGTGATTCAAAAGAAGAAATTCAACCTATTGCTCTTACTACTCCAAAAGATGGGGACCTTATGCCCTCTACCTCCTTTATTTTGGGAGAAACAAAACAACCTAATGACCATAGTTTTGAGGATTCTACCTCTAGATAGGTGGAATTTGATGAATCAAATGTAGAAGATCCTAATAGAGACAAAATCAAAAGAATTATCACTCACCTCATAGAACATGACCAAAGTACTAATTCAGATGAGTATGAATGGGATTATCTATCAGTTACATCTCATAAATTGGGGGTCGATGTTATACATGCCTATGCTAATCAAATTGACATAGTTGATGAGTCACCTGTAAGGTTTGATGAGTTGAACCCATAACTTGCCTTAGTGGACCACGTTGAACTTGATAGGTATCAACCTTATTTGAGTGTATTTGAGGATTTTCTTATAGTTTCTAAACTTTCATGTCACTAGATGACTCCCTCCACATCAACAACTTGTAATCCTCCACCTCACTACCACTCATGTACCTTGATCTCATCGATTGGTCCTTGCAAAATCAATGACCTGAGCTACCTTCTTTTCAAAATGACTATGAAATCAATTTCTATCTTAACACCATTAAATCAATAGTCTCTTCCAACAGTGAACTGGCTATCAACGTGACAAAAACAAATATCAAGTACCTTAACCATAAAATAAAATTAAAAAACACAAAAGAACAATTTTCTTTGATGGTGAAAACCACTTTGTGGCCGTGTTAGGGCCTAAAAATAGTAAAAATAAAGAGGCATCCAAGGGTAGAAACCTCTTTGAGGTACTTGGTAGTCTTCCCAGTTACTTTTGGGAAAGATCATCAATGTTAATTAAGCCTACACAACTTATCAATCTTGGAACAAAGAGGCTCCCAAAATCATGCACTTAGCTCAATCCTTGTCAACTAAAGAGCAGTAGTTTACTTAGTTCTTCTAAGAGAAAAATATCAACTTGACTTGGACTTTATGTAGATATGCCTAGACATGAGATTGAACTTGTCATGCACCATTTATCTATAGCTCATGTGTCAAGCTCATCAAACAAAAATTAAGAAAGATGCATCCAAATGTTGCCCTCTTGGTAGGTTGGACTAGAAAAGCTATTAAGGGCTAAATTCATAAGAGATGTAGATTATGTAGAATGGATTTCCAATATCGTACCTATCTCCAAACATGATAAATCCATTCAAGTGTACATTGACTTTCAGGACCTAAACAAAGCTTGCACTAAGGATGATTTTTTGCTTCCCAATATTGACATGATAGCGGACATGATTGTGGGCTATGAGATGTATTATTGAATGGATGGGTTCTCGAGTTATAACCAAATCAAGATAGCTCCAAAAGACCAAGAGAAAAAATGTTAACTTGTGCATGGGGTACTTTTCTTAGAATGTCATGCCATTTGGCCTAAAGAATGCTAGTACCACACATTAGAGAGCCTTGACAACTATTTTCCATGGCATGATGCATAAGAACATTGAAGACTATGTAGATGACACTTTAGCTAAATCTAAAAAATGAATACTCAATACATGACCTGCGCTTGTTTTTGGACCATATGGAACAATTTTAGCTAAGGTTAAATCCTAAGAAATGTGTATTTTGTGTCACTTCTAGTAAACTATTGGGCTCTATCATATATGCTAAGGAATTGAGGTTGATCCTAAAAAGGTCCAAGAAATCATGGAAATGTCACATCCTTAGAATATTGGCCAACTAAGGAGTCTTGAAGGACACCTTCAATCAATAAGGAGGTTTATTTCTCAGCTAGCTAATAGATCACAACCTTTTGACAAGAACTTGCATAAGGGATCCACATGTTTATGGAATGAAGAGTGTGAGAAGAACCCTAATCAAATCAAAGAATATTTGGCTAAGCCTTTTATTCTCATGCCTCCTATCTCAAAAAAATATTTGATTTTGTTTATCTCAACTACAACAAATCCTCTGAGGGCAGTTTTAGCACAACAAGATGAAAATGGAAAGGAGCGAGCTATTTACTATTTCAATAGAACTTCAGTCACTTATAAGGTGAACTATAACAATATTGAGAAGGTTTACCTTGTTGTGGTGTTTGCATCTCAAAAACTTCGATGCTATATGTTGGTTCATATTACACACTTGGTTTCCAAGATTGATCGTCTCAAATGCTCTCATTGCTTAACTTGCTAAATAGATGATGATTCTTTTAGAATTTGATATTCAGTATATTAAATGTAAAGTCATAAAAGGACAAGCTATTGTTGATCAACTTGGTTATTTCCCACTTCAAAACAATGTTCCTATGCAAATTGAATTTTTAGATTCATCCATTATGTATGTCACTAAAAGAACTTGGAAGATGTTCTTCGATGAATCTCACACTCAAAATGATAATGGTGTTGGCATCTTATTTGTTACACCTCATGGTTACATTATTTCTAAATCCTACAAGTTGTTTTTTTTCTTGTACCAACATTATAGCTGAAAATGAGCCTCTTACAAATTAGATTAAGGTAGCCACTAAATGGAGGATTACAGAGCTACACATCTTTGGAGACTCCTAGATTGTTATTAATCAAATTAATAATGACTACCAAACTAAGGATGACAAGTTGATCCCTTACAAGAAACTGATTGATGCTTTGAGGAACTATTTCACTTTTGTTACTTTCCAAAAAACTCCTCGAGCTAAGAATAAGGATATTGATGTTATGGCTACTTTGGCATCCATTTTACAACTACAAGAACATGAGTCTCGATTTGAATTATTGGTGGATGAGCTATGTCATCCTTCTTATTATTCCCCTAATAACCAAGTCATTTTCACTATTGTTGGTCCTAACTTTTCTCACTATCCCACTATCTAATCCTACTTGCATGATCAAACCATACCTGATAACTTAACCTACAATGAGAAGTGTCAATTCATTCACAATTTATTGCACTACACCCTCGTCCTTGGTGACTTGTTTAGAAAATGTCTAAATGGAACATTTCTTAGGTGCTTAAAAAGGATGAGCCCGAATGACTTTTAGCTGAAATCCCTAATGACATTTGCAAGACTCACTCCAATGCCCTTGTGCTAGCTCAAAAATTGTTAAGGCTTGGTTATTTTTGGCTTACTATGCAAGTTGATGTCGTACGATATGCCCTACAAGAAATGTCAACTTCATGGTAACTTGATTCATGCTCTTGGACATGATTCGATACCCTCTATAACACATTGGCCTTTTCAGCAATGAGCCTTTGACTTAGTTGACAAGATTCATCCTAGCTCTTCTAGCAAACACAAATTCATCATTACAACTGTTGAGTTCTTTACTAAGTGGGTTGAAGTTGTCCCTCTTTCTACTACTATTAGAAAGCATATGTCCCTCTTCATACTAAATCATATAATTTTTTTCTATGGTGTTCCTTCGTCTATAGTCACTGATAATAGAGGACAATTTAAGAACACAGATCTAAGACAACTATGCAAAAAATTAAGATCAAACAACACTATTCCTTGATATACTACCCTTAAGGGAATGGCTAAGTTGAAGCCTTCAATAAAACACTTGTGAAGATCTTGCATATAACTATTCACAAATCAGGAAGAGACAGGTACTTACAAATCAATCTTGTACTATGGGCTTATAGGACTAGCATATCCATGCCTACTCGGGCTACACCTTTTGCTCTTGTTTACAAATCTGAGGTTGCTCTAACACTTGAGGTCGAGATTTCTTCCCTAAAAATCTCTTTGAAAGCACTGATTACGGATGATAACTATAGAGTTATGAAAATTCAGGAACTTGAGCTCCTGACTGAGTGTCACAAGGCTTCTTTTGATTGCATGAGAGCATATCACAAAAGGATGTCTACTAGCTATAACAAGAAGGTTCATCCTAGGGAATTCCAAGTTGGTGACTTAGTTCTTAGAGAGAATCTAAAGAATCAACAGAATAGATAACAGAAAGGAAAATTTGAACCTAGGTAACTAGCTGGGTCCTTACATTGTCACAATTGCTTTTAGATTTGGTGTTTATATGCTCTCTACACCTATAGGAGAACAACTCCCGAGTCCATCAACATCTTGCACTTGAAGAAGTTCTATGCATAGTGCTCTTGTTGCCCAAAGCTTTGTACATACTTTATAATACTGAGAAAATCATAAAAATCATAAAATGTTCTTTAAAAAATTATCATCTTAGTGAAAACCTAACAATAAGTGCTTCCATGTATCACCCAAAAAATCAAGTATCTCAAAAATACAAAAAAAATCATATAAAGTCTTGAAAAATAATTATAAAAGAAAAAAGAAAAAAGAAAATCTTTCCAAGAGGTGAAAACTTAGAAACAGATGCTACTTGAGACCCTTATACTCATGTCTATAAGCATGCCACTTTGCACTCTAAACCAATCCATCTTACTTCTCTTTTTCCTTGCCTAGTTTTGAATTGATCCTTATCTAAGTCTCGGGGGTATGGACTTAAAAGCTTTCTAGGTCTCTTAGATGTGTTGGTCTTTCTTTGGCATTTGTCTAAATACTATTTTTCAATACTCCCATTGACATCGAGTGTTTATTAACAATTATTAGATACCTTTACCTTGAGTTGACTTGTTGGCTAAAGTCTAGGATGTTGTAATATTTCTCACTAGCAAACTTGAATCCTAGGAAGAGGGTCATGTGACTTTCACACATGTACTTAAACTAAAAATTGACTGAAATTTTGTTGACTTGTTTTTTTTTGTGAGTTGACTATGATGATTTCTTTGTTGAGTATTCCCTCCCAAATAGTCTCTCGAGGATCTCCTTGAACTAGAGGATTAGGGGCACTGGGCATGTTTTCCTTTGATTTTTGTCTGTGGGTGTACTTTGTTAGCTCTTAGGTGTTTTGAGCATCTTGTTTGTACCCATGAACACTCAGGATCTTCAAAGTTATGTCTTTGTCTATTTTTTGCAAGACCGTGCTTATGGTTGTCTCAACTTTTTGTGCCTTGAAGCATACATAATCTTGCTACACTAAACCTAGGGAATCTTATTACACTATCATCTTGACCTTTATGTCTTTGATGCATAGGTTAAATTCCCACAAACCTATTCGATATAGATCATATTCATATCCTCATAGTTTACACTAGCAATGATTGTATGATCTTCTGATGTCCTTAATAAAGCTTGATGATTAAAACTAGGACCTACTCATATAACCCTTTCAATTGCACTTTACATTCTAGGGTTCATTATAGCTAAGCTTGCATTTGAGTGTCAAGAGAGTCTTCCTTCATCTTTCATGGATGTATCGATCAACTACATTCATCTCCTTTTATTCTTCTTAATCATGTCTTCATTATACCTCCTATCTTTTCATCTTGTCATCTTCTTTTCTTTGAAATCATGTCTTCCAAAGGGTTTATCTTATCATTCTATCTAATCTATCATTTTGGGCCCCTTACATACCTTTCTGACATTATTTTGATAAGATTTCCACAAAAATTGCACCCTTACCTAATTTAGATGTCTTGGATCCATTTTCGGGTTCAAAATCAAAACTTCGGTTCATCTTGGTTGTCAAAATCATATTTTAAAATTTTCCCTTCTTCTGTGTAGTTGATTGAACTTTTGAGGTGTAATCTTTGAATCTTTCACGAGGAATTCATTATTTCTATTCTCTTGACCTCTCTTCTAATTCATTCCATTTCATTTTATCTCATCTTTCTTCCTAATTTGACCTAACTCTTATGCTTCATCTTTCTTGGTTATATATAGTCACATTCAAGCATATCTTTACTGTTTGGTGGTCAACCTTTGTTCTTAATCTCTTATTTATCATTTTAGACCTTATCTCAAATTTGATCAAATCCATCTCATTTATGCATCTCTTCTACTTCATTTTGATTCAATCCTGGGGGGTGATGCAAAGTCTCACCTTGGAAAACTTGGGAGGAAATTAATCAATCGACTAAGTTGCATCAAGAGACACATACACCTTCAAGATCATTTGATAATTTACTTCAGACTATGGACTAACTAATTATCTTAATACCTATTCATTCATTGACCTACGACAAGAACTTCATTGACCTCCTGTAGTAACTTATGGTTCCCTACAACAATTTAATATAACTCGACCACCCCTGTTTGATTTGGAATATATAAATGACTTGAACAATTTCGAATACATACACTGGGAATCTACCCAACTGCAAATTAACCACCAATCAATAATAACTTATGTTCAAAATCCACATTGTATGTTTGCATGCGAAACACTAAAATTGAATCCAAACCAATTATTAATTATAACATTCCAAAAATGAATCAAAATTGTCATTTCGTGGCCCGAACCCATTTCTTCTTACTATCACATATTGGTTCTATGATTAAAGCATATCAGTGAATACATGAGAATATTCACCCAATTTTAGAGAATGGTTTCCACATAGTTATGATCAGGAATGAAAGAAACAAGAAAACAAAATGAAAACAAAAGGAATATAATACATAACTCTCCACGATCTCAGAAACTAGATTGTGAAGAGTTTAAAAGACTTCCATCGATTTCTATGACTCTCAAAACAATAGATAATTACATACAATAAATTAGAAACCGTGTTTCTTAAGATTGCTTTCAAAAAAAAAAAATTACTTGAATTCAGAACTAATCAATGTGTTATTGTTCTAAAAGAAAACCATTGCTATATTCTAAGAGTTTAGAATATCAATTCAAGAAAGAAAACAAAGAAAATTGCACATCCAAAACTATAGACTCACAAAAATTAGAAAAAATTTGAAAACTTTCTATTTCTTTGTTATGCATCAGATCATCTATCGATTACAAATCTAGCTTTTTCAATACTTTCCTATCTCTGATTTAGGAAGATGAAACGTCATCCAAAAATCAAGAATAGGGAGTCATTTTTCAATCATTGGAATCGGTCAGAAGTGAGAATCTATTGCCAACTTCCTATAGTTGTCCAATGTTTGGTTGGCTTAATTATTTAAAACACACACAAAACTCATAAAGAAAACTGACTCAACTGAAAGGCAAACACTCTTTGTCCTAAGTGGCTATACTTGGAGAGTTCATCGAATCACTACTCCATTTATGCCACCACACATAAGACTTTAATAAAATATTAAAATTGAAAACACACTTAAAATATTACATTAGATTTCTGCATAACTTCCTATAGCATTTTTAACCATGTTACTTCCTATAGCATCTATCTGATTTTCCACTGCAACATACTCCCATGTAGAATGAACCATGCTTGTTGATTTTTTTCTCATCCATCCAAATAGCTTCTATTGTTGGTCTATTCTTCCATTTGACTAAATACTAGGTATATTGTCTCCTTCGAGTCTTCTTTATCTTTGTATCAAGTATCTTTTCCAATTGGGGTGGTGATGGTTTAGATACTTGTTGCAAATCTAATGTTACTGAATCTTTAGGTACTAGTTGGTCTTCAGAACCTTTGTATGGTGTGAGATCACAAACATTAAATATGAGTGAAATACCAATGTCAATAGGTAATTGAATTTTGTATGCATTGCACCCATATTTTTCCAAAATTTGACAAGGACCAACCTTCTTAGGTAATAACTTTGTATGCTTTGTTTGAGGTAATCTTTCTTTCTTTAGATATGCCCACACTAAATCACCAACCTTGAACTGTACTTCTCTTCTTTTCTGATCAGCAAATTCTTTGTATTTCTGATTTGAATTCTGTAGCTGCAACTTGACTTGATCTTGGACCTCTTTAATAGCGTCAACAAATTCTTCACCATGTGAACTACTTGAGAAAGTGTTTGGAAGTTCTCTTAGCTCAAGAATTCCTCATGGATGTATACCATACACAATCTAAAATAGAGATTTTCCTGTACTTCTATTCACTGTATCATTGTATGAGAATTTAGCTTGAGCCAGTATAGAATCCCATTTTTCTCCATGATGTTTTGTAAGACATCTTAACAAATTTCTCGAATATCTGTTGACAACTTCCATTTGACCATTAGTTTGTGGATGATATGCAGATGAAAAAGATAAATTTGTGCCAAGTTTCTTCCAAAGGGTCCTCTAAAAATGACCTACAAATCTTTAATCTCTATCTGAAACAATATCAAATGGTAATCTGTGAATTCGAAATATCTCTTTGAAGAATAAATCTGCTATGTATGAAGCATCTTTGGTGGATTTAAATGGTAAGAAATGTGGTATTTTACTAAATATGTCTACAACAACAAAAACACTATCATACCCCTTTTTAGTTCTCGGTAATCCCATAACAAAATCCATACTAATACTTTCCCGTGGTCTTGAAGGAATAGGTAGGGGCTGATACAATCCTACATTAGTACTTTTACCTTTTCTTTTCTGACAAATGTTGCACTCTTCCACAAATTTTCTCACATCTTTCTGTAATTTTGGCCAAAAGTAATGTCTCGGAACTAGCTCTAGAGTCTTATCTAGTCCAAAGTGACCGGATAATGCTCGACTATGTTTCTCTTGTATAATGTTATCTATCATTGAACATTTTGGTATACAAAGTTGTCCTCCTTTGAATAATAACACTTCTTGAATCCAAAAATCAGCATACTCACAAATGTATCTATCATCCAGATTAGTACATGATTGATAAATCTCTTGAAAATCAGCATCATTAACATACATGTCTTTTGAAATTCATGTAGTTTCCAATTGAATTTGTGATGTAGTCAAAGTTCTTCTACTTAACGCATCAATAACCTTATTTGCAACTCCCTTTTTATGCTTAATATAAAAAGTGAATGTTGCAATGTCTCCACCCATTTCATATGCCTATGATTCAATTTCTCTTGACTGTTTATAAAACTAAGGGCCTGGTTACCTATGCATACAATGAATTCTTTGGGCAGCAAATAGTGTTTCCATTTCTTAAGGGATTGGACAAAGGAATACATTTCCAAATCGTATGAAGAGTACTTTTGTTTAGCTTCATTGAGTTTCTCACTAAAGAAAGTTATAGGTCTACCCTCTTGACTATGTACACATATTTTTATGTTGCTTGCATCACATTATATTTGAAAGACTTTACTAAAATCAAGAAATGTGAGGATTGGTTGTTGGGTTACTTTTTGTTTAAGAAGTTCAAAGGCTTCACTAGCTTATGTTGTCCAAACAAATTTACACTTCCGCCCTCCCTTTATGGTATTCAAAATAGGTGCACAAATCAAACTAAAATTTCTAATGAACTTTCTATAGAAAGTGGCTAAACCATGAAAAATTCTAACTGTTGCAATAGTTCTAGGAATTGGCCATGAAAGAATTGCACTTACCTTATCTTGATCCATCTTGAGTGTTCCCTTTGAGATTACAAATTCAGGGTATGTCAACTCCTCTTGCATAAAACTGCATTTCTCCAAATTAATCATCAACTTTTCTTCTTGTAGCCTCCTCAATACCAAATCTATATGTTTCAAATGCTCCTCTTTTGTATCCTTGAAAACTAAAATGTCATCTAGATATACTATCACAAACTCTCATGTAAAATCTTTGAGAACTTCATTCATAAGTCTCATAAATGTACTAGGAGTGTTAGACAATCCAAATGGCATTACCTTCCATTCATATAATCCCTCATTTGTCCTGAATGTTGTTTTCCATTCATCTTCTAGCCTAATTCTTATTTGATGATATCCACTTTTTAAATCAATTTTTGAAAAATATCTTGCCTTACCCAAACAATCAAGTAAATCTTCTATTCTAGGCATTGAAAATATGTACCTCATAGTGATCTTGTTCAATGCTCTTGAATCTGTGTATAGTCTCCATGTTCCTTCTTTCTTCGGTGCTAGGACTATAGGTACTGCACATGGGCTTAGACTTTTTCCATTCAAACCAGTTTCAAGTAACTCTTCAATTTTTCTTGCCATTCCTTCATTATATTGTGGTGTTAGCTTATATGTAGCCTTGTTGGGTAATGTTGAACTTGGTATGAGATTAATGCAATGACTGATTTCTCTCATAGGTGGAAGACTTCTTGGTATTCCATCAGCTATGATTTCCTTGTACTTGTCTAGAATTGGTTTAACTTCTTCCACTACCTTTTGTTTCTTCTTTTCTATCACTTCCACCTTCAAATTTGAATGTTCCATTTCTAATTTTTCTTCCTCAATCTGATTTTAGCATCAATATGTAATTTATCTTTGAGTACTGGAATTAATGCAAAGAGTGGGCACTTCCTTCAAAAATTCTTTCTTACCCATTACCATGATCTTAGCTTTTGTAGCTTGTGATTCTTCTTGGCTTGGTTTGGTTATAAGTATCAATTCTATGACCTGTATGTATTTTTCACTCCATCATGTTGTGCCTTGAGATCGTATTGCCACGGTCTACCAAAAAGTAAATGGCATGCATCCATATTAATAATGTCAAACAATAATTTGTGTTTGTATGCTCCAATCTAAAATTCAACCCAAGCTTGCTCTTACACTATAGTCAATTGTCCTTTATTCAGCCAAGACACTTTGTAAGGATACAAAAGTGGGGTTCTTAGTAACTTTAACTTCTCCACCATTTCAAGAGCTACAAAATTTTCTATAGAACTCTAGAATCTACCAATACCTTGCAAACCTTTCCTCCGAACTTACATGTAGTTCTGAAAATAGACTTCCTCTTTGGTGGTTCTGCTTTTGCAAGCATCTTCACCAGTGTTCTTCTCATCATAAGTGCTTCTCCCCTTTCTCGATAACCATAGGCTTCTGAATCATCTTGTAAATCAGCTTCTTGTGTAAGATGTATTCTCCTTTCTCCATGAATACTAGAGCTTGCCTTTGCTAGTCATTTTTGTGCCATGTGACCTTCTTGGTTACAATTGTAACATCTTATTGTTCCATTCATTCTTCCTAGTGGTCTTCCTCTGAAATTTGGTCTTCTACATCTAAAACTTCCCTTGAAATTATCAAACTTGTTTACTTCACTATATGTATCTCTTTATGGCTGAAAATTTGTGCTTCTTCCTCCAAATGTGCCTCTTCCTCTAAATGATTGTCTTCCTCTACCTTTGTTGTTATTCTCTTGTCTCCTCTTGATTTTCTCCTCCATGTTCAAAGCTAGTTGGTAACAGTTAGCTTCTGTGTTAGGACCCAACAACTACAACTCCTCTTGTATATTCATTCTTAAACCATTTAGGTCTCTTACTACCTTAAAACTCTCAAGTTCTACAAATTTTGATCTTAGACTCAACTTCTAAAATTCCTCTGTATAAATGCAGATATCCATATCTCTTTGTCTGAAGTTTTTCCTTTTTTGGTGTAACTGTACTTCATAATCTTCAAGGAGATATGTCTCTCTTATCATAGTCACCATCTTCTTCCATTAGCAAATTTTCCTCTTCTCTTCCTTTACACTTTCTTCTTGTATAAAATTCTACCATATAAGGGTTGCTCCCTTCATTCTAGACTTGGCCAACTTGACTTGTTGTGATTCTCTAAAGGTTCAATCCATTCCAATACTAATTCAGCATCAATCTTTCATGTAAACATAGGTAACTCAATGGGTTTTCCTCCCAAAGCTTCAAAGCTTTAAAAATGGTTTCTCAGTTTCAAATAATTCATCCTCATCATCTTCTGGCATTTCTTCCTCATCTTCTTCTACTTTCATTTCTTTCTTCTCAACCACGTTCTTCATGTGTTCCAACTTACTGGCTAATTCTGCCAATATTCCCTTCATTTCTCTACTCTCTTTCTGAAGAAGTTCTTCTTGCTCCTCAACCTTCTTAGCTAACTCTACATTGGTCACCATCATGCTTGACCCTACTAAAGAATCTTGATAAAGAATGTACAATATGTAACTTGACACAATTTCACAACTCTTTAGCTCTGATACCAAAAATGATGCAGAGCCTCACCTTGGAAAACTCAGGAGGAAATTAATCACTCGACTAAGTTGCATCAAGGGACACATACACCTTCAGGATCGTTTGATAATTTACTTCAAATTGTCGACTGATTGATTATCTTTATACCTATTCATGCATTGACCTGCAATAGGAACTTCATTGACCTCCTATAGAAACTTATGGTTCCCTACAACAATTTAATATAACTCGACCACCCCCCTATTTGATTTGGAATACATAAATGACTTGAACAATTTCAAATGCATACATTGGGCATCTACCCGACTACAAATTAAACACCAATCGATAAAAAATTATGTTCAGAATCCACACTGTATGTTCACATGTGAAACACTAAACTCGAATCCAAACCAATTATTGATTATAACATTCCAAAAATGAATCAAAGCTGTCATTTAATGGCCCGAACCCGTTTCTTCTTACTATCACATATTGGTTATGTGATTAAAGCATATCGGTGAATATATGAATATATTCACCCGATCTTATAGATTAGTTTCCGCACGATCAACCTTTGTTCTTAATCTCTTATCTATCATCTTGGACCTTTTCTTATCTCAAATCTATCTCATTTCTGCATCTCTTCTACTTCATTTCGATTCAATCTCGAGCCAGGGGGGGAGATATACTCTATATGTCTAATCCATCTGTTTGGACTTGTCGGTACTCATCTTGAGTTCTGATATGTCTTAACTTGATATATCTACTTGCTTTTGGCTACTTATCTCAACATATTAGTGCTCATCTCAGGTGTTGATATTGTCTTTTCTATTTCTCTCCTAATGTTTTGGTCCACTACTTATCAATTGTGCATCTAGGATCATATATCTCTCTATGCTTCATTCAATTAGGTTCAAAGTCAAATCTATCTATTAGCTTGACATCTTCAGGGGAAAAGGTAATCACCCAAAAATGGCCATCTAGACTATGAGCCCCCTTTCTAGCAATCTTGCATATTTTATCTACCACTTATATTTGATCAAATTGTCACTTTACTATTTATTCAATTTTCACCTATGGTTTGACCACTATATCCTAAGCCCTTTATTAATTTAAAGAACTTGTCCCCTTTTAATTAAATAAAATCCCCAAAGTCTCTGTATTCCTAAGTGTACACAAAAAAAGGCAATTTCCTATTTTAAAAATAAAAGGAAAGACATTTTTGTGTACACATGTGAGGGCACACTTTCCTAAGTGAGAGGAATCTTTATTTTCAAAATAACTATAATTCGCCTCCACACATCTTTTGCCTCTTAAACACCACTGTTGATCTTGCTTAGTTGAGATTCTTGTGCACAATGTCAACATAAGACTCATTCTCCATTGTAGATTTTGCCTCTTAATATCTACCATCCATTTCTCTTTAAAAGGGAGACTCTCTCCTCACTCTCTCAATTTATTCTAGTTCATGCTAGCGTTATGCTACAAGTTTTCTTAAAGCTTTGAAGTACTTGGAGCATTCTTATTTGCATTAGGTCATTCTTGCATTCTTAGCTTAGTCTTCATTTTACTTGCATCATGGCATACTTTCAGAGTTAGATTTCCTTTATGCACTAGCTTAAATCACATAGTTTAACTAGGAGGTTTTGTAATCCTTTCATTCTCATTACGTTAAGATTACATTTGCATCCCTTAACTTGGATCTTGATTCTCTCATTTAGCTTGCATTTGCATTGCATACTCTTGATTATTGGATATTGACATTCTTACCTTTACTCTTTGAATCTTCCTTTCTATGGTGCACCTTGCAAGAGTTGCTTAACTAGGTTCAATTAAGAGCCACAATCTCATGGCTCTTGCATATCATAGGTAGAAAGCTATAGGTCACCTCTTGAGATGCCCATCATCATGAGTATTTTCAAGTATAATGGTCTATAGAAGTATGTCCACATTTTATGCACACAGTTTGCATTGATACTAGTAAGTCAAATAACTTCAAGAATGATCCCACTATGTGGCATATTTCCAACAGGGAGTAGGGGTAGAGGTAGGGGTTATTATTCTATTGAGTCCATTAATGGATTTGATGAAAGTTCATCTTTCTAGTTTGTCAATTCTTGGGAACAAGAGAGTTGTTGTAGGGGGTGTCTCCTTCAAAATTAGTGTGGGGTTGATGACCAAGGCAATTGAGTTACCATCTAAACGTAGAAAATACAAGAAGACTAGCTAGGTGGTACATAATAATAGCCTAAACATGTTTTCCAAAGAAAATGATATGTCATCCAAGATACAAGTAGGATATGAGACAACATAGTTCCACCATGGACCAATTTTTTATCTCATGCTTATGAAGTATTTCACACTTGAAGAGGATTTCAATGTTTATTACTATGTGCTCCTCCTTGACCATTTCAAGAACCACGACACTATCTCGTTTTATTTTTCTTTCTCAATTCTCTCGAATGTTTTATGTTTGATGCAAATAGAAATGCATGTTCTCATTGTTGGAAATCTGATTGAAAAGCTCATTGTTGAAGATCAAAGAGGGAGATTGTTGCAAAGAAGGAAGATTGTTGTTGAAAGAATTTTTTCAATCATTGTTTTTTCATTGATGTCAAACCTACTACTTGTAGGAATGACATTTGCTTATAAGATCCAAGTATTATCACTTGATTGATTGATGAAGAGGATTTGATCAACAAGATGTAGCAAGAGTACCTAAGGGAAAGGTTGAGTTATGATGTTGTAATGAAGTGCAAGGATGAGTTATGATGTTGTAATGAAGTGCAAGAATCAGTTTAGACAATGGTTAAATGATGTATTGATAGCATACTCAAAGATACAGAGGAAGGTCACACTTAGAAACATTGGAGGAAGAAGTTGTAACAAGGTTGACTGCAAAGCTTAAACTAAGATCTTTACTGGGTGTAGAGCAAGTCAGTTGAAGCTGAGAAAATTCTCAGTTGGAGTTGAGTAACAGAAAATTCTAGTGTGTGCCGAGTGATCTTCAGGTGCCAAGTGAAGATCAAGTGCCGAGCATCAAAAAATTCTTAGTTGGTGCTGAGTGATCTTCAAGTGTCGAGCATTAAGAAAAACACAGTTGATGCCGAGTAACACAGTATGTGTCAAGCACTAGTATTTCAATAGTGCCCAGTTGCTACATTATTTCAAATGTCAAAGATTCGTCAAATCTGAGCCAACATAGTGGTTACATTGATTTTGTGAATGAGTTGGAAGATAAAGATGATGAGCCAGTGGCACAGAATCCTATGTAAACTATTTTTGAGCGAATTCTAAATGATTATTCAAGAAGTTTCTAAAGGAAACAAAATATGGGTTAGATGCAATGAATCCTACCTAATCCATACAAATTGAAATTAAAGAATGGAAGAATCAAGCGAGAAAAGAAAATACAAGACTTCTATTTAAGAATTCATAGACCAAGAAGCATAGAGTTGTTGATACTGTTGCTGTTAAAGAGCCAAATTTGCAAAGTGGTCAGAAGGGTGTCAAGGAGGAGACATCTAGAGAAGGAAGAGCACATAGGCTCTACTTCTATAAGTGGTCATAAAGAGATGATTGCACTGGTACATTGAGCAAGGAGACTCAAGGAGACTAAGCTTGAAAGGAGGACAAGTTGTTTGAGTTGCAGAGATTAAAGGCCAGGCAAGAGTATGAGCTGAGAAGTGATCTAAGATCTGCAAGATAAGTTGTATGTTGTAGTTAGGTCAAAGATTTTCTAATACTCTCTGGCAATTGTATTAGATCTAAAAATCTTATGGACTTAGGTTGGTTTAATAGCCATTTGTAAATCCTTTAATAGGGTGGCATTCCAAGTGAATGTTCTAAAGTCTTCTAACAAGGCCTACTTCTAAACAAAGTGGTTAAATCCTCTAACAAGGTCACATTTAACAGTGTGTTGTAAGTCTTTAACAGGGCAAGCCTTTCACAGAGCATCACTTCAGAAGAGTGAGAATTGAGTAGCATGTTACTGGTATTTTTCCCAAATTGGGTTTTCACGTAAATCATTGTGTTACGTATTGATTTCTTATGTGTTATGCTTGCATGTTGATTTACACTAACTTGTTGGTTAGAAAGGTTAAAGCTTGGAGATAAAAGTAAGTTCATTACCTTTACTCAATATGATGGAAATAGTGTTAGATTTGGTAATGATGCTCCATGTCAAATCAAAGGGAAAGGCTCTATTAAGCTCACAGAGAAAATTTCATGTGATAATGCATACTATGTTAAAGGATTGAATTACAACTTGTTGAGTGTATCATAGTTACACAATATAGGTTGCAAAGTTGAATTTGGAAACAAAACTGCCAAGATCTATGACACTAATGGAAGTCTGATAGGAAAGGGTGAACAAACTAAGAGTAATCTGTTTTACCTAGATATGGAAGATGCAACATGTCTTGTTGTTAGACTTGATGATGTGTGGTTGTGGCATAAAAGGCTGTGTCATGTCAACTTTGATAATCTGATTAGCATCAACAAGAAGAACAAAGTCAGAGGGTTGCCTAAGTTGAAGAAACCTGAAAACACAATGTGCAAACAATGTCAACTAGGGAAGATGACTAGGTCTAGTTTCAAAAGAAAAATATTCATTTCCAATGAAGTCTTAGAGTTAGTCCATACAGACTTATGCAGTCCAATAGAAATGCAAAGCTACCTAGGAGACAGATACATAATGTTATTTGTAGATGACTATTCCAGGATAATGACTGCTATGTTTTTAAAGAAAAAATTTGATGCATTTCAAATGTTTAAGTGGTATTTGGCCAGAGTTGAGAAGGAAATAGGAAAGAACCTAAAGTGCCTAAGGTCAAACAGAGGAGGTGAGTTCACATTAGAGGAATTTGAAATATTCTGCAATGACAAAGGCATCCAAAGGAAAACATCAACACCAAAAACTCTACCACAGAATAGTATTGTTGAAAGGAGGAATAGGTCAGTGATTGACTATGCTAGAACCTTGATGATAGAGAAAAATGTTGCACTAAAGTACTGGAGAGAAGCTGTAAGTATTGCAGTCTACACATTGAATAGAGTCCAAGTCAAGAACGGTACAAATACAACACCTTTCGAATTATGGTATGGTCATTCACCCAATGTTAAATATTTCAAAGTATTTGGTTGTAAATGCTATATTCTTAAAGATACTAGAAATGGCAAGTTTGATGCAAAAAGTGATGAAGCATATTCCTTGGATACTCCACTAGAAGGCATATAAGTGTTTGAACACTAACACTAACAAGATTGTGGAGAGTGCAAATGTAAATTTTGATGAGCATGCAGAAGTTTAGGTTGATGAGTCCAAGCAATCAGAAGATTATAGATCCTTTGTATACTTTTATGATAGAATGACTATTGAAGACAATGCTACAAATCAAGTTGGGAATCAACACCAAATTTCAGTATCTACCGAGTCTCAACTAGTGAATGCCAAGCTATATTCAGAAGTCGAGCTGCAAAATGTACAAAATACACATTCTGATTTTGAAAATAGTAACAAGAAAGGAATGATGAAATGTCAGATGAAGAAGAACAAAATGACTTTGAAGTTGAAGGATCAAAAATGGAAAGAATGACAGAACCCAGATTAGCCAAGTATGTGAGAAGGCATCACCCTGCAGATCAAATCATTGGTGATAAGGATGCCAAACCAATGACAAGGAATAGACTCAAGAATTAATCATGTCTATTAAGCAAGGTTGAACCTAAAATAGTGAAAGATGCACTACAAGATGATGACTAGTATAAAGCCATGGAAGAAGAGATAGATCAGATTGAGAAGAATAAAATAGGGTCTCTAGTTCTCAGACTAGTTGATAAGAATGTGATTGGTACCAAATGGGTGTTTAGAAACAAACTTGATGAGAATGGTGATATAACAAGAAACAAAGCCAGGCTAGTTTGCAAAGGCTATGTACAAGAAGAAGGACTAGATTATGGAGAAACATTTGCCCCTGTTGCAAGAATGGAAGGAGTAAAAACATTACTTGCATATGTTGCATATAAAGGTTTCAAAGTGTACCAAATGGATGTAAAATCTGCTTTTTTGAATGGTATACTAGAAGAGGAAGTCTACATAGAACAACCAGAGGGATTTGTTGATGAAAAGAACAAGGTCATGGTCTACAAACTGCACAAAGCACTTTATGGATTGAAGCAAGCATCTAGAGCATGGTATGAGAGACTGCACAAATATCGTGAAGATAAGATTTGAGAGAACAAATAACAACAACAATTTGTACATCAAAGCTGAAAAAGGTAAAGACATTTTGATATCAAAAATCTTTGTTGATGATATAATATTTGGAGGAAAAGATGTACTTTGCAAAGATTTTGTTGATCAAATGAAATATGAATTTGAGATGTCAATGTTTGGAGAAATCAAGTTCTTTGTTGGATTACAAGTACATCAATTGAAGCATGGCATATTTGTGACCTAATCCAAATACATCAAAGATATACTCAAAAAATTTGGGTTAGAAGACTCAAAATCAGTCAGCACATCAATGGCAACTGGAGATAAGCTATCCAAGAATGATGAATCTGCTGAAGTAAATCAAACATTGTATAGATCAATGATTGGAAAGTTGCAATATGTTGTACATAGTAGACTGAACATTGTATTAGCTATTGGAATAGTGGCAAGATTTTCTGCAAATCCAAGAGAAAATCACTTAATGGCAGTAAAGAGAATATTAAGGTATGTGAAAGGAACTGATGACTTTGGTTTGTAGTACAAGAGGAGTGAAAAATTTGAACTAAGAGCCTACACTAATGCAGTTTAGGGAGGTAACATTGATGATAGAATAAGCACCAGTGGAGGAGCACTTTTCTTAGGAAAAAGGTTGATTACGTGGACTAGCAAAAAGCAAAGTTGCACCTCATAGTCTACTGCTAGAGCTGAATATGTGGCAACTGCTATAAATTGCACCAATATCGTATGGATCAAACATTTGCTACAAGGTATGAAGGAAGAGCTAACTGAGCCTGTGGTACTCTATTGTGATAATACAAGTACTATCAACATATCAAAGAACCCTATAATGCATGCAAAAATCAAGCACATTGCAATCAAGTATCACTATGTCACAAAGTTGGTAGAAGACAAACAAGTGAAGATGGAATATGTTAGCTCAAAGGAACAAATTGCCGACATCTTCACAAAAGCACTACCTAAAGATGCTTTTGAGTATCTTAGAGGTAAATTAGGGGTGATACCCCTAGCTAAGGCTACTTGAAGCACAAGCAAGTATGCCTTGCATCAAATAAGCTGATTAATGAGGATTTTACACATTGATGCAGAGGATGTTTACTTTGGGATTCATGCCTAAAGTAGTAAAAATGCTAAAATTCCAAAATCAGTCACAAGTACGGTGAGAGAGGGAGAAATTGAACAAATCTGTAAAAGCTACACTTGCATACTAAGATGCTAATATGTCTTTGGCATTGTTGTCAAAGAGGAAGAAATAGTAGAAAACTTATCAACAACTGTTGAAGATAAAGAATCAGAAAAGGATGAAGAATCATAAAAGAGGGAGAAGTTGTGAGAAACTAATTACATGCTGATGGTCTAGTGATTAAATGAACGATAGAGAAATATGTTGATCAGAATAGTAGATGATGAGCAATACAGAGGGAGAAATAAAAAGAACAAAGAGGCAACAACAAAGATGGAGAAGCTTAAATGAAGCAATCAAAATAGTAGAAGGAGATGTGAAGCTACAATTTACTTTTTGGCATTTGACTTATTGTTCTAACCTAGCTAGCATTTGGTTGAATAGTTTAGTCTAATGGTTGATCAGTTTGGTTTGTCATCAATGCCAAAGAGGGAGATTGTTGGAAATCTGATTGAAAAGCTCATTGTTGAAGATCAAAAAAGGAGATTGTTGCAAAGAAGGAAGATTGTTGTTGAAAGAATTTTTTCAATCATTGTTTTGTCATTGATGTCAAACCTACTACTTGTAGGAATGGCATTTGCTTATAAGATCCAAGTACTATCACTTAGTTGATTGATGAAGAGGATTTGATCAACAAGATGTAACAAGAGTACCTAAGGGAAAGGTTGAGTTATGATGTTGTAATGAAGTGCAAGGATGAGTTATGATGTTGTAATGAAGTGCAAGAATCAATTAAGACAATGGTTAAATAATGTATTGATAGCATACTCAAAGATACAGAGGAAGGTCACACTTAGAAACATTGGAGGAAGAAGTTGTAACAAGGTTGACTGCAAAGCTTAAACTAAGATCTTTAGTGGGTGTCGAGCAAGTTAGTTGAAGTCGAGCAAATTCTTAGTTGGAGCCAAGTAACAGAAAATTCTAGTGTGTACCGAGTGATCTTTAGGTGCCGAGTGAAGATCAGGTGTTGAGCATCAGAAAATTCTTGGTGTTGAGTGATCTTCAAGTGTCGAGCATCAGGAAAAACACAGTTGATGCTAAGTAACACAGTATGTGCCGAGCACTAGTATTTCAATAGTGTCGAGTTGCTGCATTATTTCAAATGACGAAGATTCGCCAAATCTGAGCCAACATAGTGGTTACATTAAATTTTGTGAATGAGTTGGAAGATAAGGATGATGAGCTGGTGGCACAGAATCCTATGTAAACCATTTTTGAGCGAATTCTGAAGTATTATTCAAGAAGTTTCTAGAGGAAACAAAATATGGATTAGATGCAATGAATCATACCTAATCCATATGAATTGAAATTAAAGAATGGAAGAATCGAGCGTGAAAAGGAACTACAAGACTTCTATTTAAGGAGTCATAGACCTAGAAGCATAGAGTTGCCGATACTATTGCTGCTAAAGAGGCAAATCTACAAAGTGGTCAGAAGGGTGTTAAGGAGGAGACATCTAGAGAAGGAAGAGCATAGAAGCTCTGCTTCTATAAGTGGTCATAAAGAGATGATTGCACTGGTACATTGAGCAAGGAGACTCAAAGAGACTAAACTTGAAAGGAGGGCAAGCTATTTGAGTTGCAGAGATTGAAGGCGAAGCAAGAGTATGAGTTGAGAAGTGATTTGAGATCTACAAGATAAGTTGTATGTTGTAGTCAAGTCAAAGATTTTCTAATACTCTCTAGCAATTGTATTAGATTTGAAAATCCTATGGACTTAGGTTGGTTTAATAGACATTTGTAAATCCTTTAATAGGGTGGCATTCCAAGTGAATGTTCTAAAGTCCTCTAACAAGGCCCACTTCTAACAGAGTGGTTAAATCCTCTAACAAAGTCACATTTAATAGTGTGTTGTAAGCCTCTAATAGGGCAGACCTTTCACAGGGCATCACTTCAGAAGAGTGAGAATTGAGTAGCATGTTACTAGTGGTTTTTCCCAAATTGGGTTTCCACATAAGTCACTGTGTTATGTATTGATTTCTTATGTGTTATGCTTGCATGTTGATTTACACTAACTTGCTGGTTAGAAAGGTTAAGGCTTGGATGAATAAATAATTGAATGGGTTCACTATACTTAGTTGTTCTAAAACATTTCTAACACTCATAATAAGAAACCTATTCCTCTACATGAAGTCCTCCTATCTAGGCCTCCAAAATGTCAAGTCACATTGTATACCAAGTACTCTTTCAGCAATGGCCTCTTGAACATCAAGTTGCAAGATATTCACCAAGTACTCTGAGTGTTGGCCTCCTAAACATCAAGTTGCATGATATTCACCAAGTACTCTAAGTAATGGCCTCTTGAACATCAAGTTTCTTAACATTCACTAAGGACTCAAGTGTTCATAAGGTATGTGCCCATGCATCCTCAATGATACTTACTGTGGAACATTTGTGATTTGTTTAAGGAACTTCATCCACCATTCTATTATGATCTATTTCAGACATCATAAAATGTTTATCACAATAGAAGGTCATAATTTGTTTAAGGAACTTGATCCACCATGCAAGTTATAGTCTATTATGATCTTTTTCAGACATCAAAAAATGTCTATCACAATAGAAGATTAAGTTATTGAAAAGTTGTCACATTTAAATTTAAATAACTTCTACATATACAAGTGATAATCATTTAAAATTTGTAACTTCGTGGTGTAGGCCCATTTAATTCATCCAGTCACACAAAGATTTTTAGACTCCCTTTGAATATCAATCTTTTGAGATCCTCATCTAATATTGCCTCTAATGAAGTGTCAAACTCCCTCTAAATGTGATATCAATATCTGGTTTCCTCCATAAACATACTCAGAGAGAAAGGAAAAGGTCAAGACAAATCGTTGTCATATTACATATAGAAATACAAATCAAAGATTAACTACAAAAATAAATGAAGGTAGATTTCAAGATATAATAATGAGAAAATACTTATCTCCTTATCTCACATTCCACTTACTATTTTCACTCTACTTTACTTTAATAGTCTCCACAATTCCTATTGTCCCTTATACATTCAATAAGCGACAATTTAATTAATTTCCCTCATTTTTATTTTTTTTGTTTTATCCCCTAGTCAAATTTCGCTATCCATTTATTCGTTGCTCGACGTTTATTCCTCATTTCTTATCACCCCCTATGCACTCTATGCCTCTATTGAGGAATTGATGTGACATGCGAACCCTATGCAATTACCACATAGTCCTTCACTAGACACTTTTGGTTGTGTGGAAGTTATGTTGGTCAAAATTCCCAATGTCCAAATAAGTGCTACTCTTCCCATCATTAGTATTAGCAACAACTATGATATATGTTCCTTTTATTTCTACACTTTGTTCTTCCTTTCATTACTTGCCACATCTTATTTACATGGATGCCACATGAGGTCTTGGAGCAGGCACTGGCTACGGTGCAACATATTTGCACCGATCAGTGATGTCATTTCCTCATCCCATTCGATGACATAACCATCATCTCTGAGATGTCCTGTTTGTCAAACTTTTAACAATGCAATCATTATGTATTTATTGAGATTATGTTTAGTGACTTTTTATTAATATTAGTTTTTTGTTTTTACATAAGTAAATTTTTATTATCTCTATATTATTAAAAATATAAAATATAGAAGATAATAATAAAATAAATAAAATATCTTTAAGAAGATACTAATATATTAAATTGGGAAGACGAGTTTAAACTCAATGCTTTTAATTTTTTACATATTTTAATTTTTAATCTTTTTTGAATATTTATAAATGTAATTATAATTACTACTAATAATAGTATGTAGATCGAAAATAAGTATTTTTTATTGCTTTTAACATGCGCGCACGCGCACACACCCACACTCACTAGGAATATACAGTGTCTACTAATAATTAATTGTCACTATATTAATACATTAATTTTTTAGCTTATTCATTAAAAGCACTTTATATATAATCTTTAAAATTATAAAACAAAATATAATGTCCAAATAAAATCTAAAGTTCGAATAGTATATAGAAATATAACATGAAGTAGAAAATACATATATATAAAAAAATCAACAAAATGAAATAAAACAAGTACTATAAATTAATTTTATTTTAATATATAAAATAAGAACATAATTAAATTTTGTCATATTATATATTGTTATATAAAAATATGTTTTAAACAATTAACTTTTAAGTTATTATATTTATAATTTATTATCAAATTTAAATTTAAAAATTATAAAATCATACATTGTCATTAAAATAGGAATTTTTTTAATATAAATTTAAAATTTAAAATTTTCTAAAATATAAATTTAATGTGAAGGAAAATTTAAAAACTATTCATTTTTTAAAAATATAAGACAAATTATAAATTTATTTAAATAAAAAAATATGGATTGAAATTTTAATAATACTTAAAATAGTCTATGTTAGTATATTATCTATTAATAATATTTAAGTTATTCTTAAGAACTCACTAATTATTCATTAAAATTTTACGTAGATAAATTTACCTACAAGTTTAGAACAATCACGCACAAAAAAATGCCTTTAAGTTATATTAATTTCAAAAAGAATGTGTGTGTGTGTGTGTGTGTGCATGTGCGTGCATGTGCATGTGCATATGTGTGCGTGCGTGCGTGTGTACACCTTACACTTTATGCAAATGACAATGCTTATTTTTCATAAACAATAACTCCAAGTACAAATGTGATTAGATAGATAAAGTACATGGCGATGGCCATGACTATGGGGATGAGAAAATGAAAATGTCAGTCGGTGCAAATATGTTGCATCGTAGCCGATGTCGTCGCTTGTCCTTCTTAATGGGCGATCAACTTTATACTCTAGTGGGCATGTAAAATTCTATGGCCTTATTGACTTTCATTTACAAATATATCCACCTTACATATGAGGTCTGCCCTTAGGTGATGCCCACTTTTTCAAGGAGATCCTGCAACTTTATGTAGGCTCGGAATGCTTTGCTACACTTGGTGTAACAGGTTGACTCCCTTCCCTTTGCCCTTTAGAAAGTAGTTCAACGTTTGACCCACCTAAGCCTAGTCGATGCCCACAAATAATGTTATTATGGACATATAAATTTATGTTCAAAATTTGACCCACCTATCATGATATTGTTATTATGAAATAATGGCTTATAAGTATTCAGTGCTCTTCCACTCAATATATTATATGTTTTTTTGTATAATACGAAAAGAAATATCTTATAGATGACTACCAAGTGTAAGTAAAATCAACTTATTTTTCCTTGATTCAAACCTATTGTGATACCATGTTAATAAAATTATTTCTGCAAACATACTAACATTATTTGCAAGTTTATTAAGGGAAAATAAGTTGATTTTATTTACACCTAGTATTCATCTATAACATATTTCCTACTGAATTACATAGAACAACGTATGATATATTGACTAGAAGAGAATCCAAAACTTAAAAGACACATTATTTCATAACAAAAACTACACTAACATTAACACTATTGTTATCTATGAAGCCACTATTTCATAGTCCCCCACTTGCAACTATTATTGAAATGCCAAGGTTGATTGAAAAAAGCTTTAATCATCTAGGCACCCTTAGCATCATCTCTAGTCCTGGCACCCCAAACATGCTTAACCCTAAGACCATTGATGCTATAAGTTTGAAAGGTAAAGGACCCACATTAGCCACCTCCAAAAGGAATAGGTAAACCCCTCGCCCTCACCAAGAAAAACAAACTTTGTGTCCCAAGAGGTAAATAGTGAGGAGGATGAGTTGGAAGAGAAACATAGTACTTCGTAAAAATACAATAGACTAGCTACAAGGTCTACACAAAGGGGGAAACAACTCCTAGTTGATTAAAATTCAAAGAAGAACACAAAGATGGGGAATAAGAAAAATGAGAAGGTTAGTGACAAAAGAACATAAAAGGTGAGGAAAATGAAGTTGATGCAATTGACAACACCAACAAATCAATTATCAAAATCAATAGACATAGCTATGATAACACAAAAGTGAAGCCAAATGACCTCACTAGGTACATGATGTCAAATGACGAAAATACTAATTCAACCAATTCTATTATGGTTCCTTCTTTTGAATGGATGAATTTGAAGTGTGGGGTAGGGAATGCAAGATGGGGAGCATTTCAAGGTTCAAAATATGGGCTATAAACAAATTTGTGACTTCTCTTTGCTTCTTGTTGTGTAAGGTTATTGCCAACGATGGTTATGACAAGGGAATTACAAGGACATGTTTAAGATTCTTAGGGATGATAAGAGCCAAGTGTTGTACCAATGAAGCTACAACATGAAATTCCCTTGTAACGTTTTTGATTAAGTAAAACAAGTTTTACAGGGATCCTGAAACCCAAAAGTATTACAGCATATTAAAAATTAAAGTTTTCAGTAAAGTCCAGCTAAAATGAAGCAGCTTAACAAAAGCCAACCATAAAACCGACTCGCAACCAAAAACAAAAAACCCATAAAACAAGATCAAAAAGAGCTAGCAACACTAGGAAAGAACAACCTAACTATCAATTCTGTTTGTCAAGAACCTATAGGGATTTTACAACTTCAATAGTCCTCCTATTGTCCGTGTCCTCCTGGTCCTAGTTCTGAGCATCCACTCGGTCCTGGTTCTGAGCATCCACCTAGTCCCTGGTCTCTTTCAAATTGTCCTTAGCCTGCCCGTTATCCTAGTTGTCCTTCTCTAGAATTTCCCTGCCAAAACTAGCACTGATCAGAGATTCACCTAGGCTGTTAATATTTTCATTCAGGGTAGTCAAGGTGGTGATCACCTAATTCGCAAGGTTATGGTGGAAAAATTCCATTCGTTGGACTCTTTTTTCAACTTTTATGATTCTGCCCTCTTGGTCAACCGTGTGATCCTCGACGTAGTTATGCGGTTGTGTTTCATCCTAGCTTCTGTCCTAATCAATGTTGCCCTAGTCGCTACCTCTATATTGGTCTCCTTCCTAGCTTTTCTCCCCTTGAGTTCTTCAATTTCATGGAACAACCACTTGATAGACCGGAAGTTGTCTACCATGTTGTTCCTAGTGTTGTTCAAAACGTTAAGCCCAGTTTCCCTAGCATTATCTGAAATCACGACTAGACCGAGATTAATGAGGTCCTCATAATGGGTTTTTCCATCAATGTCCTCCATCACTTGAATGCTCAAAGGGTCCCTGACAATCCCCAATTTGGCTTTATTTGAATTAAAGTTCCTCCAAGACCTCCTATTTTTCGTAACCACCTCCCTACACTCTTTTCCCAAAATGTCTGCAGTCAGGGAAAGAGTGGGGCCAGGGCCAGGAATCTCAAGAATGTGGTCTTTAGTGTCAAAGGCCTCTTTAGCTTTCCTTTTTTTAGGATTCCCTGACACGTCGACAGAATCCTCCTCGTCCTTTTCACTCTCCCTCCCCTTCTTTTCCTCCTCATCACCCTCTTCGTTCCCTTGTAATGTTAAATCCTAGGTTGGTTATAGCTATTACCTCCCACCCTCATGGAGATTTTTAAAATATTTTTCTTGTTTTGGTCTTTTTACCTAGACTCCACTTCCAAGAAGAATATTTTACTTAGCTATAGGTTTTGTTGTGTTTTCTATATTAAGAATAAGATGATCTAGTTTTTTGCTATTAGTGATGCTTGTTTATAAAATGATGTTACTTCTAGGCCTTTAGGTTGTCCAACCACGATTTGTGGTTACTTTTTGGACGATGTTGTTATGCGTTGCTTTTGATGTTCATCTATTGTTAATGTGTTGCTACTTTTATGCCTTCAAGATGTTATTTTGTAAGAGCCAACCCCCTTATTTTGTTGTTGATTAATATATTCAAATATGTACTAAGTATAATTTTATACATGTTAATTAATTAAATGAGAGAACTTTTATACATGTTAATTAAAAAATTATGTATATTTTTTTATGTTCTCAATTGTCTAAATGTAATGTTTTAGCAAAAATTACTTAGGATTTTGATTAAAGTCCTAAGAATTGTTGGGGCCTAAATGTTGCAAAAGTAAAAATATATAATTTTCAATTAATTAAATATTAGTAGTTTAAATATATTATGTACTACCAAGTGATTTTGAAATTAAAAAATAGTGTAAGTATAAAGGTTTTATGTATTATTATGGGGATATTTAATATATGTAATAATGGAAAGGCAAATTATGCGAATTGATTAACATGCAAATTAATACACATTCCAAATAATCTCAAATGCACAAACATTTAATTTTTTAATCAAATATATTTCTAATAGACTTGTGTGAGGCTAGAATTCTATTGGGATTAGTGAACATTTGATGAGATGGTTTATTTTTGGAAGTTGCAACAACACCAAGAAGCCTATACCTAGTGACAGACATAATTGAATTAGGGGCCTAGAGGAGATTGTTCAATAAGAATTTTAATTGATGTGAGATTTTTTTATACATGTTGATAAAATAAATGTGACAATTAATAAACATTGAAAGTATAAAGGTTTTATGTATTAGTGTAGGGCTATTAAATATTTGCAATAATGACAAGGCGTTAATGTGAATTGTTGAACATGCAAATTAATACACACGCCAAATAATCTCAAATGTACAAACATTTAATTTTTAATAAAACATATTTCTAATAGCCTTATTTGAGGCTAGAGTTCTATTGGGATTAGTGAACATTTGATAAGATGGTTTATTTTTAGAGGTTTCAACAAGACCAAGAAGCCTATACCTAATGACAAACGTAATTGCATTATGGACCTAGAGGAGATTATTCTTGGAGAGCCTTTGTGACTTAGTGTATCCTAGAGGAACATTCTCACTCCCAACACTCGGCAGATTTACCTTCGAATAGGACATGTTGATTAGGTTTGTTCCTAGTTTTAGAATGATTTTGAAATTAATCTTCCTTGGTTATAGAGGCTTGCATGTTGGTTTGGTGTTGTTAATCATTTCATTCAAGGAATTAAAGGAGATCATACTTGGCCTAGCTTTGCCCTTGGCGTTCAAGGATGAGATATGGTTTACATCCTCTTTATGACTCTCTTATTCACCTCTTTGTAGTCATCTATTCTTATTGTACTCTACTGTTTCTTAAGAAAAGTATGTGGTATTTAAATAAAGACAAAGTAGAAGTGAGGTGATATCAAAGGTGAGAAAATTAAGCAAATAAGCCCGATTTGCGACAAGTTGGTTACAGTTTTGAAAATCATTGTAATTTGATTATTGCTACATCTTTTACGTCAGTGTTGATTTGTAGACTTGAGTTATTTCTATTGATGCAATCAAGTAATGTGAATATTTTTCATTGAACTACATCTTCAAAAAATTTACACATCAATGGTTTATTTGTGTGTGTTTTGTTATATTAGAATATGGTGTTTTTAAAGTAGGGCAAAAGATTGTACAATGATAAAGAGTTGTTTTATGGGCTTGATATATTAGTCTGAATCTACTAAAGTTTTATTTTTAATTGGATGTAATTAGCAACTACTTGTAGTTGCTATTCCAATGATGGCGATTGATGCTTGGCCTATTTATTACCACTAGATTTACCAATTGTATTTGGAGCAAAAGTCATAAAAAGAGGACCTCAAGTCGGAGGTTGTTTAGATGTGAAGTTGCAACATAAGTCAGACTTGAATGGAAGATTGTTGAATATTAAGTCCAACTATACATTTCATTTCCCCTTTATCTCTTTTTTAAAGTTCTGAAATTTTTTAGAACTTCAGTTTTTTATTCCAATCTTTAAAATACAATATTTCTACGACAATAAACACTTCAAAGCCTGGAGAACATTAGCCAAGGTGAATATATTTAATTAAATAAACCAACCCACAATGCCTGTGTCCTATCATCCCCTCCGATCATAGGATATTATGATCCTTGCTTACTACAAGTTGCATATTGTTGGCACAAATTTTAATATCCAAAATTTTACAATGAGGATTCTAAATTTCCCCATTAAATAAAATAAAATGTTTCCATAAACATTCTACTAGCCTCCAATCGAATTCTGATCTTTTCAGGGTAAACAATTATGTAACTATACGAATTCTAATGTATTTGGACTGTAATAAAGCTGAGTTTATAAGTTTACCGTTTGCTATATTTCTATGCAGAGCTTGAAGCTTCAAAGAATAGCTACTAAGGTGAGTTCAACTTTGATACTTCCAATCCGCATCCGCATACCACTTGATACAAAACGGCTACTCTACAGTTCGCAGTGAAACTTCATCTCTGACACGACCTTAAGTAGGTAACCAATTCATAGTAGACCAGAGAATAGATGCTTTCAGATCGCTTCCCACTGCAAATCAACAAGTTCATTCAAGCAATCGTCTGCAATGTACGATGACTGAAACCAATACTTTGATAATGTTTAGTGATATTTTATCCTTTATAATATCTTCCTTCACTTCAATTCGTTTGATGAATTAAACATATTTGTATAAGGCACGCAGTGCAAGAATAAACCTACTTCCCTCTATACAAGACCATCCCATAGATTAAATAAAGAATGGGCTTGTCAATGTAAAAGCTTCAAACATTAAAAAGTGTCATCATCTAAATTCCATTTTTCGAAGCTGATGCAACACATCCATAAAATCAAGTGGAGGAGCGCATGAGAATTTCGTTTCTTTTCCAGTTTGAGGATGTTCAAAGCTGCAATTGTAGGAGATCATCTTATCACTGATTATAGCCGAATGTTAAACACCAAATAAGCTGTCCAACAATTCGTTTGATGAATTAAACATATTTGTATAAGGCACGCAGTGCAAGAATAAACCTACTTCCCTCTATACAAGACCATCCCATAGATTAAATAAAGAATGGGCTTGTCAATGTAAAAGCTTCAAACATTAAAAAGTGTCATCATCTGAATTCTATTTTTCGAAGCTGATGCAACACATCCATAAAATCAAGTGGAGGAGCGCATGAGAATTTCATTTCTTTTCCAGTTTGAGGATGTTCAAAGCTGCAATTGTAGGAGATCATCTTATCACTGATTATAGCCGAATGTTAAACACCAAATAAGCTGTCCACACACTGCTAAGTCTACCCGTTGGTACCAATCTAATGGAGCTTCCAATTATGAAACGAATAGACTTACCCAAGAGTCAAGGCATGGAGACAAGGTCGCTGAAGATTGGAAATTAATTTTGAAAGCCGACCATGATATTTTGAAGCGACTTTTGGTTTTAACCGAGATAATGCCATACCCGCGGTTCCTCCATACAGATCATCCCCAAGAAGCGGATAACCGAGGTATTGAGCATGAACTCTTATCTATAAAACACAAGAAAAAATATAGATATAGATCAGAATAGAAATCATTCAAGCAGGCAAGGAGGATCTATGTAATGCTGATGTAAAAAGGCAATATCCAATTTTAAATGTCCCTTGCTTGGAAAGGTGGGGAAAGGCAAACAACTGAATCAACAGAATTGAACAAACCATAACACAAAGAAAATAGCTAAAGGATTTGGAAAATCTTATTCGAAAACTTGAATATAAATGCACTTTACACCTTCGAAATAACCAGAATTTAGTAGTTTGATGTTTGTCTCCTTTAGCAATTAGTTTGAACATACAAAAGTTTTCTTCTAGACTCGCTCACATTTTTTAATATCCCATAAACTCAGAAAAGCTAATCCCTCTCGTCTATCTCTTAAAGCTGGCTGCCGCAATAACCAATTTCCGCAGCATTCAAGTCAAATAGATCAGTTACATAAGCTGTCTGTGATGTTTCTTTCAAAATGGATTTACATATACATTCTTCCCTATTCCTTGGAAAAAGTACAGGTAAATGAGATGTCGTAGCCATACTCCACATTTAGTTCAAGCTTCCATGATATACAAGCTATAGTAGCCAAATAGAAGAAAATATTTAAAAGCTGTCATGTTGAGGAGGCAAGTGTAGACGTTAAGTTCTCTATGCACCGATAACACCCAAACCTAGCTTTCCTAGCAATCAGCATCAGTATCACTGCCTCTCTAAGCTCATTTCTAACTAGGATTAAAGTTTAAAGATGACACATCAAGAGGCCACAGCCTCTTCTTAGATCCTATTTGTACGAAGTCCAAATTAAAAGTTTATATTTGCATTCACCAAAGCCAACAAAGGTCTGTAAGGAGGAACTTCAGTATTTCCTTCAAAAACTGCATATACAATATTCCAAGACTGGATTTCGCTAACAAAAAGAAAGGTTGCCACATGTCACCTGGAGACTAGAACTCTGACATTGGTATTCCTCTCCTACGTAGGAAGTGGATGCCCATCTTGGAGACCCGTGTGGGGATGTCTCCAAACAATAAGGATACTTCTAACGAAGTTTCTTTGCATTTCTATACATCAGATATATCTAGTGTTGATAGGAAGATGACAGAATAGAGTAGTAGTTATTTAATCATTACAACATCAAAATTTATCCAAATAACAAATTGTGGCCAAACGATATTCTTATCGAATTACAGAGAAAGAACACTAGAAGATAATTAGAAACAATAATAAGGCTTAAGATGTGTACATACGGTTAAGCTATATCATATGAATGAAAATGGTCACCATTAAGGATCCCTCGTTTTTCTAAATAATGGCATTACCTTGCCAGTCTTTATCTGCCATTTCTACATGACTAAGGTTTTAAAATATTTTTCTCTATCACGATGATGGTTACCAAATATCAATAAGCTTCGCATGTACTAAAATATGGTTTAATCTATCAGATGTTTAGGTTCTTTTTCAATAATTTTAAACATTTCGGTATTTTACATTCTTTAAAGTTGCTTTTTACTCTTTCTTTTTTTTAAAATTTAAACTTTTACATATTATTGAACATTTTTATAAATGATGACATTCACTCCCACCTCTTGATAAACTAATTTAGCAACTCCATTTTGTTGTGAACATGGTATATTACCTTAATTCATCTTAGGTCTTATTCATACTTAATACTTAAAATCACTATTGTGTCTCATCATAGGATAAAGACACTCCCTCACAATCTTATAATATTCTAGGATTTCATTCTAGTCTTAATAACAAGGGTTCCTTCATTATATATAGTGTCGATGTCATTTTGCATCTGATGAATGCTGTAGCTTCATAACATTTCCATTGATTTTCTTTCATGTGAAAGTTTATTTTCATAGAAAATACTCTTTGGTCTAGTGTGGGATTGATCAACAACTTTTACATGGTATCAAAACTCCAAAGCTTTGATTCCATTTCATTTTTTGTTTTTAGAGAGTTTGGCTGAGATCTTTCACATAATGCATTTTTGTGTAATGTCCCCTTATGGAGTAAGTCTGAGAATAAGGATAATTACTATGTAAGATTAATAAAGGCATTTTTGTGTAATGTTGCCTTATGGAGTAAATCTGAGAATAGGGAAAATTAATATGTAAGATAAATGAAGGGCAACTTATTTCTTCTAAGTCCTCAATTTTAATATGGACTGTGTAATTTGACAAGTTAGTATCCCTCGACTAACAGTGTATGGGCAAGATATAGATCAATAAGAATTATAGTGTTTATGCAAGTCAATTTACAAATTTAAGATAGTAGCCTTCTCTTTCTCAATAATGGAAATGCTTTATGGGCTAAGATTATGATTTCTTATACCGGATTTTTATTCCTAAATTAATCTTTGAATGTATGGGATGAGTAGTCGAGAAAATTAATTTGTTATCTCAACTATGATTTTGCAACTTTTGTGATTATGATCTGTAGTATTGCCCTTAATATGATATATTTTCTTTCTCCCTTAGGGAAATTAATGGCCTTCAATAATATCAAGCATGATGCTGCGAAAATATTCTTGCAACAATAATGATATCTCTATTGACAATGGCTTCCAATATTATTTATAGCAGTGATGTCTGTGAGTCTAGTTCAGGCTTAGTAAATGTACAACATATATATTGTCCCTTACAGTGAAATTGAATGGTATATCATCAATCTTCGCCAATGAGGTAATTCTTTCAAGACCATAGTAGGAACTCGATTTTTGTATGGAATCAAATGTCTAAAATGTCCCCTCCATATCCGTTGAGACTGCTCCCTTTTACCCTGAGTTTAGAGAGATTCATAACGAAGTAAATATCCATCAATGACTTGATTCTAGTCTTTTATAATGCATCACTTAAAATATTCGCCGACTGGACCTGATCAGTAAATTATTTCTGATCTATCCTGCTAACACAATTTCTGAGTAGACTACTGATTATGTATCACAGAGTGCAGACTGGGTATCTACGTTCTCTTTCAGTTATCACCTCTTGTATGATCATTACACAACAATAATATCACCTCTTTGATCGGTTGTGTGTTAGATAATGACAACAATTGAAGAAAAGCAGAAAAAACAAGATTGTGAAAACAATCTTTTTTCTATTTTACAAAAAGAATAGTTTTTATCTTCAAAAGGAAACTTTAAGTTTTTTGAGGAACGAATCAAGTTTTATTCTATGTTGAGAAGTTTTTCTCTCATCTTCAAGAGGTTATATCTTTCTTTTTTGTAAAGGCATAAATATCAATGTCTGAATAGAAATATTGCAGCAGCAACTGAAGTTGAAGATGTAATGAGTTTCTTCTGAGCAAAATAAGAATACCAATACTTGCCCCGTGGATGTTTCCTTGCATATTGTCAAGGTTTTACCATGCATATATGTGTATTGTCATTTCTCTTGTTATTGTTATTTATTTCTCTTATTATTTCTTATTATTTCTTTGCATCTAACTTATGCTGTGAAGTATATTGTTTCTGGTTAATGCTTCCACTTCCATAACAAGTGGTATCAGAGCAATTTCTTTTTACAATAGCTGTGTTAGAATTTGGTGTTGAGTTTTTTTTGCAACATCAAATGGAAAAGGTTTCGAATGCAAGATTCAAGGTGGAGAAATTTAATAGCAAAAACAACTTTGAGCTATGGAAGCTTAAGACACGTGACTTGTTGGTGCAGTAGGGATTCCAAAAGGCATTAGCTAAAAAGTCAAAGAAATCAATAAATATGACAGAGGATGATTGGGAAGATTTGGCTATGAGAGCCCTAAGCATGATCCAGTTGTGTTTGGTAGATGAGGTTCTTTTTTAATATTGTTGAAGAAGATACAGCTACAGGTTTATGGGGTAGAATGAAGAGTCTTTATATGACAAAATCCTTGACAAATCAAATCTACTTGAAGAGGCAACTGTATAGCCTACGAATGACGGAAGGTATAAAAATTGCTGATCATTTAAATGTTTTCAATACTCTAATTTGTCAATTGGGTAGTATGGGTGTAAAAATCGATGATGAAGACAAAACAGTTACACTATTATGTTTTTGAAATGAATCCTGAAATCACTTAGTTACTTCTATTAGTTTCAGTATAGTTGACTCCCTTGAATTTGATTCTGTTGTGGGAGCTTTGTTGTCTAAAGAGGTGTGAAGGAAGTCTAATATAGAAACCTCTATACCAGAAGCAATGGTGGCTAGAGGTCGTTCCATAGAAAAGGGGGAAGGTTTGAGAGATAAATCCAAATCCAAATCAAGAGGCAAAAAGAGTAAGGGAAAATGTTGGTATTGCAATAAAGCAGGCATCTCAAGAGAGATTGTTGGAAAAGAAAAGAAGAGAACGATGAATCCAAAAAGGAAGCAAGTCCAGCTGAGGCAAGTTCAGGTACGGTTGGTGAAGTGTTATCTGTTTGTAATATCTTACAAAATCAAGATGAATGGATTTTAGATTCTGGTGCTTCTGATCATGTGTCCACATAGGAGTTGGTTTTCTTCTTACAAACCTATTGATGGAGGTGTTGTTTTTATGGGAAATAATGCTTCTTGTAAGACTGTTGGGATTGGGAGTATTAGAATGAAAATGTTTGATGGTATTGTAAAGACACTAACAGGGGTAAGACATGTACCAAAACTAAAAAAGAATTTAATTTCCTTGGGTGTTTTGGATTCTGGTGGTTATAAATTCTGTTGTCAAGGTGGAGTTATTAAAGTGTCTAAGGGAATTTTAGTGGTGATGAAGGCTACAAAAGTTGAAAACCTTTATAGGTTGGAAGGAAGTACAGATGTAAATCATGCGACAATGGTATCTAAGGAAAGTGATGAATCTACTCGTTTATGGCATCAACGATTGGGTCATATGAGCGAGAAAGGGCCAAAGGTACTGGTAATTCGTAAGTTGCTTCCAAACTTAAAATCTTTGGATTTGAATTTTTGCAAGCATTGTGTCTTTGGAAAGCAATGTAGATAGAAGTTTAAATCTAGTAGCCATAAAAGCAAAGGTATTCTAGACTATATTCATTCAAATGTTTGGGCTCCATCCCCTGTAGTTTCTTTTGGAGGAGCATCATATTTTGTGACATTTATAGATGACTACTCAAGAAAGGTATGGGTCTTATTAATTAAAAGTAAAGTTGATGTGTTTGGTGTATTCAAACAATTTAGAGTTTTTGTTGAAAAGAGTACAAGCAAATCAATCAAGTATTTGAGAACAAATAATGGCAGTGAGTTCACATCTTTAGAGTTTGAGAACTATTGCAAAGAAGTTGGGATCGTAAGGCATAAAACCACATTTTACACTCCTCAACAAAATGGTGTTGTTGAATGGATGAATAGGACTCTTCTAGAGAGAGCAAGAAGTATGCTCAATAATGCCAAATTGCAGCAAGAGTTGTGGGCAGAAGTAGTTAATACAGCATGCTATCTAGTAAATCGGTCACCATCAATTGCAATAGATTGCAAGATTCCTGAAGAGGTATGGACAGGTCATTCATGTGATTTTCCAAATTTGAAAATATTTAGTTGTGATGCTTATGCTCATTTCTAAAAATCAGCATTCTAAGTTAGACCCCAAATCCAAGAAATACTCCTTTGTTGGCTATGGTGATAGAGTTAAACGATATAGATTGTGGGATCCAACTACCCATGAAATCATCATTAGCAGAGATGCAGTATTTGATGAATCCACTCTAACAAACTCAGGTTTTATAGAAAATAATTTGGAATAGAAAGAAGTACCACAATATCAACAAGTTCAGTTGGAAACTCATCATTCTATAGAAGAAAAAGAGCAAGAAGATCTCTCTAAAGAAGAAGGTGCAGATTTAGAAAATATACAAGAAATTGTGGAAACACCACAACCATCTTTTAGAAGATCTACACGAGCTAAGAATCCTCTTAAAAGGTATGATGATTTTGTTTCATCAGTTGCTTTGATTTCTAATGATGGGGAACCAAGTTGTTAACAGGAAGCAATGAGTAATGCTAAATAGAAAATAGCAATGAAAGAAGAAATGGATGCCTTAGAGAAGAATAAGACATGGGACTTGGTAGAAATTCCAAAGGTTGTTGGCTGCAAGTGGGTCTACAAACTGAAGAAGGGTGTTGATGATAAAGTTGAAAGGTACAAAGCAAGGCTGGTAGCAAAAGGATGTTCTCAAAAAGAAGGTATTGATTTTCATGAGGTTTTTTCACCAGTTGTTAAGCTTGTTTCTATTCGGATTGTATTAGCATTAGTTGCATTACTTAATCTTGAGTTAGAGCAACTAGATGTTAAAACAACATTTCTACATGGAGATTTGGATGAGGATATATATATATATATATGGAACAACCAGAAGGGTTTGTTCAAGATCGCAACAGAAAATTTGTTTGCAAACTCAAGAAATCATTGTATGGCTTGAAAGAATCACCCAAGCAATGGTACAAGAAGTTTGATTATTTCATGGTGAGCCAAAACTTTGCAAGAAATGAGTATGACCATTGTGTTTACTTTAAAAGTTTAGAAAATGGCTTATTCATTATCTTGGTATTATATGTTGATGATATGCTTGTAGCAAGTAAAAACATGGCTGAAATTAATAAGTTGAAGGCTCAGTTGGCTAGGACATTTGATATGAAGGATCTAGGAGCAGCAAAACAAATTTTGGGTATAGAGATACATGGAGACAAGGAACATGGTAAGCTTCAATTATCACAGAAGAAATATGTAGAGAAGATTCTCATCAGATTGGGTATGCAAAATGTGAAATCTGTTAATATCCCTTTGGCTTCCCATTTTAAGCTTTCTTCAAGTTTATGTCCTAGTACTAGGGAAGAAAAGAATTATATATCTCATGTACCTTACGCAAATGCAGTAGGAAGTTTAGAGTATGTGCAGGATCATGGTGTGTCAAAAAGTGGCAATGTGAAAAAAATAGAGTTTGAAAACGTCTAAAAGCGTTTCAAAATCCACTCTGACTTTTTTCCACTCATCTTGATACCAAAGCTAAAAAGTTAGGACAAAACCATATCGGATGCCCGATACTTGTACTTTGAATTTTTTTTTTTAAACCCTAGTGTCGTTTGTTTCACATTGCATTTTTTGGGTTAAGCTCCGATATCCGATCAGCAAATGGATACACGATATAGGTTAGTGTTTTCTTTTTTTTTTTAAATGTTTTCAATGAATTTTATTATAAATTTGTTAGTTTTAATTGAATTTGTTAAAAATTAAGTTTTTTTTAATAGAAATTGTTGAAATTTAGGTTGTTTTTAATAGAAATTATGTTTTGCGAATTAATAGGTATGGCTGACCAAAATGATGATAATGAGGCAAGAAATATTGTTCCTCGTAACCCCCCACCAAACGATCCAGTGCCCCCTCAAAATTGTCCACCAAATGATCCCATACCCCTCAAAACCCTCCTCGAATCGAAGATTTGATATTTGAAAATCTCGCCGAATTAAGGGCTTTGCGAACCACACATAATACTGTACCCACATTGGCTCCTATGTTATCCACGTTAAACACCATAGTGGATAATATTGAAACACTTACCAATGAACAAAATACCGCTCTTTGTTGGCGTGATGAAATGCATGCCATGTTTGATGATGGGTTGGACTATGATGAGGTTGTGGCCCTCAATATAAGTAAAGATGATTTGGTTGCCCTTTTTGCAAACCCAAAAACTGGTTTACAAGTCGACCGCAAAAAGCCCAAACTATCAATTAAATGTTGCACAAATGACACTATATGTGCAAACTTCTGAGATCGTTGGTGGATGGTTTTTGACATCCCTCCACATAGCAATTTAGCGGTGTCATTTTATTTCCTTAGAAAATTGTATGCAAAATTTGTGTTGGGCCTCAAGGTGAACTATTGGAGCATGAAGCCCAACATGGGTGTAGGAGGAGCTCCTCAAGATAGACTCTCTTCCCAGCAGAAGAAAGCTGGCACTTTTGTCCCCCCTACTGATATCTCCCCCCTCCTTGGGTGCAACATCCTGATATCATTGCAAAGGCTAGCTCTCAGACTATTAGAGTCATCCATAGATTGAGTAGCCTATTGATATCCTAGGCTAGGTCAATAATGCCTCCCCGTATTGATGATGCTGGCGCGAGTTCATCATCGGCGAGCTCATCACATGTTTGTGTGCCCCATACTTGCATAACGTGCAAGAATATTTGTCTGGGTCCCATAGGTGATCTTTCTGAGTATTAGTTTGTATTTGACGAGGATACACCAAACGCGCATACAGAGGCTACAAATCCTGATGCGAGAGAGGAGAGGCATGCAGAGGCATGGACTCCTTCTGTGTTGGTATGTGTATACATTTTTTTGTTACGACGTGCGATTTAAAGTTAATCTTTATAATAGAGTAATTTTAATTTTTAAGCCATACTGACTTATACATGTATGTGGTCTTCATTCATGTTTAGTTGATGATAGAGGAGGAGCTCAGAGAGGTCGATGATGCCATGCTCTCGACTATTACATTTGGCCTTGAGACATCTACGGTACATTATGTTGTGTTCTCATTGTTTTTTCTATTTGATATTGTAGCATATATGGTTTCTAATCTTTCTTTTTTCTTGCAGGTATCACCTGTCCCTGGGGGACAAGGTGCGAGGGATGAGGTAGGACCCATTGAGAAGGGAAAGGTAATTAGGTGCTTTCTATTTGATTAAATATCAATGCATTCTTGTAAAATGTTTGTGGTAATGAAATTTAATTACATTCTTTATTGTATAGGGCGTGGCTACTGGCGATGAGCCCATGCAAATTCCAAGTTGTAGATGCTCTGGCATTTCCATTTGCACTGAGAGCCCCATTGTATGTATAAGTATCATTTATTTTTTATTTTCCTTATTTTCATAAATAAATTCAAAACTGATTTCTGTGATATTAACAACTAGTATTTTGTATCTCATAGGAAACACCTAGTGTACACGAGGTTGGACAACAGAGTTATGTATCTTTGCTGATGCAAACATTATATCCTGAGGAGTCCACACAGGTAAGTTGTAGTTTGAATTCTTGATTATATGTTATAAATTTAGCATGCTATGAATTATAATGTTATAGTTGAAGTTGTAGATTCATCTGACAAACATATTTGAACATATACAGGCCACAATCAGCGACGTACAAGCATTGTCAAGAACATATGCGAGGACTCTTGACCGATACAGGAGGTCGACGAGAGAGGTATTTATGATGAAAGTTTAATACCATAAATCTTCATTAAAAAAAGAGCATTATGCATTTGAGTAATTCAATGTTAGATACAAAGAATCATATAAATTTAATAGTCTAACTTTGGGTTTTCCTCTTTTGTTTATGTAGGAGGCATCTGATCCACCTAATGCAACGAAGAGGCTGCATTTTGATCATCCACCAGCAGCCTAGGATAGTATAGTTGTCATAGGATGCATCATGAGACATTTTGAGATGGCATATGCCACATTGTTTACAGAAACATTGATATTATACACATTCCGATGGCATGATCAGCCACATTTTGTATCCAATGGATCTATGTATTTTGATATATATTTGTGTAATTTGTTTATAGATACATGAACTTTGATATATATTTGTGTAATTTGTCTATAGATACATGTATTTTGATATATATTTTTGTCATTTATGTGCACAATGATATACATATTAATTTAGTATACTATTGTTCAATTTATCGTGGATCATGTTTATTGTTCATGTTTATGGAATATCATTCATTTTGGTCATGTTTGTTATATTCGATTCAAATGCAATAATTTGTGAATAACATTTTAACAAACTTTATTATCAAATTTTGATGCAATGTTTAATTTGAAAGGCTATCATATATGTTTAATTTGAAATAATCTCTACAATCCACCTCCTTCACCCTGGTACACCAACTTTACAAAGAAAAATGAGAAGTGTTATTATGAGACTTTACTACACATTTGGCTTACCAAGCCCACATGACATTTTGGCAATGCAAGAAAGATTCAAGGCTTCCATCAGCATCATGACATTGATATGTATGAGTTTGGATCAACCAACAGCTCTAAAATAACTAAAAATCAATATCTCAAACAAATTTCAACTAGATGTTGTTGTTAGCACATTAAAATCACAGTCATAGCAAGGTCATTTCACACCTTATATAGGTGTTTCCAAACTTGTATGGTTGTGCTCAAATCCCTAACTAACTCTTTGCACTCATTTTCACTTTGCAAGAAAATGTTGCAAAAGTTGCAATTTTGCAATTTTGCAGCTTTTGCAATTTTGAGCAATTTTTGCTATAACTTAAAATTATTAATTAAACAAGTTCACCGAACTTGGTAAGGGGTTATTTTAGGCCTCGGCATGACCGTCCTATAGCATTCGACATTTCATCAATAGCCCTCACAAGCTCTGAATTATGACCCTCGGAAGATCAACCTCAATATGCACTTAGAGCACCTTGAAGACTCTTCGGTACAAGGTTGTTGCGAACGATGGAGGCTCTCTACGGCCGGAACAAGGGTGTCACTAAGGTTCACACCAATCCGGAGCTAATGGCACTAATGATTCAATGCCAAGATCAACGATTTCAAAGTTACGCTGTGGTGCACCTATGAACTGAGGCACACTGCGAGTTTTGGCATCAAACAAGATCGTGGTGCCAAATCCAAATGGAATGTGATCTCTTGAAAATGAGATAGGTTATTTTAGGCCTCAGCATGACCGTCCTGTAGCATTCGATGTTTCATCAATAGCCCTCACGAACTCTGAGTTACAACCCTCAGAAGATCGACCTCAATATGCACTTAGAGCACTTTGGAGACTCTTCAATACAGGGTGGCTGCAGACGATGGAGGCTCTTAGCGGTCGGAACAAGGGTTTCGCTAGGGTTCACTCGCCCATTCGGAGCTAATGGTGCTAACGATTCGATGCCAAGATCAACGGTTTCAAAGTTACGTTGTGGTGCACCTATGAACTGAGGCACACTGTGAGTTTTGGCATCGAGCAAGATAGCTATGCCAAATCCAAACGGAACGTGATCTCTCAAAAATGAGATAGGTTATTTCAAGCCTCGGCATGACCATCCTGTAGCATTAGACATTTCATTGATAGCCCTCACGAGCTCTAGTTACGAACCTCGGAAGATTGACCTTGATATGCACTTAGAGCACCTTGTAGACTCTTCGGTACGGGATGGCCGCAGAGGATGGAGGCTCTCCGCGGCCAGAACAAGGGTGTCACTAGAGTTCACCTGCTCATCTGGAGCTAATGGCGCTGACGATTCGATGCCAAGATCAGCGGTTTCAAAGTTACGCTATGGTGTACCTATGAACTGGAGCACACTGCGAGTTTTGGCATCGAGCGAGATCGCTGTGCCAAATCCAAACGGAATGTGATCTCTCGAAAATGAGATAGGTTATTTTAGACCTCGGCCTATTCTATGAGTAGGGCAATGATGAACTATAGTTTCCCATCCCACTGGGCAGGCATGTTTTTATAGAATTGAGAAGAAGGTGGGAGGCCCTACCCTTTCTAATAGTAGGGGAAAGGGCAAATAGTAGGGCCCACCCAACCTTGGGCCCTAAAATTCTATGGGATTGGGTGGGAACTTAGGAGGAGGCTATGGGGGGCAGATCCTTAGAATAGTAGGGCACTGATTAATAAAGAGGGTCCATTATTTGAGTGGGCTATTTTCTTTCATTAGCAGGTTGGTTGATTAATGGCTGGCAGTGGGAGAGGAAACTAGGGATGAACCACAGCAGTAAGAGCCATAGAATTGATAGGACCACCCATAATAATATTGGAGAAATGGCTATTCTTATCTTTTTTCTCTTTTCCAGTGGCCCCTACTATTTAAAAAAGGGGGCATGTTACCCCACAATTTTTTAGGGAATCTTAGATGCCCTAATTATAGAAAAGAAAAAAGGGCAATTCTAGTTGAAACTTCAAATGCTAACTATAGAATTGGGATCAAGTTGGGGCCCACCTCAACAACTAAAGGTACCTCACCCGTTGCCTCCTTCAATATAATGGATGGATGGTAAGGCTTTATCTCCCTCCCATCCTACTCCTACCCTTACACCCCTGGTGTAGGACACTACCTTTCTTTGTCTCGGGGGCGTGCTGGCAAAGGGAGTTGTTCTTTCTTTGCCGCGGGTGCGTGCCGGCAAAGGAAGGGACTTTAGGAAGGGAGTCCCAAGCCTAGGCAATATCTATTTGTTGGGCTCCAGTTCAAGGAAAGGAGTGAAGTTCTTGTCCCTTCCAGTTCTAGTTTATGCTTCTCCACATCCATATGCGGGCGGAGCTATCGACACCACTACCAGCAGCATTCGAGTGAGCATCCCAACAGGTATCCCTCCAGTTCCATTTCCTGATTGAAAGCAGCTTCAGGGTCGATAGCCAATAGCAGGATGAGGCAGAGGCATCAGAGGCAGATCCGGATCCCATTCCATCAGAAGCAGAGGCAGTTTCGGGTGCAAATCAATGGCGAGACCACACATCCGACATAAGCACCCGTAGCAATGGCAGGGGTGGGAGCAGCAAGAGGAGCAGGGGTAGCTGGAGCAGTTCTCTTTTTTGGGCAGGCCCAATTGAATAGAACCATGGTGGCTGGGAGAGCCACGGAGCAGTGAAGTGTGTGGCAGCCCTTCATCCTCCCACGCCGGCCGAGATATTGAAGACCAGAGTAGCAAACAGTTGGAGCAGTCCCAATTGCAGAGCAATTGTGGATCTGTCAATTCAGTCAAAGTTGGCTTGAGAGATCCAATCAATTTTGTTGCTTATGAGTTCGATACAGCAGTCACCCCTACAGGCAAGAGATGCTTATGTTCATTCTATTGATCGGGCCCTTTTCACCACTATCGCAGCATCGGAGCGAGCAACATCACCGCAGATGGAGACAACGGAGAAAGCTAGGACAGCAAAAGTGATGGGTTGTTCCAGGTTAAGATCCAGATCGAGACCTTTGCACCCTATGTTCATGATCGTGATTAAGAGTCAGATGTTCCGGATCAATAGCTGCCGGATCCATCCATATTCATATCTATATATAGGTAATAGGGATCGAGATTCGGAAGCGGAGACATCGGTGGAGACATATGACCGTCTTGTAACATTCGACGTTTCATCGATAGCCCTCACGAGCTCCGAGTTACAACCCTCGAAATATCGACCTCGATACGCACTTAGAGCACCTTGGAGACTCTTCGGTACAAGGTGGCCACGGACGATGGAGGCTCTCCGCGACCGGAACAAGGGTGTCACTAGGGTTCACTTAGCCCATCCGGAGCTAATGGCGCTGACAATTCGATGCCAAGATCAGCAGTTTCAAAGTTACGTTGTGGTGCACCTATGAACTGAGGCACACTACGAGTTTCGGCATCAAACGAGATCACTATGCCGAATCTATACAAAATGTGATATCTCAGAAATGAGATAAGTTATTTTAGGCCTCGGCATGACCGTTCTGTAGCATTTGATGTTTCATCAATAGCCCTCATGAGCTCCGAGTCACGACCCTCGGAAGATCGACCTCGATACGCACTAAGAGCACCTTGGAGACTCTTCAATACGAGGTGGCCGTGCACGATGAAGGTTCTCCACGGCCAGAACAAGGGTGTCACTAGGGTTCACCTGCCCATTTGGAGCTAATGGCGCTGATGATTCGATGCCAAGATCAGCGGTTTCAAAGTTACATTGTGGCGCACTTATGAATTGAGGCACACTACGAGTTTTGGCATCGAGCGAGATCGCTGTGTCAAATTCAAACGGAATGTGATCTCTCAAAAATAAGATAGATTATTTTAGGCCTCGGCATGACCGTCCTGTAGCATTCAACATTTCATCGATAGCCCCCACCAGCTCCAAGTTACAACCCTCGGAAGATCAACCTCAATATGCACTTAGAGCACCTTGGAGACTCTTCGGTACGGAGTGGCCGTGGATGATGGAGGCTCTCTGCGGCCGAAACAAGACTGTCACTCCGCCCATCCAGAGCTAATAGCACCGACGATTCGATGCCAAGATCAACGGTTTCAAAGTTACGTTGTGGTGCACCTATGAACTGAGGCACACTGCGAGTTTTGGCATCGAGCGAGATCGCTTTGCCGAATCCAAACGGAATGTGATCTCTCGAAAATAAGATAGGTTATTTTAGGCCTCGGCATGACCATCCTATAGCATTCGACGTTTCATCGATAACCCCCACAAACTCCGAGTTATGGCCCTCGGAAGATTGACTTCGACACGCACTTAGAGCACCTTGAAGACTCCTCGATACAGGGTGGCCGCGGACAATGGAGACTCTCTGTGGCTAGAACAAGGGTGTTACTAGGGTTAGTATTAAGCAAAAACATTATTTTTTACCTCTCAAGTTTTTGGCATTGGGCACAATACAAGTTTGGTGTTTAAAATCATCATTTTTTAGGTCCCTTCACATAAATTGCATTAAGTAAAATCATCTTTGTTTCTTACATTAAATCAACAAGTTTACATTTACGATATCTCAAGTGTTTCATCATTATTACATCAATACACAACTACCAAAAATCGTAGTGTCAAAAATAGTAGCGTCAAAAATCATAGTGTCAATAAAAGTATTGTCAAAAATCGTAGTGTCAAAAATAGAATAGATTTTTCTTAATTCTGCTCCTCATTTAGTTTTTTATCTTCATGCATGGCTACTCTTCATGATGTACCTACATTCCAATATCATAAAAAATATTATTAACTTATTGTCTTAAACAAGATAATGATCGGTTCACTGAATCATTATGAACAAAATAACATAAGTAAATATACCTATTTGAGTGTTCCAACAGGGTCCTCTCTCTGTTTTAGGGTCTCCAATAGGGCTTCATGATCAACATTAGTAATAGCAAAAAATTATTTTACTTTTGGTCTTCCTTGATGTTTCAACAACTATACATTTGTTGCTATAATAAGATGCGAATATATGAGAATTATTTTGTGCTTCTGATAGTCTTCAAATGCAGGAATTCCATTCCTTCTAAGCATGTATGTTCGCAGCCATGTTCCAACGACAACCACTGAACCAATAGGATATGTGAATCCATTATCATCTGTGATCAGTTGTGCAAGCTTTTGTTTACTTCTTACACAACGTGCTAACCAATAATCTAATTTCTCATCATTTCCCTGTGGTGCAACCAATGCAAAGACATGTCCTGGTTGAAGAAGATTCAATAGATGGTTATGCTCAAATGAACTTTCCATGTCATCATTTTTGATAGAGGGTATGATAGACAATGGAGTGAGATAATGTGGAGCCCATGTGTCCACCCACTCACTCGACTCACAGTGATCCCAATCATACTGAAAACAACTAGGACAAAAGCAAGCTAGCTGTCGTGTCCAAATGGTCCATGTACTAGAATCGAAGCTCCAAAATGAATGCATTTTTTATGAGTCTCTCACTGTAGCACAATCTGATCTATCACCTATGGACCCTTCCTCAACCAACCAAAAGAACCTGCGTACTACTAAATCAAGAGTCCCCCCCTATGATAATGTTGAACTAGACCAATCAACAATGCTATGCGCATCAAGAAGCTCTACTCCTAAAATCTTCAATTGCTCCTTAACTAGAGCTCTCTTCACACATGCCCCTGCTCCATCATGTTCTCCTTTCCCATGGCCAGACTCAAAAAAACTCCAAATATGAGGCATCCCCCTCTCTACGTGCATCCTACACAACCAATAAAACATGCGAGCATTCTTGAATTGACCTGTACAATTATTTGACCAAATGATATGTCCATCCATAGCAATTGCATGCTCCTGTAAGAAATCAAAATAATTCTCGAAACAATCTTGCACAAACTCGTGAGAGTGAGATGTATTATCACACATAAAAATGATACTCTAATAATCTTCCGATTATCTTCCGCACTATTAGGTGCATGTCTATATGTTATGTGGATGAAAATAGCAATCTGAATGGAGTTGCAATACTGAGATTGTGTCTCATTTTGAGACTGCAATGTATAGTTCTCAGCAAAGTCAACAACTGATATAATAGTGCCAATGGAAAAAGTTTCCTTACACATTCTAAATTGTTGATCCAACCACTGAGACTTGTGATTGTCTTGCATACTTGTAGAAAAGATTTGTCTTCAAATCTTAAATAAAACTAGCCACACTAATTTCTTTTGCAACCAATTCACATCTAGAGCCCTCACCCCAACTCTTCAATGTGTATTTCATCGTTTCATATATCTTTTTTTTACTATTGTCTTCCCAAAATCTTATTCGCATCCCTCATGGAAACATGTGTCAAACTTAGATAAGCCACCACATTCTGAACACTTCTCATTTAAGCAAGCATTTCTATAAAAAAAAACAACCATCAACTCTATGACATAAAAATTGATTTAGCAAGTCTCTTGACGATTTTGGAAGACCACTAGCACCACAATTCTCTAACATTTCTTTACTATGCAAAGTAGAATGGATGGAGCATAATAGTTTATGGTGCATAGAAAACTTGACATGATATTTACAACATGTATTTCGAATTTTAAGTGGCACACAATAAAATGGCTTCAAAGATTCAAAAGCCCTTTGTGATATATGAAGATTTGGATGACTCTCGCTAAATTGTTTGAACAACATAGTTTGACTTACCTCCAAATAATGTTTAAGATGTGGCGTGTGATCTCTAATGTCAATTCTCAACTTTAACACATCTTTAGCATGTTAGCCGACTGGATGGTTCCGGCAGTATTTTGTATTCTGTAGCCGACGGGGTGATGTCCGGCGGTGTTTCTGTATTCTGTAGCTGACGTCGTTGATAAATAGTTTGTAGCGGATAGAATATTTGTGGCCGACGGACTCCCTCGGGAAGGTTTGACGGTAGTATTTATATCCCGTCTGGGATCATTGTAAAGCATCAATCATCTACTATTATAGATATTATCAAGCATAATGTATGTCTGGCATATGCGAATAAATTTTACTATTCTGTTCTATTGTCTGTATGCATTGATTTCTTTACCTGTATGGTAAACATTTGGCGCCATTTCCTTATGAACCTGGAAGGTGGGAGGAATGAAGATTAATGCCAAATCAGCTTAACAAGGATCGGAATAAGGTCAAGGGAAAAGATGGAATCCGTACTGCGCAAGAGAATTTATTTCTGGCACAGCAAGCCGAACGCCGACAGAGATTTCAGAAGATTGCCGACGGAAATCATAGCGCGAAAGAATTGTTGGAGGAGACTCGGCAGCGGGTGGAATTGGTGGAAGAAGCACGGGAGGAGTTTTTGAATTTGTGTTCGCCGAGGGAAGAAAATTCAGACAGAAGAGCATCAACTTGCACGGCTCGCAGTGCCGACGGAGCACGAGCATGGAGTGACCTCTTCGTCCAGAATAGACTTTCGCGGGAAACAATTTCAGAGGATCCTCCTTCTTCACCACGGTTCGCAGCTGTCGACACCTCCGGTGTGGGAGTGCAGACCGCCGGTGCAGGAGTTCAAATCGCCAGTGTGGGAGTTCAAACTGCCGGTGTGGGAGTGCCGACCGCCGGTGTGGGAGTGCCGACCGCCAGTGTAGGAGTGCAGACCTCCAGTGTTATGGCGGGACCCAAAGAAAAGTTGCCGAAATTTGAAGGTGATGGTACAGCCAACCCCATCCGACATTGTAAGACATGTAAGACGATCTGGCGGGCAAATGGAATCACAAATGCCAACGAATGGGTCAGGCAATTTCCGGCAACCCTACGAGGTGTCACAATTGATTGGTTTTCGGATATGGATCCGCAAAAGCTGGATACATGGGATAAGATTAAAAAGGAGTTCTTGGTGGAGTTTAAACTCTTGTGGGATAATGAAATCGTAGCGAAAATTTTCAATACCAAGCAAGGGAAGCACGAAACTGTCCGTGTCTATGCCAGGAGATTAAAAGACTTAATAAACAAAATGGAAAGCAAGCCGGCAGATGGATTGCAGAAAAGGTGGTTTGTGGACGGCCTACGCTCACAGTTGCGGAGGAAAATGAAAATTGTACCACCGTCGTCATATGTCGATGCTTATAATAGAGCACTGGACCTTGAAAGTGCGCACAAGACAAAGAAGAAGAAAACTAGCTCCTCTGACTCTGATGACGACGAATTTGCTGGAGATGATAGCAGCGACGACGAAGGTAGTAGCAAAAAGGTTCGTGCCTTACAAAAGGATATGGTTCGAATGATGAAGGAGTTTAAAAATATGCAGAAAGAGCCAAAAGGTAGTGAACTGTGGTGCATGGAATGTAAGACCGACAGTCATACTAAAGGATCGTGTCCGAAGAACCAATTCTATGACATGTCAAATCATGGGACATTCGACAAAAGACTGCCCCTTTAACATGAAAACAAGAGGATCTCCGCAGGTGCTTTTCACACAGGAGGCTCCCCCGTCAGGTGGTAACGGAAACATGAATGCCGCCGGTGCTACATCTGGAGGATACAGGAATAATCGGCGTGGACAGAATAACAACAATAACAATACCACTACGAGCAGAAGCCGGATCCAGTATGATGCAAACGGACTACCGATTATTCAGTGTCGAGCATGTAACTTGTGGGGGCATTTTGCGCGGGAATGTCCAACAACAAATACACCTCAACTATTGTGCCAATGTTGCAGACCCGGTGATCACGATGACTCAAAATGTCCAAAATTCGGAGTGAACTTGATTACTGTTGGAGTGGATGAGGAAGAAGTTCTGGCAATTACGCGGCAACAAGCAAAAGAGTACCCAGACCCCGCCGAAGAAAAGAAGAAATTTGCGACAGCACGGGCGGAGGTTGGAAAAGTATCTCAAGCAATAACACCTCCGGACACCGCCGACACTTCAGCAAGGAATTCCGCAGAACAAAACATAGTACAACAAATTTTGCAAACGGAGGTGCAAGTAAAGGTAACTGATTTGCTTCTCACCATGCCCCAACTTCGATCTGCTCTTTCAAATATGGCAGGAGAATCAAGCCTTGAGAAGGAAAAGTCACCAAGAGAATTGAGTCGACGAAAAGAAAAGGAAATTGTTACGGGAGGAGAAGATCAGATGTTGTTGGTGCTGACATCCGGACGGCACCCTGCAGTTGTCGAGATGGGGATACTTGGACATGTTCTCACAGACACCATAGTGGACGGAGGGTCCGGCGTAAATGTATTGCCAGAAGAAACTTGGAGGAAACATGGACAGCCGACATTGTGGCCTCCGAGGTTTCAACTACTGACCGCCGATCAACATGGTATTAAACCACTGGGTATTCTCATGGCACAGCCGGTAACCATTGGCACCCAACCGTTCCTGATGGATTTCATGGTGATTCCATTGAAAAGGAAAGGCTATGACGCCATCCTGGACCGCGAGTGGCTTATCGAAGCAAGAGCTCGACACGACTGGAAGAAGAACACTTTATCCCTCGAAAGTAAAGGCCGCCGATTCGTCATTGATCTGCATACCCAAATGGTAGGGGAAGAGGCCCTGTTGTCAGATTTTGAGGGAGAGGAGGACGAAGGTAGACGACGGATGGAACCGGATCAGGAGGGCGTCCTCCGATTGGACGGGGGAACAATGGATGACGACTTGGATTCCGTCAACGGTCTCTACCACTGGCAAATGGAGGACTATGAATTATTTCTCAGCTGCAATGTTCTATCAATTGAGAACGAATATTCAAAGGAGTTTAGTGAAGTAAAGGAGGGGGAGGCACCGTTGGATGTCACACCCGCCCATGCATTCAGTGAAGGAGGGACAATCAAGTATAATGAAGCTATGCTACAAACAATGAATTTGGGGGATGAGGCAGAGCCGAAGAACGTACTAGTCGGAGATAATTGGGACCCAGTACTCAAGGTTGCGGCATTCAAAATATTTATGGACTACAAGGATGTGTTTGCATGGACATACAAGGACCTCAAAGGAGTACCGCTGAAATTGTGTGTGCACTGCATCCCGCTGGTGGACGGAGGTGTACCTGTACGAAAGCGACCTTACAGGATGAACAAAAACTATGCCGCACGGGTCACGGAGGAAATCAACCGGATGCTGGAAGCTGGCATTATCTTCAAGGTACAGACTAGCGAATGGGTGTCACCAATAGTCATCTCATTGAAGAAGGATACTATTCAGATCCGGATATGCGTTGATTTTAGATGCCTGAATGCAGTGACGATCAAAGATCCTTTTCCGATTCCTTTCACAGATAGCATTCTGGAGGAGGTTGCAGGACATGAAATCTACTCTTTTATGGACGGGTTCTTCGGATACAATCAGATTTCTATAACGGAGGAGGATAAGTTGAAGACAACGTTTGTTGTCGAAGATGCGGTCTACGCGTACAACCGGATGCCTTTTGGGTTGTGTAACGCGCCGGCCACATTCCAGCGGATTATACTGCATATCTTTGACAAGATGTCTGTAGGAAATTTCAAAGCCTTCTTGGATGATTGGTCAATATTTAGCACAGAGGACGGACACCTGGCAACACTTGGTGAGTGTATGGAGAGATGTCGCAGGGCCTAGCTAGCATTGAATCCCAAGAAGTGCAGATTCATGGTTCTGCACGGCAGACTGCTCGGACACATTGTCTGTAAGGAAGGATTAAAGACGGATCCCGACAAGGTGAGAGTCATTTTGGAAATACAGCCATCTACTAATGTGACGGAGGTAAAATCTTTTCTCGAGCATATAGGTTATTATCGGACATTTATTAAAAATTTTGCCAAGGTGTCCCAACCGTTAGATAAGCTAACCTGCAAAGAAGAATCATTTAGATGGGATAAAGAGCAAGACGAAGCATTTGAAGGGCTCAAGGTACGACTGGCTACGGCACCCATATTGGCATATCCGGACTGGAATAAGGAGTTTCATGTTCATGTGGATGCCTCCAACTATGCGATCGGCGCAACCCTGGCACAGACTGGTAATCACAAACTGGATAATCCAATATACTTTGCTAGTCGGTTGCTCTCAAAGGCCGAGCAGAACTACAGCACAACTGAAAGAGAAGCATTGGGAATGGTTTATGTTGTGCAAAAATTCCGTCATTATTTGCTTGCTACACCGTTTGTGTTTTATGTTGATCACCAGGCCCTGTTGTACATGATTAACAAACCCGTCATCCAAGGGAGGATCAGCAGATGGCTACTACTGTTGCAAGAATTCACTTTCAAAATCATTGTCCGGCAAGGAAAGAAACATGTCAGTGTCGACCACCTGTCGCAGATCAAAACAGGGGAACCAGCGGATGGTATGAATAACAACTTCCCTGCCGCACAACTATTTCAGATTGGGGTACTGCCAGAATGGTACAGGAGTATTGGCGAGTACCTCTCAACAGGACAGTTTCCCACGAGGATGTCACTGAATGATAGGCGCAAGTTGATAATCAGGAGATCCACGTTTCAATTGATCAATGGGTTGCTCTACAAAATGGGGCCGGATCATATTCTTCGGCGGTGTGTACTAGAAGAAGAGATACCACAGGTGTTAAAAGAAGCACATGAGGGTCTTGCGGGAGGACACATGGGACCCGACACCACTGTACGGAAGATATTACTCGCAGGACTCTGGTGGCCGACGGTGTACAATGATGCACAGGAATGGGTCGTCGGATGTGACACTTGCCAACGGGCCAGGAAGCCGCTGAAGAGAGATTTCATGCCACTTCAACCTTCTCATGCGCAGGAAATTTTTGAGAGATGGGGACTAGATTTCATTGGACCACTGAGGGTGAGCAAGACTCGACGGTGCCGATACATCATTGTTGCAACGGAGTACCTGACCAAGTGGGTGGAGGCCCGTGCGTTACCAAATAACTCGGCCGTCAGCACCGCGAAATTTATTTATGAACAGATCATCACAAGGTATGGAATCCCGTTACAATTAACAAGTGATAGGGGAGGTCATTTTGTTAATCATGTTATTCAACTACTCACCACTCAGTTCAAGATTTATCATTCACTGTCGAGTCCGTACTATCCAAGAGCAAACGGGCAGGCAGAGGCCACCAATAAAATTCTAGTATCCATCATCTACAAATCCTGTGCGGTGGAAGGTGCCGATTGGGAGAACTTACCCGCTGCCCTGTGGGCTTACCGCACGGCGTACAAGGTGACGATAGGACACCATTTCAGTTGATGTTTGGACAGGAAGCGGTGGTCCCAGGGAATTCATGATTCCGAGTCTCCGAATAGCATTGGAAAACAAATTGGATGATGACGGAAGCTTACAAAAGCGATTGAATAATTTGAATAAACTAGAGGAGAAACGGTTGTTGGCACAGTGGGCAACGGAAGTGGCATAGAACAGACGCAAGCTCTGGCATGATAAGCATCTGAAACGTAGCAAATTCCAGTCGGGACAGTTAGTACTGAAGTATGATGGCCGTAATGAAATCAAGCCGGAAAAATTCAAAGTGCGATGGGTTGGACCATATAAGATTCGAGAAATTGGTGACAATGGGGCAATCAAACTGGCGACCTTGGACGGACAGGAGATGACTCAGTCAATTAACGGATCTAAGTTGAAACCATATCATGCAAGAGTTCTCGCCGTCATCGAATCCTCCATCGTCGTCATTACAGCACTCTCTGGCGGCGACGTCCTCCGAAGGTACCTCTGTTATTTGATGTGTTAAAATTTTTTTTTTAAAAAAATAATAAAAAAAAAGCAGGCCCCGCGGACCACTGCCTGTCCACGGGCACAGAAGCGGAGGTCCTCGCGGATAGTCTATCCGCGGGTTGTAAAAGCCCCGCGGGCAGATGTCTGCGGGCATAAAACGTTTAATAAAAGGTCCTCCGCCGAAGAAAGCCTCGCGGGCTCATAATCATTTCCTCCAAACTTATAACTCCCTCGGCCGGTGAAAGGAAAGGTCTGCGGGCACAGGATTATGGTCAAATGCTCATCATACTACAGCAAATGACAACCAATTTTACCATCGAGCAGAGCCGAGCATCACGATTCATCCACATAAGATGGTTTCCGTCTATACCTGCAATGACTTTCTTGCTATCAAGACATTTGTAATGCGTGGTGATGGGAAGGAATCAGCATGAAACCGTTATAGCCGAGCTAGTGGATCGAATTGCTGGAAGAAAATTCGAAAGAGGGAATGTTTTGATTGTTTTCACTACCCAACAATTGCCTCTAGGGGTTATCTCTGCTACCGTAACGGTCCATGGGAAAGGTGACTTGAACACATCTAGAGTGACATTTTTGTAGCGATCAGAGGAAACAAATATAAGGAAAAATAAACCATCTTTGCATGGAGTCAGCGGGCAAGCGAAAACCGTGGAAGAGTCAGTTGGCAGCTAGCATGGAGAAGAATTCAAGAATTTTGGCATCGGGAATTCGAGTTGCAGGCCCTTCCGGTTCCAGTAGCAAGAAACAAAAGACCAAGGAAGAACTCACTTATCTTACTGTCCAGTTTGAGAGTCTTATTGGAAGCGAATGCCGGAGGTGGTGGCAGGAGACTCTGGAGATAGACCAGATTAAACAGATTTTGATAAGGGCACAAGTACATTGGGCTATTCAGCTTCCCATCTTTTCCATCCGGTTGTTTGAATCAGTATTGCGCACTATGATAAAGACATATAGCGCTCGGAGCAGAATGAGTACATTCTTGTACAAGGAGCATCAGATGACAGTGTCTTTTAAACTTAGAGATTTCACTAGGGTTTTCGGCATCCCTGGCCTCGATGGGAGAAAAGTGGAAATCAGGAATCATAAACTGTCACGAGAACGGAAGGAGCATTGGATAGCTTTAGTGTGCAGGGACCTTACACCCGTGGAGAGGGAGACAGCAGTTCAGGGGACAAAGTGCAAAGGGCTTCACAAAGACTTTATTCGGGAGGGTCATTGGCGTTGTATCATGGACGTCATCAAGAGCAGGTTGACAGGTGCCACCCGAGCCTCAGATATCGCATTGCCGCAGATTGTGTTTATGAATGGTATCATGCAGGGAGTGGTATATGATTGGGCCTCAGTGCTTGTCGACAGGATGGAGGAATTCATGACGCTTCAGCACCGAACATTTTTCATGCCGCACCATGCCATCGGGTTGTTTCTAGAGGCTGCAGCTAGCCAGATCCCAATGGATGGCTTTGAGGCTCCTCCAAGGGGCAAGTTGGCAGACGGGAAGCCTCCCGTATTCTATTGGCGACACTTAGATACAGGAGGATCAACATCAGGTCACAAGAAAGTACTCCGTGGATTGGCTGCTTCCGGAGAGAGATAGCGGACGAGAGGGAACTTCGATGAGTGACGAGGCTGAGTCCGTGGAAGAAGAGGTGAGTACTTTGGCGGAAGCTGATGGTGAGGCAGTGGGGAGAGGGCCCACATTCTTTACCCCTCCTCAGCTGTCAACTTCGGCGCACTTGACTACCTTTTCGACAGTCATTCCAGCATTTGGTCAGCGCCGTGCTCCGGTCCTTATGACTCCTCTAGCGGAGGCAGATGTCCCACGGACAGTGACGGAGGTGGCCCCACAGACAGTGACGGATGTCGTCCCACGGATAGTCACCGAGTCATTGCCGACGACTGTAGCGGAGGTGATTCCAATTGTACCAACAGATGTCACCGTCACAGTCACACCGAAAGCACAATTGCCACCGCCATAGTCTGAGCCGCAGGTTCGGTTGGAGATCATTGATTGTGATGCAATGGTCACCGCTTCATCATCCTTTTTAGCAGAGGCCGAGTCAGCCCAGCCATTACCGGAGACGAACATGGAGCTTGCGTAGTTTGACCAACCAAAGGTGATGGATAGAGCTAGTGAGTTTTTGAGGCAGCAGTTCCGACTCACTCCTGCCAAGCGGGGTCCGTCCATTCAGTCTCCTAGGCGTTCAGGAACATGGCCAGCAGTACCAGAGCCTCAGCTTCAAGAGGAGGGAATGCCACATGCCGTGGTTGCGCCAACAGCAGAGAAGGCGGCACTGGATGTGGGCATGGCTCCCGCTAAGGAGGAGAATAGTGATGCGGAATGGTTATTGGAGGCCTTTGCCAAGGAGGACTATGGGTCGGATGAGGACAGGTGCCGGGATTATCTCAGGACCATGAAGTTTGCATTGAAGAAGGGACACGATGTGGCAATTCAGGCCCTGACTCGGCGGAGGGAGTTGCACTTGATCAGAGCGTATATCCGTGGGATTTGTCCTCGGCGATTTCAGACTTGCTTTATAGACAGGGGCTGGTCGGCGACAGAGACAGCTGAGATGTTGGCAAATTGGGCCACTGAGCCGGAGTTGGGACAATGTGACACTCCTATGATGAAGCTGGCACATGAGATTGTGGGACTATACAAAGATGTTTACTATGGTCATTGGCGTGCGGAGGCGAACAAGGTTGCAGTAGAGAGATCATTGGCAGCTGAGACTAAGGCTAGACAGAAGTTAGCCGCCGACTTGGCCGACCAACAGGCAGCATGGGCCGCAGAGCGGGCAGCACTACTGGCAGATTTGGCAACAGCGATGCAGGAGAGGGACGTAGCTAAGCAAGGTATGGAGGCAGCGGTTCGAGATAAGGATGCAACTGAGCATGAGATGCAGTTAGCTAGGATGCAGGCCATGGATGCGGCGCTTCTTTTAAAGGAGGCCGTCGAAGTTAATTCTCAGATTCAGACAGATCTCCGCATCAAGACTGAGCAGGTGTACGAGTTACGTTGCCAGCAGCACACTTCTGGGACACCCCCTTCTCTCTAATATTTCTTCTGTGGTCTGTAAGTTGTCTCCTAATTTTGTTAGTCATCAGGAGACGACTGTTTTTTTGGGGGGGATGGTGTTAGCCGACTGGATGGTTCCGGCGGTATTTTGTATTCTGTAGCCGATGGCGTGATGTCCGGCGGTGTTTCTGTATTCTATAGCCGACGTCGTCGGTAAATAGTTTGTAGCAAATAAAATATTTGTGGCCGACGGACTCCCTCGAGAAGGTTCGGCGGTAGTATTTATATCCCGTCTGGAATCATTGTAAAGCATCAATCATCTACTATTACGGATATTATCAAGCATAATGTATGTCTGGCATATGCGAATAAATTCTGCTATTATGTTCTATTGTCTGTATGCGTTGATTTCTTTACCTGTACAGTAAACATAGCATTGGGTGATACTCTTGAGCTAGAATGTCCAAATTGTGTGATTTCTTCCTTCACATCATCGGATAGCTTCTTATCAAAACATGGAAGTCTCCCACCAAAAGCTCATGTTTCATTTTGAAGGGGGTCATCAATTCTCTCTCGTCTACTAAGTGCTCTTCTTAAAGTAGTACAATTTAGGTTCAAGTCAATACAAGTTTGTCTCATATATCTACCCTTTCTCAAATGATGACTTACCAAAGAGGTTGTAATAACCCTTTGAGCAGCTCTTTTATCCTTCTCCTTGATACTTTTTCCAATGTTATTGAGAGCACTAAAAAGATTCTTCACAATAATGACATTTCTTTCCTTTTTTTTATTGACATGAATCTTCAATTTGGAAAGCATAGGTCTCATCTTTTGCATCTTTAATAAGTGCATAAAAAGTTGACATTGCTCCACCACTATCTTGTTGCCAAAAAACATCTTATATAGTCTTGAAGCCCATAACCAAATAGTCCTTTCTGATTTTTTCCCTTCCAAATTGGTAATAATCATTTCATCAATTTCAATTATCCATTTTGGTGTTCTAGAACCTTCATGTCGATTATAATTAGCAGATATGTAAGGTTCATGTGCATTGTCATGTTCAACATGGTCAATCATGCAATTTACATTATGACCCGGTAGCATTTCATTATCCAAATTTTCATTTTCTAAATTTTCGATCCAGGCATTATCGTTATCAATTGGTACATTTTCATTCCCCAACAACACATATTCATTATCTAACTCTATGATTTCACCTTCGACCAATACATCAACCTGACTCACATTTAATATACCTTATCTCTTCCTTCGGTGATTTAGCTTGTCCCTTTTCCCTATATGCTGCAATGTCTACATTTCATACTTTTCTTTTGCGTTTAGCCTTTCGACGACTACTACTCCCCATTCAGATGACAATATTGGACACCTAATGATATATTACTAAACCTTTTTCAATCGTATGGGCCCCAAAAAGTCATTCTTTCCAAAACCCGTGAAAATGGCCCATAAAAAGTGATATTGTCGGGTCTACAGTGACAAGATATGTTGGGAAAATCATGCCAGTATTATCAGGTATCCGATCTCATGTCGGATACCCAATTTTAAATAGGATATCCGATATCAGGTTGGGTACCTGATAGTGACTCCAAATTTTGGATGGAATTATGGGCAATGTAAACAAATTTCATTACTATATATGATTAATATATATATGATTATTATTATATATGATTTATATATGATTATAATTATATATGATTTTACTATGTATGATTAATATATATATGATTTATATACGATTATTATTATATATGACCTATAAATATGATATATATATATTAATATATATGATTATTATATTATATTATTATGATTTTAACTATTATTGTTAAATATAATATAATAATATATGATTATTAAATATAATACAATAATATATGTTATTATTATTATAACCTATAAATATAATAAATATATTAATATATATATATGATTATTATATTATATTATTATGATTTTTACTATTATTATTAAATATAATAATATAATAAATGTTATTAGTGTTATTATTAGTATGACCTATAAATATAATATATTAATATATATGATTATTATATTATATTATTATGACAACGAATGTCCCTAGGGGTCTACGCATTTAGTTGGTTCTAATGCGTCGAAAGGGGTCATAGGTTACCACTCGATGCATTTCATGACAACATATGTCCCTAGAGAGCCTAAGACCCTTAGGGACCGATTTGGTTGGTTCAAATGCATCAAGAGGGGTCATAGAGTAACCTATGACCCTTGTCGATGCATTTCATGACATGTCCTTAAGGGCCCTAGGACCCCTACGGATGCATTTGGTTGGTGTCATAGGTTAACCTATGACCCTTCTCGACGCATTTCATGACAACATATGTCCCTAAGAGCCCTAGGACCCCCCACGACGCATTTGGTTGGTTCGAATGCATTGAGAGGGGTCATAGGTTAATTCAAGAGAGGTTAAAGACCCATTTGGTTGGTTTGAATGCGTCAGGAGGGGTTTAACCTATGACCCCTCCCGACATATTTCATGACAACATATGTCCTTTGAGGCCCTAGGACCGCTAGGGATGCATTTGGTTGGTTCTAATGCATTGAAAGAGGTCATAGGTTAACTTATGACCCCTCTCAACGAATTTTATGACAACATATGTCTCTAGGGGCCCTAGGACCCCTAGGGACCGATTTCGTTGGTTTGAATGCGTCAAGAGGGGTCATGCGACGCGTTTCATGACAACATATGTCCCTAAGGGCCATAGGACTTGTAGGGAAGCATTTGGTTGACAACATATGTACCTAGGGGCCATAGGACCCTTAAAAAAGCATTTGGTTGGTTCTAATGCGTCGAGAGGGGTCATAGGTTAACCTATGACCCCTCGACGCATTTCATGACAGCGTATGTCCCTAGGGGACCTAAGACCTCTAGGGACACATTTGGTTGGTTCGAATGTGTCCAGAGGGGTCATAGGTTAACATATGACCCCTTTCAACGCACCCCTTTCAACGCATTTCATAACGACGAATGTCCCTAGGACCCTAGGGACCGATTTGGTTGGTTTGAATGCGTCGAGAGGGGTCATAGGTTAATCTATGACCCCTCTCGATGCATTTCATGACGAGGAATGTCTCGAGGGGACCTAAGGCCCCTAGGGATGCATTTGGTTGGTTTGAATGCGTCGAGAGGGGTCATACGTTATCTCGATGCATTTCATGACAATATATGTCCTTAGGGGCCCTAGGACCCCCAGGGACACATTTAGTTGGTTCAAATGCGTCAAGTACCCTATGACCCCTTTCGACGCATTTTATTAAAACATATGTTCCTAGGGGCCCTGTGACCCCTAGGGATGCATTTCATTGGTTCTAATGCATCGAGAGGTGGCATAGGTTAATCTATGACCTCTCTCGACGCATTTCATGACAATGAATGTCCCTAGGGGCCCTAGGGCACCATTTGGTTGTTTCGAATGTGTCGAGAGGAGTCATAGGTTAACCTATGACCCCTCTCAACTCATTTCATGACAAACGTATGTCCTTAGGGGTCCTCTCTCAACGCATTCTAACCAACCAAATTGGTCCCTTGGGGTCTTAGGGACACACTTGGTTGCTTTCAATGCATCAAGAGGGGTCATAGGTTAATCTATGACCCCTCTTGACACATTTCATGACAACACATGTCCCTAGGGGCCTTAGGACCCTTAGGGACGCATTTGGTTGGTTCTAATGCATTGAGAGGGGTCATAGGTTAACCTATGATCCCTCTCGCATTTCATGACAATGAATGTCTCTAGGAGCCCTACGGCCGCTAGGGACCCATTTGGTTGGTTCGAATGCATCGGGAGAAGTCATAGGTTAACCTATGACCCCTCTCGATGCATTTCATGACAATGTATGTCCCTAGGGGCCCTAGAACCACTAGCACTAGGGATGCATATGGTTGGTTCTAATGCGTCGAGAGGAGTCATAGGTTAACCTATTAACCCTCTCGACACATTTCATGACAACGTATGTCCCTAGGGACCCTAAAACCTCTTGGGACGCATTTGGTTGGTTCGAATGCATTGAGACGATGCATTTCATGACAACAAATGTCCCTAGAGCCTATTTGATTGGTTCAAATGTGTCGAGAGGGGTCATATGTAACCTATGACCCCCTCTCGATGCATTTCATGACAACGTATGTCCCTATGACCCCCTCTCGATGCATTTCATTACAACGTATGTCCGGCCCCTAGGGATGCATTTGGTTGGTTCCAATGCGACGAGAAGGGTTATAAGTTAATTTATGACCCCTCTTGACGCATTTCATGACAACATGTCCCTAAGGACCCTAGGACCCCTAGAGACGCATATGGTTGGTTCTAATGTGTCGAAACCTATGACCCCTCTCGACATAGGGACCGTAGGACCCCTAGGGACCAATTTAGTTGGTTATAATGCATTGAGAGGGGTCATAGGTTAACCTATGAAACCCTCTCGATGCATTTCATGACAACATATTTCCCTAAGGGTCGTAGGGCCCCTAGGGATGCATTTGGTTGGTTCCAATTCGTCGAGAGGGGTCAAAGGTTTATCTATGACCCCTCTTGACACATTTCATGACAACATATGTCCCTAGGGGCCTTAGGACCCCCAGGGATGCGTTTAGTTGGTTCTAATGCATTGAGAGGGGGTTATAGATTAACCTATGATCCCTCTCGACGCATTTTATGACGACGACTGTCCGACCCATTTGGTTAGTTCAAATGTATCGGGAGGGGTCATAGGTTAACCTATGATCCCTCTCAACGCATTTCATGACAACTTATGTCCCTAGGGGCCCTAGGACCCCTAGAGATGCATTTGGTTTGTTCTAATGCGTCGAGAGGGGTCATAGGTTCGATGCATTTCATGACAACGTATGTCCCTAGAGGCCCTAGAAATCCTAAAGATGCATTTGGTTGGTTTAAATGCATCGAAACAATGCATTTCATAGCAACGAATGTACCTAGGGCCCCTAGGGACCCATTTGGTTGGTTTGAATGCATCGGGAGGGGTCATAGATTAACCTATGACCCCCTTTTGATGCATTTCATGGCAACATATGTCCTTAGGGGCCCTAGGGTCCCTAGGGATGCATTTGGTTGGTTCAGATGCGTCGAGAGGGGTCATAGGTTATAACCCCTCTTGACGCATTTCATGAGAACGTAAGTCCCTAGGGGCCCTAGGACCCCTACAGACGCATTTGGTTCATTTTAATGCGTCGAGAGGGGTCATAGGTTAACCTATGACCCGTCTCGATGCATTTCATGACAATGTATGTCCCTA